>CM038674.1:455038367-455638367 GCA_021605145.1 Aegilops bicornis | reverse complement strand
AAAAATCCCAGACCAAAGGATTCAAAAGGCCCAAAGTCTTAATATAGACAGAGAACCACATATGTTCGCCCTAACAACAATGTTTTTTTAGGGAAACAATGATCAGGCTCATGAATATGAGCATTACTCTTTGAACCATTATGTTCACAATCGAAGAATTTCTCTACTTATTCTTATGAGTACTATTCACCTCTTGCAAAACTATTTGCTAGGGTTTTAAAGCCAAATTCTCAAAAGCTGCACTTAGGATCATTGCTTCTAAGCCATCCCTTCAGATGTGGGTGGTTAAGAATAATTAACTTCTCTTGCAGGAACGGGTCTCCAGCCGAAATGTATTGGGTTCTGAAGACAATGTTGGATACCGAAGTAAACTTGTTGGACGCAAGTTAAAATGCCCAAATGGTCTTACCATTTATTTCGTCAGTGTATTTCTTGATGATCATCATATCATATCCTCTAAGAAACTTACCTTTCATGAAAGTGTTTGTTGTCAAATATTTGCACTTCACAATTGTCTTGGTGAAGCCTATCCTACTAACTGCACTATAGGGTACACTTCCGAAAGCTAGTGAATGGATCCTGAACAGTGGTTGTACCAATCACATGACTAGTGATCGAAGCTTCCTTATGGACTCAACTCTTCGTCCAGCTACACAAAGTCATATCACATTTGCTGACACTGGGAAAAGCAAGGTATTTGGTCTAGGTAGGGTTGCAATCTTAAAGGATCAACACATGGATAAAGTGATGCTTGTTGAATCCCTTGGATTCAACCTAATGTCAGCCTCAATGCTTTGTGATCTTGATATGATTGTCATATTTGGCAAATATAGTTGCCTTGTGCTAATGGCTTTTGACAAAATTCAATTCTTCGAAGGTAATCGAAGAGGTGACTCGTACATGGTAGATTTCTCCGCAGGACCACAACTTGCCACGTGTCTCCTAGCAAAAGCTTTAGAATATTGGATTTGGCGTTGAAGGCTAGGGCATGCTGGCATGATGAACCTGCACATCCTTGTGAAGAAGAAGCACATCATTGGGATCGAGGGCGTCAAGTTCAAGAAAGACCACCTACGTGGAGCGTGTGAAGCCGGGAAGATGACTAGGGACGAGCATCCCTCAAAGACAATCATGATGACTATGCATCCCTTCGAGCTGCTACACATGGAATTATTTGGCCCTACTCACTACTCTACCCTTACTGCTTCCGCACACACTACTAGGAAAAGGCCTACTAATGGCGCACCGGTTTTGCCTACTAATGGCGCACTACCGGTGCGCCATTACTAGCACGCCATTAGTATTTTTTACTAATGGCGCACCACCGAGCGCGCTTATTAGTATCCGGTATACTAATGGCGCACCATGTAGTGCGCCATTAGTATAGCCCACGGTGCGCCATTAGTATGCCTCCCAGGGGGCCATGTATACCCAGGTGCTTTGGCATACTAATGGCGCACGACGGCATGATGCGCCATTAGTAACTTCGGCATACTAATGGCGCACAACGGCATGATGCGCCATTAGTAACTTCGGCATACTAATGGCACACTATTTAATGATGCGCCATTAGTATCCTTTGACATACTAATGGCGCACTATGATGTGATGCGCCATTAGTATGAATATTAGGTTTTTTTTATTTTTTTTATTTTCTGTTTTTTGCACAGGTTACAAAATGTATAATTGGACAAAATATAGACAGCACACATCAACAACAGATTCATCGAATACAATAGAAGATTAGTCTCTAAATACAATTCATCATATTAGTCTCTGAATACAATTCATCATATTAGTCTCCGAATTGAAAAGACCGAACAAAGATAGAACATTATATTACAAGTCTCGAGACCACGAGTAGCGAGTTTGTCTTCACATTACAAGTCGATATCGATCATCTAAACTACCATCACATAGAAGAGAGTTGCGGTCAACACGATGAGCATCATCACGATGAAACTCGTCTTCATCCGGTTCCTCCAACGCTCCCTCCCCTCTCCCGCTAGATAGCGGGCGTATCTAGATTCGGCCTCGGCCGTAGTGGTGTACCCTTTGTAACTGTTACCGCTGAATCGGTGAACCTGTCTCCGACACTCCTCCCGATCGTCGTGAGACTCCGGAACCTTACCCTTGTACACGACATACGACGGCATCGCTATGCACTAGCCAAACGAAACGTTAGTACCAATTCACAGACAATACATAAGCAATATATAAGTATGCAACAGAACATTCGGAAGAGAAAATCAAGACATTAATAGCATCGATTACATCTAAGTTGAACGACTCTCGAAACCAAAGAGACATACTACAAGTTCATTAAAGTTTAATTACAACATGAGCCAATCGATGTTTCAGAACTAGACACATCACCGCTTTCGACTCGACTCAAGGGACCGGAGCATGGATGAAGCCGCCGTCTATCGTGGGAGTCATGAAAGAACGGGCGTTGTCAACTGCATTTGTAGCATTGTGTCGATGTCACCGTTGGACGGTTGATTTCTGAGGTAGAACTGCCCGAGGTACGAAGGACATCTTGATGGATGATTTCCGCAAACTCAATTGGATGCGAAAGAATTCTTGTCGATGTCCGCGTCTGGATTGCCGACACGCTCGCGGCCCAATCTTTGAGTTTACTCGGTAGCGAAGTTGATGATGGTCCCGTCGATCGCCCGCATGTGATGGATGGCGTAGTAGGCACCCTTCGACCGCCAGCGGCTGCTTGACGCAGCGTGAGCGTCATATTGTGGGAGAACACGTGCTTGCCGTACTTACGAATAGGCACGGTGAAGGTGCCTCTAGATTGGGCGTGGCTGGGAGAACATCATCAAGAACCTTCTTGACATTTGTGTAGTCTACCTTCGGTGACGGTCGGGGTCGAAATACGTGGCCATGGAATATTTGGGGCTTAGGAGGATGAGCGTGCAATGTGTGTCACTGCAGAAAACACGGAATGTTAAAAGAAAAATGATCGAAATCTAAGAATTCATATGTTACGGGCCGGTTGTGGGGATGACTTACTCGGGAAAGTAAGGCACGAGGAAGTTATCCTTATCTTGGTTTGCCAGAATGACGCCTTCGAGGTAAGAACTCGCGACTTGCCGGTCCCCAGCGCTGCCCAAGATCTTGGCACGCATGTAGAAGGGGTCGACTATCACGATGTCCGGGGTCTTGTCGCGAATGATCCGCATCTCCATACTCAGCGAAAATAGCCGAACGAAGGTGTAGTGGAGTGGATGAAGGTTCAACATAAGCGTGGATGTCATCAAACCGCGGAGACGATAAATCGCCCGATGGAGTTATCCACAAAGCCCTTGCCCTCTCGGCACCTTAGCCACGAAAACCGGGTATGCCACATCCTTCTCTCGAGACGCCGCTTCTCCAAAGAAAGAACACTGTCATGCAGACTCCGCATAGCACCGGTTGCAGCATTGAGCATATTTGTCGGTAGCATCGCCCTACCCGCCACATGCACCCTCCTCGAGATATCCTCAGGTGAAGGTGGCCCGTCCTGAGCACGGATCGTACTCGGTGTCGGCTGGCCCGCACCCTTGTTAGTCTTTATTTTGCGTGCCTTCTTCTTCTCCTGTAATGGGACCGAGTTACGCTCACCGACCGCCTTCTTGAGTGTGTTGGGGCTGATAATATTTCGCACCTCGCCTATCTCGAGGCTCGGTGAAGTCGGCATTTGGAGGCGTCTCACGAGAGCTGAGCAGCGACGGCGCTGTTGCAACTTGGCTTCTCCGTGGTACCAGCTAGATCGCGCCGTCTTTTGTTGGGTTGGGTTCTTGAGAAGGAGGCCCCATGAAGTCGCCACCGTACCCATGATCGGCAAAATCTTGATCGGCGTTGGCAAATGTATCGTCGTCGTCGTCGTTACGATCCTGTGCCATATGCATGTTTGGATCGATGGCATAGGGATGTCCGACACCGTTCGCGGCGGTCTTGCCATGGGGCCGACTTGGCGGCAACACGGTGGCGGTGTTGTCTTTGGGGTGGTGTCCCCCGCCCCCAACGAATCTGGCTCTTCGGCCAAAGCAGGGGCCAGCTTAGGCAGGCGCTGAGGGTCATCATGTCATCATCGTCGGCCCCGATGGGTCGAATCGGAGGTAACACCTCGTCGCAGCTGGCGACACCGAACCAGTTCAACCCTAAACAAGTTGGGTGGCATCCGGGTACCGTGGAACAAGGGTTGCCCGGTTGAACGATTTTGCCCTTGGCGACATCGACCAACTCATTGTTCACGAAGTGCAAGAGAGTGCACGAACGTCGGCGGCGCCCTGCGAAAACATGTAGGGCGTCGGGGATGCCCGATCAAAGGCAAGGAGATGAAGTCCTCGACCGAGAGAGGCTTAATTAGTTACCGTGATGATGGCGTCGAGCTCGGCTAATGTCGAGGCACCACCAACGGCGGGCGTCACGATTGACGGAGGGGCCGCTTGCTGCAGAGGTGCCGGCCGGCGTACACCCGGGTGCATTAAGCTCCCGTGCCGGCGTCGGAGACACCAATGCCGCCTCCGCCGGAGACACCAATGGCCTCCTTGTCCAATATAGGCTCCGCCACTCTGTAACCGCCGGGACCGAGTGTGTGTTCCCCTAAGTTCAGCTCCCGCATTTCTTTCCCCCACTGACTTGATTGGGAGTTTGCGGTGCTCGAGCAATTGATCTTGAAGTCGTTGTAGTCATCTTCGATGATCGAAGGATTTTTCTCCTTGATCTTCTCATAACTCTCACCTTTCTCGATCATTCTCTTCACATTGCTTTTCCAAGTAGACAGGGCCTTGCTCATCTTTGTGAGGGCAGCATTGTTCACTTTATTCCCTTTGAGGCTTGTGTTTTCAAAAGCAGCGGGGAACTTGTATCGTTCGTGCAGCTTCGTGAAGAGGAGGTTGCGCGAATTCCCTCGGTCAGGATGCCTCAGGTTCTCGGTGTTGATCGAGACGGTGCTCCAGAGAATGCACCCGAGCTGAAGCGAGTACCCCTTCACTATTCGTTCGGGCGCCGTTGGATTCCCGTCGGAGTCCACTTGATAACTTCCTCCTTGAGGGTGCGGAGCACGGTCGGGCGCCAGTCCTTCCGTTGCCTCTTCTGTTGGCTGCCATCTGCGTGCGCCGCCATCATCAGTGGTGGCATCCTCGGCGGCACCATCAGTGGTGGCATCAGTGGGGTCATCCTAGGCGGTACCATCAGTGGTCTCAGGATCGGTGGGGAAGGCGGCGTCCTCATACAAGTGAGGTTGTTCCTCCATCTCCTGGGACAGCTCCCAGAATGCCTTGCCTCCCGAACCCCCGGCCTCATCGTTGTGGGCCATGTTTCTCTCTAAATAGAAACAAAGTTTTGTCAAAAAGTTGGTTATTGTCAAGGAACAAGATCATGGTCTCATCATTTAGGGTTTGTCGACACCGAGGCATCCTAAAATCTAAGCTTTTATCATTGAGGGTTTTTCGACGCCGAGGCACCCTAAAAGCCTAACTTTCATCATTTCGGTTTTATCGACACCGAGGCACCCTAAAAGCCATGCATTAGTCACAAGAAATGCGGGGCACTTGATCCTACTTAATTAACTACTAAGATACCCCGACCCATGCATTAGTCACAAGTACCCCATATGTCCTATTTTTAGCAAAGTCATGCTAAAATTCACGGAAAATTTCAGCATGACCTTTGCTGAAAATAGGACATATGGAAATACGGAAATTTGCCGGAACGGAAGTTAATCGACATTCCGGCAAACTCAAGGGCCTCTTGGGGTACCTGCAATATCATTATCCCCGCGTAATGAAGTCGCCAATGGGTCATTTCAGAAGATCACAAGTAGCATCATCACAAGTACAACATCATCTATAGCTTTATATTAACAAAGCATCAATACATATACAAAAGACCACTTATGCCAACCATATGGTTTGTATCAGATTCAGAGTTAGAAACAGGAAAAAACGGTGCTTCAAAGCCTACTGGACACAATTTACATCTATCGATGCGGATGTCTGACTAATTTCAAGTGTTCACGGTGAACTTGTACCATGGATGAGCCTAGTGCTTCATTAGTCAACGAACAAAGATAACAGGGCATAACACCATACATAAAGTGATGAGCATACATACTACTGTCCAAGCAAATTAACTGAATAGTATTGTGTCAAGTTCGGTTTGAAAATTCGATTCTTTGCTTGAGTGATTTGACACCAAAAATTACTCCCAAAAATTACAATGACTGTATATTGACTGCATATATTCATCAGACAGACTGAATTCAGTCAAGAAAACACATCAATTTCTATTCACTGCATATATTCACTGTACATGTGCTGTCAAGTTCTATTTCAGATCAAGTTTCATTACAACACAAACACTATAATTCATATGCTCACGGAAAAATTAATAATCAAAATCAAATTACAATAGGGGTCCTGTGTTTGACCCCATGATACATGCTATCTGGGATTATTCCTCTTGAACAAACCATCATGCATCATTTTCTAACCAAGGCATAGCTCAGAAAACCACTTGCTCTGACGAGAACTAGCTGATTACCCCAAATCTCATGGTAAAATTAGCAAGGCAGAGCATTTCTCTTACATGCCCATAGCAAGAATGACACACTCAACTTCATTGCTTCAACCACATGGGCAACAGAGCAAATGTTGGAAGTTGACAATATACTATAGATACTCACATGCTCCCCTAATTATTTTGTCTGTATCTTCAGATTATCTACTTTACGCACAATCATACACAATTCTGACTAATTTATCACTGTAGGCCAGCATGAAACACACTCCTCCAAAAAAAGCCTAAAATCCCACTATCATTGCCTCGTAAAAAGCCTAATATCCACTAGTATTGCCTCTAAGAAAGCCTTAAAAGTCCACTATTGTTGACAATCAAAATATGATCTGAGCTGTAAGGAGTTAACTGAAAAATGAGTGGTTGTTGGCATGAGGGAGTAAACTGATTGTTGGCACAAAAATATTGGTTCTGCAAACATGGAAACAATCACAAAAATAATGCACTTGGTTTGTGTTGAGTTTTTGCTTTCAGGAATTGGTTTGTGTTGAGTTGTTAACCTAAAGGTTCGGCATTTTGAATCTCCTTTAGCTAGTTTGAATCCATGGACTACCACATTAGATTGGGACTGAAGATAGGTACCTACTTATCTTTCTATTCCGTCACCAACAAAGTGGCTTTTCCAAGAATAATATCCTGCATGAACATAGGTGAGACGTTAACTAACTGCCTCAAAGGCATAATCAATGGTTGTACATGGAACAAATTGCACGAACATAGATAGGTTAACGGACTGTTCAGAAGCGCACTCACTAATCAAATGATGATTATAAATACAACAAGTGGCCCAAGCTGCCGGCCTAAGCTATAGTTAATATGAAGCAAGACTCTCTGTAACAAAATGTTGAAAACGAATGTACAACCACGACTGCAAACTAAATTTCTTCGAACCCCATACAGTCTCGAAAAATCTACTCCTATGCAAGCGGTAAAGAAGCGTGAGCAGCTTAAGGAATAGGAGACGTAAGTAGCATGTTAATTAAAACCATGGATAAGCGGTGATGTTTTGCAGGTTTATGCCTATCTATCTATCTACCTATCAAACAAACTTGTCATGCACCGATAATAAGAACCCTGGACTGATAAATATATGCTTATGAATCAAGTCAGAAAAACACTGTAAGCTGCTTAACAAAATGAGAGACGTAAGTAGCATATTATGTTTTACAATTTCCAGTTTCTACTTTGTAAAATATGAAGCCTCATACTGATATACATTGTCTTGTGCATGAGTGATAGTTCTAGCTCGAGGATGTCCCAGTTTGCATAATTATTTCTTTAGTTGCCTATAGCTTGCTTTGGATGTGAAGTCTGTACTTCACATATCATCGATTTTCAAATTATGTTCATATTTGATGATAATTGTAGCATCATAAAATGCTTTCTATCTCGAGTTATCTCCAACATTGACAAAATATGAGCCTAAGTTACACCTCACTAGTGGAAATCTCAAGGAAGTTTCCATGTATGGTGGTAGTGTGTGTTCTGTTTATTTCTTGCAACCTATGCTTGTTTTTGTGATTGCTGTGTTTGGTTGAACACCATGTAGGTGAAGGAAGTACATATCAAGCTCGCATAGTATCACCACGATCTCTTCCTGTAGCCTTCTGAGTTGCCTCACGCCAATCGACTTCCGAGAGATGATGTCGAAGAAGTTGCATAGGCCAAATAGCGTTTCACGGACGTGCGTGTCCATGATCCTGGATTGCAAGCTGGAAGTATTCTGCGTCATCAAGACGCGTGATGGTCGTGAGACTTCATCCCGCTGAACTTCGCTCACTGGGTCTAGGTATCTGCTTATCTTCCCCACGTAACCGTAAGGAAGTTTTACTCCTACGAGGCAGGTGAAAAACTGCTCGATCTCCTCCTGACTTAGAGTGAAGCACGCGGGAGGGTAGTCATTTCCGGTCTTCTTGGCCTTTTTGCCTTTGCGACGACTTTCTATGTCCTGCTTCGCCTCATCATCATCATCATCATCATTAGCGTGAAGCTCCTGCCTGATGCTCATTGATTTCAAGTCTGCCCTTGCTTTCGGCCCATCTTTGGTCCTCTCTGGCATGTTGAGCAGGGTACCAAGCAGACTCTACACGTTCTTCGTGATATGCATGACATCAAGGCTGTGAGGCACACGGTGGATCTTCTAGTACGGCAAGTCCCGTAAACAGACCTCGTTTTCCATACCTTGGCCAATGACTCTGGCGCCTTCGCTTCTTTCCGGCTCGCGCCTTTTGCTTCTTTCCGGCGGTGGGCAGTCTTTCCAATTTTTCAACAGCTTGTCTATTTCCTCGCCGCTCCTCGTACAGGCGTTTTCGGGTTCGGTTTCACCATCGAACAGATCCTTGCGTTTCCTCCACGGGTCATCGCCGGCGAAGCCACCTTCGATGTCCCATGAACACGGTTTTCAAGACCGGGATCTCTATCTAGCTGGCGATACGTTGTGTCATCCATGCACCTTACGCATCCGGAAAATCCGTGGACTACCTGCCCCGCGAGATATCCGTGAATCGAGATAGTCGCGGCACCGGCCGTGAGCAAAGGCGGCTCTCATAGGGAAATATTCTTTCTGCGGCGTCCAGCGTATTGGCTGGCGTTTTCCACAGCGTGTCAAGCTCCTCTTTCAGCAGCCCGGTCTGATTGATGTCGTTCCCTGGTTGTTTCGGCCCTTCAATTAGCATACTCATGTGAATGTACTTCCTCTTCATGCACAACCGGGGAAGGTTGTACATCCACACAAACACGGGCCAGGTGCTATGTGTGCTTCTCGCTGCCAAACGGATTGACTCCATCGGTGCTCGCACCCAAAGACGATGTTCCTTGGATCGTTCCCAAATTACGAGTCTTGAAGTTCAACGCTTTCCATCGGCTCGCATCCTTAGGGTGACTCAACATCTTGTCTTTTATCTATCTCCGGATCATTTGCGTCATCTTCTCGCTTCTTCTCCTCCCTATCCAAGGCGTGCCAGCAGGAGCTTTGCTACCTTAGGGTCCGCGAAATACCGCTGCAGACGAGGAGTGATCGGACAGAAACACACCACTTTTCAAGGAGCTTTCTTCCTCTTCTTGTATCGAGTGACGCCGCACACCGGACATATGGTAGACTCAGGGTGCTCGTCCCGATAAAAGATGCAATTGTTCATGCACACATGGTATTTCACGTGCGGTAAATCGAGAGGACACGCGATTTTCTTCGCCTCCTCAAACTGGTGCGGCACTTGTTCCCCTTGGGAAGACGTTCGTGCGAGAATGACATGTTCTCGTCGAAGCATGCGTCGGTCATTTTGTGTTTTACCTTCATCTCCGAGCCATGAGCGTTACTTTATCGGGTATCCTCGGGCCTGCATCCTTCATACAATGGAGTAACCGCGTCTAACTCAAGTTGATCCATCTTGGCTTTCTCTCGGCGGCAGCTCTGGCGTTATCCGTGCGCTTGAGAAGCAGCTCTTGAATATGAGGGTCCTGCACCCAGCCCATCGATGGTCCGGCGTCATTCGCTCGCCCGGCATCATCATCTTCATGATCATGCCCGTCGTCTGCTCGGCATCTTCCTCATCATCATGTCCTGCATCTTCTACATGATGATCGTATGCAACATCACCGTCGTGATCATCTCACGGGATTCTTCGTCCTTCTCGCCCGCCCGAGCAGCGGTGGTTGTCTTGCTGCCCTTCCTCATTTCTTGCCCGGCCCCATGGGCGACTTCGTAGTCATCTTCATCACCTTGCCACCGATAGCCATCCATGAAACCACGCAAGAGCAGGTGGTCCCAAGACCTGCCGGAATCCGGCTCCGCAATAAGGCTCTTCACTTGCATCTTCGACACGGACATCTTATCTCCGTCTCGTTCTTTTGAAGCATCTCGGCCTTCGCGGACCTCAAAAACCTATTCACGATGCCTTCGGTCATCGTGCGGACCATGGTCGCCTGCGGGGTAGAGCAAAACGATATTTTAGAACCAAACAAAAATTTGGCATGACTTTACCTAAAAATAGGACCAAAAAGAATGCTTAATGCCAAATTTCTGCTTGAACGGAAATGAATCAACATTCCGCAAAATATTGGCAACTATCGCATTTCAAATACCGGTACACCTCCAAACACAAACACATATGCAACACCACAAACATATGCAACACCACGAACATACATAGATCTAGCTAGGCCATAAAAAGTGCATGTGCACATTGTTGTAGGGAGAACAACATAAATATAGCTTCCCCCTTACTTACCTATCAAAACAAGGTAATTTGACCACTTAATTTGAATGAATCTATGGTGGAAATGAGGTGAAAAGAGGAGGCACCGAGACAAGGAGGAGGTGGAGAGAATGAAGTGGGGAGAAAGTGAGTGTGGGTAGGAGAGGCTGTCCAAAATATCTAGTTGCTGCCCACTTACTAATGGCGCACCAACAATAAATGCGCCATTAGTAATCCAGGTTACTAATGGCACACCCTCTGGCGGTGCGCCATTAGTAGTTTTGCAAAAAAAAAAATACTAATGGCGCACTGATCCGCAGTGCGCCATTACTAGTTTAAACTAGTAATGGCGCACGGTTGATTAGTGCGCCATTAGTAGTATTGGAAAAAAGGAATAAAAATATAATAAAAAACAACATTAGTGGCGCACATGCGGAAGGTGCACCATTAGTAGTTACAACTACTAATGGCGCACTTTATCTGGATGCGCCATTAGTATGTTTGGACAGGCGCACTAGTTCAAATTTTTTTTGATACTAATGGCGCACCCTTTGCCTGGTGCGCCATTAGTAGTTTCAACACTAATGGCGTATCAACATGTGGTGCGCCATTAGTATATACTAATGGCGCACCAACTGTCTGGTGCGTCATTAGTGTCAATCCCATCTATAGCCCTTTTTCTAGTAGTGACACTTATAGGGCTTCATGATTGTTGATGACTATTCTCGGTACACTTGGGTGCACATAATCCTATATAAGACTAAAGTGCAGGATGTCTTAAGACAGTTCGCCAACCGTGCCATGACCAACTATGGCGTCAAGTTCAAGCACACCAGGAGTGACAATGGCACGAAGTTCAACAACACTGGACTTGACACCTATCTTGATGTACTGGGCATCACTGATGAGCTATCTTCTTCGTACACCCCTCAGCAGAATGGTGTCGTGGAGCACAAGAATAGGACTCTCATCGAGATGGCTCACACTATGCTATATGAATACAAGACACCATGCAAGTGGTGGCCTGAAGCCATTCACACTACATGCCACATCATCGGCAGAGTATATCTTCACAAGTTCTTCAAGAATACATCATATGAGCTATCACTGGCAAGAAGCCAAATTTTCAAAGTCTTCTATGCTAGGTGTTGGATAAGGGATCCACATCACACTTCCAAATTTGCACCGAAAGCACATGAGGGTTTTATGCTTGGCTATGGAAAGGATTCACACACCTACAGAGTCTTCAACCTCTTTCACCATAAAGTGGTTGAAACTGTAGATATGCGTTTTAGTGAGACTGACAGCTCACAAAGAGAGCACTTGCCAAATGTGCTAGATGAAATGCCTCCTAGTTAATCCATCAAGCTAACGGGTACTGGAGAAATCATACCCACCGAGGAACTGGGAAATGAAGAGGTTGTCATTCCAGCTCCTGTCCAGTGTGAAGACAATGCTTAGCCTGAAGACAATGATGAATCGGAAGACAATGTTTCTGGCAGTGAAGACAATGCTCAGCCGCAACAGAGTCTTCGCCCTGTTCATCCTCGTGTGGCCAATGAAGTTCAGATTGAGAAGATTCCTGACGACATCAATGCACCAGGCCCTCTCACCTGCTTAAGAGCTATGCATCTAGCCAACTTTTGTGGGCACTTCACATTTGTCTCCATCTGTGAACCGAGAAAGGTTGATGAAGATTTCAAGGAACCAAAACGGATTAAAGCTATACAAGAAGAGCTTCAACAATTTGAGCTAAATAATGTGTGAGAACTAGTCAAAAGACATGATCCACGCAAGCACAACATCATTGGGGAAAATGGATCTACCGCAATAAGAAAGATGAACATGGTCAAGTGGTCATAAACAAAGCTCGTCTTGTTGCTCAATGGTACACACAAGTTGAAGGATTGACTTTGATGAAACCTTTGCACTAGTGGCTAGGCTTGAAGCCATTTGCATACTGCTAGCTTACGCCAACGATCATGATATTCTCTTATATCAAATGGATGTGAAGAGTGCCTTCCTCAATGGCAAGATTGAAGAAGAAGTCTATGTTGCTCAACCACCTGGTTTTGAAGATCCAAAACATCCTAACAAAGTCCATAGGCTCAACAAGGCGTTGTATGGCCTCAAACAAGCACCACAAGCTTGGTATGATACACTCAAGGAATTTCTGAAGAGCAAAGGCTTCAAACCCAGTTCTCTTGATCCCACTCTCTTCACGAAGACATATGATGGAGAACTGTTTGTATGCAAAATCTATGTGGATGACATTATCTTCAAATGCACTGACAAAAGATACAGTGATGAGTTCAGTCACATATATGATGCAAGAGCAATATCAGATGTCAATGATGGGAGAGCTGAAATTCTTTCTAGGGCTTCAAATTCGTCAACAATGCAATGGCATCTTCATACCTCGGGAGAAGTATCTCAAGGATTTCTTAAACATGTTTGGAATGCAAGATTGCAAAGGCTACAAGACACCAATGCCAACCAATGGTCACCAAAGCTCTGATGAAAATGGTAAATACTTCGATCAAAAGGTATACCACTCCATGATTGGTTCTTTATTGTACGTATGTGCATCTAGGCCAGATATAATGCTTAACATTTGCGTGTGTGCCTGTTTCCGAGTGGCACCAAAGGAATCGCACCTCACGGTGAAGCGAATACTTGGATATTTGGCTCACACCCAATGCTAGGATTATGGTATCCAAAGGGCTCAGTTTGATCTTGTTGGATTCTCCGATGCTGATTATGCTAGTGACAAGGTGGATCACAAGTCTACATCAGGCACATGACATTTTCTTGACCGATCACTTGTCTGTTATTCTTCAAAGAAGTAGAACTGTGTATCATTATCTACTGCTGAAGTTGAATACAATGTTGTTGGATCATGTTGTGCTCAGCTTCTCTAGATGAAGCATACCCTCAGGGACTATGGCATCAACAAGAAGAAAGCTCCTCTCTTCTGTGACAATGAAAGCACCATCAAGATCGCCCACAACCCAGTTCAGCACTCCAAGATGAAGCATATCCAGATTAGACATCATCTTCTTCGTGATCATGTGCTCAAGGAAGACATTGAAATCATTCACGTCAACACTAAATATCAACTGGCAGATATCTTCACATTTTTCTACCTACTTACCTGCTATTGGATTTGAACCAATGGCTCCCGCCGTATGAAAGCAATACTCTAACCACCGAGTTAAGTAGGCAATTTATCACCACAAAGGAAGACCCATTACTTCGATTGATTATATATTGAATCCCTTTTCATAGCATTACTATACCTTCCCTATTCATTGCGGGTTGGTTATTTGTCAGTACGGGTTTAGCTTATGACGTGTTTGGAAGTCCTAGGCCAAACGAGTATTTCATGGAAAGCCGACAAGGAATTCCATTAATAACCGACCGTTTTGATTCTTTAGAACAACTCGATGAATTTAGTAGATCCTTTTAGGAGGCCCTCAATGACCATACCTTTGGATGATAAGAGGTTTTCCAAGTTGCGGTGTGAGCTAAATATCTTAGAATCCTCAAATGTCTAGTGAATGGACACACATCCTAACTCTTGTGCATTGTTGATGACTTTGATGCACAACACACAAAGTAACATATGTCTTCAATTCATGAAGATATACACTCTAAGTGTGAAGAAATTAACCCGAAATTTGGCTTCAGAGCACCACGACAAGTTGTGCACTGTGTCTGGGTCTAGTACTTCCTATACGGTGGATAACGCCACCACCAAACTTTCTTGAAGATCTTCATTTGGCGTCATATCTTTTGTGATATATTCTTGATTTGGTGTGTATTCAAACTGGCGTTTATCTTCCCACTTGCTTTGTAACATGTTCCTCTCGCCCCTCATAAAACTCTTGGCCATCATAGTAACTGAATTAATAGGTTTACCGGTTTCACCCTCTGGTCCACCAATCCATATCATCATGGACCATAAAAGAATTTGGGTACATGGTAATCAGTCAATAGTTTCATGGTAATAGTTTTAGTGGAGGACGAAAAGTAACTGTGTTATGGTTTTGAAATGAGAAAATAGCTACTAGTTGCTAGGGTGGCAATTATCTTATGATATGATCCTAGTTGAGTGGTAATTGGAACAAGCCCATTGCTACTTAATTACCACTAGTTACTACTAGTTTACTAGTACATCGGCTTGATTTACTATTCACATGCATCTGAATATGTGCTAGTAATGCATAACTTCGGTATTAGTATATATGGACCAAGTATTACCATCAGTTTAATTATGGAGTGGCCACGCACACACAAAAAATATATGCACGGGGCTAGTTTGATCTGGTACACGTGGGTTTAACCAGACTAGGGGTGCGCTCGCTCGGGCTAGCGCGTAGAATAAAGTTTGTCCTCAATAGCATTCACTTATAGCTATGTCTTCAAGTTTCATTTTCTGCACTAAGTGAATGTGATCGGACCCTTACCTCTCTGTGCTTAACTTCCAATCTCTCTAAATCTTCATATGCATTCTACTTGACGCGTGTCGATTGTCTTCACTGTGTCCTTGCCAGTCGAAGATTTCGAGACCACACATTTAAAATGTTTTTATTCTACCCTTATCCAATTCATATGTCGCCACAGAAGCCAGAACGGCTTCCCGCCCAAATCGCTGTATTGGGCAAGTGGGGTTAAGTGTGGCGGTAAAAATTGTGCATGCATGCCACGCGTCACTACTACTTGTGAGCTGCGTTGGGATTTCCCTAAAGAGGAG
The DNA here is from genome assembly GCA_021605145.1 of Aegilops bicornis. Lineage (NCBI taxonomy): Eukaryota > Viridiplantae > Streptophyta > Magnoliopsida > Poales > Poaceae > Aegilops > Aegilops bicornis. The sequence continues at coordinate 455,622,845 of CM038674.1, read as the reverse complement.
AGGAGGATGCAGTACCGTAGCGATAAGCATTTCCTCGATTAGAAATCAAGGTTATCAATCCAGTCGGAGAATCACGCAACAACTCGTTAGCAGCACCTACAAACAAAATAACAAATACTTGCAGCTATCGCAAACAAGGGGTGGTCAATCCCTTGGCGGTTAATTGCATGGATAAAATCTTGTAGTGATAGATAGATAAATAAAATAACACAGATAAAATTTTAGCAATATATTTTTGGATTTTAATATATAATTTACCCGGGGGGCATAGTTTTCACTAGAGGCTTCTCTCTTGAAAATAGCATACGGTGGGTAAACAAAATAATGTTGGGAAATTGATAGAAAAGTGAATAATCATGACGATATCTAACACAATGATCATGTATATATGCATCACGTCTGAGACAAGTAGACCGACTTCTGCCTGCATCTACTACTATTACACCACACATTGACCGCTATCCAACATGCATCTAGAGTTTTAAGTTCATAAAGAATGGAGTAATGCCTTAAGCAAGATGACATGATGTAGACAAAGTAAACTCTCGCATGAATAAACCCCATCCTTTTATCCTTAAGGGCAACAATAAAAATACGTGCCATGTCCCTTTCTGTCACTGGGATTGAGCACCGCAAGATGAACCAATCACCAAGCACCTTCCCCATTGCAATAAAAATCAAGCTAGTTGGCCAAACCAAATCAATAGACCGGAGAGAAATACAAAGCTATAATAATCATGCATAAAAGAGTTCAGAGAAGACTCAAATAATATTCATCTGATCATAAACTCACAATTCATCGGATCCCAACAAACACACCACAAAAAGTGATTATATCAAATAGATCTCCAAGAACATAAAGGAGAACATTGTATTGAAGATCAAAGAGAGAGAACAAGCCATCTAGCTACAAGCTATGGACCCCTAGGTTTGTGGTAAACTACTCACACATCATCGTGGGGGGGGGGGGGGAGGGGCAGCAAGGTTGATGTAGAACCCCTCCATGGTTGATTCCCCCTTTGGCAAAGTGCCGGAAAAGGCCCCCATATGGGAGCCCTCGAGAACAGAAGCTTGCAGCGCAGAAAAAGGGTTTCAGGACGCTCTCTGTTGGTTTCCCAATTTTAGAGAATTTATCGAGGCGGAAGTAGGTCAAAAAGTTGAACGTGGGCCCCATAAGCCACCAAGGCGCGCATACCCCCCTGGGCACACCCTGATGCCTTGTGGGCTAATCCTTTATCATCCCTCTCCCGAAGCTTCTAGGGTCTCTTTTGTCTAAAAAAATTCATCAAAAAGTTTTGTGGCAATTCGAATTTGTTCGGTATTGATATTCTAGAAAACCAAAAATAGGCAAAAAGACAACAACTAACACTTGGCACTAAGTTAATAGGTTAGTCCCAAAAATGATATATAATTGCATATAAAACATCCAAGATTGATACTATAATAGCATGGAACAATAAAAAATTATAGATACGTTGGAGACGTATTAGTCACGCATATACGAAGCACCAGGGGCAAAACACCAATTTCACCTAGGTCAAAACCCTCCTTATAAATACTTCAGCCCCGCGGTCATTTATTTCCTTCACACATGTAGCTCTTGCCTCCTCAAGCCCTAGTGCTGGTAGCTCGGATTCATCGTTGTCGGAGAAGAAGCACTTCACTGCCATGACTTCTTCGTCTTCGTACTCATACCGGCCACACATATCTTCACCCCGCCTCCGCAGTAGCTATCTTCCACCGCCAAGTTAGGGCGTGGGAGATCAAACTTCTCGGCTTCTCCGCCTCGTCGAGATGTTCATCATCAGTTCATAGCATGGTAATTAAAATCACCCTTTACCGCTCGTTTGATCCGATAACATTTCCAATATCTTCAAAAGTTGTTCTTTCACTTCCAATCCACATCTTTAGTCATTCTCACCCCCACAAAGTTATTCACTTGTGCTATATGACTCGTATGATTCCTCACTTGTACTTATTTTCGAATTCGTACAAATCTGGAACAGACCTCACGCACAATGTGAATGTCTTCACAATATGAAGTCATTATCTTGAAAACTGATTTATCTTCAAAATCCTCTGAGAATGCATATGACCTCTCCTACTTCTCTCGTATCTCTAATTCTTTCACAGGTACATGTCTGTGGACAAGTCGCCTCGTTCTCATAGTCTGAATTCATTTGCAGACTTCTTACAACTTCACCCTGACTCACCTGAATCTAGCTCTTGTCGTATCAGCCGTGTGAAGCCAGTCAGTCCTATGAAGCCAATCATACTTGAGAAGCAAATGGCTGAAGATAATGCTCATGCTCGGAGAAGGGGCGAAAGGCAGATGTCATGGTTTTGTTATGGCAGATGCCCTTGTGAAAGGATTTAGGTGTGGAGCCATCGCGACGTTGGTTAGCTCGAAGGGGTTAAGTGGGACAAAGGACACAAAGGATTTACCCAAGTTCGGCCTCTCACAACGAGGTAAAGCCTGCGTCCTACTTCTAGTTGTATTGCTTGAGTTTCGATTACAAGGGAGCTATAACGCTTGACCTAGCTCTTGATTGATTGTTTATTGAGTTAACCCACCGCTGAGTCTCACCTTTATATACATAGGTCGAAGCTCGACGGCTTACAAGAGTCCGAGCCTGATCACACAACGTGACCGGTCTGGTTTCTAAATTACTTTGCCTTAATAGACAAGCCACCATATGGCGGTTCACATGTTTGGGTCTTGGGCACTCGCCAGGCCCACTCCTATAAGCTACCATCTCCGCACTTCGTCCTCTGAAGCCTACTTGGGCCTTCCTCATATTAAGCCATCAATGGTGTAACCCGGCCCGTCCTGGGCAGGTCACACCTCGAAGTTATATCCCCAACATTAGGCCCAGATTGATTTGAACCTGTTCGTGTCGATCTTCAATCTTCAATCAGTACCTCTTTGAATTTCTTCAACTCTTGATTTGAAAAGTACTATATAACCCGCCATAACAGAGAGATGACGTCATGTTATAAATTTCGGAAAAAACCCTTATGACATCATAACTGATCTTTGCATTGATCCTCCATTCTGAAAATTGAGGCACCTTTGTTGTTAAGATAATGATCATGGCTCCTCGATTCCCATGCCTGCGATTTACTGTTTACTTTTTCCTTTATAAATAGCACAGGGGGGTTTTCCTTTTGACTTTTACCCCTGTCTCTTTCTCTTCTTCTTCCTCCTCACGCAACGGAAGCCTCCGGAGCTCCTCCGCCGGAGTCGACCTCCACAACAACTTCGACCTGGCCGCTGCATCAACCTGATTCCATCCAGAAAACACGGCTCCCCTCTGCTGTTCCTTAGCTCGATCAGGTATTTATCTCCTCTCGCCTTAGATCCACATTAGCAGACCATAGTTCATCGGCGTTCCTCGGTTGCCCGTTGAAGTTCATCACAATGTTCCATTTATGCTTAACTCAATCCCAAAATAGCACGGGAGTTGCATGATATCAATTTTTAACACCCGCCTTTACTCATAGACGTATTCCCTCTGTTCTAGATTCTGGCCCAGACCACATGTTCTTCTACCGCTACATTTTTAGGTCTAGCAATATTTCATCTTTTCTGTACCGCTGTAGATCCATAAATGTAAGCACAACCTGTGAAAATTGTTGTTCAGTACTTAGAAAAATTCTCCCCCAATTCCAGATCTGTAAATGCCTTAGTATTGTGGCATAGGCGGCTCAAATGATGCCTTCATGACTCGTCACTATCCAACTGACTTAAACATGAACTATTAATCTGCCAACATTTATCCAATGTCAATATAACCCGCCAGCACCTTGCTAGCTTATACTCCTTTTTCATATCAGTCAACCTTTGCACTTAACAGATTTAGCACAGTAAACTTGCTCTCTTTAACTATTTGGTGGCTTACAATCACAATATTAACCTGCCAATTTTCTCTTCTTAGACTTTAGTTGATAAAAAATGACTAAGACTGTTACTTCCTGCGACTGGGTCATTTCCACTGTCACGGAAAAATCCCTCCAAGAATATGTTGACATGGGCGTCTTGCCATCTAAAGATGCCATCCATTGGCGGGTTCCGGGGACTAAGATTCTGCCTCAACCAAAAGAAGGAGAAGTTATAGTCTTTTCTGATCACATGCTTCGGGGTTTCTCACCGCCCGACTCAAAATTCTTTTGTGACATTTTGAACTTCTACCATCTTCACCATCAAGACATTGGCCCTAACTCAGTCTCCAATATCTGCCATTTTCAAGTTTTTTGGGAAGTGTACCTTCAAAAAGAACCCAACGTTGACCTTTTTTAGAGAGTTTCATTATCTGAACCTGTAACATCCCAAATTTTCAATTTTGAATGTTATACATAGGTCATCATATGCATATCATATTTTAATTGCATTTTGGTTGATCCTATAAATTCTAAGCAACTCAAGGACCCACGGAGAGAGTTGCGTATTTCATTTATTTTCATATTTGAATTTTCTCAAATTTGAAAAGAGGATCATTTTGGTTTTAATTATTTTTCCTCTCCAAAAATATTTCCAATTTAAAATAAAAGAAAGGGGATAAAATGACTTCTCCAAAATAAAAGAAATATTGGAGAAAAAATGGTAAAATCAAATAATTATTTTATTTGGATTTTTATTGCTATTTTATTTGAATTAGAAAAATATGCATGTTTTCAAAATTGCATTTTTAGGCCAGAAAAATGTTCACTTTGTTCTAAATATTTTATTTAGACGGTGAAAATCGTTTTTGGAATTTTCATAATTTCTTTTTAATTTATTAGGATTTTTCTGTTTCGGCGGAATTATTTGAAAAAGAAAAGTTCTTGCAGACCGCACTGGGCCGAGGGCCCAGCCGGCCCACAGCGTCGCCGCCATCGCGCGCTCGTGCCAGAGTTGGACTCCTGTCGGAGTCTGGGCTGCCGCCGCCCGAGGCCTTGCCCTTCCCCCAAGTCGGATCGCCCCCCGCCCCCTATAAATCCCGCCACCCCACCCCCTCCGTGACGCCGCCCTCGCCAGTCGCCGCAAGTCGCCGCTGCCCGTGCGCCACCGCCGTTGCCCTTTGCCGCCGCAGCCGGAGCCCCGGCGGAGCCGCCTCGCCGGAGGTAGCCGCAGCCGCCGTCGTCGTTTTTTTTGAAACCGTTAATTTAAAAAAACCCTAGATCTGTTTTTTAGATAGATCGGTTTGGTTTTTCTTTAGTTTAGTTATTTAGCGGACGTTCGTATGTTCGTTCGTTTTAACGAACGTTGTTCGTCGGTTTGGCTCAGACAGCGAACGTTCTTTCGTGAGTTTGTTTGTCCTGTTTTATTTTCCAGGGTTTATCTGCGATTATTTTTTATCGCGATTTCTGCCCTGAACTTCGTTCTAGTATAACTTTTTGCTTGTTTATCCAAATTAGATGAAACCAGCGCCCAAATCTTTGTCTCGAAGCCCTGTTTCTGTTTAACCAACTTGAACATGATTTTGGTACTATAAAATTTGACCTTAGTCCAGATTAGTAAACGAATCTTGTTTCACTCGTATCTTGAGTTTTGTTGTTCCGTTTGAGTTGTTTCTTTTTGCAAAGCGTAGCTCTTTAGTTGCACTTTCTGTTTGGATCTTCTTATTTGAGTTTTACCCGTGCTTCTTTGTTTGAGTGCTTATGTATGTTATTGTTTGTTTGTTTGTGATAGAATTCCTGGAGTGCGAAGCGTGCTACTACGAGTCTCTAGGTTTTGTAGATCGTCAACAAGGCAAGTAACACTTTGATCATATCCCTTTATTACCCAGTTTTTATGCATTAGTTCGAATCCTCAAACATTGCATGGTTAGGATCTGAATAACATGTGGGTTTGGGAAGTAGATGATGAGGTAGAACCTATTGCCCTTTTATTATCAAACCTTTGGGAGTTACTTCTATGTTATGATCAGGATTGCTATGCTATGCTCGTAGACGTGGACTGGGTGAGTGTATCCATGACAGATGTGAGGATTCTGAATTAATGGTTAACTTAAGGTGGCTACTTAAATACACATCTGGGTGGATTGGTTGCAGGCACCTGGAGAATCCAGTGTTGTCCTAGGATATCCCAGAGTACCAGTGTGATCATCCTACGGTTCGCCACCCAGGCTCAAAGGGATCATAAGATTATTCATGCTAGAAACTTCCGTGTGCAGCCACAAGCTATTATGGGCTCTAGCATAGTTGAGTAGGTTGCATGACCTCTTTCAGTGGTGGGCTAGCAGATGTAGGGGAAAGTAGGTGTAACTGTCCATCTAGAGTAAAGAGTTAATGTTTCTGAAAGACTGTGTCTAGATCATCCGTTTCTCAAACACCATGCAGTGCAAGAAATCTAACGGAGGAGACCGAGTCTTGTGGGTAAAAGTGCGCAAACCTCTGCAGAGTGTACAAACTAATCATTGTTAGTCGTGTCCCTGGTTATGGACATCTTGAGTATCTGGTTCTTGGATTATCATGTTGATCTCATCACTCTAAATTAATTTGTTGGGTTAATTGATATTGCTTAATTGGGATTGAGTTGGAGGAACGCTCTCACTGTTTAACAACCACCATGATAGTTAAATAAAATTTATTCCTTTGTTGTAGGGAAAGATTGGCTTTATGCAAAACTTTAACCATAGAGCTTCCCACCAGCCATATATGCATGTAGTGATAGTATTCATTCCGTTCATTACTCTTTTGGGTTACATTGCCAGCATATTCCATGTGCTGACCCAATTTGGGCTGCAACATTTCATGTTGCGACTTTTTAGGCGACGAGTAAGGTGATATAGGACGTTGTCGTTCACTCAGCTATGCCGTTGGAGTTGATGGACTCACTTTATCTTCCAAGCCTTCTTATGTTATCTTACTTAGATGGCCTTGAGCCATATTATTGTAATAAGTTCTCTTTTGAGACATTTCGATGTAATAAGTGTGTGATTGAGACTCTATTATAAATCCTCGAGTACTGTGCGTGTCAGCATTACCGATCGAGGGATGACACTTATTCCCAGAGACTTGACCGTTTGAGGTCTGGTGGCTACAAGATGGTATCAGAGCACACGTTGACTGTAGGACACGACCACTAAGTTAAACAATAGGTCACTCTTCTCTACTCATTTCTGACTCCTCTCCCTTTTCCACTCTATAGGATGGCGGACTCAAGGAACAAGTTTACACAACTGGATGAAGACACTCCTTTTGGACGACACTTGAAGGAAGTTACTATGTATCTGAGCATTGGAATACCAAGCTTCACTGGGACCTACATCGCCACTTTACCAGAAGAGGAGCGTTGGATGATTCGAGTTCAAGTTCCAGGAAGGACATTCATGCCAGTTACTGAGCCCATAGAGTTTTCCTTTGATGCACCAACCTGGAGTCTAGGAAAGAGCATGGCAGCCCACATCGCCATGGGACGCATTGGAGAAATTTATCATAAGGATCTAAAGGACACTATCTACCAGATATGTGGGTGCCGAAATGAGCAATGGGAGATGATCAGCACCAGGAGGGACATGTCCATTGCAGCTTTCATCCAGGAGTTAACCAGCACATTCGTCGCCAGGAAAACCAGATGTGCGCAAGCATGATAGATCTGAAGAAGGCAATGACCAGGATTATGGAGCTAGAGGAGGAACTCAAGTCTACACGCGACGGATATGAGGAGGAAATAACGATACTAGTGGAGAAGAATGACGACCTGACGAGGAAGCTAGGAGTATTCATGGGAGACCCCGCGCCAGGAGGAGATGACGACCATTCTAAGGACATTCGTTCAGAGGACTACATCATCATTGCCAACACCGATTCTGACCCTGACGATAGTGATGATGACTACGTTGATGAAGCTGGAGCGGATATCATGGAGTCTTCCACCAATCAAAACTTCTAGTCAACCACCATATCAGTAGTAGCATTCTCCCATGTATATAGGATAGTCCGAGCACTTTTGTAATAGTAGTTAGATCGATTGTATGCCCTTGTTTGAGTTGATTGGTGTGATATGATTGTGTTTGTCTCATGAGCATATGGGTAGTGTTTTCCCTTTAGACCTCATTCTATTCTGTTTTCTCATCTTTTCTAAACCCATCAGATGCCTCTGAGACGTGACAATGGATTTGCTTTCCCACCGGAGCTCACTCAGTTGATCCAGCAGCAGAATACCTTGATGCAGCTACTAGTTCAGAATCAGAACCAAGGCAACAACAACAACAACCCTCCACCACCACCACCTATTGATCACTTAGCCCATTTTCTAAGGCTAAATCCGCCGGTGTTCTCTAGTAGCACCGAGACGATTGTTGTAGATGATTGGCTCCTCAAGATTGGAAGCGAGCTGACCACTGCAGGATGCACAGATGCAGAGAGAGTGCGTTTTGCCGCACATCAGCTTGATGGACCCGCAACATCATGGTGGGAGAATTTCACAGCCACTTACCCCATTGGCACTGTTACATGGGATCGGTTTAATGAGCTTTCCGCCTTTGCCCATGTTTTAGCAGGAGCTATGAACATGAAGAAGCGCGAGTTTTGCAACTTGCGCCAAGGAGGACGCATAGTGGGCCTGTATGTGGATGAGTTTAGTAAGTTAGCACGCTATGCCCTTGATGACGTAGCTACAAATGCTGCTAAGCAGGAGAAGTTTCTGGAAGGACTGAATGATGAGCTGAGCATGCAGTTGATGGTGGCAACATTCAACAACTACCAGGAGTTGGTAGATAGAGCTCTTATGATTGAAGGGAAGCAACAGCAGATAGAGATCCGCAAGAGGAAGTATGGACAAGGGAAGTACAATTTAGGAGCTCAGCAGAGACCTCATTTTACCCCGAACTCGGGAGGACACATTCACCATAACCCTGGAGGCCATAACTCCAATGGAGGAAGTTCGCATAACCATAGTGGCCCCAAGAATGGGAATGGGAATGGAGTTAGCAGCCGTAGTGCATGCATTGAAGACATGGAGACATTTTCTCATCGGAAACCACTGTGAGGTATACACGGATCATAAGAGTTTGAAATATATCTTCACGTAGAAGGAGTTGAACCTCAAGCAAAGGAGATGGTTGGAGCTCATTAAGGATTATGATATGAGGTTGCATTACCATCCCGAAAAGGCTAATGTAGTAGCCGATGCGTTGAGTCGCAAGAGTTACGTTAATACGCTTTTGACCGGAGGATTACCCAAGGAGTTAGCCGAAGATCTTCGCGAGCTATGTTTGGAAATAGTTCCGAGAGGTTATGTAGCAGCATTGGAAATTCAGTCCACTTTAATGGGTAAGATCAGAGAAGCCCAGAAGACTGACAAGGAGATTTCTGAGATAAAGGAAAGGATGAGAAAAGGAAAGGCTAAAGGATTTCGTGAGGATGAACATGATACTTTATGGTTTGAGGATCGTGTATATGTGCCTAATGACCCCGAGATCAGGAAGTTGATTCTGCAGGAGGCCCATGATTTGCCGTATTCGATTCACCCAAGAAATACTAAGATGTATCTGGATTTGAAGGAAAGTTTCTGGAGGACAGGAATGAAGAAGGATATTGCCGAGTGTGTAGCAATATGTGATGTATGTTAGAGAGTTAAGGCAGAGCATCAGAAGCTAGCAGGATTGCTACGGCCATTGTCGATACCTGAATGGAAGTGGCGCAAGCTTGGCATGGATTTTATCACTGGATTGCCCAGGACTCGTTCTGGCTATGACTCTATATGGGTTGTAGTAGATCGATTGACGAAAGTATCTCATTTCATCCCAGTGAAGACCACCTATACGAGTGCTAAGTTGGCGAAGATATACATGACCAGGATCGTATGTCTGCATGGAGTTCCGAGGACCATTGTATCAGATAGAGGAACCCAGTTTACCTCAAAGTTCTGGAATCAGTTGCATGAGACTTTGGGTACTATGCTAGAGTTCAGTACAGCCTTTCATCCACAAACAGATGGATAGACCGAGAGAGTCAATCAGATTCTGGAGGACATATTGAGAGCTTGTGCGCTAGATTATGGATCTAGTTGGGACGACAATTTGCCGTATGTAGAGTTCTCTTATAACAACAGTTATCAAGCCAGTCTGAAGATGGCCCCTTTCAAAGCCTTGTACGGAAGGAATTGTAGGACACCGTTATTGTGGGATGAAGTTGGAGACCGTCAGTTGTTTGGATCAGATTTGATTAAGGAGTCTGAAGAGAAGGTTAAGCTGATTTGCGACAGACTCAAGGTAGACCAGTCTAGGCAGAAGAGTTATGCGGATCCAAAATGCAAGGAGACAGTTTACCAAGTCGGAGACAAAGTATACCTTCGTGTGTCCCCACTTCAAGGAGTTAAACGTTTTGGAGTTAAGGGAAAGTTAGCACCACGTTTTGTGGGACCATACAAAGTTTTGGAATGTATGGAGAAGTTGCTTACAAGCTGGAATTGCCAGAAGGATTGTCAGGAGTTCACGATGTGTTTCACGTTTCCCAGTTGAAGAAGTGCCATGCAGAGATGGCCGATATTCCTCTGAGAGATACAATGCCACTGGAAGCGATTCAGCTGGATAGTGATTTGACCTACAAGGAGAAACCAGTGAAGATTCTTGAGTTTGCCAGCAAGGTTATCAAGTTTTGCAAAGTTCAGTGGAGCCACCATACCGAGGATGAAGCCACCTAGGAACGAGAGGAAGACCTACTGAAGGACCACCCGCACTTATTTTCTAGCCAACCCGAATCTCGAGGGCGAGATTCATCTTAAGGGGGGTAGGTTTGTAACATCCCAAATTTTCAATTTGGAATGTTATACATAGGTCATCATATGCATATCATATTTTAATTGCATTTTGGTTGATCCTAGAAATTCTAAGCAACTCAAGGACCCACAGAGAGAGTTGGGGATTTCATTTATTTTCATATTTTAATTTTCTCAAATTTGAAAAGAGGTTCATTCTGGTTTTAATTAGTTTTCCTCTCCAAAAATATTTCCAATATAAAATAAAAGAGAGGGGATAAAATGACTTCTCCAAAATAAAAGAAATATTGGAGGAAAAATGTTGAAATCAAATAATTAGTTTATTTGGATTTTTATTGCTATTTTATTTGAATTAGAAAAATATGCATGGTTTCAAAATTGCATTTTTAGGTCAGAAAAATGTTCACTTTGTACTAAATATTTTATTTAGACGGTGAAAATTGTTTTTGGCATTTTTAGATTATTTTTATAATTTATTAGGATTTTTCTGTTTCGGTGGAATTATTTAAAAAAAATCTCGCCGACCCACTAGGCCGAGGGCCCAGCCAGCCCAGCGCCCGCCTCGCCCTCGCTCGTGCGAGCCGGACTCCGCCGAGTCCAAGACTCACGCCGCCCGAGGCCTTGCCCTCCCAAGTCGGATCGCCCCAGGCCCTTATAAATCCCGCCTGCCGCCCTCTCCGCCACCACCGTCGCCCCTTTTGAAGCCGCCGCTGCACCGCCGCGCCCTGCAGCCCTTCGCCGCCGCCGCCACAGCCGGAGCCCCGCCGGAGCCGCCTCGCCGGAGGTAGCCGCCGTCGCCGTCGTCATTTTTTTGAAACCGTTCGTTTTAAAAAAAAACCTAGATCTGTTTTTTAGATAGATCGGTTTGGTTTTTCTTCGGTTTAGTTATTTAGCGGACCTTCGTCCGTTCGTTCGTTTTAACGAACGTTGTTCGTCAGTTAGGCTTAGACAGCGAACGTTCGTTCGTTAGTTTGTTCGTCCAGTTTTATTTTCCAGGGTTTATCTGCGATTATTTTCGATCACGATTTCTGCCCTGATCTTCGTTCTAGTATAACTTTTTGCTCGTTTATCCAAATTAGATGAAACCAGCGCCTAAATCTTCGTCTCGAAGCCCTCTTTCTGTTTAACCAACTTGAGCATGATTTTGGTATTGTGAAATTTGACCTTAGTCCAGATTAGTAAACGATCTTGTTTCGCTCGTATCTTGAGTTTCGTTGCTCCGTTTGAGTTGTTTCTTTTTCCAAAGCGTAGCTCTTTAGTTGCACTTTCTGTTTGGATCTTATTATTTGATTTTTACCCGTGCTTCTTTGTTTGAGTGCTTATGTATGTTATTGTTTGTTTGTTTGCGATAGAATTCCTGGAGTGCGAATCGTGCTACTACGAGTCTCTAGGTTTTGTAGATCGTCAGCAAGGCAAGTAACACTTTGATCATATCCCTTTATTACCCAGTTTTTATGCATTTGTTCCAATCCTCAAACATTGCATGGTTAGGATATGAATAACATGTGGCTTTGGGAAGTAGATGATGAGGTAGAACCTATTGCCCTTTTATTATCAAACCTTTTGGAGTTACTTCTACGTTATGCTCAGGATTGCTATGCTATGCTTGTAGACGTGGATTGGGTGAGTGTATCCATGCCAGATGTGAGAATTGTTAATTAATGGTTAACTTAAGGTGGCTACTTAAATACACATCTGGGTGGATTGGTTGCGGGCACCTGGAGAATCCAGTGTTGTCCTAGGATATCCCGGAGTACCCTTGTGATCATCCTACGATTCACCACCCAGGCTCAAAGGGATCATAAGATTATTCATGCTAGAAACTTCCGCGTGCAGCCACAAGCTATTATGGGCTCTAGCATAGTTGAGTAGGTTGCATGACCTCTTTCAATGGTGGGCTAGCAGATGTAGGGGAAAGTAGGTGTAACTGTCCATCCAGAGTAAAGAGTTGATGTTTCTGAAAGACTGTGTCTCGGTCATCCGTTTCTCAAACACCATGTAGTGCGAGAAATTTAATGGAGGAGATCGAGTCTTGTGGGGAAAAGTGTGCAAACCTCTGCAGAGTGTACAAACTAATCATGGTTAGCCGTGTCCCCGGTTATGGACATCTTGAGTATCTGGTTCTTGGATTGTCATGTTGGTCTCATCGCTTTAAATTAATTTGTTGGGTTAATTGATATTGCTTAATTGGGATTAAGTCGGAGGAACCTTCTCAATGTTTGACAACCACCATGATAGTTAAATAAAATTTATTCCTTTGTTGTAGGAAAAATTGGCTTTATGCAAAACTTTAACCATAGAGCTTTCCACCAGCCATATATGCATGAAGTGATAGTATTCATTCTGTTCATTACTCTTTTGGGTTGCATTGCCAGCATATTCCATGTGCTGGCCCGTTTTAGGTGCAACATTTCATGTTGCAGACTTTTCAGACGACGAGTTAGGTGCCATAGGCCGTTGTCGTTCACTCAGCTATGCCGTTGGAGTTGATGGACTCACTTTATCTTCCAAGCCTTCCGCTGTTATCTTATTTAGATGGCCTTAAGCCATATTATTGTAATAAGTTCTGTTTTGAGACATTTCGATGTAATAAGTGTGTGATTGAGACTCTGTTATAAATCCTCGAGTACTGTGCATGTCAGCATTACCGATCCAGGGATGACACTGATGCACAGAGACTTGACCGTTTGAGGTCTCGTCGCTATAGAACAACCAGACAGAGATGATAGACGGGCCCAGCCTTGAACTTGGCAGGATTTCCATCCATAGGCGGGGAGATGTTGTCTTCCCCGCAGCCACGCTTCCCAGTCACCCCAAAGACTGGAATCGGACTTGGTTTTATTGCCAAGATACTTCTTCGGCGGGTGAAAGCCCTCTGCCGGGCTTTCGCAGCTGCAGGCTCAATCCAAAACATCCACTCCCAGATCGTATCAGTGCTGCAGAACGAGCCAAGTTTGCACCAATATTTTTGAAAATAAGGGCCTTGCTAGCCAACGGCTTAACCAGAGTCAATCTGGTCTGATGCTGGGTTGCCTGGAGAATCTTGCCCTTGAGCCGCCGCTCCGGCTTAATGTGTGATTATACATGTGATGTTAAAGATCAACAACGCTATAGCCAGACTCATCTTGAAGACCAACAGATTAATGAAATAACGAAGATTTTGCTTGGCGAGTCTCTTGAAAGTTGTAGTAAAACGGGTCTAAATCCCTTCTGCACTCTCAACCCGGCTCCGGATGTAAGTACTTCGAGCCAGTTTCTTATACCACTCATTATTCTAATAAACTGCACATCCCTTATTGTCACTTGCAATCTTCAGGCCGACTCTTCATTTTGGAGCAAGAAACTACAGGATAAGCCAGCTAAGAAGCCCAAAGCCAAATCCAAGGCCACAAAAAGAGCCAAAGGGAAGAAACTAGATGTTGAAGAGTTATCTGCCCTTAACAATGAGTCAGAGGCAGAATTCGACTCTCTTGGCATTCTCTTTATGCAACTTATTGACGCTAACCCTGCTACGTCTTGAGCTTGCGTTGGTTTTCCTTGAAGAGGAAAGGGTGATGCAGCAATAGTAGCGTAAGTATTTCCCTTAGTTTTTGAGAACCAAGGAATCAATCCAGTAGGAGGCTCCTCAAAAGTCCCACGCACCTACACAAACAAACAAAGAACTCGCAACCAACGCAATAAAGGGGTTGTCAATCCCTTCACGACCACTTCATGAAAGTGAGATCTAATAAAGATAGTATGATAAGATAAATTTATTTTTGGTATTTTATAATATAGATGCAAAAAGTAAAGACGCAAATAAAAGTAGATTGGAAGCAAATATGATAAGGGATAGACCCCGTGGCCATAGGTTTCACTAGTGGCTTCTCTCAAGATAGCATAGGTATTACAGTGGGTGAACAAATTACTGTCGAGCAATTGATAGAAAAGCGAATAATTATGAGATTATCTAGGCATGATCATGTATATAGGCATCATGTCCGCAACAAGTAGACCGACTCCTGCCTGCATCTACTACTATTACTCCACACATCGACCGACTCCTGCCTGCATCTAGAGTATTAAGTTCATAAGAACAGAGTAATGCTTTAAGCAGGATGACATGATTTAGAGGGATAAACTCAAGAAATATGATATAAACCCCATCTTGTTATCCTCGATGGCAACAATACAATACGTGCCTTGCAACCCTTTCTCTCACTGGGTAAGGACACCGCAAGATTGAACCCAAAGCTAAGCACTTCTCCCATGGCAAGAAAGATCAATCTAGCAGGCCAAACCAAACTGATAATTCGAAGAGACTTGCAAAGATAACTCAATCATACATAAAAGAATTCAGAGAAGATTCAAATATTATTCATAGATAAACTTGATCATAAACCCACAATTCATCGGATCTCGACAAACACACTGCGAAAAGAGTTTACATCGAATAGATCTCCACAAGAGAGGGGGAGAACATTGTATTGAGATCCAAAAAGAGAGAAGAAACCATCTAGCTAATAACTATGGACCCGTAGGTCTATGGTAAACTACTCACAACTCATCGGAGGGGCAAGGATGTTAATGTAGAAGCCCTCCATGGTCGATTCCCCCTCCGGCAGAACGCCGACGAAGGCTCCAAGATGGGATCTCGTGGATATAGAAGGTTATGGTGGTGGAAATTGTGTTTCGTCTGCCCCTGGATGTTTTCGGGGTACGTAGGCTTATATAGGAGGAAGAAGTACGTCGGTGGACGTCCGAGGGGCCCACAAGACAGGGGGCGCGCCCTATAGGGGGGGGGGCGTCCTCCTATCTCGTGGAGGCCTCGGCTGCTTCTTGACTTGCACTCCAATTCCTCTGGATCACGTTCGTTCCAAAAATCACGCTCCCGAAGGTTTCATTCCATTTGGACTCCGTTTGATATTCCTTTTCTTCGAAATACTGAAATAGGCAAAAGAATAGCAATACGGGCTGGGCCTCCGATTAGTAGGTTAGTCCCAAAAATGATATAAATGTGTAAAATAAAGCCCATAAACATCCAAAAGGGGTAATATAATAGCATGGAAAAATAAAAAATTATAGATACGTTGGAGACGTATCAAGCATCCCCAAGCTTAATTCCTGCTCGTCCTCGAGTAGGTAAATGATAAAAAAGAAACTTTTGATGTGGAATGCTACCTAGCATAATTCTCAATGTAATTTTCTTTATTGTGGCATGAATGTTCAGATCCAAATGATACAAAATAAAAGTTCATATTAACATGAAAATGGTGATACTTCAAGCATGCTAATCAAAGTAATCATGTCTTCTCAAAATAACATGGCCAAAGAAAGTTATCCCTACAAAATCATATAGTCTAGCTGTTGCTCTATCTTCATCACACAAAGTATTTAATCATGCACAACCCCGATGACAAGCAAAGCAATTGTTTCATACTTTAATAATCTCAAACTCTTTCAACTTTCACGCAATACATGAGCGTGAGCCATGGACATAGCACTATATGTGGAATAGAATGGTGGTTGTGGAGAAGACAAAAAGGAGAAGATCATCTCACATCAACTAGGCGTATCAACGGGCCATGGAGATGCCCATTAATAGATATCAATGTGAGTGAGTAGGGATTGCCATGCAACGGATGCACTAGAGCTATAAATATATGAAAGCTCAACAAAAGAAACTAAGTGGGTGTGCATCCAACTTGCTTGGTCACGAAGACCTAGGGCATTTCGAGGAAGCCCATCATTGGAATATACAAGCCAAGTTCTATAATGAAAAATTTCCACTAGTATATGAATGTGACAACATATGAGACTCTCTATCATGAAGATCATGGTGCTACTTTGAAGCACACGTGTGGAAAAAGAGATAGTAGCATTGTCCCTTCTCTCTTTTTCTCTCATATTATTATTTTTTTCTTTTCTTTTTTTCCCTTTTTTTCTTTGGCCTTTCTCTTTTTTTGGCCTTTCCTTTTTTTTTCTTTTCTTTTTTTAGTCCGAAGTCTCATCCCGACTTGTGGGGGAATCTTCATCATCCTTTCCTCACTAGGACAATGCTCTAATAATGAAGATCATCAAACTTTTATGGATTTACAACTCAAGAATTACAACTCAAAGCTAGAACAAGATATGACTCTATATGAATGCCTCCGGTGGTGTACCGGGATATGCAATGAATCAAGAGCGACATGTATGAAAATTGTGAAGGTGGCCTTGCCACAAATACAATGTCAACTACATGATCATGCAAAGAGCAATATGACAAAAGTAATGTGTGTCATATGAACGAAACGGTGGAAAGTTGCATGGCAATATATCTCGGAATGGCTATGGAAATGCCATAATAGGTAGGTATGTGTCGGGGAGGCTGATCGTACCCGCGGACACCTATGGGGCCGGCGGAGCAGGCCCCTTTGTGGTTCGGAGGGGGGCGGAGGTCGCACGAAGAGCGGATCGAGGCGATGCACACGAGCGGTTTTACCCAGCTTGGAGCTCTCGGAGAGATAAAACTCCTACTGCTGCTTGTTTGATCTATTATGTTCTTGCTAGGGAGCGATGTACGCTACGAAACCTAGCGTGAGTGTATCTAGTTTATGGCCAGTCGAATGAACTGAACCTTGCGAAAGACGCGAATCGAACCCCCTCTACGTTGCACTCGGGCCTCCTTTTATATGCTCAAGGGGTCTCTGACAGGTGGCAACATAGGCGGGGGTACAAATGTAAAAACACGGGTTGGTACACCTACTTGAACAGTGTACAGTGCAAAATACCTAACTTTCGGCGGCAAGGGACAAAAGCAATAAATGCCGTCGTTGTCGCCCAAACAGTGTAACAGACCGTCAGTGCGCCTCCGCTTCGCCACGATGGCGAGCCTGTCGGCCTTCTTATCGCTACTCTCCGCTGGCTGCACAGCCCGCCGACACGCCGCCCATGGAGCGGCCCGTGGCGACACGTCGCTGGGTGAGCTGGAGCGGAGACGGAGAAAAGTTGCATGCCGCGGCAAGCGTCTTGCCGCGGCCGAATCCTGTCGCGCTCGGAGACTTGTCGGCGCTCCGAGCCTTCCCGCAAGCTCCTCTTGCCGGGCCTTGTCTTCTGCGTGTTCGAACGGCCTTCCCGACAAGCTCCCCTTGTCGGGTCTTGCCTGAGAATGGCTGCGGAGGGTCTTGGCGGACGCCGCAGCGAGGCTTGCCGCGGGGGCCTTCTGTTGCCCGTGCACAAGTTCGGGTAGTAAGGTACCCCTACCTTAGTACACCGACAGAGCCAGTGCAGGCCATACGGTGCCGGCGCTGTTGGGCGAGGCCCAAAAGCGAAACGCACCGCAGCGGCCTGGGTCCAAACCAAACCCACTCCGCATCCGCCGCGTTCTCCCGTAACGGCACGCGTCGATTGCGGCGTCGTGGGGGAAGTGGGCGGCGTGCTGGGTCGCTCCACCCGTCGCCTCAGTTCTGCATCCCCGCCACGTGGTTCCCATGCTCTTGGGGTCGCGGACGGTGGAAGTGGAAAACTGGGCGTTACGGCAGAGGCAGCAGGTCGGCCCCGATTCCCTGCTCTTCCTACGCCTCGATTTGTCGGCGGGCGGTCGAGCCCCACCTTGCTTCCTTAAAAAGCGGAAGGGGAGCGAAGCCCGCACTCTCCCATCTCCTTCTTCCCTCAGTTTCTGCTCCCCTTTCTCTCATTCGCCATGGAGAAAAGGGACCTTGGTTCTTCATCGGTGGCGGCGAGGGTCGCCGCTAGACAGCGCTCCCCTCCCAACCCCACGCCCGGGGCGGCAGAGCCAGCCCCAAGAGGAAGAGGGAGGGTGAGGTCATGGGCGAGGTCGAGGCGCTCGGGGAGAGGCGGGGCCAGGCGGTGCGCCGTCTCCGCCTCCGCCAGCGGTTCCCCTCCTGTGGCGGTCCATACAGGGGGCGACCCTTGCGAGTTCTTCGTCGAGGCTGCGCCCGGCGCCTCGCCGCCGCCTCCGGCTTCCAGCTCCGTTCTTGGCGATGGAGTCGGATCCGCCCGAGACATCGAGATTGCACATGAGGGGCTGTGGAATCAGCGGCATGCGATTCCGTGTTGTATTCCCAGCCCCTAATGTGATGTATCTTGATCGTGGGTGGAAAGGCGTTCACCCGCATCCACGGCTCGAGGCGGGGTTTACCCTCCATTTTAAGTTAATGGAGGGTGATCTCCTCTCCGTCAAGGTCTTGAGGATCTTGGTACTCGGGCGAAGTGTTGCGTGGATAGCTCCTCCGACAATGAAGATTCCCCTCGGCGAGAGTAGCGAAGAGGAGAAGCGACAATGACAACGAGGTTGGCGGGCCTGATTAGTTGTCGGGCGCGCGCCGTGCGTCACCGGTGACCCCATCATCCCGGTCGCGGCTCCACTGAACTCCGGGGTCGTCTCCTTGGGCGATTGGCGTAGGGAGGCTGCGGAAGGGGAAGAGGGATGGCGACAAGGCCGTCAAGTCGGAGTACGAGGGCGCAGTGCCCTCGACAGCGTGCTGACGTCCTGCCGCCCCATCTTCGAGTCCCGCTTCCAGCGCTGCCATCTCCGTCAAGCCCTCGGGGAGCTCCCGGGATGTTCCTTTGGTGCCTTCTGGCACCCGTAGCTCGTCTAGGCGTTTCTTTTGCCCTTCTCGCCTTCTTGACCTACCTCACGAAAGAGGGACAGGAAAGGGATTACGGGCATCTTATCTTTTTAATTTGTAAGCCTTGGGCCTTGTCGCATTTAAAACCTGTAATCCTCTCTTTCATGTTTTAATTCCCCACGGATTGTATCCGAGTAGAATGTTTTTAATGAAAGAGGATGCTTGAAAAAGGACGAAGGGCTTATCGATATCTCAGCCTCGCAACTCTGGCTTGCCGCAGCCCCGGCAACTACGGCTTCTTTGCAGCCCACAGCAACTATGGCTTGCCGCAGCTCCGGCAACTCTGGCTTGCCGCAGCCCGGCAAGCAACTCTGGCTTGCCGGGCTTGGGTCGGCCGCCTTCTTCTCCTCCTCTTCGCTGTTATTTCAGTTCTGAGGACGATTTAGCCAGTGCCGCGATAAGTTATTTTTGTAACATAACTTTATTCTGGGCAACATCAGCTACGTTACTTCCTTTATTCGACTCTTGACTTTGTATGTTATTGCCCTACGCTTTTCAGTGGAAACTTGCGGTGCGAGCACCCTTGTCATGGCGCCGAGTGCGGAACTTCAGCAACTTCTTTGGCGGGGTCGCTACTGACAAGCAACCTTGTCGCGGACTAGCCGCAGCTCACTTAAGTTGTTGAGCGGACTCGAAACAAAGTAAGGGCGCGACCAGTCACGATTTGGTTCCTCCGTGCACGGGTTTTTCATACAAATCGCGGTCGTTCAAGGAAGATAACTTTAAAAAACTTATTACTGATCGATCAATGTAATGTTATTTCCTCTACTTGATTTCTTCCTTTGTACGTTTCTGCCTTACGCATTCAGGGAAACTTGCCGGTGCAGGCACCCTTGCCGCGAGCGCCGAGTGCGGAACTTCAGCAGCCTGCTGGCGGGGTCGCTACCGACAAGCAACCTTGTCGCGGACTAGCCGCAGCTCACTTAAGTTGTTGAGCGGACTCGAAACAAAGTAAGGGCGCGACCAGTCATGATTTGGTTCCTCTGCGCACAGGTTCTCCATACAAAGTACTATCGTTCGAGGAAGATAACTTAAAAGTTTAAAAATTGATTGCTCAAACTTTGGCAACTTAGCTTTTCGGGCTCTTGCTCCCCGATGAGGTGAATCTTCCTCGGCGGTGTACGGTCCATAACATAGTATTATCTCCTCCTTCCCCCTGGTTAACTTGTGCGCGAGGGAGCCTCCCTTTCTTTGCGACAAGGGAAAGAAGAGGAAATAATGTTATGGAGCCCGGTGGCTCGATTCTGCTTACCGGGTGTGGATGCTGCACAAAGTGTTAGCCAAAACATGCAATAAATTGATGAAAGCATGAATTTGACGGGTTGTGCGCAACACATGGGCTTCTTGATGCAGGGGTCTGCGCTTGGCTTTGTACAAAGGATCACATGCAACAATGGCAAGACTTGTACAAAAGGTGGTTGCCGGACGGGTCCGACAACCGCGCTTATATATGGGTAAAACTTACGAAGATGCTCAATGTTCGGGAGTTGCTCACCGAATGCCATCTTCGGTCTCCAAAGCGGACAGCGCCCGAGCCTAGTGACTCGTTTCACCCGATAAGGGCCTTCCCTTCAAGCGTCAACTTGTTTGAATTCTTGGCGGATCGTAGCGGCGAAGAACAAGGTCGCCTTCCTCGAGACTTGGCATTAACCCTGCGGCCATGGTAGCGGCGCAGAGCTTGATGGTAGCGGCGGCTCGCCACAAAGAAATCAAGACGATCCTCCTCAAGGAGCAGCGTCATCTTGTCGCAGCTGCTCTTGCTCAAACTCATCATAAGCGAGCACTCGAGGCGACCCGTATCACGAAGTTCCGTGGGGAGAACTGCCTGCTCCATAGACTAGAGCAAAGGGTGCTGGCGGTGGCTCGATTTGGCGTCGTCTGATCGACCAAAGAACCACCGGCAGCTCCTCGATCCAGTTTCTTCCGCACTTGTGCAGCACTGTCGAAAGTTACGGTCTTGAGTCCGCGCAGCACTTCAGCATTGCCCTCTGCCTTGACCGTTGCTTCTCGGGTGAGCAGCGAATGGCAGACCTTGGCGCCAAGGTCTTGGACATACCGCATGAAGGTGCGACTTCGTAAATTGTGTGCCGTTGTCGGTGATGATCCGGTTAGGGATTCAAAGCGGCGGACAATCGACTGAAGAACTTGGCTGGCTGTCTTGTCACCTTCCTCACTGCTTCCACTTCCGGCCACTTTGTGAACTTGTCGATGGCGGCGTACAAGTACTCAAAGCCCCGACAGATCGGGGAAGGGGCCGAGGATGTCGAGCCCCAGACCGAAAATGGCGGGATAAAGGGATTATCCGGAGAGCTTGAGCTGGCTGGTGTATCTGTTTAGAATGGGCCAGCACGCTTCACACTTGGTTACTTGTGCAGTTGCATCACGGAGGGCTTGTCGGCGAGAAGAAACCTTGAGGAAAGCTTTGCCGGCAAGTGCTCTTGCGCCAATGTGGCGACCACATATGCCTCCATGTATCTCTACCAACAGCTTCTGTCCATCTTCCCTGGGAATACACTTCAATTTCACACCGTTGAGTCTTCTTCTGTACAGTATGCTATTGACAAACTGGTACATACTTGACTGCCGGGCTACTCTTTCCGCTTCTTCTTGCTCTTCGGGAAGTTCTCCTGTCTGGAGGAAATGGACAATCTGCTGCGCCCATGCTGGAGCTTGTGGCTCGACAACAAGGACTAAAGGCACATCTGCTGCTGCGGGAACATCAGCTTCTACGGCAAGAACTTGCATCCCTGCCGGAGCTTGTTGCTCCCCAACAAGCTTGCCGGAGCAAGACTCGTCGGGAGCGTTTGCTTCAACGAAACAAACCACAGGGGTCAGCCAGAGCATCGCTCCTCGGCTTTGTTGGTGTTGATCTTGGGGACCTTTGTTGACGGCGTCGGGAAGCTCTGTCGGAAAGTAGTCACCAGAGGCCAACTTCCTCTTCTTACTTTGTCCGGTTAATGGTGTTACGGTTGGTTGAGTCAGCTTGAGCACAAAGATCCCTGGTTCCACAGGTAGCTTGAGTGCGGCGCACTTTGACAGGCCGTCAGCAATATCATTACGAGCTCTTGGAACATGTTCCATTTGCGGCCGTCAAAGTGCTCTTCTAGCTTCCTCACTTCATCAACGTAGGCTTCCATCAGCGGACTCTGGTAATCTTTGTTCACTTGTCGGACGACAAGTTGCGAGTCACCCCTGACAACAAGCTTCTTGATCCCAAGTTCCACGGCGATCCTGAGACCGGCAAGCAAACCTTCATACTCTGCAGTATTGTTTGTCGCTTGCTCCTTGGGAAAGTGCATCTGGAGGACGTACTTGAGGTGCTCTCCGGTGGGTGCGATAAGCAAAGACGCCGTACCTTGACGCTCCAAGTAGCGAGAAGGCACCATCAAAGTACATCAGCCACTCTTTGCTTGCTTCTTTGACGGGGATGCTCGTCTCCGGAATCTCTTCATCTGGCGTTGGCGTCCATTCTGCTATGAATTCTGCCAACGCTCGGCTTTGGATGGTTGATGTGCTTTCAAACTTAAGACCAAAGCTTGACAGCTCCAGTGCCCACTCGACAATCTCGACGCCGCTTCACGGATTCTGCGGTATCCTCTTTAGCGGAAAGCGGTGACAATTGTGATCTCATGTGCTTGGAAGTAATGGCGCAGCTTTCTCGAGGCCATGAGGAGGCCGAAAAGCGCCGCACACCAGAGTACCTTGACCTAGCCCCCTGCAGAAGGGAACTGACAAAGTAGACTGGGCGCTGCACCATCCTTTTCTGCATATGTTCACGCGTCTTCGCGGACTCGTCCTTGTCGGGACCAGAGCTTGACGGCGAAGCCCCCTGTTTGTCGCTGGATGTGCTTGCCGCGGTCGCTGGCCCGTCATCCGCCTCCCTCTCCGCCACTAACGCAGCACTAACCACTTGATTGGTTGCCGCTATATATAGCAGCAACTTCTCTTGTGGCCTAGGTGCGACAAGTGTTGGAGTGGAGGACAGGTATCTCTTTAAGTCCTGCAGCGCAGCCTCCGCTTCGGGAGTCCATTTTACTGGACCCGCCTTTTTCAAAATCTTGAAAAATGGCAGGGCGCACTCAGCAGACTTAGAAATAAACCTGCTGAGAGCAGCCACGCAACCGGCAAGCCTTCGTACATCCTTGACGTGCTTCGGTGTTTCAATCTGCTCAATGGCCTTGATCTTGTCGGGATTAGCTTCAATCCCTCGCTGAGACACGAAGAACCCGAGAAGCTTGCCGGAAGGGACTCCAAACACGCACTTCTCGGGGTTGAGCTTGAGGTTGATCTTGCGGAGATTTGCAAAGGTCTCGTCCAAATCTTGAACCAGGGTTGCTTTGTCCTTGCTTTTGACCACAATGTCATCCATGTAGGCTTCTACATTTCTGTGCATCTGCGGCTCAAAAGCGTCATGGACTGCCCTTGCAAATGTTGAACCAGCATTCTTCAAACCGAAAGGCATCCGTATGAAACAGTATGTGCCACATGGTGTGATGAATGCGGTCTTCTCTTCATCTTCTTCAGCCATGAAGATCTGATGGTATCCTGAGTAGGGTTCAAGAAACGAAAGCAAATCAGACCCAGCCGTGGGGTCGACAATCTGGTCAATGCGCGGCAAGGGAAATGGATCTTTGGGACAAGCTTTATTAACATCCGTGAAGTCAATACAAAGTCTCCATTTCCCATTTGCCTTGCGCACGACTACATGATTGGCCAACCACGTGGGATGGAGCACCCCTCGACAAGGCCTGCTGCTTCCGGTTTCTTGACCTCTTGACTATGAATTCTTGGCGCCCACTTTGCTTGCTTCGACTCTTTGTTTGACGGGACGCGGCGTGAGGACAAATGGCGGCGGTGCTCAATCACTTTCACAGGAACACCGGGGATATCGACGGTTGCCATGCAAACACGTCCGACATTCGCCCGTAGGAAAGCAAACAGCGCGCCTTCCTATTTGTCGTCGAGAGAGGCAATCGATGGTGAAGGTACCACGGTCTGCCGTCCTCCTTGGCGGGCACCTTCTTGGTCTTCGGCGGAGCCACCATCTTCTTGCACTTGCCGGTGGAGCTCGATGGTGCGTCCTCGACGGTAGCGCAGCACTCCGAAGAGGCGCGCTTGCCGGAGTGAGCATCAGAGCATTTGCCGGACTTGGACTTGGTCTTCTTCCCCGGGGAGCTTCAGTGGCAAGTGTCGGCAATGCACCGTCGTGGCTGCTGCATCCTGGTAGATCTTGTCGGCACAGATAAGGGCATCCTTCTTGTCGCCATGGACATAGATGACGCTTATCGGGCCTGGCATCTTGAGTAGGTTGTAGGCGTAGTGAGAGGCCGGCATGAACTTGGCGAGTGCTGGACGACCAAGTATCCCATTGTAAGGCAATGGGAAATCGGCTGACGCCAAACGTAACCCTCTCGATCCTGAAGTTCAGCTTCACGCCAAATGTGACCGCAACGTAATCTTCCCTTCGGCTTGCTCCTTCCCGGATTGATTCCTTGGAAGGTACCGGTCTCTTCGAGCTCATTGTCGAGGATTTGAAGCTTACGGAGCACCGCGGAGGAGATTAGATTCAAGCCGGCCCGCCGTCAACTAACATTTTGTGACCTTGAGGTTGCGGATGGTTGGCGAGACCAACATCGGCAAGCACCCGACCGCGATTATGTGATCGTGGTGGTCCTCAATATCAAAAATGATAGGCGTCTGGACCACTTCGTGGGTTTGCGTGACTTCACGGATGGTTCCGCTGCATTGACCTCCCGCATCCATTGCTTGAGTTGGCGGTGGGAGGTATGCAGGGAAGCACCTCCGTCAACGCAGAGAACCTCTGTGGCTTTCTGAAACCCCTGCTCGTCGGCGTCGTCGTCCTCCATGTCTTCATCGTCGTCATCATCTTCATCCTTGTCGCGGCCGCGGGGAGGTCGATCTCCTTGCCGCTGCTTGACCTTGCCGTGGCGTCCTCCCCGGCCGGGACGTTTCTTGCTTGTTCCCCCAGCACCTTCCTGGGCCTTCTCCTTGTCGCGCAGCTCGTACTCAGCTCTCTGCTGTTCGACAAGCTGCTCGACCTTCTTGCAGCTCTGGAGGTCGTGGCCCTTGGTGCGGTGGATCTTGCAGTACTGCTTGCCGGAGCTGTCCTGCTTGTCGGCGGCCGCCACCGACTGGTGGTTGGCGTTAGCGGCAACCTCCTTGCCGGAGCCACCAGCCTTGGCGTTCTTGTCGCCACCTCCGTTGCCGAACTGCTCGACAGCTAGCACTTCTCTGCTTTTCTTCTTCCTGTTGCCTTGCCGGGGCGGAGTCATCACTGTCAGATCCTACTTCTGCATTCTCTCCCGGGAGTCTCCTCCCTTCCTCAGCGCGTGCACACTTGTCGGCCAAGGCGTATAGCTCACTGACGTCCTTGACTTTGCTCATCGCCATCTCCTCCCTCATCCTGCGGTTCCGCACATTCTGATGAAATGCGCTGATCACCCTTGGCGGGGTGGACGTCTGGGATCTTTGTAGTGCCTGTGGCTGAACCTCTGAATGAATTTGGCGCAGGGACTCTCCTTCCTTACGGGTGAGCAAGTGAAGGTCACTCTCTTGGCCATGAGGTTTGTGGCCACTGTGAAGGCGCCAACAAACCGATGGCACAGATCCGCCAAGAGGATATGGAGCTGTCCGGCAAGTGCATGAGCCAAGATCTGACGTTGGGCTTGAGCACGAGCGGGAAGTAGTTGGCGAGGATCTTGTCGTCCCGTCCCCCCACAGCCTGCACCGCGATGGTGTAGATACTGAGGAACTCAGACGGGTGCGTCCGGCCATCATACTTCTCCGGCACGTCTGGTTTGAAGTTTTTCTGGCTGGGCCACTGGACTTGCCGCAGCTCACGAGTGAACGCAGGGCAACCTACCGCGTACGGCAAGTCGCCTGGCCCCTCCGGTGCGTGCATGTCAACAGAAGGCCCAACGCGCTTGTTGGACTGACGTCACGCTTCTTCGGGCGCCGATGCGAAGTTCGGCGTCCTCTTGTTGTCGTTCATGAAGAACTTGGCGCTGATCGCGCGGCGAAGTCCATGGATCCGGACGCAGCGATGGAGTCGCTGTCGAGGTGGACCCGTTGGGTCGGCGATCTTGGCCTTCTTGGCGGAGAGTGCACGGTGGTTGCACCTCCGACAGTCTCGTCGCCATCGGCTCGTGCCTTGTCGTCATGCCGCAGCAATAATGGCGTTGGTTGCCGCGGAGCGTCGCCGTTGGCAAAGCCGATGAGGCTCTGGATAGTGGCCCTCCACTCGTCGACTTTGTCGGCCGTTGGAGGGTAGTCTAGGAGCAGTTGAGCTCTCGCCAGAGCTTCCGCCGGAGTAGTGGGTGGCATTGGAGAACGGTGCGAGGAACGGGACACGCTCGGACTTCTAACTATGTTAGAAGGAGCAGCACCCCGTCCGGGCGACCGTATCTCACTCGCGCCAGCATGTTGGCGCGCACGCTGGTCTTGAGGGTCTCGATCCAACGAACGTATGGCGTTGTGAACGCCATGACGTTGTTGGTCCCGCGTCTCCTGAGATGGACGCGGGGGATGCACGGACGCCGAGGTCTCCGGTGCCTTGTCCTTGGACTTGGCAACGTCGCGAGCACCTTCGTCGGCGCCCGTTCCTCCGCCAGCGTCTGCTCCACCACCCGTTTGCTGCGGTGAGGGTGGGCACGACGCGGACGGCTCTGCCGCCGCCGAAGCCTTCTTCTTCGGTGGCATGTTGAGGAAGATGTTGATGACACTGCTCGTGTGAACGCCGGATCAGATTCACACGGCCTCGACGCCCCCTACCTGGTGTGCCAGAGATGTCGGGGAGGCTGATCGCACCATGACACCTATGGGGCGGCGGAGCAGGCCCCTTTGTGGTTCGGAGGGGGGCGGAGGTCGACGATTTAAGAGCGGATCGAGGCGATGCACACGGCGGTTTTACCCAGCTTCGGAGCTCTCCGAGAGATAAAACTCCTCTTGCTGCTTGTTTGATCTATTATGTTCTTGCTAGGAGCGATGTACGCCACGAAACCTAAGCGTGAGTGTATCTAGTCTATGGCCGGTCGAATGAACTGAACCTTGCGAAAAGACGCGAACCGAACCCCTCTCACGTTGCACTCGGGCCTCCTTTTATATGCTCAAGGGGTCTCCGGCAGGTGGCAACATAGGCGGGGTACAAATGTAAAAACAGGGTTGGTACACCTACTTGAACAAAGGTCTGATGCAAAATACCTAACTCGGCGGCAAGGGACAAAAGCAATAAATGCCCGTCGTTGTCGCCCAAACAGTGTAACGGAGACCGTCAGGTGCGCCTCCGCTCGCCACAATGGCGAGCCTGTCAGCGCTGCTTATCGCTGCTCTCCGCTGGCTGCACAGCCGCTCGACACGCGCCCATGGAACGGCCCCGTGGCGACACGTCGCTGGGTGAGCTGGAGCGGAGACGGAGAGAGGTTGCATGCCGCGGCAAGCGTCTTGCCGCGGCCGAATCGTTGTCGCGCTCCGAGCCTTCCCGGCAAGCTCCTCTTGCCGGGGCCTTGTCTTCTGCGTGCCTGGAACGGCCTTCCCGACAAGCTCCCCTTGTCGGGGTCTTGCCTTCAGAATGGCTGCGGAGGGTCTTGGCGGACGCCCGGTGAGGCTTGCCGCGGGGACGCTGCGACTGCCCGTGCACAAGGTCGGGGTAGTAAGGTACCCCTACCTTAGTACACCGACAGTATGGTGGTTGTTTTGAGGAAGGTATATGGTGGGTGTATGGTACCGGCGAAAGTTGCATGGCACAAGAGAGGCTAGCAATGGTGGAAGGGTGAAAGGGTGCGTATAATCCATGGACTCAACATTAGTCAAAAGAACTCATATACTTGTTGCAAAAATCTAGAAGTCATCAAAAACCAAAGCACTACGCGCATGCTCCTAGGGGATAGATTGGTAGGAAAAGACCATCGTCGTCCCCGACCGCCACTCATAAGGAAGACAATCAATAAATAAAATTCTGCTCCAACTTCATCACAAAGCGGTTCACCATACGTGCATGCTACGGGAATCACAACCCTTAACACAAGTATTTTTCATAATCACCTCAACTAGCATGACTCTAATATCACTACCTCCATATCTCAAAACAATTATCAAGCATCATATTGATCATAGCATCCAATTCACTTTTCTATGATAGTTTTTATTATACCCAACTTGGATGTTCATCATTCTAGGACCAACTTTGTAACCATAGCAAATACCATGCTGTTCTAAAAGACTCTCAAAAATATATAAGTGAAGCATGAGAGACTAGCAATTTCTTCAAAATTAAGACACCACCGTGCTCTAAAAGATATAAGTGAAGCACTAGAGCAAAAACTATCAAGCTCAAAAGATATAAGTGAAGCACATAGAGTATTCTAGCAAATCCTAATCAAATAGGATTCTCCCAAAAGGTGTGTACAGCAAGGATGATTGTGGTAAACTAAAAAGCAAAGACTAATATAATACATGACGCTCCAAGCAAAACACATATCATGTGGCGAATAAAAATATAGCTCCAAGTAAAGTTACCAATGAACGAAGACGAAAGAGGGGATGTCTTCCCGGGGCATCCCCAAGCTTAGGCTTTTGGCTATCCTTGAATATCTTGGGGTGCCTTGTGCATCCCCAAGCTTAGGCTCTTGCCATCCTTTATTCCATAGTCCATAAAAGCTTTACCCAAAACTTGAAAACTTCACAACACAAAACTCAACAGGAAATCTTATAAGCTCCGTTAGTGAAAGAAAACAAAACCACCACATAAGGTACTGTAATGAACTCATTCTTTATTTATTTTGGTGTTAAACCTACTGTATTCCAACTTCTCTATGGTTTATAAACTATTTTACTAGCCATAGATGCATCAAAATAAGCAAACAACACACGAAAAACAGAATCTGTCAAAAACATAACAGTCTGTAGCAATCTGTAACTAACGGAAACTTCTGGAACTCTAAAAATCCTAACAAAATAGGAAGTCCTGGACAATTTGTTTATTGATCAGAAGAAAACAGAATCAACGCAAAAGAACGTTTCTGTGATTTAACAAAATTATATTCGTGCGTGCAAAGTTTCTGTTTTTCAGCAGAATCAAATCAACTAACATCATAGGTTATCCTATAGGTTCTACTTGGCACAAACACTAATTAAAGATAAAAACACATCTAAACATAAGGTGGATGCAAGATTTATTACTAAACAGGAGCAAAAACAAAAAAACATAAAGAAAATTGGGTTACTTCCCAACTAGCGCTATTGTTTAACGCCCCTAGCTAGGCATAAAAGCGAAGATAGATCTAACTAGTGCCATCTTTGGCACTCGGAGGGGAGGATATTCTTTCTATGGCATTCATTCTTCTATTTAAGGTAAGCACATGGACATTAATGGAAGAAGTAAGATTAAGCACGTTACAAAAGTTTGCCTCTAATATTAGACTTCATTTCTTTAATAATTTCATTTTGATAAAAGCACAAGAGAGTAGTTGATTCCACCTTATCATTCATAGGATGCCCAAATATGGTTTTAATTTTTTCATAGGTATCTATAGCATCCCCTTCAAGAAAACCTTCTTCAAAGATAGAATCTAAAACTTGTTTGAAAGAAGCGGGCAAGCCAACATAGAAACTTTTTAAGTAAACTTCAATTTGATATTGTGGCACATAGCTAGCCCGAATCCTTAATAACCTATCCCAAGCATCTTTTAAAGACTCATCAAGTAAATAGCGAAAAATTCCATAGTCATCCTCATCAAAATTATTCAAGCTCTCATCGGTGACCCCGGTGGGTCTTTCTATAACATCATTATTTATGAGCTTAGAGAGGATAGAGGGGTTATCCAAGGTACTAGAACCTAGGAAAGAGCCCTTAGTTCTTTTTGATTCGGCCATGGCAATGGGAAGGCAAACGGAAAAGGAGAGGAGCATGTCGGTGTACTAGAGTAGGGGTACCCTAGTATCCCGTACTCGTGCACGGACGGTTGCAGCACCCCGCTGCAGGGTTTGCCTCGTCACCACCAAGATCCTCCGTGGCTCCTTTGGAGCCATTCAAGAACAAAGTACTTGATTAAGAAGACAAGGCCCCGACAAGAGGAGCTTGTCGGGAAGGCCACTCGAGGCATGCAGAAGACAAGGCCCCGGCAAGAGGAGCTTGCCGGGAAGGCTCGGGGCGCGACAAGCCTCCGGGTGCGACAAGGATTCGGCCGCGGCAAGGCGCTTGCCGCGGCATGCAACTTCTCTCCATCTCCGCTCCAGCTCATCCAGCGACGTGTCGCCATGGGACCGTTCCATGCGCGCGTGTCGGCGGCTGCAGCCAGCGGAGAGCAGCGATAAGCGGCGCCGACAAGCTTGCCATCGTGGCGGCGGAGGCGCACTGACGGCCTCTCACAGACTGCTCGTGACACCGACGGGCATTTATTGCTTTTGTCCCTTGCCGTCGAGTTAGGTATTTTGCACTGTAATCGCTCGAGTAGGTGTACCAACTCCTGTTTTTACATTTGTACCCTCATCTATGTTGCCACCTGTCGGAGACCCCTTGAGCATATAAAAGGAGGCCCATGTGCAACGTAGAGAGGGGTTCGGCTGGTTCGGTTCATTCGACTCACTCGAGACCAGAGACACTCACGCTAGGTTTTGTAGCTCTCATTGCTCCCTAGCAAGAACGCAATACACCTAGACATGCAGCAGTAGGAGTGTTATCTCTCCGGAGAGCTCCGAAGCTGGGTAAACCTCTCGTGTGCTTCGCCTCGATCTGCTCTTCGTGCGATCTCCGCCCCCCTCCGAACCACAAGGGGCTTGCTCCGCCGGCCCCATAGGTGTACGTGGGTACGATCAGCCTCCCCGACATCTTTGGCGCGCCAGGTAGGGGGCGTCGAGGCCGTGTGAATCTGATCCGGCGTTCACACGAGCAGCGTCATCAACATCTTCCTCAACATGCCACCGAAGAAGAAGGCTTCGGCGGCAGCAGAGCCGTCCGCGTCGTACCCACCTTCACCGCAGCAAACGGGTGGTGGGGCAGACGCTGGCGGAGGAACGGGCGCCGGCGAAGGTGTTCGCGATGTTGCCAAGTCCAAGGACAAGGCACCGCAGACCTCGGCGTCGCGCACTTCAGCGCCCATCTCAGAGACGCGGGACCAACAACGTCATGGCGTTCACAACGCCATACGCTCGCTGGAGCGAGACCCTCAAGACCAGCATGCGCGCCAACATGCTGGCACGAGTGAGATACGGTCGCCTGGACGGGGTGCTGCTCCTTCTAACGTAGTTAGAAGTCCGAGCATATCCCGCTCCTCACACCGTTCGCCAATGCCACCCACTACTCCAGCAGAAGCTCTGGCGAGAGCTCAGCTGCTCCTCAACTACCCTCCAACGGCCGACAAGGTCGACGAGTGGAGGGCCACAATCCAGAGCCTCATCGGCTTTGCCAACGGTGACGCTCCGCGGCAACCAACACCATCATTGCCGCGGCGAGACGACAAGGCACGAGCCTGTGGCGACGACACTGTCGGAGGTGCAACCACCGTGCACTCTCCGCCACGAAGGCCAAGATCGCCGACTCACCGGATCCACCTCGACAGCGACTCCACCGCGTCATCGCATCCGCGAGCTCGCCGCGATCAGCGCCAAGTTCTTCATGAGCGACAACAAGAGGACGCTCGAACTCGCATCGAGCGCCGGAGAGAAACGCGACGTCAACCGACAAGCACGCTGGGCCTTCATTGACATGCGCGCCCGGAGGAGCCAGCGACTTGTCAGACGCTGTAGGTTGCCCCGCATTCACTCGTGGAGCTGCGGCAGTCCAAAGTGGCCCAGCCGTAAAAACTTCAAACCAGACATGCGGAGAAGTATGATGGCAGGACGCATCCGTCGGAGTTCCTCAAAGCATCTACACCATCGCGGTGCAGGCTGCGGGGACGGGACGACAAGATCCTCGCCAACTACTTCCCGCTCGTGCTCAAGCCCAACGCCGAGATCTTGGCTCATGCACATGCCGGACAGCTCCATATCCTCTTGGGCAGATCTGTGCCATCGCTTTGTTGGCACCTTCACAGTGGCCACAAACCTCATGGCCAAGAGTGACCTTCATCTCGCCGCCTGGAAGGAAGGAGAGTCCCGGCGCAAGTTCATTCAGAGATTCAGCCGTGTGCACTACAACATCCCAGACGTCCACCATGCCGCGGTGATCAGCGCGTTTCATCAGAATGTGTGGAACCGCAGGATGAGGGAGGACATGGCGATGTGCAAAGTCAAGGACGTCAGTGAGCTGTACGCCTTGGCCGACAAGTGTGCACGCGCTGAAGAAGGGAGGAGACTCCCATGAGAGAATGCAGAAGCAGGATCTGACAGTGATGACACCGCCCCGGCAAAGAAGGGCCGGCGGCGAGGCAACATGAAGAAGAAAGGTAGAGAAGTGCTAGCTGTTGAGCAGTCCGGCAATGGAGGTGGCGACAAGAACGCCAAGGCTGGTGGCTCCGGCAAGGAGGTTGCCGCTGACGCCAACCACCAGTCGGTGGCGGCCGCCGACAAGCGGTGACAGCTCCGCAAGCAAGATCGCAAGATCCACCGCACCAAGGGCCACGACCTCTAGAGCTGCAAGAAGGTCGAGTAGCTTGTCGAACAGCAGAGAGCTGAGTACGAGCGGCACGACAAGGAGAAGGCCCAGGAAGGTGCTGGGGGAGCAAGCAAGAAGCGCCTCGCCCGGGGAGGACGCCGCGGCAAGGCTAAGCAGCGGCAAGGAGACAGACCTCCCCGCGGCCACGACAAGGATGAAGATGATGACGACGACGAAGATATGGAGGACGACGACGCCGATGAGCAGGAGTTTCAGAAAGCCACAGAGGTCCTCTGCGTTGACGGAGGTAAGCTTCTCGCATACCTCCCACCGCCAACTCAAGCAATGGATGCGGAGGTTAATGCAGCGGAACCATCCGTAGAGTCACGCAGGCCTCTCGAAGTGGTCCAAAGACGCCTATCATTTTTGATATTGAGGACCACCACGATCACAGAATCGTAGTCGGGTGCTTGCCGATGTTGGTCTCACCAACCATCCGCAACCTCAAGGTCACCAAAATGCTAGTTGACGGCGGGGCGGCTTGAATCTGATCTCCTCCGCGGTACTCCGAAGCTTCAAATCCACGACAACGAAGCTCGAAGAGACCGGCACTTTCAAGGAATCAACCCGGGAAGGAGCAAGTCGAAAGGGAAGATTACGTTACGGTAACATTTGGCAGCGAGCTGAATTTTAGGATCGAGAGGGTCACATTCGACGTTGCCGATTTCCCATTGTCTTACAATGGGATACTTAACCGCCCGGCACTCGCCAAGTTCATGGCAGCCTCTCACTACGCCTACAACCTACTCAAGATGCCAGCCCGATAAGCGCCATCTCTGTCCATGGCGACAAGAAGGATGCCCTTATCTCGTGCCGACAAGATCTACCGGATGCAAAGAGCATGACAGATTGCCGACACTTGCCGCTGAAGCTCCGGGGAAGAAGACAAAGTCCAAGTCCGCAAGGGCTCGATGCTCACTCGGCAAGCGCACCTCTTCGGAGTGCTGCGCTACCGTCGAGGACGCACCATCGAGCTCCATCGGCAAGTGCCAGAAGATGGTGGCTCCGCCAAAGACCAAGAAGGTGCCCGCCAAGGAGGACGGCACTGGTGGTACCTTCACCATCAGTGCCTCTCTTGATCCTAAATAGGAAGGCGCGCTCGTTGCTTTCCTGCGGGCGAATCGTCGGCGTGTTTGCATGGCAACCGTTCGACATCCCGGTGTTCCTGTGGAAGTGATTGAGCACCGCTGGCCGCTTTGTCCTCACGCCGCCCGGCCAAGCAAAAAGTCAGGAAGCAAGCAAAGGAGCGCCAAGAATTCATAGCGAAGAGATCAAGAAACCGGAAGCGGCAGGGCCTTGTCGAGGAGTGCTTCATCTCTACGTGGTTGGCCAATCTCGTAGTCGATGCGCCAAAGCAAACGGAAAATGGAGACTTTGTATTGACTTCACGGATGTTAATAAAGCTTGTCCCAAAGATCCATTCCTTTGCCGCGCATTGACCAGATTGTCGACTCCACGGCTGGATGTGATTTGCTTTCGTTTCTTGATGCATACTCAGGATACCATCAGATCTTCATGGCTGAAGAAGATGAGGAGAAGACCGCATTCATCACACCATGTGGCACATACTGTTTCATACGGATGCCTTTTGGTTTGAAGAATGCTGGTTCAACATTTGCAAGGGTAGTCCATGACGCTTTTGAGCCGCAGATGTACAGAAATGTAGAAGCCTACATGGATGACATAGTGGTCAAAAGCAAGGACAGAGCAACTCTGGTTCAAGATTTGGACGAGACCTTTGCAAATCTGCGCAAGATCAACCTCAAGCTCAACCACGAGAAGTGCGTGTTTGGAGTCCCTTCCGGCAAGCTTCTCAGGTTCTTCGTGTCTCAACGAGGGATTGAAGCTAATCCCAACAAGATCAAGGCCATTGAGCGGTGAAGCACCAAAGCGCGTCAAGGATGTCACGAAGACTTGCGGTTGCGTGGCTGCTCTCAAAGAGTTTATTTCTAGGTTCTGCTGAACGCATACGCCGCTTTTTCAAAATTTTGAAAAAGGCAGGTCCAATGAAATGGACTCGAAGCGGAGGCTGCGCTGCGAGACTTAAAGAGATACCTGTCCTCCACTCCAACACTTGTCGCACCTAAGCCACAAGAAAAGTTGCTGCTATATATAGCGGCAACCAATCAAGTGGTTAGTGCTGCGTTAGTAGCGGAGAGGGAGGCGGATGACGAGCCAGCAACCGCGACAAGCACATCCAGCGACAAGCAGGGGGCTTCATCGACAAGCTCTGGTCCCGACAAGGACGAATCCAGCAGACAGCGTGACGGATGCAGAAAAGGATGGTGCAGCGCCCACTCTACTTTGTCAGTTCCCTCCTGCGGGGGGCTAGGTCAAGGTACTCTGGTGTGCAGAAATTGCTTTTCGGCCTCCTCATGGCCTCGAGAAAGCTGCGCCATTACTTCCAAGCACATGAGATCACAGTTGTCACTCGCTTCATCAAGAGGATCTGCAGAATCCGAAGCGGCTGTGCAGGATTGTCGAGTGGGCATCGAACTGTCAAGCTTTGGTCTTAAGTTTGAAAGCACATCAACTATCCAAAGCGAGCGTTGGCAGAATTTATAGCAGAATGGGCGCCAACGCCAGATGAAGAGATTCGAGACGAGCATTCCCGTCAAAGAAGCAAGCAAAAGAGTGGCTGATGTACTTTGATGGTGCCTTCTCGCTGCGCGCTGGTGCCGGCGTCTTGCTTATCGCACCCACCGGAGAGCACCTCAAGTACGTAGTCGGATGCACTTTCCCAAGGAGCAAGCGACGAACAATACTGCAGAGTATGAAGGTTTGCTTGCGGTCTCAGGATCATGATGGACCTTGGGATTAAAAAGCTTATTGTCAGAGGTGACTCGCAGCTTGTCGTCCGCCAAGTGAACAAAGATTACCAGAGTCCGTTGATGGAAGCCTACGTTGATGAAGTGAGGAAGCTAGAAGAGCACTTTGACGGCCTGCAAATGGAACATGTTCCAAGAGCTCGTAATGATATTGCTGACGGCTCAAAGTGCGCTCTTGCTTAAGTTACACCGTGGAACCAGGGATTTTCGTGCTCAAGCTGACTCAGCCAACCGTAACACCATCAACTGGACAAAGCAAGAAGAGGAAGTTGACCTCTGGTGACTACTTTCCGACAGAGCTTCCCGAAGCCGTCGCTGCAAAGGTCCCCAAGATCAACACCAACAATGCTGAGGGGCAGTCTGCTCCGACAAGCCTCATGGTTTGTTTCGTTGAAGCAGACGCTCCCGACAAGTCTTGCACCGGCAAGCTTGTCGGGGAACATCAAGCTCCGGCAGGGCGGCAGGTTCTTGCCGTGGAAGCGGATGTTCCCGCAGCAGCAGATGTGCCTTTAGTCCTTGTTGTCGAGCCGCAAGCTCCAGCATGGGCACATCAGATTGTCCATTTCGTTCGTGACGAGAGAACTTCCAAGAGCAAGAAGAAGCGGAAAGAGTAGCCCGGCAGTCAAGTATGTACCAGTTTGTCAACAGCATCTTTATGTAAGAAGACTCAACGGTGTGAAATTGAAGTGTATTCCGGGGAAGATGGACATAAGCTGTTGGCGAGATACACGGAGGCATATGTGGTTACCACATTGGCAAGAAGAGCACTTGCCGGCAAAGCTTTCCGGCAAGGTTTCTTCCGCCGACAGCCCTCCAGGATCTGGCCGCACAAGTAACCAAGTGTGAAGCGTGCGGTTCCATTCCAAACAGATACACCAGCCAGCTCAAGCTCTCCAGACGATCCCTTTATCCCGGCCATTTTCGGTCTGGGCTCGACATCCTCGGCCCTTTCCCCGAGCTGTCGGGGCTTTGAGTACTTGTACGCCGCCATCGACAAGTTCACAAAGTGGCCTAAGTGGAAGCGATGAGGAAGGTGACCGCCACAACAAGCAGTCAAGTTCTTTCAGTCGATTGTTTGCCGCTTCGAATCCCTAACAGGATCATCACCGACAACGGCACACAATTCTGAGTCGCACCTTCATGCAAGACGCCCAAGACCTTGGCGCCAAGGTCTGCTTTGCTTCGCTTGCTCACCCGAGAAGCAACGGTCAAGCAGAGAGGGCAATGCTGAAGTGCGTCGCGGGCTCAAGACCAGAACTTTCGACAGGCTGCACAAGTGCGGAAGGAAGCTGGATCGAGGAGCTGCGGTGGTTCTTTGGTCGATCAGACGACGCCAAATCGAGCCACCGCCGGACACCTTTGCTCTAGTCTATGGAGCAGAGGCAGTTCTCCCCACGGAACTCGTATACGGATCGCCGAGTACTCGCTTATGATGAGCTTGAGCAAGAGCAGCTGCGACAAGATGACGCGCTGCTCCTTGAGGAGGATCGCCTTCATGTCACAGGCGAGCCGCTCGCTACCGACAAGCTCGCGTCGCTACCATAGCCGCAGGGTTAATGCCAGAAGTCTCGAGGAAGGCGACCTTGTTCTTCGCTGCGTTCAGTCCGCCAAGAATTCAAACAAGTTGACGCTTGAAGTGGGAAGGCCCTTATCGGGTGAAACGAGTCACTAGGCTCGGCGCTGTCCGCCTTTGAGATGAAGATGGCATTCCGGTGAGCAACTCCTGGAACATTGAGCATCTTCGTAAGTTTTACCCATAGGCGCAGCTTGTCGGAACCCGTTCGGCAACCACCTTTTGTACAAGTCTTGCCGCTGTTGCATGTAATCCTTTGTACAAAGCCGGGCGCAGACCCCGTGCATCAGTAAAGCTCATGTGTTGCACACAACTTGTCAAATTCATGCTTTCATCATTTTATTGCATGTTTTGGCTAACACTTTGTGCAGCAACCATACCCGG
This sequence comes from Aegilops bicornis, assembly GCA_021605145.1. Classification (NCBI taxonomy): domain Eukaryota; kingdom Viridiplantae; phylum Streptophyta; class Magnoliopsida; order Poales; family Poaceae; genus Aegilops; species Aegilops bicornis. The sequence goes on along the minus strand of CM038674.1, from coordinate 455,585,134 downwards.
TAAGCAGAATCGAGCCGCTAGGCTCCATAACTTTATTTCCTCTTCTTTCTCTTTTCTCAAAGAAAAGAAGGCTCCCTCGCGCACAAGTTAACCATGAGGGAAGGAGGAGATAATACTATGGAGCCAGGCACCGCTCGAGGAAGTTTCGCCTCATCGGGAAGCAAGAGACAGAAAAGCTAAGTTGCCAAAGTTTGAGCAATCAATTCCTAAATTTTTAAGTTATCTTCCTCGAACGATAGTACTTTGTATGGAAAACCATGCGCAGAGGAACTAACTTCGCCGGCTAGTCGCGCCCTTACTTTGTTTCGAGTCCGCTCAACAACTTAAGTGAGCTGCGGCTAGTCGCGATAAGGTTGCTTGTCGGAGGCAACCTTGCCGGCGAGGTCGGCCGACGTTCAAGACTCGGCCTTCATGCAAAAGTGCCCGCACCGACGAAGTTCCCCAAATGCGTAAGGCGTAAAACGCATAAAGGAAGGAACCAAGTAGAGGAAATAACGTTGCATTGATCGCCTAAGATAGAGTATATTACAAAATAACTTGTCGCTGATCTAACAAAGTGTTCTAAACATGATCGGCAGCCGACAAGGGAAAGATAAAGTTGGCGGCCTAGTCTCACGCGGTCGCCCTCAATCCGCTTGATCTTGTTCACCTTGTCCACAATGGGTGCGACAAGGGCTTTGAGCTCCTCCACGTTGGCATCGGGCGGCAGGGATCTGAGGACGCCGTTAAGGTTGAGGCCCGGATTGCGGAAGGCCACCTTGATCAACACCTTCTCGAGCTCTCCTGCACAGACCTGGCGTGATTCCTCGGCCATCTGCTTCGGGACCTCTTCTCGGAGTCGCTGGAGACCCGTCACCACGCCTTTGAAGAATAAGCTGAGCTTGGCGCTGGGTTGGAGATGCTCGTCGGAGGAGTACGCAAGGTCCGCCATCCCCAGCTCCATCAGCTTGTTGTGGATGTCGTGGCGGTGTCCACAAGACCTTGATCCAGTGCTCCACGCTCTCCCTCAAGGTGCTCTGGATGGAGGCAGCATTCGCCAGCAGCTCCTCCTTGGCCTTGATCGCCTCCAACAAGCCCACCTCCCGCTCTCTGGCGCCATCCAACGTTTGCGTCAGGGTGGTCAGCTTTAGCTCAAGATCCGCCTTGGAATCCTTGGCGGCGTCGAGCTCCTTGCCTCTATCAGCGAGACAACTCTGCAGCTCGCCCAGAGTGTAGGCGTCTTTCTCGCGCTCACGCTTGAGCACGGCAAGCTCTTCGCTGCTCTTCTTGAGGGTGGCCTCCAGCTGTGCCACCTTCGCCTTCAGCTCTTCCTTGGCGGCCTCGGCGGCTGCGGCAGCGTCGCCGCTTCTGAGCGCCCCGCCAAGTGACTCTCGCAGCAGCAGCAAGGTCTTCTTCGTGGCTGTCCAGGTTGACCTTCCGCTGCACCAACTCGCTTTCCTGCGCGGCGAGCTTCTCGGCAGCCAGCCGCTGCTCCTCCTCAGCTGCGGCTTTCTCAAGGATGAAGGCCGTGCGCTCTTCTGTGAGTTTCCCCCGCGCTTCTGCTATGTTGCGGAGGGTTTCTTGGTTTGCGCTCCGGAGCTCTTCGGCGCGCTTCTCCATGTCCGCTCCTGCCCTCGCGACAAGTGCCTCCCGGGTCTCCAACTTGGCCTGCCGGGCGCGGTAGAGAGACATCAGCTTCTTCAGCAGCTGCTCCTCCTCAGACTCGCCTGCTTTGCTGCTTGGCGCGCCCACCAGCGCCCAGCGGAGGCGAGTAGCTCGCCGTCGAAGGTCTCGCCGACCGGGCGCCTGAACTCGGTTCTCGGGGAGCTTGATGAAGACGCCTTCGCCCGGCCTTGAGTAGGCGCGGGCTGGGGCTCCTCGGGCCCGACGCCGCAGCTGCGGCGAAGTCGGCTGTCGGTGTAAGGCGCTTGCCGCTCCTGCGCCTCAGGGGCCGTCGGTGCGATCTCCGACCCCTCGCCCGGCCTCTGCGTCGGCAGCCTCGGTGGCCTCCTCGCCAACAGGCTCGTCGGCGACGGCCTCTTCTTCCACAACCACGACCTCTTCTTCCTCGATGGCGGCCTCGTCGGTGTTGCCGCGCGCTTCCTCCTCGCCGGCAGCCTTGATCTCCATCGGCTCTGCGTCAGACGAAGAAGGGACAGTCAAGCAAATGTCCGAAAAGAGAAACAAAAGAAAGCAAGCCCAAGGGAGATTTTCGTGTAAGGCAGTTACCTGCAATGGGATCCGCAGCCATGGCCTCGACCACTGGAGGGTCACTGGCGCTGTCCCTTGCCGGGGTAGCCTCCTTGCCAGAGTAGCCTCCCTTGCCGGGGTGGCCTCCCTTGTCGGAGGGCGCTCCCTTGCCGGAGATTCCTCCCTTGGCGGCGTAGTGGCAGCAGACAGGGTCTCGGGGGCGGCTTCCGAGCCCTCCTGATGAGGCTGCTCTGCTCCTACACAAGCAAACAGTCAGATATCAACGAAGAAAGGGCACCCCTGCACACCTAATAGTAAGGAGAAAACTGCACACTTACTCTGGGGGCTGTGCTGGGGGCTGCTCTGAGGAAGGGTTGCCGGGTCTGGCAAGGCGGTCTCGGACGCGTCCCCTGTCGCCACGGGAGAATCGTCCTCAACGACGACCGTCGGGATCTTGGCCCTCTTCGCCGCTCTCTGGGCCAGCGTCCTGAAAAGGAAAGAGTCCAGAACAAAGCAAGTCAGATTCAAGATGAAGCAATAAAGTCAAGAAATACAAGCACAAATCTCAAGAGCTTACTCTTCGCCTTCCTCCTCGAGCTGAGCGGAGAAGTCAAACTCCGCCTCGCCTCCGGTGCGACGAGGCGGGAGTGGGCTCTCTTGGCCGCTGGCGGAGGCGTCGGCGGTGGCTCGAGAAGATCCCGCCCAGCTTGTCGCGGCGGTGGGCGCGCTCAGCAGCAACCTCGCTTGCCGCGGTGGAGCGTCATGCTGGCGCTGCTGCTGTGGGCCGGTCTGTCGCCCCGGCTCGTCTCCAGCCTTGCGGAGACGCCTGTTCGGCGGAGCCGGGGGCTCTGCTGGCGGCAAGTTGCTTGGCGGTGGGGGAGAAGCGCCCTCGGCGGGTCCACTCGACCCGGCCTCGGGCTCGACAAGCTCATCCTCGCCGGCGACCTCCCCTCGCTCGGCGAGGCTTGCTGCCTTCGCCGCGTCCGCCTCCTCCACGGTGAACCCGAAGGCTCCAGCGGCAGCGGCTGCTGCCGCCTCCCCACCTGGTGGCGACCCGCGCCATCTCCTGGTCGGTGGTGTCGCTGGTGAGCCTTCACCGCGCGACAGAGCGGATCGGCACTTCTTGCAAATCGTCGAAGAATTGCTGCACGACCTCGTCGGGGGGCTCCTGCCAGGTTGGGACGATCCGTGGAGTCGTGACAGTGGCATCATGGCGCGGATGCGGTCGAGCGCCGAGTTGTTGCACAATGGGACGACCCCCCGCGGCAACCTAAACCACTCAGGGTGGTCGGGGTCGCTCTTGAACAGCTCAAGCAGCATCGCGTCCAGCTCCAAGACGGTGAAGTTCCAGTTCAGACCCGGGCGCAACCTCATGATGTCTGCCGCATTTTGGAACTCCCAGGCAGGCCTCCTCCTTTCCTGCAAGGGAGCGATGCGGCGACGAAGGAAATCCGCGCCAACTGCGCCTACGGTCAACCCGGCAAGCCTGAGGCGCAAAATTCGGGTCACAGCTATCTTCAGCTTCGCATCCTCCGGCGCCAAGTTGCTCCAATCTCTGCCGCGCACTATTGGAGTTTGGCGCACGGCAGTGAAGGGCTGCGGGTTCTCCTCTACGACCCAGCACCTGTTGGCTCTCCACTCCTCCCACTTGTTGCGGAACTCTCCCTCTAGGTAGGCCTCTTTCTTGCCGATCCTAGAGACCTGTGCTATCCCTCCGGCAAGTGGCTCTCCTCTCTCGACGCGGGGAACAAAGAAATGGTGGAAGAGTGCCACGTTCGGGTGGACTCCGACAAAGTTTTCGCACAAATGTGCGAAAACGGCCATGGTCAAGACGGCGTTGGGGTGAAATCAAGGAGGCGGAGGCTAAATGTGTTCATGATGTCGCAAAAAGAACTCGGAAAAGTGGGCAAAGCCCGCAATAGAAGAAAAGGGCGAAAAAGGGTACCCTATTGGGGCCAAATCAGCGGCGGAGGCGGGAGTACCCTCGCGGCGGATGCGCCTGGCGTCTCCGTCGACAGAAGAGGTAGAAGACGTCCCGCAGCTCCCTCGCGCCGAGCTGCAGGGGGAAGATGGCCCGCTCCTTGCGCAGTGCCGCGAGCCGCTGCGCCTCGGCCGACTTGACGCCCTTCTCCTTGTCGGCTTTCGGAGCCATGGCGAGGGGGGCGGGGGAGGCCGACGGCGGTGAGCGTGCTTGTGGCGAAAGGGGGCGGGGCGCTGCTCTCTTCGCACCGGAGAAGAAGAGGGGAGCGGCGGTTGCTTTCTTGACAAGACATTAATGGTAGGAGTGGACGGCCTGCCTCTGTTTCCTCCGCTTGTAAAGAGGGGGAGGGGGCGGACGTTCCGCTTATACTAATAAAGAAACCCCCCACGACCGCGCCCACGATCTCTCGCACGACGCCACGTCCGGTGCGTGCCGTTAGTGGGGATCGTGGTGGGTCCGGGCGAAGTTGCGGCGTGGTCGAGGCCGCGTGTGTCCGTGCACAGTTTTGGGCCTGGCCCGACAAGCGCCGGCACCGTACGGCCCAGCCGGGGGCTCTGCCGGTGTACTAGAGTAGGGGTACCCTAGTATCCCGTACTGCATGCACGGACGATTGCAGCACACCGGCGCAGGTTTGCCTCGCCACCGCCAAGATCCTCCGTGGCTCCTTTGGAGCCATTCAAGAACAAAGTATTTGATTAAGAAAACAAGGCCCCGACAAGAGGAGCTTGTCGGGAAGGCCACTCCAGGCATGCAGAAGACAAGGCCCCGGCAAGAGGAGCTTGCCGAAGGCTCGGGCGCGACAAGCCTCCGGGTGCGACAAGGATTCGCCGCTGCAAGGCGCTTGCACGCATGCAACTTCTCTCCATCTCCGCTCCAGCTCATCCAGCGACGTGTCGCCATGGGACCGTTCCATGCGCGCGTGTCGAGCGGCTGTGCAGCCAGCGGAGAGCAGCGATAAGCGGCGCTGACAACTTGCCATCATGGCGAGCGGAGGCGCACCTGACGGCCTCTGTTGCACTGTTCGGGCGACACTGACGGGCATTTATTGCTTTTGTCCCTTGCCGCCGAGTTAGGTATTTTAATCAGCATAATCGCTCGGTAGGTGTACCAACTCCTGTTTTACATTTGTACCCTCATCTATGTTGCCACTGTCGGAGACCCCTTGAGCATATAAAAGGAGGCCCATGTGCAACGTAGAGAGGGGTTCGGCTGGTTCGGTTCATTCGACTCACTCGAGACCAGAGACACTCACGCTAGGTTTTGTAGCTCTCATTGCTCCCTAGCAAGAACGCAATACACCTAGACATGCAGCAGTAGGAGTGTTATCTCTCCGGAGAGCTCCGAAGCTGGGTAAACCTCTCGTGTGCTTCGCCTCGATCTGCTCTTCGTGCGATCTCCGGCCCCCTCCGAACCACAAGGGGCCTGCTCCGCCGGCCCCATAGGTGTACATGGGTACGATCAGCCTCCCCGACAGAGCAGATTGGGAAAGAGAGGGCGAATAAAATGGCAAGGGTGAAGTGGGGGAGAGGAAAACAAGAGGCAAATGGCAAATAATGTAAATGCGAGGGAGATGGGTTTGTGATGGTTACTTGGTATGTCTTGACTTGAGCGAAGACCTCCCCGGCAACGGCGCCAGAAATCCTTCTTGCTACGTCTTGAGCTTGCATTGGTTTTACTTGAAGAGGAAAGGGTGATGCAGCAATAGTAGCGTAAGTATTTCCTCAGTTTTTGAGAACCAAGGTATCACCAAGAGGGAGGCTCCTCAAAAGTCCCACGGACCTACACAAACAAACAAAGAACTCGCAACCAACGCAATAAAGGGGTTGTCAATCCCTTCACGACCACTTGCGAAAGTGAGATCTAATAAACATAGTATGATAAGATAAATATATTTTTGGTATTTTACAATATTTTTAAAAAAGTAAAGATGCAAATAGAAGTAGATTGGAAGCAAATATGATAAGAGATAGACCCGGGGGCCATAGGTTTCACTAGTGGCTTCTCTCAAGATAGCATAAGTATTACAGTGGGTGAACAAATTACTATCGAGCAATTGATAGAAAAGCGAATAATTATGAGATTATCTAGGCATGATCATGTATATAGGCATCACGTCCGCAACTAGTAGACCGACTCCTGCCTGCATCTACTACTATTACTCCACACATCGACCGACTCCTGCCTGCATCTAGAGTATTAAGTTCATAAGAACAAAGTAACGCTTTAAGCAAGATGACATGATGTAGAGGGATAAACTCAAGCAATATGATATAAACCCCATCTTGTTATCCTCGATGGCAACAATACAATACGTGCCTTGCAACCCTTTCACATCGGTAAGGACACCGCAAGATTGAACCCAAAGCTAAGCACTTCTCCCATGGCAAGAAAGATCAATCTAGTAGGCCAAACCAAACTGATAATTCAAGAGACTTGCAAAGATAACTCAATCATACATAAAAGAATTCAGAGAAGATTCAAATATTATTCATAGATAAACTTGATCATAAACCCACTATTCATCGGATCTCGACAAACACACCGCAAAAAGAGTTTACATCGAATAGATCTCCACAAGAGAGGGGGAGAACATTGTATTGAGATCCAAAAAGAGAGAAGAAGCCATCTAGCTAATAACTATGGACCCGTAGGTCTGCGGTAAACTACTCACAACTCATCGGAGGGGCAAGGATGTTGATGTAGAAGCCCTTCGTGGTCGATTCCCCCTCCGGCAGAACGCCGGCGAAGGCTCCAAGATGGGATCTCATGGATCTGAGAAGGTTACGGTGGTGGAAATTGTGTTTCATGCCTCGGATGTTTTCGGGCACGAGGCTTATATAGGAGGAAGAAGTACGTCGGTGGACGTCCGAGGGGCCCACGAGACAAGGGGGCGCGCCCTATAGGGGGGGTGCCCTCCTATCTCGTGGAGGCCTCGACTGCTTCTTGACTTGCACTCCAAGTCCTCTGGATCACGTTAGTTCCAAAAATCACGCCCCCGAAGGTTTCATTCCGTTTGGACTCCGTTTGATATTCCTTTTCTTCAAAATACTGAAATAGGCAGAAAAAACAGCAATACAGGCTGGGCCTCCGGTTAGTAGGTTAGTCCCAAAAATGATATAAATGTGTAAAATAAAGCCCATAAACATCCAAAAGGGGTAATATAATAGCATGGAACAATCAAAAATTATAGATACATTGGAGACGTATCAGACCCCTCTTAGGATGATGTGGAGAATAGCCATGCAGGCACGGTAGAGGTAACCATAATCTCCTCTGACTCAGAAACTTTACCAAGGCAAAAAACTCGGCGGGTCACCTGAAAAGTAAGATTTTCTCATCCTCTTGCTTATCTGGATCCCAATTTTCATTTGAAGAAACAGCAGCATGAAGCCAGGCGTATAACCCGGAATAGCGGTGGCGGAGACCTTGCCCCCGGCTTACCCAATACACCAGTTCCTCGCTAATGCCGCAAAGAGGTGCATCAAAATCCAATCCTCTTTTTCCAAAGGCGGGTCTCATTCATCAACCACTTAACCCTTCCAAATTAAATTATCAGGGTACCTCCCACTCATCATCCGGCGACTCTACCGGAACCCAGTACCCTACTTTCAAGATTACCCATGGATAAGAATATTTCACTTGCTTAGTTAACACCTTACGATGACATGCTCATATCTTTATGCCCCTTCCTTTTAGTGTATGGCCAAGGCAGGAAAGAAATTGAAGACGGGTGGACCGTCAAAGGACCCCCAAACTGAATGAGCCAGAAAAATAGACGCCGATTGCCTCAGAAGTTTCAATTCAGAACCCTGAGGATGCTGCTAATGACCCGCCACCATAAGCCGACGATGCTACCGTGGATATAATGAACATAAATGCTGATCCGCCAAGCCCTAAGATGGCCAGCCCTAAGCTGCCAAGCCCTTCCAAGCCTGTCAAGGAGGCTACCCTGGACAAGACTACCGATGACGTCTTCATAACTGGCACGGGTTACACCAAACCGGGAAACCCCACAATCTTGGCCAAGCATAGTGCAAAAGAAGAGCCACCTACAGGAGGAAAACTGAAGCTAGACATGGAAAGCTATGCTGCTCTTGATGCTGGTTACATCTACTCCGGCTATTTGAACCGCCTCCATACTAGCCGTGAACTGGAAGCCGGCCTAGTCGACCTTATGAGGGAGCGCTATGAGGTATCATTACTGATTCCGTTTCATATGCATCCATGTAGCCGCCAAGTCTAGAGTATAAGAACAACGGGAGTATGTTGTAGACTTTAAAACTAAATTGTAAACTGTGGCTCTCCTACTCAAGGTACTCATGTAAGATCTGATCTGGTAGTCCCCAAGGGCCAACTTAAACTGATAATTTGAGCCAGGACTTTAAGTTTAAAAACGACCTGCATTAGCCCCCAAGTGCCAAATATATTGCTCGCAATGTGCTTGGGACTTGTATTATTATATATGAATCCTGATCTATTATATCTGACTCTTTTCCACGGGAAGTTTGTCTCTGAAGGACGTAGAGCTTGGCGACATAGCCAAAAAGATCAAGCACCAAGAAGCTGAGACTGTGAAGGCAGAAGCAAAATTTCAATTTGCCGTGAAGGAGACTGACAAGCTTAAAGCTGATTTTGGTACGGAGAGAGCTGCCTTTGAAACAGAAAAAGCAAACTTGCTGAAACGTGCACAAGACGCAGAAGCCCAACTGAAGCCAGTTGTTGATGAGCTAGCCGTCTTAAAGGGACATATTACTCACATGACAACTGCCATCTTTGGTAACATCCATACTCAGTCCCATCTCTGTTGCAATATAATGTTAAACCGCCAAGCAATTCTGAATGTTGGTTGTATGACTATACGAACAGGCCCCATAAGTGTTAGTCTTGGTCAAGATATGCTGTTGAAGCTGAAGACCATATAATCTTTCATAGAACAACTATACAGTGGCACACTCCGTAGTTTGGTGGCATTAGGAGGCAACTGAAAGCCTCCAAGTCACATTAAAGCTGTGCTAGATCATTTCTCCACTCTTCCCAGGAAAATCGAAGAACAGAGAGTATCATCTGCCCGAGCCAGAGCCCTTGTTGCTCTTGGTCGTGCAAAGGCGTGGGCCATAGAACTTGACCCAACAGACATAGCCTCCGGATGCCTTGAATTCAAAGATGACAAGTCGCCCTTTGAGGAGGACTTTAACCAGTGCGTTTGTGAGATGCGGCCTGTGGCCTGCAAACTGGTTGAAGAGTTGAATATGTCGAACTACACAGTGGCTTATGATGAGAACAACAAGAAAATACCAGCGCCGACCTTCAAACCTGTCAATCTCATTCCTCCTTGGCGTAAGCATATTTTTTCTCCTAACATAGATCATTCCATTATTCTCAATGATGAAGCCAGTTTTGAAGCTTTAACCGGCATCGATTGGACAACGACTGGTCTACAGATGATAGACGAAGAAGAACCAGCGCAGGATAACCCGGAGTCTTCAACTCGCCGAGGCGAAGATAACTGGTCCATGGGCGGCTCTCAGACCGCGGTATAATGCTTCAATGAAAAAATACTCTCAATTTTTGGGTTTGGGATAGCCTTGTAATAGGCTAGATTAAACAATGATCTGTCATGCCGTCGTGCATGTTTAGCCTTAAACTGTTAAACTCCCAATTTGATATTTTATGATCCACCGCTGAGCTTTCGGATAATATCATCATCTATGTTGCTCAGATCAGTGTTTTCATATTTCCTGCACACATGCTAAACATCATATGCCCTGGCGGTTTAAGCCAGGGCGGGTAATAAACCCCAATATAGTAGTCTATGAGGAATTTTCTAGAAAGACTAGAGTAAAGGCTATCTAAGCCGAAACATTCTGGTGACTTAAAGTTTAAAACCAGGACGGGTTACCAAACCCCAAATATTCATACAATTATTGAAAGACATTACATGTAGATTGATAAATATCATCCACAGCGGGTATTCACCCATAAGCATGAAATATCATGATTTTGATTGCTCAAGGCAAAATATCCTGGTGACTTAGAATCCGCTATCAGGGCGGCTGACCAAACACAATATGCTCAATTATGAGTCATATAATCAAGGCTGCTTGGCCTGAATTGTACCAAACGTACCGGAGCAGAACAATTCTTCAAAGAATACAAATTCCAAAGAAGTTCAGAAAAATGCAAGTGCTTTCATAGGCCGCACAGCCTTAAAACTCAAGTGCTTTCACAGGCCGCACAACCAAAACAATCCAAGTGCTTTCATAGGCCGCACAGCCTTAGAGTTATCCTCGCGCACTGTAAGTCGGCCCTCACATGACAAACCATCGTTTTAACTCTAACGAGTTCAGGGTCTTAAAAAAGATTGATTGTTAAGAGTATGGCGGGTCATTCAGGATTACCTGGCAGAGTAGCATCTTGCAAACAGGCGGGACAAACTCGGGATTCGGCATCCACGTCTGGTCAAGATGGTAAGAAAGCTAAACCCGTTGGATTGGAAGCCCCCATGTGACGTTATGAACAAATAATAAAGACTCAGATGCATAGAAATGAAACAAAAGAGGCTCTAAATTATCAGGGATGCCGGCTTTATAATATTGATCATAATATATACATTGGTAAAATATGTACAACAGCAAGAGCAGGTGGCTCAAGTGTAATAAGGCCGAAAATATGAGCAATGTTCCAGGGCCGGCGGGTCTCCTCCTCTGACTTACACAACTCCTTGTGTTCTCGTATATCAATGAATTAGTATGACCCATTGTTCAGGTTCTGGCTAACCACAAAGGGTCCTTCCCAAGGTGGGGAGAGCTTATGCATATCTATTTGATCTTGAATTAAACGGTGCACCAAGTCGCCTTCCTGAAAGGTTTGGGTCTTGACTCTGCGGCTATGGTAACGACGCAGATCTTGCTGATATATTGCGGAACGAGCCGCCGCAAGGTCACGCTCCTCATCCAACACATCAAGCGCATCTTGGCGTGCTATTTCATTAGCAGTCTCAACATAAGCCGCCACACGGGGCAAGTCATGACGGATATCGCTTGGAAGAACCGCCTCTGCCCCGTAGACCATGAAGAAAGACGTATAGCCTATTGACCTGTTGGGAGTAGTATTGATGTTCCAAATTACTGAGGGTAAATCCTCAACACAACAACCCAGCGTTCGCTGCAAAGGAACCATAAGCCAAGGCTTTATACCTCTCAAGATTTTGTCCCTCTCAGCTTGACCGTTAGACTGTGGGTGAGCCACTAACGAGATGTCAAGACGAATATGCTCCCGTTGACAGAAACTCTTTTATAGCACCTTTAAATAGATTAGTGCCATTTTCAGTTAGGATGCTATGAGGGTAACCAAAATGGAAGATTACTTTCTTTATGAATTGAACTGCCATTGACGCACCACACTTACTAACCGGCTCGGCCTCAACTGATGTCGCTTGAAGGTACGTGTGTGTCGGTGTACTAAAGTAGGGGTACCTTAGTACCCCGAACTTGTGCACGGGCAGTCGCAGCGTCCCCGTGGCAAGCCTCGCCGGGCGTCCGCCAAGACCCTCCGCAGCCATTCAGAAGACAAGACCCCGGCAAGAGAAACTTGCCGGGAAGGCCTCTCTAGGCACAGACAAGGCCCCGACAAGAAGAGCTTGTCGGGAAGGCCGCTCCAGGCACGCAGAAGACAAGGCCCCGGCAAGAGGAGCTTGCCGGGAAGGCTCGGAGCGCGACAAGTCTCCGAGCGCGACAAGGGTTCGGCCGCGGCAAGGCGCTTGCCGCGGCATGCAACCTCTCTCCATCTCCGCTCCAGCTCACCCAGCGACGTGTCGCCACGGGACCGTTCCATGGGCGCGTGTCGAGCGGCTGTGCAGCCAGCGGAGAGCAGCGATAAGCGGCGCTGACAGGCTCGCCATCGTGGCGAGCGGAGGCGCACCTGACGGCCTCTGTTGCATTGTTTGGGCGACAATGACGGGCATTTATTGCTTTTGTCCCTTGCCGTCGAGTTAGGTATTTTGCAATCGCATAATCGCTGTTCAAGTAGGTGTACCAACTCCTGTTTTTACATTTGTACCCTCGCCTATGTTGCCACCTGTCGGAGACCCCTTGAGCATATAAAAGGAGGCCCGGGTGCAACGTAGAGGAGGTTCGCAAGGTTCGGCTGGCTCGGTTCATTCGACCCACTCGAGACTAGATACGCCCACGCTAGGGTTTGTAGCCCGCATCGCTCCCTAGCAAGAACAGAATAGATCAAACAAGCAGCAGTAGGAGTTTTATCTCTCCGGAGAGCTCCGAAGCTGGGTAAAACATCTCGTGTGCATCGCCTCGATGCGCTCTTCGTGCGACCTCCGCCCCCCTCCGAACCACAAAGGGGCCTGCTCCGCCGGCCCCATAGGTGTCCGCGGGTACGATCAGCCTCCCCGCCATCTCTCGGGCGCGCTGTAGGGGGCGTCGAGGCCGTGTGAATCCGATCCGGCATTCATGCGAGCAGCATCATCAACATCTTCCTCAACATGCCACCGAAGAAGAAGGCTTCGGCGGCAGCAGAGCCGTCCGCGTCGTACCCACCCTCACCGCAGCAAACGGGTGGTGGGGCAGACGCTGGCGGAGGGACGGGCGCCGACGAAGGTGCTCGCGGCGTTCCCAAGTCCAAGGACAAGGCACCGCAAACCTCGGCGTGCGCGCATCCCCCGCGCCCATCTCAGGAGCCGCGGGACCAACAACGTCACGGCGTTCACAACGCCATACGTTCGTTGGATCGAGACCCTCAAGACCAGCATGCGCGCCAACATGCTGGCACTAGTGAGATACGGTCGCCCGGACGGGGCGCTGCTCCTTCTAACGTAGTTAGAAGTCCGAGCGTGTCCCGCTCCTCGCACCGCTCTCCAATGCCACCCACTACTCCAGCAGAAGCTCGCAAGAGCTCAATCGCTCGACTACCCTCCAACGGCTGTCTAGGTCGTCGAGTGGAGGGACAGTTTCCTGAGCCTCATCGGCTTTGCCAACGGCGACACTCCGCGGCAACCAACGCCATCGTTGCCGCGGCGTGACGACAAGGCACGAGCCGGTGGCGACGAGACTGTCGGAGGTGCAACCACCGTGCACTCTCCGCCAAGAAGGCCGAGATCGCCGACTCATCGGATCTACCTTGTCAGCGACTCCACTGCGTCATCGGATCCGCGAGCTCGCCGCGATCAGCGCCAAGTTCTTCATGAGCGACAACAAGAGGACGCTCGAACTCGCATCGAGCGCCGAAGAGAAGCGCGACGTCGATCCGACAAGCGCGTTGGCCTTCTGTTGGCATGCACGCCACGGAGGGGCCAGCGACTTGTCAGACGCGTAGGTTGCCCTGCGTTCACTCGTGAGCTGCGGCAAGTCCAAAGGGCCCAGCCGTAAAAACTTCAAACCAGACGTGCCGGAGAAGTATGATGGCCGGACGCATCCGCCGGAGTTCCTCAGCATTTACACCATCGCGGTGCAGGCTGCGGGGGGACGGGACGACAAGATCCTCGCCAACTACTTCCCGCTCGTGCTCAAGCCCAACGCCGAGATCTTGGCTCATGCACTTGCCGGACAGCTCCATATCCTCTTGGGTAGATCTGCCATCGCTTTGTTGGCGCCTTCACAGTGTGGCCACAAACCTCATGGCCAAGAGAGTGACCTTCACTTGCTCGCCCGTAAGGAAGGAGAATCCTCGCGCAAGTTCATTCAGAGATTCAGCCGTGTGCACTACAACATCCTGACGCCCACCCCGCCGCGGTGATCAGCGCATTTCATCAGAATGTGCGGAACCGCAGGATGAGGGAGGAGATGGCGATGCGCAAAGTCAAGGACGTCAGTGAGCTGTATGCCCTGGCCGACAAGTGTGCACGCGCTGAGGAAGCGAGGAGACTCCCTGGAGAGAACGCAGAAGCAGGATCTGACAGTGATGACACCGCCCCGGCAAAGAAGGGCCGGCGGCGAGGCAACAAGAAGAAGAAAAGCAGAGAAGTGCTGGCTGTCGAGCAGTCCGGCAACGGAGGCGGCGACAAGAACGCCAAGGCTGGTGGCTCCGGCAAGGAGGTTGCCATTGACGCCAACCACCAGTCAGTGGCGGCCGCCGACAAGGTGATTTGCTCCGGCAAGCAAGATCTTGCAAGATCCACCGCACCAAGGGCCACGATCTCCAGAGCTGCAAGAAGGTCGAGCAGATCGTCGAACAACAGAGGGCTGAGTACGAGCGGCGAGACAAGGAGAAGGCCCAGGAAGGTGCTGGGGGAGCAAGCAAGAAACGTCCCGGCCGGGAGGACGCTGGCAAGGTCAAGCAGCGACAAGGAGATCGACCTCCCGCGGCCGCGACAAGGATGAAGATGAGGACGACGACGAAGACATGGAAGACGCATTTACGCCGACGAGCAGGAGTTTCGTAAAGCCACAGAGGTCCTTTGCATTGACGGAGGTGCTTCTCGCATACCTCCCACCGCCAACTCAAGCAATGGATGCGGAGGTCAATGCAGCGGAACCATCCGTAGAGTCATGCAAGCCTCTCAAGTGGTCCAAGACGCCTATCATTTTTGATATTGAGGACCACCATGATCGCATAATCGCTGCGGTCGGGTGTTTGCCGATGTTGGTCTCTCCAACCATCCGCAACCTCAAGGTCACAAAAATGTTAGTTGACGGGCGGGCGGCTTGAATCTGATCTCCTCCGTGGTGCTCCGTAAGCTTCAAATCCTCGACAGCGAACTTCGAAGATACCGGAACCTTCCAAGGAATCAATCCGGAAGGAGCAAGTCAAGGGAAGATTACGTTGCCGGTAACATTTGGCAGCGAGCTGAACTTCAGGATCGAGAGGGTTACGCTCGACGCTGCCGATTTCCCATTACCTTACAATGGGATACTTGGCCGTCCAAAGACTCGCCAAGTTCATGGCAGCCTCTCACCACGCCTACAACCTACTCAAGATGCCGGGCCCGATAAGCGCCATCTCTGTCCCATGGCGACAAGAAGGATGCCCTTATCAGGCCGACAAGATCTTCCGGGATGCAGCCCATGACAGATTGCCGTGACACTTGCCTTTGAAGCTCCCGGGGAAGAAGACCGAGTCCAAGTCCGGCAAGGGCTCGATGCTCACTCCGCAAGCGCACCTCTTCGGAGTGCTGCGCTACCGCCGAGGATGCACCATCGAGCTCCACCGCAAGTGCAAGAAGATGGTGGCTCCGCCAAGACCAAGAAGGTGCCCGCCAAGGAGGACGGCGCTGGTGGTACCTTCACCATCGTGCCTCTCTCGACCCCAAATAGGAAGGCGCGCTCGTCGCTTTCCTGCGGCGAATGTCGACGTGTTTGCATGGCAACCGTCGATATCCCCGTGTTCCTGTGAAAGTGATCGAGCACCGCTTTGGCTGTTTGTCCTCATCTTGCGACCCGTCAAGCAAAAAGTCGAGGAAGCAAGCGGTGAGCGCCAAGAATTCATAGCCGAAGAGATCAAGAAACTGGAAGCAGCAGGCCTTGTCAGAGGAGTGCTCCATCCTACGTGGTTGACCAATCCTGTAGTCGTGCGCAAGGCAAATGGGAAATGGAGACTTTGTATTGATTTCAGATTTCGACTTAGGAATATCTTACACCCCAGGCAAAGCCAATGTCATGGCTGATGCCCTAAGTCGCAAATCCTATTGTAACAATCTGATGTTACAACAAAGTCAACCAATTCTCCACGAGGAATTTCGTAAGCTTAATCTTCACATTGTTCCTCGAGGATTCCTTTCCACCCCGGTGGCGTAAACCCAACCTTACGGACCGAATCATAGCTGCTCAAGAAGATGATAGGGGAATATCCCGGATCAAGGAGAACATTGCTAAGCGGAGCTGCTAAGTGTTTCTCCATAGATGAACGAGGTGTTGTCTTCTTTGAGAACCGCTTAGTGGTTCCCAAGAAACAACAGCTACGGCAATTGATCCTTAAGGAAGCTCATGACTCTCCTCTCACCATTCATCCTGGTAGTACTAAAATGTATCAAGATCTACGCCAGAGGTTTTGGTGGACTAGGATGAAGAGAGAGATTGCTCAATACATTGCTAATTGCGACGTCTGTCGTTGAGTTAAAGCAGAACATCAACGGCCCGCTGGTACCCTTCAACCTTTGGAAATTCCTGAATGGAAATGGGATAAAAACGGTATGGATTTCATTACCGGGTTTCCCAGGACCAAGAGAGGGAATAATGCTATCTTCGTTGTCGTTGATCGTCTTTCCAAAGTAGCCCACTTCCTACCTGTTCGTGAGAGTATAACCGCTAGTCAGCTAGCTGAGTTGTATATCTCTCGAATAGTGTCTCTTCATGGTATTCCATTAGAGATTAACTCAGACCGTGGAAGTCTCTTCACCTCTCGATTTTGGGCAAGTTTCCAAAACGCTATGGGAACTCGTCTTTCCTTTAGCACCGCTTTCCATCCTCAATCAAGTGGTCAAGTAGAACGAGTCAATCAAATCCTAGAGGATATGCTTCGAGCTTCGTCATCTCTTTCGGCATGAATTGGGAGAAATGCCTTCCATTCGCCGAGTTCGCTTATAACAATAGTTATCAAGCTACCGGGCAAAGCCCCTTCAAGTTCTTTATGGACGGAAATGTCGAACGCCTCTTAATCGGGTCGAAACCGGGAGAGACAACTCTTTGGCCCGGACATGATTCAGAAGCTGTAAGAGCAGGTTCGCGTTGTTTGTGAGAAATTGAAAACAGCCCAATCTCGTCAAAAGAGCCAATATGACCGCAAGCATAAGCCTATGGCTTATGAAATTGGCGAGAAGGCTTACCTTCGGGTTACTCCTTTGAAGGGAACCCATCGTTTCGGTATCAAAGGCAAGTTGGCTCCTCGTTACATTGGACCCTTTCGCATTCTTGCCAAACGAGGGGAAGTTGCCTACCAATTGGAACTACCTCCGCATCTTTCCAGAGTCCACGATGTCTTCCACGCTTTCCCAACTCAGGCATTGCTTCTCGGATCCTATCCGTGGAGTAGACCATCAAACGCTTGATCTCCAAGATAACATCACCTATCGAGAATATCCCGCTCAGATTCTCGATCAAGCCGAGCTGCACCACTCGACGCCGGAATATCAAGTTTCTAAAGGTTCAATGGTCAAACCATTCCGAGCAAGAAG
The DNA here is from genome assembly GCA_021605145.1 of Aegilops bicornis. Lineage (NCBI taxonomy): Eukaryota > Viridiplantae > Streptophyta > Magnoliopsida > Poales > Poaceae > Aegilops > Aegilops bicornis. Next base: position 455,567,864 of record CM038674.1, on the reverse strand, counting down.
CAACTTGGGAAAGGGAGGATCGCCTTCGACTTGAGTATCCCACCCTTTTCGCAACAGATCCTAAATCTCGGACGAGATTCTTTTGAGTGGGGTGAGTTGTCACATCCCGTATAGACCATGCATTAGGGTGTGCATCATGTTTAAATTTCATTTGAATTTGAAATGGGGAAGGCAGAAACCCCGTAACCCCCTTAAAAGAACTAGGGTTTACTAAAAATTATTTCAATGAAACTGAAATGCCCTTCAAAATGTTCATCCTCTTTGTTTTGGTTCAGAACCCATGTCAAAGGAGGTGTACCATTTTCTAGGTCATCTAAGGGTCCTAAGATTAATTCACAAGTTTTTGAAATGAGCATTTTAAATTATGAAAATTATTTTAAATGTTCAAAAATTGCCAAACCAAAATGTTTCATGTTGGGATTATTCCAACAAGTGACCAGGAGCATTTTGGTGATTTTTAAAAGTGTTTTGGTATTTTTTTTAAAAACCCCAACAGAGTTTCAGAATATAGAAAAAGAATAAAAATGGAAAAGACTTACCTGTCGCCCACGCCTGCCCACTGCTGCCCAGCTCAACAGCCTGGCCAACAGCTGTTTGGCTTGCCAGCAGTAGCCTGGTGCCGCCGGCGAGCCGGGCGCCACGCAGCCGGCCGCCGCCTGCTTCACCCCTCGCCGCTGCTCGGACGACTTCCACGCCGCCGCCAACCCCTGGACACCCCATTTCTGCCCTCTCTCTCTCGCTCTCCCCAACCCGGCCGACGCCATCGCTGACCGCCACTGCCGACGCCGTGCTCCCGCCGCCCACGCCCTCCCCACCATGTCTAGCAGCAGCGCAGCACCCCATTACCTCTAACTAGCCGGGTCCCGCCGCCTAAGCGCCCAAGCCACTACACGCACCTCGACCGAGCTTGGAGCCGCCGGAGATCCCCATCGCCGCCGCCGCATCAGACCGCCCCAACCCCGACGAAGTTTCCACAGGTTCACCGTGAACAGCTACTCCCCTGCCCTCTCCGCTCTCTTCTTCTTGCACCACAACGAAGCGACGTTGATCACCCGAACCCACCGGCCGCAGAGCTTGCCGCCGACGAGGCTCCGGTCACCTAACGGTTACGCCACTACGCCCATCGCACTCACCACGCCTAACGGGCCTAACTGTGCACTTCCCGCGCCGCCGAGCCCCTAGCAACTAACCCGACATCACCCGAGCCCCGCCGCCTCGACTCTGCCGCCGGGCGCCCACTCCGGCCACCCCGACTCCGACTAACCCCACCAAACACCGCGGCTCACCTCCAGCTTCACATAGATGCTCCCCGCGCCCCATTTGGTGGCCGGAAAGTGCAAACGCACTCTGCTCCGCCGCGTCTGGCCTCGCCGGCGGCTAGACGCCGGCGAGTTGACCACTGACCTCGATCAGTGGCCCTGCTGACCGCCTCGAGTCAATGACAGGTGGACCCCCGTTAACTAATTAGGGTTAGTTCTAATTAACTTAATTAGTTAAACTAACTCGACATGCGGGTCCCACCGCCGCTTTGACCTGGATGACCCGTTGACCCCTGACGTCACGCCGACCTCATGCCGACGATTAATTCAAATTCTGGATTTATTTTATATAGTAAATTCAGAATATAAATCAAATTTCAAATGCTTATAACTTTTTATCTATAACTCCAAATGCAAAGATTTATATATGAAAAATTATCAGAAAAATACACTCTATCCATTGGTACAGGTTTCATGCATGTTAAAACAAGTTAACTATGCTGAATAACCAGAATAAGATATTGCACCATTAGGACTAACTCAAATGAACTATCATTTGAATCTTGATTCAAATGAGTTCATCCCCTGTTCCTTCAACTTGCATTAGGACAACACACATCCATATTGCCATGTCATAGCATGCATCATATTGTTGCATATTGTTTGTATGTTTATTTCGGTGTGTTTTCATGATAGGTTACGCTTCAAGATAACCTCGACTACCCATCTCAAGGGCAGTTCTCTACCCTGGCCCATCGTGCAAGCAACTCATTGATCATTCCGATACAAACCCATGTTCTCGCTTCGCTCTCAAGCATCGTGCATTAAGACAACGCGATTCAAACTGTTGTGTGCTGCGGTAGTTGAACCCACTTCCTTTGCATGACTGTCATTGCCACAAGAACTAGATGAAACCCACTAGTATGTGTAGGAATTGATTGAGCCATGTTTGTGTTGTTCCTACCATGCTATGCTTGCTATGCTTAGAGTTGTGTCAGTCTGGCTCATCGGGATGATGAACTGGAGTGAAAGGTTGTGTTGGTTCGAGAGTGGAAATGTTGAACACGATTTGGTAAAGGTATCGATGAGAGGCCATGTAGGAGTACATGGTGGGTTGTTTCATTGAAGCCGAACCTAAGAACTGAGATCTGTGTTTGTGATCCATGAGACAGCTTACTACCACACATTGGGATCCTTAATTGACCCTCTCGGCTTCTTAACCACCCTTGTTCTTAGTCCGGAGTTGCAAGTAGTTTCGTGTTTGTAGTATGTCAGGGGCACGCAACGCTGACCTTAGGGGTGGGTTAGGCGGTAGGCACCGTGGGTCTGTGTACCGATTCGCCTGCTTGGTGTCTCGGGAACCCTGTACACATCGTTCGGGGTCAGAGTGGAAACCTCGCCGGACTTCATGCGGATGGAACCCGAATAGGCGATAAACCCGGACTAGGGACTTAAGTGTTTAGGTAGGCTGTGGCCGACACCCACGTTGGGCTTCCGCTTGAAGGTTGCCGAGTACATGTCGTGGTAAACGACGGTAAGTGGTGAGAGCGTGTGTGAAGAAGTACACCCTGCAGGGTTTAATATGATCTATTCGAATAGCCGTGTCCACGGAGAAGGACTTCGGGTTACCTATATCAGTTCATAGACAAGTAAATGGATACTACTAAAAGCCTCAAGATAAGTGTGAGTATCGTGGATGGCCCTCTCGGGGATGACGAGAGAGAGGATCCACGGTGGAGTATTGTGATGGTGAGTAGTGGACCTGCAAAGCGACAAATGCTTTACAAAATGTGTCACGAGGGATAGCTTAGCCAAGAGTCAAAGCTGGCTTGTGCAAATAACTCCACCTCCTTCTTGAGAATGTGCATGTATGATAGGATTACGTGGTAAGACTTGCCGAGTACTTTTGTACTCATGTTTGTTTAATCAATGTTTTCCAGAGGACAATACTACCCCTCCGACGGATTCTATGTAGATGTTGACATCGACGAGTGAATTAGCCACAAGGTGGCGATCTAAGACTTGTGAAGGGCCATTGTAGATAGAAAGGCTCCAACAAGCTTTCTTTCTTTCTAGAGTCTGTACTCAGACTAGTTTGCTTCCGCATGTGCTTGTATGATTGTATGACTTGAGTGTTGGGTCATGTGACCCTTCCTGTATGACTATGTTATGTATGGCTCCTCGGAGCCTTCTAAATAAAGTACTTGAGTTGTAGAGTTTTGTTGTGATGCCTTGTTGTATTTACTCATATCGGGCATATTGCGTGTATGATTGAAATGCTTGGTATGAGTGGGGTCCGACAAACTAGTTGTTTATCCTTGGCAGCCTCTCATATGGGGAAATGTAGTCTCGTGCTTCTGAGCGATAGTAGTCCGCTACAGCCCGGTTCACCGGAGTCTCGCTAGCCCAAAGACTACCGCTTGGACACTTGATTGGCCGGCATGTGATTCATTTCGTTCCTTATGTCTGTTCCCTTCGGGAAATGTCACGCTGGTGATATTCGAGTCCTGCCTAGCTCGCTACAGCCCGAATACCGGAGTCCTCATAGCCCAAAGGTTACAGCCCGAAGTTCATACGTTGATGACCGACATGCTCAAGTGTTTCATGTATGCCTGTCCCCATAGGTTAGTGCCGCTTTGGGTTCACGACTAGCCATGTCGGCCCGGGTTCTTTGTCATGTGGATGCTAGCGACACTATCATATACGTGAGCCAAAAGACGCAAACGGTCCCGGGCCATGGTAAGACGACACCCGTGGGAATACCGTGCGTGAGGCCGCAAAGTGATATGAGGTGTTACAGGCTAGGTCGATGTGACTTGGAATCGGGTCTCGACAAAGGTGACAAAGACAACAAGTCAAGTTCTTCAGTCAATTGTTTGTCGCTTCGAATCCCTAACCGGATCATCACCGATAACGGCACACAATTTACGAGTCGCACCTTCATGCAAGACGCCCAAGACCTTGGCGCCAAGGTCTGCTTTTGCTTCATTGCTCACCCGAGAAGCAACGGTCAAAGCGAGAGGGCAATGCTTGAAGTGCTGCGCGGGCTCAAGACTAGAACTTTCGACAGGCTGCACAAGTGCGGAAGAAACTGGAGCGAGGAGCTGCCGGTGGTTCTTTGGTCGATCGGAACGACGCCAAATCGAGCCACTGGCCAGGCACCCTTTGCTCTAGTCTGTGGAGCAGAGGCAGTTCTCCCCACGGAACTCGTATATGGATCGCCTCGAGTGCTCACTTATGATGAGCTTGAGCAGGAGCAGCTGCGACAAGATGACGCGCTGCTCCTTGAGGAGGATCGTCTTGAGCGGCCAGGCGAGCTGCTCGCTACCAGCAAGCTCTGCCGCTACCATGGCCGCAGGGTTAATGCCAAGTCTCGAGGAAGGCGACCTTGTTCTTCGCTGCTCAGTCCGCCAAGAATTCAAACAAGTTGACGCTTGAAGTGGGAAGGCCCTTATCGGGTGAAACGAGTCACTAGGCCTGGCGCTGTCCGCTTTGAGACCAAGATGGCATTCCGTGAGCAACTCCTGGAACATTGAGCATCTTCGTAAGTTTTACCCATAAGGCGCGGTTGCCGGAACCCGTTCCGGCAACCACCTTTTGTACAAGTCTTGCCGCTGTTGCATGTGCTCCTTTGTACAAAGCCGGGCACAGACCCCGTGCATCAGTAAAGCCCATGTGCTACGCACATCTTGTCAAGTTCATGCTTTCATCATTTTATTGCATGTTTTGGCTAACACTTTGTGCAGCAACCACACCCGGTAAGCAGAATCGAGCCACTGGGCTCCATAACGTTATTTCCCCTTCTTTCTCTTTTCACAAAGAAAGGAGGGCTCCCTTGCGCACAAGTTAACCAGGGGGGAGGAGGAGATAATACTATGTTATGGACCAGACACCGCTCGAGGAAGATTCACCTCATCGGGAAGCAGGAGACCGAAAAGCTAAGTTGCCAAAGTTTGAGCAATCAATTTTTAAATTCTTAAGTTATCTTCCTCGAACGATAGTACTTTGTATGGAAAACCTGTGCGCAGAGGAACCAAATCGTGACTGGTCGCGCCCTTACTTTGTTTCGAGTCCGCTCAACAACTTAAGTGAGCTGCGGCTAGTCCGCGACAAGGTTGATTGTCGGTAGAGACCCCGCCAAAGAGGCTGCTGAAGTTCCGCACTCGGCCATGGCAAGGGTGCCTGCACCGCAAGTTTCGAAAAGCGTAAGGCGTAAACGCATAAAGGAAGGAATCAAGTAGAGGAAATAACATTGCATTGATCGCCTAAGTAATAAATTTTAAAGTTATCTTCCTAGAACGACCGGCGCTTTGTATGAAAAACCCGCGCGGAGGGACCAAATCGTGGATCGGTCGCGCCCTTACCTTGTTTCGAGTCCGCTCAACAACTTAAGTGAGCTGCGACTGGTCCACGACAAGGTTGCTTGTCGGTAGGCGACCCGCCAAGGGCTGCTGAAGTTCCGCGACTTTTCGGCCGCGGCAAGGGTGCTCATACGGCGAGTTCCCCTGAAAAGCGTAGGGCAGTAACATACAAAGCCAAGAGTCGAGTAAAGGAAGTAACGGAGCAAGTGTTGCCCAGAATAAAGTTATATTACAAAGATAACTTATTACGGCACTGGCTAAACCGTTCTCAGAACTGAAATAACAGCGAAGAGGGGAAGAAGGGCGCGCTGGCACCCAAGCCCCGGCAAGCCAGAGTTGCCGGGGGCTGCGGCAAGCCAGATTTGCCGGGGGCTGCGGCAAGCCAGGGTTGCCGGGGGCTGCGGCAAGCCAGAGTTGCCGGGGGCTGCGATATCAGATAAGCCCTTCGTCCCTTTTCAAGCATCCCTTTTTCATTAAAAACATTCTACTCGGATACAATCCGTGGGGAATGAAAAACATGAAAGGGAAGATTACAAGTTTTAAATGCGGATAAGGCCCCAAGGCTTACAAAATTGAGAAGATAAGATGCCCGTAATCCTTTTCCTGTCCCTCTTTTCAGGAGGTAGGTCAAGGAGGCAAGAAGGGCAAAAGAAACGCCTAGGCGAGCTACAGGTGCCAGAAGGCACCAAAGGAACATCCCGGGAGCTCCCCGAGGCCTTGACAGAGATGGCAGCGCCGGAAGCGGGGCTCGAAGACGGGGCGGCAGGACGTCAACACGCTGTCGAGGGCACTACGCCCTCGTACTCCGACTTGACGGCCTTGTCGCCATCCCTCTTCCCTTCCGCATCCTCCCCACGCCACGCCCACGGAGACGACCCCGGGAGTTCAAGGAGCCGCGACGCGGATGATGGGGTCGCCGTTGACGCCAGCGGCGACGCCTCGACAACTAATCGGGCCCGCTACCCTCGTCGCCGCTGCCGCTCTCCTCCTCGCCACTCTCACTCGAGGGGAATCTTCGCTGTCGAGGAGCTATCCACGCAGCACTTCGCCCGAGTACCGAGATCCTCAAGACCTTGACCGAGAGGAGATCACCCTCCATTAACTTAAAATGGAGGGTAAACCCCGCCTCAGCTGTGGATGCGAGTGAACGTCTTCCACCCACGATCAAGATACATCACATTAGGGGCTGTGAATACAACACGGACTCGCATGCCGCTGATTCCACATCCTCATGTGCAGTCTCAGTGTCTCGGCGGATCCGACTCAAGGCCGCTTCATGAACGGAGCTGGAAGCCGGAGGCGACGATGACGAGGCGCCCGGCGCAGCCTCGGCGAAGAACTTCGCAAGGGTCGCCCCTGTATGGACCGGCCCGCAGGGAGGAACCGCCGGCAGTGAAGCGGAGACGGCGCGCCGCCCGTCCGCCTCTTCCCTGGCGCCTCGACCTCGCCCACGACCTCGCCTCCCTCTTCCTCTTGTGGCTGGCTCTGCCACCCCGGCCGTGGGGTTGGGAGGGGAGCGCTGTCTAGCGGCGACCCTCGCCGCCACCGATGAAGAACCAAGGTTCCTTTTCTCCATGGCGAATGAGAGAAAGGGGAGCAGAAACTGAGGAAGGGAGGAGATGGGAGAGTGCGGGCTTCCGCACTCCCCTTCCGCTCTTTTTAAGGAAGCAAGGTGGGGGCTCGACCGCCCCGCTCGACAAATCAGGGCATAGGAAGAGCAGGGAATCGGGGCCGACCCATCGCCTCTGCCAGAACGGCCCTGCTTTCCACTTCCACCGTCCATGAACCCAAAGGCATGGGAACCACGTGGCGGGGATGCAGAACTGAGGCGACGGGTGAAGCGACTTCAAGACGCCGCCCACTTCCCCACGACGCCGCAATCGACGCGGCTGCTACGGGGAACGCGCGGATACGGAGTGGGTTTGGTTTGGACCTGTGCCGCGTGCGCGTGCCCTGTTTTGGGCCTGGCCCAACAGCCGCTCGGCACCGTGTGTGGCCCAGACCGGGGCTCTGTCGGTGTACTAAAGTAGGGGTACCTTAGTACCCCGAACTTGTCTGCACGGCAGTCGCAGCGTCCCTGTGGCAAGCCTTCGCCAAGGCCCGCCAAGACCCTCCATAGTCATTCGAAGACAAGACCTCGCAAGAGAAGCTTGCCGGAAGGCCTCTCTAGGCACAGATAAGGCCCCGACAAGAAGAGCTTGTCGGGAAGGCCGCCTGTGCACGCAGAAGACAAGGCCCGGCAAGAGGAGCTTGCCGGAAGGCTCGAGCGCGACAAGTCTCCGAGCGCGACAAGGGTTCGGTTGCGGCAAAGGCGCTTTGCCGCTGCATGCAACCTCTCTCCATCTCCGCTCCAGCTCACCCAGCGACGTGTCGCGATGGGACCGTTCCCTGTATGCGGCGTGTCGGCGGTTGTGCAGCCCGGCGGAGAGCGTTGATAAGCGGCGCCGACAAGCTCGCCATCGTGGCGAGTGGAGGCGCACTGACGGCCTCAAGGTAATTGTTTGGGCGACAATGACGGGCATTTATTGCTTTTGTCCCTTGCCGCCGAGTTAGGTATTTTGCAATCGCATACTGTTCAAGTAGGTGTACCAACTCCTGCTTTTACATTTGTACCCTCGCCTATGTTGCCACCTGCCGGAGACCCTTGAGCATATAAAAGGAGGCCGGGTGCAACGTAGAGGAGGTTCGCAAGGTTCGGCTGGCTCGGTTCATTCGACCCACTCGAGACTAGATACGCCCACGCTTAGGGTTTGTAGCCCGTGACGCTCCCTAGCAAGAACAGAATAGATCAAACAAGCAGCAGTAGGAGTTTTATCTCTCCGGAGAGCTCCGAAGCTGGGTAAAACCGCTCGTGTGCATCGCCTCGATCCGCTCTTCGTGCAACCTCCGCCCCCCTCCGAACCAAGAAACCGCTCGTGTGCTTCGCCTCGATCCGCTCTTCGTGCTCCGCCGGCCCCATAGGTGTCCGCGGGTACGATCAGCCTCCCCGACAATGTGTATTTCCCCAAAGAGGAAGGGATGATGCAGCATAGCGGCGGTAGGTATTTCCCTCAGATATAAAACCAAGGTTATCAGACCAGTAGGAGAACCAAGAAACGCAATGTAAACAAGCCATGCACACAAATAACAACACCTCGCAACCCGACGTGTTAAAGGGGTTGTCAATCCCTTTCGGGGTACATCGCCTCAAGATAGGCAAAGGATGTGAGGTAAATTTGTAGTAAATTGATAGACCGAATGCCAAATAAAATAAATAAGAACAAATTGCAGCAAGGTATTTTTGTATTTTTTGAGGTAATAGATCTGAAAATAAACGCAAGCAAAAAGTAGATCACAAGGCAAATATAAGAGAAAGAAGACCCATGGGCCGTAGGTTTCACTAGTGGCTTCTCTCGAGAAAGATAGCAAATGGTGGGTAAACAAATTACTGTTGGGCAATTGATAGAACTTCAAATAATTATGATGATATCCAAGCAATGATCATTACATAGGCATCACGTCCAAGATTAGTAGACCTACTCCTGCCTGCATCTACTACTATTACTCCACACATCGACCGCTATCCAGCAGCATCTAGTGTATTAAGTTCATGGGAAAACAGAGTAATGCAATAAGAACGATGACATGATGTAGACAAGATCCGTTTATCTATTGCGTAGATATAGATCCCATCTTTTTATCCTTAGTAGCAATGATACATACGTGTCGGTTCCCTTTCTTTCACTGGGATCAAGCAATCAGAAGATCGAACCCACTACCGGGCACCTCTTCCCATTGCAAGATAAATAGATCAAGTTGGACAAACAAAACCCAAATATCGGAGAAGAAATACGAGGCTATAAGAGATCATGCATATAAGAGACCAAAGAAACTCAAATAACTTTCATGGATATAAAAAGATATAACTGATCATAAACTCGTAGTTCACCGGATCCCAACAAACACACTGTAAAAAGAGTTACATCATATGGATCTCCAAGAGACCATTGTATTGAGAATTCAGCGAGAGAGAGAGAAAGCCATCTAGATACCAACTACAGACCCGAAGGTCTACAAAGAACTACTCACGCATCATCGGAGAGGCACCAATGGAAGTGGTGAACCCCTCCATGATGGTGTCTAGATTGGATCTGGTGGTTCTGTACTCTGCGATGGCTGTATGAATATTTCGTCGACTCCCCTAGGTTTTCTGTAATATTGGGGTATTTATAGAGCAAAGAGGCGGTCTGGGGGCACCCGAGGTGGGCACAACCAACCAGGGTGCCCCTGGGCCTCATAGCGCGCCCTGGTGGGTTGTCCCCTCCTCGGGACTCCCCCCAGGTGCAACCAGGGCCCAACTTCTTCCTTTTGGTCCATAAAAAATCATCGTAAAGTTACGTGGCATTTGGACTCCGTCTGATATTGATTTCCTGCAATGTAAAAAACATGCAGAAAACATCAACTGGCACTTGGCACTATGTCAATAGGTTAGTACCAAACAATGATATAAAATGACTATAAATGATTATAAAACATCCAAGATTGATAATAAAATAGCATGGAATAATAAAAAGTTATAGATACGTTGGAGACGTATCAGCATCCCCAAGCTTAACTCCTGCTCGCCCTCGAGTAGGTAAGTGATAAAAACAGAATTTTTGATGTGGAGTGTTGTTTATCATGTCATATCATACTATTTTCTTTATAGCATGGACATTTGGACTTTTAAGTGATTCAAAGAAATTGTCTAGTTTTGACATAATAATTTAGATATTCAAGCATATCGACAAGCAACCATGTCTTTCAAAATATCAATGCTAAAACAAGTTATCCCTAGCCCAACATGCTCAAACATTGATCCATTCATGAAACACACTCGAATATTAGCTACACCCAATACTTAAGTACGATCATATTGCCTCCTAGTTGGTGCTTTTATAAGAGAGGATGGAGACTCAATTTCAAAAATAAAAATTGCATAAAGTAAAAGAAAGGCCCTTCGCAGAGGGAAGTAGGGATTTGTAGAGGTGCCAGAGCTCAAAGTGAAAAATTAGAGATAAAAACATTTTGGGAGGTGTATCCGTCCCACCAACGAAAACGACTCAGAGTTCCCAACACTTTCCATGCTAGATATGCCATAGGCGGTTCCCAAACAGAAAATAAAGTTTATTCCTTTTTCCACCATACTTTCACTTTCCATGGCTAGCCGTATCCACGGTTGCTCTCCATACTAACACTTTCCAAGGAATTTGTTATTTGACAACATAAAGTAAATTCATTTTTTCATTTCGGTACTGGGCATCCCTAAAACCTTTGCCTTACTCTCGTGCAATGACAAGTGAATAAACACTCATCGTGAGAATAACACATCCAACATGGAAAATATTAGCCACTCGTTACCGTTCCGCGAGCGAAACAAACACACAAAAGAGAAGTTTATTTTGAAAATTAGAGATGGCACATGCAAATTTGCTTAGAACGGCAAAAGAATACCACATATAGTTAGATATAGTGGACTCATGTGGCAAAACTGGTTTAAAGAATTTTGGATGCACAAGTAGAGGTCATACTTGGTGCAAAATGAAGGCTGGCAAAAAGATTGAGAAGCGACCAACCAAGAAACGAATAATCTCATAAGCAAGCATTAAGCATAATTAACACCGAATAATGCACCACAAGTAGGATATAATTTTCATTGCATGATTATTGACTTTCGTGCATGCATAGGGAATCACAAACCTCATCAACGTAACTCACATATCACATCATCATATCTCAAAACTATTATTAAGAATCAAGTTTATTTTGTCCAATGATCTTCATGAATTTTTTCTTTCTTTATCCTTCTTGGATATCTATCACTTTGGGACTAATTTTCATGTGTTGCTTCTCATAAGCTCAAACAAATATAAGTGAATATCATGAGCATAACATATTTTCTTTCTCTCAAAATAATTTAAGTGAAGCAAGAGAGAATTTCTTCAAAATTTTACTAACTCTCAAATAAATCTCAGTGAAGCAAGAGTGCATTTCTTCAAAAATATTAAGCACACTGTGCTCAAAAAGATATAAGTGAAGCACTAGAGCAAGTCCATTGCTCATAAAAATTTAAGTGAAGCATAGAGAGCAATTCTAACAAGTCATGAAATAATTTTGGCTCTATCAAATAGGTGTGTCCAGCAAGGATTGATGACTTAAAACACAAAATAAAACAAGAAAAGACACATATCATACAGGACGCTCCAAGCAAAACACATATCATGTGACAAATAAAAATATAGCCTCGAGTAAAATACCGATGGTCGTTAGAAGAAAGAGGGGATGCCACTCGGGGGCATCCCCAAGCTTAGTTGGTTGCTCATTCTTAGATAATATCTTGGGATTCTGGGGCATCCCCAAGCTTAGGCTCTTCTATCCTTCTTTCATCCATCATAAGATAACCCAAAACTTGAAAACTTCAATCACACAAAACTCAACAAAACCTTTGTGAGATCCGTTAGTAAAAGAAAGCAAACCACTACTATAAGTGCTGTGTTAAAACAATTGTTATTTTGTTTTTGTATTATATTTACTGTATTCCAACTTCTCTATGGCAAAAACTCATCAAAGAAAACCATAGAGCTATCAAAATAAGCACACAACACAAAGAAAACAGAATCTGTCAAAACAGAACAGTCTGTAGTAATCTGGAACTTCCGAATACTTCTGGAACTCCAAACATTATATCAAATTAATACTACCATATTAATTTGTATGTTAATCTTCTGAAAAAAATAATCAGGGCAAAATCTCTTTTCTGTGATTTATGAGAATTATCTTTGTGAGCGCAAAGTTTCTGTCTTTTTCAGCAAGATCAAACAACTATCACCCCAGAAGATCCTAAAGGCTTTACTTGGCACAAACACTAATTAAAACACAAAAAACACAAAAAAACAATCATACTAGTATCATAATTGTGTTAACACACAAGAACAGAAAGCAAAAAGCAAAAATAAATTTTATTCATTGGGTTGCCTCCCAACAAGCGCTATAGTTTTACGCCCTTAGCTAGGCGTAAAGCAAGGATCTAAGTTTTGTCATCTTTGGTGCTAGATCCATAAGATGCCCTCATGATTGATTCATATGGTGGCTTAATTCTTGTTATAGGAAAGTATTCCATACCCTTTCTCAAATGAAACTGGAACTTAATATTGCCTTCTTTCATATCAATCACTGCACCGATAGTGCGTAAAAACGGTCTACCAAGAATAATTGGACAAGACGAATTGCAATCGATATCAAGAACGATAAAATCTATGGGCACATAGTTTACATTTTCAAGAATAATAACATCATTAATTCTTCCCATAGTGTCGGTGTACTAGAGTAGGGGTACCCTAGTATCCCGAACTTGTGCACGGGCAGTTGCAGCACTCCGCGGCAAGGCTTACCGGGTGACCGCCAAGGTCCTCCGTGGTTCCTTTGGAGCCATTCAAGAACAAAGTATTCAAGCCTAGGAGACAAGGCCCCGGCAAGAGGAGCTTGCCGGGAAGGCCACCCAAGGCACCTAGGAGACAAGGCCCCGACAAGAGGAGCTTGTCGGGAAGGCCACCCAAGGCACCTAGGAGACAAGGCCCCGGCAAGAGGAGCTTGCCGGGAAGGCCACCCAAGGCACCTAGGAGACAAGGCCCCGGCAAGAGGAGCTTGCCGGGAAGGCCCGTGAGCGACAAGCTTCCTGGACGCGACAAGACAACAACCGCGGGAAGGCGCTTGCATGCGTAGACCACCACTCAGACTGCGCTCCGGCACATCCACTAACGTGTCGCCTACAGGACCTTTCGGTAGCAGCGTGGCAAGAGGCCGTCTTGACCCGTGAGCGGTATGATGTGGCAATGACAAGATTGTAATCGTGGCAAGCGGTGGGCGCCCGACGGTCCCTTTACGCCTTTGTTAGGGCAACGTGACGGGCATTTAATGCCTTTGTCCCCCGCCGTGGTTAGGTATGATATACTGTACAAGTAGCTGTACCAACCACTCCTTTTCCATTTTTACCCTTGTCTACGTTGCCACCTGTCGGAGACCCCTTTAGCATATAAAAGGAGGCCCATGCGCAACGTAGGAGGGGGGTTGAAAGGGGTTCAAAGGGGTTCGAAAGGTTCGGGGCAAAGAACACTCACGCTCGGTCTCGTTAGCAGCTTGTGTGTACTGTAGCACTCAGCGCTCCTGAGCAAGAACTAAACACACTCAGACATGCAGCAGTAGGAGTGTTATCTCTCCGGAGAGCTCCGAAGCTGGGTAAACTGCTCGTGTGCTTCGCCTCGATCTGCTCTTCGTGTGACCTCCGCCCCCCGCCGAACGAAAAGGGGCTCGGTCCGCCGATCCCATAGGTGTTCGTGGGCCAGATCAGCTCCCCCGACATCTTTGGCGCGCCAGGTAGGGGGCGTCGAGATTGTGTGAACCTGATCCGGCGTCCACACGAGCTAGATCTTCATCATCTTCATCGACATGCCACCGAAGAAGAAGGCTTCGGCGGCAGATGTTCCGTCCGCGTCGAACCCACCACCACCAGAGCAAACGGGTGGTGGGGTAGACGCCGGCGGAAGAATGGACGTCGACGGGGGAGCCCACGGTGCTGCCAAGTCCAAGGACAAGGCTGCGCAGACCTCGGCGTCCGTACATGCACCGCGCCCGTCCTAGGAGGCGCGGGACCGACAGCGTCATGGTATTCACAACGCCATACGCTCGTTGGACCAAGATCGAGCTGGTGGATCTCGGGATGCTCAAGACCAACATGCACGCCAACATCTTTGCCGGCGCGAAGCGAGGGCACGGTCGCTCGACGGGATATCGCTCCTTCTAACATAGTTAGAAGTCCGGCATATCCTCGCCTCGCGCCGTTCGCCATCGCCACCCACCACTCCAGCGAAGCTTTGGCGAGAGCTCAACTGCTCTGGATTACCCTCCAACAGCCGACAAGGTCGATGAATGGAGGGCCACCATTCAGAGTCTCATCGGCTTTGCTAACAATGACGCCCGCGGCAGCCGAGTACATCGCTGCCGCGGCAGGACCGCCAAACACGAGCCGGTGGCGACGAAACCGTGGGGGTGCAACCACCATGCACTCTCCACCCCGAAGGCCAAGATCGCCGACTCGCCGGATCCACCTCGACAGCGACTCCACCGCATCATCGGATCCACGAGCTCGTCGCGATCAGCGCCAAGTTCTTCACGAACGACAGCAAGAAGACGCTCGAACTCGCATCGAGCGCCGAAGAGAAGCGCGGCGTCAATCCGACCAGCGCGCTGGGCCCTCTGTCGACATGCATGCGCCAGGGGAACCAGGCGACTTGCCGTACGCGGTAGGTTGCCCTGCGTTCACTCGTGAGCTGCGGCAAGTCCAGTGGCGCCGTCAAGAAGGTCCTCAAGATCAACACCAAGGGTGCTGAGGAGCAGTCTGCTCCGGCAAGCCCTAGGGTTTGTTCCGTTGAAGCAGACGCTCCCGACAAGTTTTGCTCCGGCAAGCTTGCCGGGGCGATCAAGCTCGGCTGAGCCACGTGTTCTCGCCAGGAAGCAGATGTTCCCGCAGCAGCAGATGTGCCTTTAGTCCTTGTTGTCGAGCCGCAAGCTCCAAGATGGGCACAGTGCAGTTCTCCCCACGGAACTCAGATATACGGATCACCTCGAGTGCTCGCTTATGATGAGCTTGAGCAAGAGCAGTTGCAACAAGATGATGCGCTACTCCTTGAGGAGGATCGTCTTCAAAGTTGTCAGACGAGCTGCTCGATACCGAAGCTTTGCGCCGCTACCATAGCCGCAGTTAATGCCGAAGTCTCGAGGAAGGCGACCTTGTTCTTTGGCGCGTTCAGTCCGCCAAGAATTCCAACAAGTTGACGCCGAAGTGGGAAGGCCCTTACCGGGTGAAACGAGTCACTAGGCCTAGCGCTGTCCGCCTTGAGACCGAAGATGGCATTCCGATGAGCAACTCCTGGAACATTGAGCATCTTCGTAAGTTTTACCCGAAGGGTGCGGTTGCCGGAACCCGTTCCGGCAACCACCTTTTGTACAAGTCTTGCCGATGTTGCATGTAATTCTTTGTACAAAGCCGGGCGCAGACCCCGTGCATAGGTAAAGGTAATGTGCTTCGCACATCTTGTCAATTTCATGCTTTCTACTTCTATTTTTGCATGCGTTATCTGACACTTTGTGCAGCACCTACCCCGGTAAGCAATAACGAGCCATAAGGCTCCATATCTTTATTTTCTCTTCTTTCTCTTTCTCAAAGAAAGGAAGGTTCCTCGCCCACAAGTTTGCCGGGGGAAAGGAGAAGATAATGGTGTGGACCAAGCGCCGCTCAAGGAAGTCTAGCCTCACCGGAAGCAAACGATGAAAAGCTAAGTTGCTAAAGTTTGAGCAATCAGTTTTAAAATTTTAAGTTATCTTCCATGACGATCTAATCGTACTTTTGTATGGAAAACCTGTGCGCGGAGGAACCAACTCGTAGCTAGTTGCGCCTTACTTTGTTTCGAGTCCGCTCAACAACTTAAGTGAGCTGCGACTAGTTGCATAAGTTGCGCCCCTACTTTGTTTCGAGTCCGCTCAACAACTTAAGTGAGCTGCGACTAGTTGCGACAAGTTGCGCCCTTACTTTGTTTCGAGTCCGCTCAACAACTTAAGTGAGCTGCGACTAGTTGCGACAAGGTTACTTGTCGGAAGCGGCACCGCCAAAGAGGCTGTCGACGTCTCAAGACTCAGCGCCATGCCTGTGTGCCTGTACGACAAGTTCCCTAAAAGCGAGGGCAAAAACATACAAAGGAAGGAACCAAGTAAAGGAAATAACATAGCAATTGCTACCCGAAATAGAGTTATATTACAAGATAGCTTGTCGCAGCTCTAATAGATTGTTCTCATAACATGACCAGCAGCGGCAAGAAAAAGAGAAAGCGGGCAGCCTAATCTACGCGATCGCCCTCAACCCTCTTGATCCCGCCACCCTGTCCACGATGGGTGCGACAAGGGTCTTGAGCGCTTCCACATCAGCATCCGGCGGCAAGGACTTGAGGACGTTGGTGAGGTTGAGGCCTGGATTGCGGAAGGCCACCTTCATCAGCACCTTTTGAAGAGCTCCCGCGCAGATCTGGCGCGACTCCTCGGCCAGCGGCGGAGGGATCGGCGGTCGGCGTAACGCCTGGCGGTCCTGCGGCCTCAGGGCCGTCAGTGCGATCACCGGACCCCTCGCCAGCTTCTGCGGCGGCAGCTTTGGCGGCCTCTTCGCCCAGCCGGGTTTGCCGGGCGCCAGCTTCTTCTCCGATGGCAGCGTGGCGTCGTCGGTGCCAGCGCGTCCTCCTCGCCAGCGGCCTCGGTCTCCATTGGCTCTGTGGCGGATGGATCTGACGACCGGAAAATGAAGAAAAGTCAAGCAAATATTCAAAAAGAAAATCAGAAGAAGAAGAACACAAGGAAAGTTTTCAAGCAAGAGGATTACCTGTGCTAGGGTCTGCAATCATGGTCTCCGCCACCAGGGGATCGCTGGTGCTGTCCCTTGCCGGAGAGCTGTCCCTTGCCGGAGAACTGCCCCTTGCCGGAGAAGTCTCCCTTGCCGGAGAACGCTCCCTTGCCGGGGAATCCTCCCTTGGCGGCGTATTCGAAGGAGAAGGCATGTCAGGAGCGGCTTCAGGGCACTCCTGGTAAGGCTGCTCTGCTCCTACACAAATCAGCAATCAGATATCAGCAAAGAAAGGGCACCCATGCACACCTAACAGCAGGAAGTAAACCATATAGTTACGCTGGGGGCTGCGCATGCCCGTGCCCTGTTTTGGGCCTGGCCCAACAGCGCTCGGCACCGTGTATGGCCCAGGCCCGGGGGCTCCTGTCGGTGTACAAGAGTAGGGGTACCCTAGTATCCCGAACTTGTGCACGGGCAGTTGCAAAGACTGCTGCAAGGCTTACTGGGTGACCGCCAAGGTCCTCCGTGGTTCCTTTGGAGCCATTCAAGAACAAAGTATTCAAGCCTAGGGAGACAAGGCCCGGCAAGAGGAGCTTGCCGAAGGCCACCCAAGGCACCTAGGAGACAAGGCCCCGACAAGAGGAGCTTGCCGGAAGGCCACCCAAGGCACCTAGGGAGACAAGGCCCCGGCAAGAGGAGCTTGTCGGAAGGCCCGATGAGCGACAAGCTTCCTGGACACGACAAGACAACAACCGCGGCAAGGCGCTTGCATGCGCACCACCACTGCACCTGCGCTCCAACACATCCACTAATGTGTCGCATACAGGACCTT
The DNA here is from genome assembly GCA_021605145.1 of Aegilops bicornis. Taxonomy (NCBI): domain Eukaryota; kingdom Viridiplantae; phylum Streptophyta; class Magnoliopsida; order Poales; family Poaceae; genus Aegilops; species Aegilops bicornis. The sequence goes on along the minus strand of CM038674.1, from coordinate 455,550,011 downwards.
TCCAGCGCAGCGTGGCAAGAGGTCGCGGCGGCCCCGGAGCTGGTAGCAAGCGGCGCCGACAAGATTGTCATCGTGGCAAGCGGTGGCGCCCGACGGTCCCTTTCGCGACCGTTAGGGCGACGTAGACGGGCATTTAATGCCTTTATCCCCTGCCGTCAGGGTTAGGTATGATACACTGTACAAGTAGCTGTACCAACCACTCCTTTTCCATTTTTACCCTTGTCTACGTTGCCACCTGTCGGAGACCCCTTTAGCATATAAAAGGAGGCCCATGCACAACGTAGGAGGGGGGTTGAAAGGGGTTCAAAGGGGTTCGAAAGGTTCAAGGCCAGAGAATACTCACGCTCGGTCTCGTTAGCAGCTTGTGTGTACTGTAGCACTCAGCGCTCCTGAGCAAGAACTCAATACACTCAGACATGCAGCAGTAGGAGTGTTATCTCTCCGGAGAGCTCCGAAGCTGGGTAAACTGCTCGTGTGCCGCCTCGATCTGCTCTTCGTGCGACCTCCGCCCCCCGCCGAACCGAAAGGGGCTCGGTCCGCCGGTCCCATAGGTGTTCGTGGGCCAGATCAGCTTCCCCGACACATAGGCTTTTTAATAGTAGAATCCGCCAAGTGCAAATTCAAAGATCATTCTTCAAGATTGGTAATGCCAAGCACATCTCATAAAGATTTTGAAATTGTAGAAACACTAGCACCAAAGTCACACAAAGGAAAACACTCATAGTTTTTAATATTGACTTCTATAGTAGGTTCCCACTCATCATGCAATTTTCTAGGAATTGAAACTTCCAATTCCAATTTTTCTTCCAAAGCTTTCGTCATATCATCAACAATATGTTTAGTAAAAGCTTTATTTTGTTCATAAGCATGGGGTGAATTTATCATGGATTGCAACAAAGAAATACAATCAACCAAAGAGCAACTATCATAATTAAAGTCTTTGTAATCCAAAAGAGTGGGCACAATACTAGCTAAAGTTTTGACCTCTTCAAACCCACTTTTATCAATTTTCTCAACAATATTTTCACCCTCCAAAATATTGGGACGCCTTCTGCCTAAAGTTGACTCTTCTCCAGTCCCTTTTTCATCAATATTAATTTTACTAAACAAGAAATCAATAGAAGAAACACCAATCATTTTAAGATCTTCATCACGTTTGCGAAAGAAATCACTAGAAAACGCTTTTTCTAAAATTTCTCTTTTAGCTCTAAGCATAGCGGTTCTTTTCTTACTTTCATCCATAGAAACATAAAGAGCTTTAGTTGATTCATCTACTTTTGGCACAAAAAATTCCATCTTGAGATTTTCCACATCATGAGCAATTCTATCAACACTTCTAGACAAATCATCAATCTTATTCAACTTTTCTTCTATGGAAGTGTTGAAAACTTTTTGTGTGTTGATAAATTATTTAATATTACTCTCAAAATTAGAGGTATTCCTATTATTATTGTAAGATTGATTTCCATAGGAATTACCATAATTATTAGAGGAATTACTAGGAAAAGGCCTAGGATTAAAATTACCTCTATAAGCATTGTTGTTGAAATTATTGCGACAAATAAAATTCACATCTATGGCATCACTATTTTTCTCAATCAAAGTAGACAAAGGCATATCATTAAAATCAATAGGAGCACTTTTACTAGCAACCAATTTCATAAGAGCATCAACTTTTTCACTCAAAGAAGAAATTTCTTCAACCGAATTAACTTTTTTACTAGTAGGAGCCCTTTCGGTATGCCATTGTAAATAATTTTCCATAATATTATCAAGCAATTTGGTGGCTTCACCCAAGGTAATTTCAATAAAAATACCACCTGCGGCAGAATCTAAAAGATTACGAGAAACAAAATTCAACCCCGCATAAAATTTTTGTATGATCATCCAAAGATTTAACCCATGAGTTGGGCAATTCGTTAGCATCATTTTCATCCTTTCCCAAGATTGTGCAACATGCTCATGTTAAAGTTGCTTGAAATTCATGATCTGGGTTCTAAGGGAAATAATTTTTGCGGGAGGAAAATACTTAGTGATAAAAGCATATTTGCACTTATTCCAAGAATCGATACTATTGTGAGGCAAATAAGAGAACCAAATTTTTGCAGAATCACACAAAGAAAACGGAAATAATTTCATCTTGACCACATCATTCTCCACATATTTTTTCTTTTGCATATTGCATAATTCCACGAAGGTGTTAAGATGGGACGTGGCATCCGCATTAGGAGTATCGGAAAATTGGTCTTTCATAACAAGATTCAGCAAAGCAGTATTAATATCACAAGTCTCCGCACTAGTGGCAGGAGGAGCAAGCAGAGTGCCAATAAAATAATTGTCGTTGGTATTTGAGAAGTCACATAGTTTGGTGTTCTCTTGAGTCATGATGACCACACAACAAGATTGCACTCAAAAATAGATCCGGCAAGAAAACGGCGAACGGAAAAAGAGAGGCAAATAAAACGGCAAATTTTTGTGAAGTGGGGGAGAGGAAAACGAGAGGCAAATGGCGAATAATCTAAATTGCAAGGAGATGAGATTTGTGATTATGAACCTGGTTATGTTGAAGATCCTCCCCGGCAACGGCGCTAGAAATTCCTGTTGATGTCGCTTGAAGCTACGTCGGTATTTCCCCAAAGAGGAAGAGATGATGCAGCACAGCGGCGGTAGGTATTTTCCTCAGATACGAAACCAAGGTTATCAAACCAGTAGGAGAACCAAGCAACACAACATAAATAGCCCCTGCACACAAATAACAACACCTCGCAACCCAACGTGTTAAAGGGTTGTCAATCCCTTTCGGGGTACGGCGCCTCAAGATAGGCAAAGGACGTGAGGTAAATTTGTAGTAGATTGATAGATCGAACGCCAAATAAAATAAATAAGAATAAATTGCAGCAAGGTATTTTTGTATTTTTTGGTGTAATAGATCTGAAAATAAACACAAGGAAGAAGTAGATCGCAAGGAAAATATATGAGAAAGAAGACCCGGGGGCCGTAGGTTTCACTAATGGCTTCTCTCGAGAAAGATAGCAAACCATGGGTAAACAAATTACTGTTGGGCAATTGATAGAACTTCAAATAATTATGACGATATCCAGGCAATGATCATTACATAGGCATCACGTCCAAGATTAGTAGACCGACTCCTGCCTTCATCTACTACTATTACTCCACACATCGAACGCTATCCAACATGCATCTAGTGTATTATGTTCATGGAAAAATGGAGTAATGCAATAAGAACGATGACATGACGTAGACAAGATCCGTTTATCTATTGCGTAGATATAGATCCCATCTTTTTATCCTTAGTAGCAACGATACATACGTGTTAGTTCCCTTTCTGTCACTGGGATCAAGCATCGTAAGATCGAACCCACTACCGGGCACCTCTCCCCATTGCAAGATAAATAGATCAAGTTGGCCAAACAAAACCCAAATATCGGAGAAGAAACACGAGGCTATAAGAGATCATGCATATAAGAGATCGAAGAAACTCAAATAACTTTCATGGATATAAAAAGATATAACTGATCATATACTCAAAGTTCATCGTATCCCAACAAACACACCGCAAAAGGAGTTACATCATATGGATCTCCAAGAGACCATTGTATTGATAATTCAGCGAGAGAGAGAGAAAGCCATCTAGCTACTAACTATGGACCTGATGGTCTACAACGAACTAATCACGCATCATCGGAGAGGCACCAATGGAAGTGGTGAACCCCTTCGTGATGGTGTCTAGATTGGATCTGGTGTGTCGGCGTTCTGGGAACGGGGGTCCCCAGACTTGCCTGCCTGCGACCTGCGGCGTGGCTCAAGGGGTGGCCCAGCGTGGCCCATCTTCATCAGCACGAGCTCAAGACCCTCGCGAGGGGCCAAGTCTCGTGGGGTGGACGATAGGAAGCTTCCTCAGGCACGGCCTCCTCAGGCTGGCTCGCGAGGAGGCGGAGAGATCAAGGCGGGGTACCTCACGAGGTACCCATGATGCAAGCCATGACGACCAAGGGCGCCAGCCCGCGCAGTGTCCTCCCTTTCCTCTTTGGTGCAAAGGGAGCAAGTGCAGGCGAGAGCGTCAAGCAAAGGCATCTGTTTCGGTGCAACAAGACCAAGACCGTCGCAACGGCAGGAAGGAAGTCATCGTGGAGCCTAGGAAGGCGTCATCGTCAGAGCCTTTGATAGGCGAGGTCCAACTTTAGTCAGGATAAGTGTACTAGATGTTCCCCTTCAAAATGGCCAATTGTTGGCGCCCTTCCCGCTCAATATTTGGGAAGAGGCCCAGGGCCTTTGCCTATAAATAGGACTAGCCACCACAAGGTAGAGGCATGGGATCATCAGCTGGAGATCAACCAAAGAGAGATCCAGAGAGCGACTGAACTCCCCCTAGTAGTTCATCGCACCAGCCGAGAACAGATCCTCGCGAGGCTGTTCTTCCTTGTATTGTTCATCATCAGCCCAAGAGGCAATCCACCACATCACACACTGGAGTAGGGTATTACACCACAATGGTGGCCTGAACCAGTATAAACCCTGTGTCTCTTGTGTTGATCCTTTGATTGCTTAGATCCTAGCGAGGCGGTGAGGCGCAGGTAGGTAGTGGGCGAAATCTCCGCGCGCACCCCAATGTTCGAATCTAGAGGGTCTGCCGGAACCCGAAATCCTACATTTGGCGTGCCAGGTAGGGGTGCACCGGAATTCATCTTCCGCCGCCTTGTTCTTCACCAACCATCGCATCCATGTGAGACGCTCGTTGGGCCCGCGCCGAGCGCCGAGCCGCTCTCGCTTCCCGCGTCGCCCAGACGGCCCCTGTCGGCGGGGCACCCCCGCCGTTCCCTGTCGCCAGCCGTCAACGCCGCCACCGACCCGGCGGGGAACGAGCAGCAAGCATCGTCCCAGCATCCGTCCATGAGACGAGACGGCCGCACTGCTCCTCCCTCGCTTGCCCCAGCTGGTTCTTCATCCCGCGCGCCCCGCGCGGCCATGGAGGCTCGAGCTGCGCTCATCACGGCAAACGAGCTCCTGCACTACCGCCCAGTCGACGACGTCTACGAAGAGTGGCTCGACCGCGTCGCCGAGCTCGTCTGGCGCCAAGTAGGGCTCCGCGCCGTCCTTCTCTTTGCACCGTGCCCTGCCTCGGCAGTAATGAAGCTCCGGGCGCCTCGGCCGCCTCCCCTCAAGAAGGCGCCACAGCCCCAAGGCACGTGGCCTCGGGCGGAACTCCGCTCCGTCCGGGCGCCAACAAGCAAGAGCGGGCTGCCAAGAGATACCTCGCCCCAAGAAGCTGCCCGAGTGCTCCTCGCCCGCCTGTCGCGACTGTGCTCCTGCTCCAAAGACGCCAAGACTTCGCTGCTCCTGGGCCAGGCCAAGCATGGGGACCCGCAAGACCGAGCTCTTCGTCACCAAAGGCCTCTCGTGGCTATAGCAGGCTGCCTCGCCTTCACCACCGAAGCTGCGCAGCTGTCGCGTGGCCTCGCAAGTTCAAGCGGACCTGCCTCCTCGCTACGACAGCTGGCCGACCCTGCGGAGTTCCTCCAGCTCTCACGAGCTGGGCATCGGCCGCCAACGGACGAGAAGGTCATGGCGAACTGGTTTCCCATGGCACTCAAGGGCCGGGGCCCTTTTGGCTCTGGCACGATCTCCTCCTGGGACGAGATGCGCGCCCGTTTCATCGCCAATTTCCAAGGTACTCGCGACCGGCCACCCGTCGTGAGCGACATGCGCCGCATCAAGTAGCAACCAGGGGAGACCATGCATAAGTACATCCAGCGCTTCAACAACACACGTCTCAAGATTCCCAAGGTGACCGAGGAGGCCATCATCTCAGCCTTCTCCGATGGTGTGCGTGACGTCAAGATGAAGGAGGAGCTGGCGATGCATGAAGATCTGTGCACTTCCTTGGAGCTGTTTAACTTGGCGACCAAGTGCGCCAGGGCTGAGGAAGGGCGCCTTTCCCTCCTCGAGCTGCCAGTCGTAGACCCAGAAGAGAAGAAATCCAAGGTCAAGGACGTGAAGCACAAGGGGGCTGCCGTGCTTGCGGCAGAACCAGACACCAAGCGGGGCAGAGATCAGCCCGAGTCTTTCAAAGGCAGCCGGTACTGTGTACCACGACCTCCACATCCACAACACCAACAAATGTCAAGAGCTCCGAGCCGTGTGAGAAGGGAGGATCGGCCGATGCCCCGACCGCAACGATCGAGGCTACGGCCGAGGAGGAGGAAGGAATGCAGGACGCTGGGAAGACCGCGGCCCTCGCCAAGGGTGGCGCGACCGACCTCGCGAGGATCGCTGGCAGGATCAACCTCGCGAGGGAGACTGGAGGGATTAGCCTCGCAAGGATCGTCCACAAGGAAAAGCAGGCCTCCCTCCACTGCCATCGCAGCCAACAAGAAATGAGGACCATCATCAGGACGAGGGGGCTGGGGGCTTCCTGGAGCCGCGTGCGATCGCCTGCATCCTGGGCGGAGCCCAAGCCCCAGCCTCTCAACGCATCTTCAAGCAGTTCGCCCGCGAAGTGAATGCAGTCCTCCCCAAGCTCGAAGCCACGCGCCCCCTCAGGTGGTCGGCGTGCGCCATCACGTTCAGCTCAGCGGATCAGCTCAAGTGCGTGGCCACAGTCGGGGTCCTCCCGATGCTTTGCTCCCCAGTCATCAGCAACGTGCAAGTCACCAGGACCCTCATCGACGGCGGAGCAGGGCTCAACGTCCTGTGCGTAGAGACATTCAACAATCTCCAAGTGCCTTACGATCAGCTTCAGCCAACCAAGCCTTTCTCCGGAGTCACCGACGGCTCCACAGTTCCGATTGGGCAGGTCCGCCTCCCTGTCACCTTCGGGGCACGCAACAACTACCGCACCGAGCTCATCGACTTCGACGTCGCCCACATTCGCCTGCCATACAACGCCATCCTCGGGTACCCATCTCTTGCCAAGTTCATGGCCGTGACTCATCACGGCTACAACGTCCTCAAGATGCCAGGAAGTGGCGGAGTCATCACGGTGCCCTGTGAAGAAAGAGATGTAGTGTGCTCCCAGGAGCGAGCTTTTCAGGCCGCATCACTTGAAGACCCAGATCGCGGGAGCGGGAGGCTCCCTGAGACTGCTCCCAAGAAGAAGAAGACATCGCCAGGCCCGACCCCTCAGGAGGCAGGCCCCTCAGGGTCTGCGCCTGCTCAGGGGGCACCTCCTTCTGTCGCATAGGAAGGCGCGTCCGGCGCCCTCCTCAAGCAAGGCTCGGGGGCTCCCTCCTAGAGGGCCACCGACCTCGCTAAGGTCACGAGGGAGGTGCTTGGGCACCACTTGGAGGCGTGTTTCAGAGCACGTTTCCCTCAGGAAGGAGCAAGGCAAGGAGGGCCAAACCCTCAGGAGTTCGTCAGACAGATCACGCAGGAGTTGCAGGAGTCTAGAGTCATGAGTGGCAGCCGCCGCTTACCCGCTGCAGCTCCCCATCCAGGCGAGGATGGTGGGCTGCGCGTCTACATCGACATCCCAGGGCTCAACCGAGCCGCCTCTCAGGAGCGCTTCTGGCCCTCATGTGTGGGGCGCTGCGAAGGCCCTCCCCACAGCTACGTTCGCATGCCCTACGGCTTGCCGAACGCGGCCTCCGCGTACCAGCGCCTCATGAGGAGCATCCTGGAGGCTCAGGAGGCCACGCGTTTCGCAGTCCTGGCAGAGATGGAGATGGTCCGCAAGGAGCCACCAGCGCCTCCGGAGCCTCCCGAGGCTCCTGGGCCTGGGGGCTCGTGAAGATCGGCTTCCGCAGCCCACGACGTCCGCTACTCCAACACCCCTTCGTCTTCAACGCTATCAGGTGACATCCTTCAAGTTTCGTTTCCAGCTGGGAGCGCCCCCAGGGCTGCATTATTCCCAGGCCGCGTGGGTCCGTCCCTGCGGCATGTATCCCTTTTTTTTACTTTACGTTCCTAGCTTACTTTGTTGGGGGCGCCCTTCGGGCTGCATCATCCCCAAGTCGCCCGGGCCAGACCCAGCGGCATGTACCCCTCTTGAGTTTATTTTCGGGCCATGCATTCAACCCATCATGCTTGTTATTTGATGCCTGTCCGCGGCACCTCTTCTTCCTTCATGTCGGCCGCTTGCACGTTAAAGGGGGGGTACCTGAGCATCACGACTCAGGGCTCCTACTGGCTCTCCAGCCCTCACCCTCTGGCTTTGTCCACGACATCACGACCTGGCAAACCAGCGACGGTTGAGACCCGCTCGAGGGTCGGGACCCGAGGACGTAGAGCGTCGACATCTAACCAAGCTTGCACGTTAAAGGGGGGTACCTGAGCATCGCGACTCAGGGCTCCTACTGGCTCTCCAGCCCTCACCCTCTGGCTTTGTCCACGGCATCGCGACCTGGCAAACCAGCGACGGCTGAGACCTACTCGAGGGCCGGGACCCGAGGACGTAGAGCGTCGGCATCTAGAAAAATTTGCAGGAACACATCACAAGTTAAGGCTCAGGTGCAGCGCAACCCGCCTTTGGAGATAGGGGCCCGTGAGTCCTGCTACCGCACACGGGTGCCCAGATACACCTCCTCAGGCCCTACCGTGCTAGCCACGTGTCAGGGTGGGGCTGTACACGCCCCGGGGGCTCCTCCCGGAGGGGAGCCCTCTCCCACGCACCAGTGGAAGCACCATGCTCCGCGCTGGCTGACGACACTGCCGAGGAGCGGCTATGCCCGGACACATACGGAAGCACTATGCTCCGCGCTGGTGATAAACGACTGAGGGTGGCCCCCGGCTGCATCAACATCAGGGAGCCCAGAGCTCAGTGTCCGGCCTCATCGCAACGCCTCCCCTCGGGAGTGTCGCGCGAGGGGGCTAGGCACGGGGGGCTGCGCCTAGGTCACGCCCAGACGCACGCCACCCAGCCAGGCCCCTCGGGCCTGGTTCGTCGCGCGTCCCTCCCCGAGCGGAGCCAAGGTACGAAGGCCGTTTGAGCGTCAAGGGGGACTCCTGAGCATCGCGACTCAGGAGCCTAACTGGTCACGTAGCCCCTCACTCCTTAGTTTCGAAAGGCTAACAACGGTTGAGGTATGCACGGGGTCGGGCTCTGCAGACGTAGAACGGTAGATTCACCCCCACATCTCACCTCCCTACTTGCTGTTCGCGCGCCAAGGGGGATTCCTGAGCATCGCGACTCAGGAGCCTAACTTGTCACGTAGCCCCTCACTCCTTGGTCCCGTCCTGGTTTCCGGTCGGGGCTAACGGTCGCTGAGGTAAGGGCAATGGCTCTGCCGGCGTAGAACATAAGCAAGTAGGAAGAGCGCAAATCTCAAGGAATTCAAAAGCAAATATTACAGTCCATAACTGTTATCACAACACCAAACACAAGTTTAAACGCCTCCCCGAGGCATGATGCATGTTGCAGGAGCTGAAAGCAGGACAGGAGCCAAGACGGAGTCAATTGTTGGCGGCGGAGCTGCGCGGAGCGGGTTCGCCTCGTGAAGCCGCGGGACTAGCAACGCCTCGCTCCGGCTTGGTGCTGAAGGCCCGGAACTTCGACATCAGAGCCTCCGCACGACCCTTCATGGCGTCAACAGCGGCAGCGGCAAGCTCGCCGATCGCTGGCTCCAGCAGGCTGTCGAGGTCGACGTTGGGATCGCGAAGGTAGACGTGGGTAAGGACCCGCGTCAGCGCTGCAGAAGACAGGACACGCGCCTCGGCCTCAGCCGTAGGGCCAAGGCCAAGGGTGACATCTTCAAGAGCACGGATCAGGAAGGGGAGCAGCTTCGCGTGGCCGTCCTCGACGCCGGCCAGCGGGCTTTCCAGGCCGCTGTCGTAAAGCGATCTCAGCAAGGTGCGAGCCTTCACCTCCATCTCCGTGAAGGCCCCGCGGTCCTCGGCAAGGACCCGCGCCTTGCCGTCCAGCTCGACCTTCCACGCCTCCAACTCCTGCTCCAGTGCGCCTAGGCGGTCATGGCGCTTGTTAAGCTTGGCGTCTCGGTCCTTGACGGCCGCCTCGCGAGCCTTCATGTCTTCCTCCTTCTCTTGGCGGATGCGGACCTCCTTGGCAAGCTGGTCCCGCAGGCCCTGCAGCTCGCTCTCCAGCGCCTTGCAGCGACCTCAGGCATCAGCCGCCTCCCCCAAGGCGGCGTCGCGAGCGGCCTTCGCCCCAAGGACGGCCTGCTTCTCCTCGTCGCAGGCCGTCGAGGCCTGAACCAGCGCCGCTCGAATTGAAGCGTCAGAGCGAATCCAGCCAGAAGCCAGCTCGAACCGCCCGACCACCAAGCAAGGGTCGGTGCCCAGAAGATCTTGCCGCAGTCGGTCCAGTTCAGCAACAGCACAATCCAGGACAGTGGGAGGAGTTGGAGAGACAGCAGTTGGTGGAGTAGGAGGAGAGGACAGCAGAACAGAACCACGTGATCTCGAGGCGGGACCTGCTGCCCCCAACAAATGTGGCGGTGGCGTCAGGAAAGGATACCTCAGGAGTCGCTTGGGCCATGGCGGCTGGGCTCGCCCCAGCCAGCTCCACCAGGCCTCGCGAGGACGACCGGGCAGGAGAGGCCCGTGCCTTGCAGCCACCTTCTTTCACGGGCAGAGGCGCTGCCCCAGACGGAACCTCAGGAGCCGCCATCGGCTTCTTCGCCGCAGGCGCCAGCCTAGCCAATTGATACATACATCAAGCCTCAGTGACAAAGCAAGGAATAAAACAAGAATCAAGCACTTACTGGTCATTGCTCGTGACCTCGAGCAACCTCCGACCATACTTGAAGCCCGAGAGCCGGCTGCAGGGATCAGCCTCGAGAGGCTCGGAAGCAGGAGGCGTGTCTGCGGATCTCCTCGGAGCTGGGGCAGACCCGAGGGGGACCAGCCCAGTCATGTCCTTCTTCCGGGTCGGGGGCAAGCTCTAGCCGCCTCGCTCGCTGTCATCCTCGTCGTCACTCGGCAAGAGGCGGAGAGCACGGGACCTGCGCCGGGGGAGGGGCGCTCTCGACTCCCCGTCGGTAGCCTCGGAGTCAGACCCTCCTTCCCGCTCCTCTTCTTCCTCCTCTTCGCTGGAGTCGCCGGAGGACACGTCCACCGTCGCCAGGGCTGCCGGGTCCTCGGGAACCTCCGTGGGCACGGGCCCGTCCCCATTGAAGAGGGGCATGGTGTCCACCGCCTGCTCCCAATCATCTCGAAGGAACAGGGGTACATGGACGCCCTCTAGCCTCGCCACGTCTCCTCCGACCAAAGATTGGAGGACCGCGGCCAGACCTTCGCCGGCCAAGACTGTGGGGCTCAGGCGGGGCCTCCACAGCGGAAGCGAGTACTTACGAAGCGGGGCCACCTGGTGCTCCAGGAACTCCCTTAGGAGCGATGCACCAGTCAGCTTCGCCGCCGCCATGTTGCCCGGCCTCATATCTGCGTCCATCTTCTCCAACACCGGCTTCGCGCGGGGGTCCACGAGTTCCGTGCGAGACCAATCATCGGAGCTCGTGGGCTGCTCCGTGGGCAGAATCAGCCGAGGGTGGATGCGCCCAGCATCTACCATGACCCACTTGCTCCTGAAGCCCTCAATCCTCTTCCCGGGCTTCGAGATGGCGTTGGAGCCGCCATACGCGACAAAGCTCGCGCACGTGGAGATGGGACCACGAGAGGGCCGGAGGGAGAAGTAGTGGCGCAGCAAGGCCACTGAGGGCTGCACTCCGACGTGAGCCTCACAATAGTAGGAGAAGATCGCCAGAAGAAGAACAGAGTTGGGGTGGAGATGCAGAGCTTGCAGGTCGTAATGGCGGAGGACAGAGAAGAAAAACTCAGAAAAGGGAAGCACCAGACCGGCAGCAATGGCGCTTACAAAGAACGGATAGAAGGTGCTCCCTTGGCCCTCATGAAGGGCGGAGCCGGCCTTGAACACCCTTGCCCTGTCGATGCCTTGCGCCGCCACCATCCGGCGCACCCGGGCAAGGCTCGTCTCCGACACGTTCGGCAAGTCCAAGGCGGGCGAGTACCAAGCTTCGGCCGGGGTCTGGCGAGGCGCCATGTCTTGCTAGGGCGTGCGGTCGAAATAGATCTGAAGATTTCTGAGGTAGAAAGGAAGGGCGCAAGAAAGGGGATCTGGGCAATGACTGGAGGAAGCAAGGGAAGCAAAGCCTAGGCAGATGCCGCTCTTTTGTCGATTCACGCAGTTGCTGAGGCACCCACATCCAATCAACCGCCACACGGCGCCCGAGGCCGCAGGCTGTTAGGGCCCGCGATGCTTCGCACTTGCCCCTTCGCTTCTCTGCTCGGCCAAGTCCGGGCGCGCCTTGGGCCCGGGGGCTACTGTCGCCGTTCTGGGAATGGGGGTCCCCAGACTTGCCTGCCTGCGGCCTGCGGTGTGGCTCAAGGGGCGGCCCAGCGTGGCCAATCTTCATCAGCACGAGCTCAAGACCCTCGCGAGGGGCCAAGCCTCATGAGGGTGGACGGCTGTGAAGCTTCAGGCGCGGCCTCCTCAGGCTGGCTCGCGAGGAGGCGGAGAGATCAAGGCGGGTACCTCACGAGGTGCCCATGACGCAAGCCATGACGACTAAGGGCACCAGGCGGGGCGCCAGCTCACAGTGTCCTCCCTTTCCTCTTTGGTGCAAAGGGAGCAAGCGCAGGCGAGAGCATCAAGCAAAGACATCCGTTTCGGTGCAACAAGACCAAGACCGTCGCAACAACAGGAAGGAAGTCATCATGGAGCCCAGGAAGGCGTCATCGTTAGAGCCTTTGACAGGCGAGGACCAACTTTAGTCAGGATAAGTGTACTAGATGTTCCCCTTCAAAATGGCCAATTGTTGGCGCCCTTCCCGCTCAATATTTGGGAAGAGGCCCAGGGCCTTTGCCTATAAATAGGACTAGCCACCACAAGGTAGAGGCATGGGATCATCAGCTGGAGATCAACCAAAGAGAGATCCAGAGAGCGATCGAACTCCCCTAGTAGTTCATCGCACCGAGAAACAGACCCTCATGAGGCTGTTCTTCCTTGTATTGTTCATCATCAGCCCAAGAGGCAATCCACCACACCACACACTGGAGTAGGGTATTACACCGCAATGGTGGCCTGAACCAGTATAAACCCTGTGTCTCTTGTGTTGATCCTTTGATTGCTTAGATCCTAGCAAGGCGGTGAGGCGCAGGTAGATAGTGGGCGAAATCTCCGCGCACACCCCAGTGTTCGAATCTAGAGGGTCTGCCGGAACCCGAAATCCGACATGGTGGTTCTGGACTCTACAGCGGCTAGATGAATATTTCGTCGACTCCCCTAGGGTTTCTATAATATTGGGGTATTCATATAGCAAAGAGGCGGTCCGGGGGGCACCTGAGGTGGGCACAACCCCCAGGGTGCGCTTGGGCCTCCTGGCGCGCCCTGGTGAGTTGTCCCCTCCTCGGGACTCCCCCCAGGTGCAACCAGGGCCCAACTTCTTCCTTTTGGTCCATAAAAAATCATCGTAAAGTTACGTGGCATTTGGACTCCGTATGATATTGATTTCTTGCTATGTAAAAAACATGCAGAAAACAACAACTGGCACTTGGCACTATGTCAATAGGTTAGTACCAAAAAATGATATAAAATGACTATAAAATGATTATAGAACATCCAAGATTGATAATAAAATAGCATGGAATAATCAAAAATATAGATACATTGGAGACGTGTCATCAACACACTTGGTAAATTTTTCAACCGCCACCAAGAGGTGGGTCTTGTTATCCTTAGATCTCTTGAAAGGTCCAACCATATCAAGCCCATATTCTGCAAACGGCCAAGTAATTGGAATCATCTGCAATTCTTAGCCGACACATGGGCCCGTCGAGAGAATTTCTGACAACCATCACACTTACTGACAATATCCTCCGCATCAGCATGAGCCATCAACCAGTAAAATCCATGACAGAAAGCTTTAGCCACAAGAGATTTAGAGCCGGTGTGATGACCACAATCACCTTCATGGATTTCCCTTAGAATCTCACGGCCCTCTTCAGGAGAAACACAACATTGGAACATGCCTGTGACACTGCATCGGTGTAACTCGCCATTGACAATAGTCATAGACTTAGACCACCGGGCAATCTGTCTGGCCAAAGTTTCATCCGCAGGTAACTCACCCCGGGTCATATAAGACAAATAAGGAACCATCCAATCAGGGATTGCATGAAGATCCACCACCAGCTGTGCCTCCGGGTTAGGAATAGCAAGATCCTCTTCTGATGGCAATTTGACTGAAGGATTATGTAATACATCAAGAAGAACATTAGGGGGCACCGGCTTACGTTGAGACCCAATTTGGCTCAAAGCATCAGCTGCCTCATTCTTCCTTCGATCAAGATGCTCCACCTGATAACCTTTGAAGTGACCAGCAATATTGTCAACTGCCCAACGATAAGCCGCCATGAGCGGGTCTTTGGAATCCCAAGTTCCTGAAACTTGTCGAGCCACTAAATCCAAGTCGCCAAAGCATCTAACCCGGCTTAAATTAATTTCTTTGTCCATCTTGAGGCCATGAAGCAAGGCCTCATATTTAGCTGCATTGTTAGTACTGGGAAACATCAGCCTTAAAACATAACAAAACTTGTCACCTTGTGGGGAAGTCAAAATAACTCCAGCCCCCGAGCCTTCCAATTGCCTGGACACATCAAAACGAATAGTCCAATATGTGTTATCACGCTTCTCCTCAGGCATCTGCAACTCCATCTAGTCTTAGATGAAATCTACGAGGGCCTGTCCTTGGCACATATCTCAAGCCATGAGGTCCAAGCTCTATTGCCCACTTGGCAACCTGGCCAGTGGCCTCTATGTTTTGAATAATATCTCCTAAAGGAGCATAACTTACCACAATAATAGGATGGCCCAGAAAGTAGTGCTTCAGCTTACGACTCGCCATGAACACTCTGTAAACTAGCTTTTGCCAATGTGGGTATCTCTGCTTGGATTCTATTAACACCTCACTGACATAATAAGCTGGCCGCTGGACTGGGTACTCCTTACCCACTTCTTTGCGCTCCATAACAATTGCCACACTGACATCCTTACTGTTAGCAGCCACATATAAGAGCAAAGGCTCTTTCTCAATAGGAGCTGCAAGAACCGGCGGTTCAGCTAACTGTTTTAAGCGCCTCAAACGCCTCATTAGCAGCATCACTCCAGACAAAATGATTTGTTTTCTTCATCATCTGGTACAGAGGAATAGCCTTCTATCCTAGGCGGCTTATAAACTGGCTTAAAGCTGCAATATGACCCTACCAAACGCTGGACATCTGTAGCGACAGGATTTTCGGGACATCAATTTCCCAGAAAATGGTCCTTGTGATCACCAGCCCCAAGATTACTGTTAGCTGATGAGGCACCAACTTGATACAGAAATGCCAAGCAAAATACAAAATATGTAGTACAAGACCATTCTGGCCCATGAGTACAACAAATGGTTTCTAGTGGTTGATGGCGGAAGCGGTTTGTGGTTCATCAGTGTCTATGGGACACCATTTCCCACAGGAACAGCTGACCTGGATAACTCCTATCTTCGCGGGGCTGCTATCGTCATTGTAGGTTCCGGGGCTGTCATCGCAACGCTCCTCTCCATGCAAGAAATTTGGCCAAGACAATAGCCAGGGACAAGCTAGTGAGTACTTTTGAATGTACTCGCAAACATTGTGAACACAGGTATAATATAGCAAATGATAATCATGCTCTGAAACATTCTATGATCACAACATCAGTCACAAAATAAAATCCATGATGCACGCAAGCAGGTTATTCATATAAAACATGAATATGCAATCAGAGAGTAGAAATAGAATGCACCAATCGGGTGTCTGAAGCGACGCCTCGAAAGGATAATGATACCCAAAAACAGCTCGCAAAGGGCTACGAAGCCCGCAATATGCAATATGGAGGCAGGCGTAAGGTTGTGCAACTGGAGGCACTAGAACTCCAGGAGCCCCCGGATTAACGGATGAATTGGAAATCCAAGCCCTCTTATCAAATAAGGGACGAGGCATACCCGCTCTCCTTTGGAGGGATTGGGGACGCTCTCCGCTTTCTCTCCACCATTATAGGTGGCGAGCCCGGCTCGAACCGGGACCATGTAGGCCGGGGGAGTAACCCCTTGGCTTGGAGCGCCACTAGCTCGCTGTGCAGGACGGAGCATCTCTCCCAATATCCAGGTTGAGGACTGGGGGGCGAGAGGAGGAGCCGCGTCGACCGGCCATGATGGAATGGATCTCTGCCGAATGCGCTCTGATGAAAGCTCGCGAAGGGAAGATGGTGTGGTTCGGATCTAAATCCCCGTCTCTTTTATAGGCAGCTCATTTGCACAGCTAGGGAGGTAAATGAAAAAACACCCTGGCTTTTCGCATTCGTTTGACACGTGGAAGATGGCCATTATTGGGCACAGAAGCCAAGGAGCGCAACATTCACCAGAAGCCGGACACTATTCAACAGGTATATGGAGTTTGAAGATGAACCCGCCTTGCAATGCCGAAGACAAATCTGTGCGTCGGACTTATCGTCACTGAAGCCTGGTTCGGGGGCTACTGAGGGAGTCCTGGATTAGGGGGTGTCCGAATGACCGGACTATAACCTTTGGTCGGACTCCTGGACTATGAAGATACAAGATTGAAGACTTCGTCCCGTGTCCGGATGGGACATTCCTTGGCGTGGAAGGCAAGCTTGGTGATACGGATATGTAGATCTCCTCCCATTGTAACCGACTCTAGGTAACCCTAGCCCTCTCCGGTGTCTATATAAACTGGAGGGTTTTAGTCCGTGGGAATGAACAACAATCATACCATAGGCTAGCTTCTAGGGTTTAGCCTCTACGATCTCGTGGTAGATCTACTCTTGTACTACCCATATCATCAATATTCATCAAGCAGGAGTAGGGTTTTACCTCCATCGAGAGGGCCCGAACCTGGGTAAAAACATCATGTCCCTTGTCTCCTGTTACCATCCGCCTAGACGCACAATTCGGGACCCCCTACCCGAGATCCGCCGGTTTTGACACCGACAGTGCCCCTTCATCAATTGGATAGGTGTAGCGACAATTGTTTCTTAGACGGTGGCTTTAGTCTTACTGTTGTATGACTTTGTAAGGTCTTGTGAGAATAATTAATAAAGTGGCCGTATGCATCATCCATATGCAGAGGCCGGGGGTCCTCCTCCTTTCCTAAACAAAATCTCCAACGGCAGCCGGCAAATTTCCTCCCGCTTCCTTTCGCAGAAGACATCTGTCAGATTACGGGTTCCGCAAACCCTTGAGAGGTTCGAACTCTGGGGTGCGTGTGGAGATCTCAACCTACCCAGCCTACCTACTCGTGGTCCTCCTAAGCCTAGCATGACGAGCTCGAAAGAGACAGAGAGACACAGCAGCTTATCCTGGTTCGGGCCACCTTGCGGTGTAATACCCTACTCCAGCATTTTTTGGTGGATTGCCTTGGAGGGCTGAGGATGCACAAGTACAATGGATGAATTGTCCTCAGGAGGTGAGGTGTTCTTGAGCTCAAGAGAGCTGGCGAGGTGGTTGATGTCTACTACACAACCTTCTTCTTGTAGACGGTGTTGGGCCTCCAAGTGCAGAGGTTTGTAGGACAGTAGAAAATTTCCCTCAAGTGGATGACCTAAGGTTTATCAATCCGTGGGAGGCGTAGGATGAAGATGGTCTATCTCAAACAACCCTGCAGCCAAATAACAAAGAGTCTCTTGTGTCCCCAACACACCCAATACAAACGTAAATTGTATAGGTGCACTAGTTCGGCGAAGAGATGGTGATACAAGTGCAATATGGATGGTAGATATAGGTTTTTGTAATCTGAAAATATAAAAACAGTAGGGTAGCAAGTGGTAAAAGTGAGCGTAAACGGTATTGCAATGCTAGGAAACAAGGCCTAGGGTTCATACTTTCACTAGTGCAAGTTCTCTCAACAATAATAACATAATTGGATCATATAACTATCCCTCAATGTGCAACAAAGAGTCACTCCAAAGTCACTAATAGAGGAGAACAAACGAAGAGATTATGGTAGGGTAGGAAACCACCTCAAAGTTATCCTTTCTGATCGATCTATTCAAGAGTCTGTAGTAAAATAACACAAAGCTATTCTTTCCATTCGATCTATCATAGAGTTCGTACTAGAATAACACCTTAAGACACAAATCAACCAAAACCCTAATGTCACCTAGATACTCCGATGTCACCTCAAGTATCCGTGGGCATGATTCTACGATATGCATCACACAATCTCAGAGTCCTCTATTCAACCAACACAAAGTACTTCAAAGAGTACCCCAAAGTTTCTACCGGAGAGTCAAGACGAAAACGTGTGCGAACCCTATGCATAAGTTCATTGAACCCGCAAGTTGATTGATACGTCCCCAACGTATCTATAATTTTTGATTGTTCCATGCTATTTTATTACCCCTTTTGGATGTTTATGGGCTTTATTTTACACATTTATATCATTTTTGGGACTAACCTACTAACCGGAGGCCCAGCCCGTATTGTTGTTTTTTTGCCTATTTCAGTATTTCGAATAAAAGGAATATCAAACGGAGTCCAAACGGAATGAAACCTTCGGGAGCGTGATTTTTGGAATGAACATGATCCGGAGAACTTGGAGTGCAAGTCAAGAAGCAAACGAGGCGGACAGGAGATAGGAGGGCGCGTCCACCCCTCCCAGGCGCGCCCCCTGTCTCCTAGGCCCCTCGAGCGGCCATCGACGTACTTCTTCCTCCTATATATACCCACGTACCCCGAAAACATCCAGGGAGCCAACGAAAAACAATTTCCACCGCCGTAACCTTCTGTATCCGTGAGATCCCATCTTGGAGCCTTCGCCGGCGCTCCGCCGGAGGGGGAATCGACCACGGAGGGCTTCTACATCAACACCATAGCCCCTCCGATGAGTTGTGAGTAGTTTACCACAGACCTTCGAGTCCATAGTTATTAGCTAGATGGCTTCTTCTCTCTTTTTGGATCTCAATACAATGTTCTCCCCCTCTGTTGTGGAGATCTATTCGATGTAAACTCTTTTTGCGGTGTGTTTGTCGAGATCCGCTGAATTGTGGGTGAGGGAGTCCCGGATTAGGGGGTGTCCGGATAGCCGGACTATGACCTTTGCCCGGACTCCTCGACTATGAAGATACAAGATTTAAGACTTCGTCCCGTGTCCAGTTCGGACTTTCCTTGGCGTGGAAGGCAAGCTTGGCAATGCGGATATGTAGATCTCCTCCCATTGTAACCGACTCTGTGTAACCCTAGCCCTCTCCGGTGTCTATATAAACCGGAGGGTTTTAGTCCGTGGGGATCTAACAACAATCATACCATAGGCTAGCTTCTAGGGTTTATCCTCTCTGATCTCGTGGTAGATCTACTCTTGTACTACCCATATCATCAATATTAATCAAGCAGGAGTAGGGTTTTACCTCCACCGAGAGGGCCCAATCCTGGGTAAAAATATCGTGTCCCTTGTCTCCTGTTACCATCCGCCTAGACGCACAGTTCGGGACCCCCTACCCG
The DNA here is from genome assembly GCA_021605145.1 of Aegilops bicornis. Lineage (NCBI taxonomy): Eukaryota > Viridiplantae > Streptophyta > Magnoliopsida > Poales > Poaceae > Aegilops > Aegilops bicornis. The sequence goes on along the minus strand of CM038674.1, from coordinate 455,530,548 downwards.
AGATCCGCCGATTTTGACACCTACATTGGTGCTTTCATTGAGAGTTCCTCTGTGTCGTCACCTTTTAGGCCCGATGGCTCCTCCGATCATCAACAACGATGCGGTCCAGGGTTAGACTTTTCTCCTCGGACAGATCTTCGTATTCGGCGGCTTTGCACTGCGGGCCAATTCGCTTGGCCATCTGGAGCAGACCGAAAGCTACGCCCCTGGCCATCAGGTCAGATTTGGGAGTTTGAACTACACGGCCGACATCCACGGGGACTTGATCTTCGACGGATTCGAGCCACAACCGAGCGCTCCGCACTGTCATGACGGGCATTGAGGGAGTCGTGGATTAGGGGGTGTCCAGATGCTCGGACTATGACCTTTGCCCGAACTCCCGGACTATGAAGATACAAGATTGAATACTTCGTCCTGTGTCCGGATAGGACTTTCCTTGCGTGGAAGGCAAGCTTGGCGATACGATATGTAGATCTCCTACCATTGTAACCGACTCTGTGTAACCCTAGCCCTCTCCGGTATCTATATAAACTGGAGAGGTTTAGTCCGTAGGACGAACAACAATCATACCATAGGCTAGCTTCAAGGGTTTAGCCTCTCTGATCGCGTGGTAGATCAACTCTTGTACTACCCATATCATCAATATTAATCAAGCAGGAGTAGGGTTTTACCTCCATCGAGAGGGCCCGAACTTGGGTAAAAACATCGTGTCTCTTGTCTCCTGTTACCATCCTCCTAGACGCACAGTTCGGGACCCCCTACTCGAGATCCGCCGGTTTTGACACCGACATTGGTGCTTTCATTGAGAGTTCCTCTGTGTCGTCACCTTTAGGCCCGATGGCTTCTTCGATCATCAACCACGACGCGGTCCAGGGTGAGACTTTTCTCCCTGGACAGATCTTCGTGTTCGGCGGCTTTGCACTACGGGCCAATTCGCTTGGCCATCTGGAGCAGATCGAAAGCTACGCCCCTAGCCATCAGGTCAGATTTGGAAATTTGAACTACATGACTGACATCCACGGGGACTTGATCTTCGACGGATTCGAGCCACGGCCGAGCGCGCCGCACTGTCACGATGGGCATGATCTAGCTCTGCCGCCGGACAGTGCCTAGAGCGCCGCTCAGGTGTCCGCTCCGAACCTTAGCTCGGAGCCGACCGCGCCAATCGGGGACGGATGGTTGGACGCCGCCTAGGGGGCTGCAATCTCTTCGGCGATCGAGCCGAATACCAGCCTCGTCCTTTGTGAAGCTTGTGACTCCAAGGTGCCGGACTCCTTTCCGGACTCCGAATCTTCCGCACCCCTTCCGATCGAACCCAATTGGGCTCCGATCATGGAGTTCACCGCCGCTGACATCTTTCAGCACTCACCCTTTGGCGATATCCTGAATTCACTAAAGTCTCTCTCTTTGTCAGGAGAGCCCTGGCCGGACTATGGTCAGCAAGGGTGGGATGTGGACGACGAAGAAATTCGAAACCCACCCACCACCCACTTCGTAGCCACTGTCGATGATTTAACCGGCATGCTCGACTTCGACTCCGAACAAATCGGCGGTATGGACGCCGATGAAGGAGACGACCAAGAACCAGCGCCTATAGGGGACTGGAAAGCCACCTCGTCATATGACATATACATGTTGGACACCCCAAAGGAAGGGAATGGCGATGGAACAATGGAGGATGACCCCTCCAAGAAACATCCTAAGCGCCGCCGTCAGCGCCGCCGCTCTAAATCCCGCCACAGCAAAAACGGCAATTCCGGCACCGGAGACAATAACACCCTGGACAGTGCCGAAGACAACCCCCTCCAGCAGGATTCAGCACAGGAGGATGGAGAAGCCATCCCTCATAAGAGAGCGGCAAATAGAGAGGTCGAGGACGACAATTATATGCCTCCCTCCGAAGACGAGGCAAACCTCGACGACGACGAATTTGCCGTGCCAGAGGATCCCGTCGAACAAGAGCGTTTCAAACGCAGGCTTATGGCTATGGCAAGCAGCTTCAAGAAAAAACAATAGCATCTTAGAGCTGACCAAGATTGGCTAGCCGACAGATGGACTGAAGTCCTGGTGGCCGAAGAGTACAAACTCGAACGCCCCTCTAAGAGCTACCCAAAGCGCAGGCTGCTACCCCAACTAGAGGAGGAAGCAACTAAACCTACATCACCAGCGTATGATACGGCCGATCGGCCACCCCGTGGCCGCGACAGAGAGGCCTTTCGGCCCTCAACTCAAGCCGCACTCGGTGCCGCTTCGTAAAGTACCAAGGCACGGGAAATGCGCCCGGACACTGCAAGACATATTGGAGGACAAGGCAAGGCAAACAAGATCGATCTACGGATCGCGTGGGCGCGCCACAACACGTGACGATAACCGTCACGCCGGATATGGCAAATACGGCCAGGCCAAACACAACAGACAAAGCTCATCCGAGCTACATCGTGATATAGCCCAATACAGAGGCGCCGCACACCCACTATGCTTCACAGATGAAGTAATGGATCATAAAATCCTAGAGGGTTTTAAACCCGTAAACATCGAATCATACGATGGCACAACAGATCCTGCGGTATGGATCGAGAATTATGTCCTTCATATCCACATGGCCCGTGGTGAGGACCTACACGCTATCAAATACCTCCCGCTCAAGCTTAAAGGACCAGCTCGGCATTGGCTTAACAGCTTGCCAGCAGAGTCAATTGGTTGCTGGGAGGACCTGGAATCCGCATTCCTTGACAACTTCCAGGGCACTTATGTGCGACCACCAGACGCCGATGACCTAAGCCACATAATTTAGCAGCCAGAGGAATCGGCCAGACAATTCTGGACGCGGTTCCTAACCAAGAAAAATCAAATAGTCGACTGTCCGGATGCAGAGGCCCTTGCAGCCTTCAAACATAACATCCGAGATGAATGGCTTGCCCGGCACCTAGGACAGGAAAAGCCGAAATCTATGGCAGCCCTCACGACACTCATGACCCGCTTTCGTGCGGGAGAAGGCAGCTGGCTAGCTCGTAGCAATAACATGACCAAGAGCCATGGTAATTCGGATACCAAGGACAACAATGGCAGGTCGCGTCGTAACAAGCACAAGCGCCGCATTAACGGCGACAATAATGAGGAAACGGCAGTTAATGCCTGATTCAGAGGCTCTAAACCCGGTCAGCGGAAAAAGCCATTCAAAAGAAATACTCCAGGCCCGTCCAGTTTAGAGCGGATACTCGACCGCTCGTGCCAGATCCACAGCACCCCCGAACAACTAGCCAATCACACCAATAGGGATTGTTGGGTGTTCAAGTAGGCAGGCAAGTTAAGTGTCGAACACAGAGACAAGGGGCTGCATAGCGATGACGAGGAGGAGCCCCGGCCGCCGAACAACACAGGACAGAAGGGCTTTCCCCCACAAGTGCGGACGGTGAACATGATATACGCAACCCATATCCCCAAAAGGGAACGGAAGCGTGCGCTCAGGGACGTCTATGCGTTGGAGCCAGTCGCCCCAAAGTTCAACCCATGGTCATCCTGCCCGAGCACTTTTGATCGAAGGGACCACCCCACTAGCATTCGTCACGGCGGATTCGCCGCATTGGTTCTAGACACAATCATTGACGGATTTCACCTCACTAGAGTCCTCATGGATAGCGGCAGCAGCATGAACCTGCTTTATCAGGATATAGTGCGAAAATGGGTATAGATCCCTCAAGGATTAAACCCACAAAGATGACCTTTAAAGGCGTCATACCAGGTGTAGAAGCCAACAGACAGCTCGATTACACTCGAAGTGGTCTTCGGATCCCGAATAATTTCGAAGCGAGGAGTTAATCTTCGACATAGTCCCGTTCCGCGATGGCTATCACGCCCTGCTCGGACGAACCGCATTTGCAAAATTCAATGCGGTGCCGCACTACGCATATCTCAAGCTCAAGATGTCAGGCCCTCGCGGAGTCATTACGGTCAATGGAAACACCGAACGCTCTCTCCGAACATAGGAGCACACGGCGGCCCTGGCGGCGGAAGTACAAAGTAGCCTCTCAGGGCAATTCTCCAGTCCGGCTGTTAAACGTCCGGACAACGTCAAGCGCGCCCAAAGTAACCTACAACAAGACCGTCTGGTACATTCCGAGCAAGCATAGCAGTGCGGCCCCAACCCCAGCCCTCGCGAGATTGCGATACCAGTACCACGCGTACATAATTACGCTCTAGAAATAGCATGGGCATAAGGGGAGGGGCACAACCACGTCACGCCCAGAATGCGGCTCAACCGCACTAGGGGCTCCTAATTTTGCCATTTCTTCTTTTTTTATATACTTTCAGGACTCCACTATTCGGAAGGCCTGTCCGGCAGTACAATCGCCGGACACACGATGCAACAGCCAGGGAGAAAACAAGCCACGTCAAATGTCCATGTTGTCTCTATAACGAGCTAAATACCTGTCTTACTTAAAGTCTCGCAGCTTGCCCATGGAGGGGGACATGTCAAATAATCCCATCTCTTGCATATCGCACTATTTGTATCATTCTCTCTCATAGCAGCCCTTTTTAATAAACAATACATAGCTCTTGTCTATTACTGCATTCATTTTTTATATAAATATGTTCAGTTATGACATTATGCAACCGTACACTTTGGTACGGCCAATACACCAGGGGCTTAAGTACCCCATAATACGGTGTGAGAAGACCGAACACTCTCATGAGTGCCGCACTTGAACTTATAGCATTATATGCATCGGCTCCGAATCATGTCTTGGGTCAATAGTTGGGTTTGCCCGGCTCCCATGTTTTGGTACCTTACGTTCCGCTATGTCGACTAAGGTAGCGCTGGGAGAACTACTGCGATTGTGCCCTAGTTGAGCTGGGTTAACACCTTAGTAGAGAAAGCTAAAACTGACCGTCATGATAGGGCATAGACCGGTCGCTGTTCGAGAGGTTTTTTGAGTCCTTAAAGACTTATGCCGCTTAGAGCGAGGAGCTGGCTTTGTCCGGCCTAGGCGTGGATAGCGCCCCGAAATCGGTCTTCCGAATACTAGGGGCTTCGCCGAAATTTAAAATTATAGAATTCTATGGCTAAGTGAGAGTGATAAAGCATTATAAGTCTGATTGCCTTGTTCGTTGTGCTGAGCGCCTCCCTTGATGGACCCAAGAATGGGAACAAGAGCGCTCAGGTTTATCCCGAACACCCCAGCACTCGAGGCATGGGGGTAGAAGCCGACGACTTGCATCTCTCAGATTTAATAAAGGGCCGCACATAAGGTAATATTTTAAATTCAAAAAGCGTTGCTTAGCGCATATGAACAAGTTTTCAGTGCACAGGATAAACACGAGCGAGTTTACTCAAAATTTACATCCCTGGTACATTCATCCGCCACACGACGGGCACCCTTCAGGACGCCCTCATAGTACATCTCGGGCCTGCGATGCTCCTTCCCCTCCGGTGACCCCTCTGTCACCATCTTCTCAGCATCCAGCTTGCCCCAATGCACTTTAGCACGGGCAAAATCCCTACGGGCGCCTTCGATGCAAACGGAGCGCTTGATGACTTCAAGCCGGGGACAGGCAACCACCAACCGCCGCACCAGCCCAAAGTAGCTCAAAGGCATGGCCTCCCCAGGCCACATCCGTCCTATCAGGCCCTTCATGGCATGTTCGGCTGCCTTATGAAGCTCGACCAGCTGCTTTAGCTGGTCGCTCAGGGGCACCGGGTGTCCGGCCTCAGCATACTGGGACCAGAACACCTTCTCCGTCGAGCTCCCTTCCTCGGCCCGGTAGAATGTGGCGGCGTCGGATACACTGCGGGGCAGATCTGCGAATGCTCCTAGAGAGCTCCGGATTCGGGTAAGTAACAGGTAATTTACTTTCACGTGCTTGCTTTGCATAAAGAATGCCTTACCCGCCGCAATCCTTTTCATCGCCTCAATTTCCTGGAGGGCTTTTTGGGCTTCGGCCTTGGCAGATTTGGCGCTTTCAAGTGCCGAGGCAAGCTCGGACTCTCGAGTCTTCGAGTCAAGCTCTAAACTCTCGTGTTTTTTCACAAGAGCATTGAGCTCTTGCCGCACCTCCGCCACCTGCGCCTCTTGTTTCTCTCGCTCGGAGCGCTCCATGGCCGCATTGTCTTCGGCCTTGGAAAGCGCTTCCTTCAGGGTCGCCACCTCGGTTGTGGCCCCTGTAACATTCACGTTGGTCCTGTCATTATTTGCAACCAGGTATTTATATATACACTTACATAAGGTACTACATACCTTCTTTGTCCTCGAGCTGCTTCTTGGCAAGGCCGAGCTCATTCCCGGACCGCTCGAGGCTCTGCTTCAATGCATCGACCTCCATGATCGGTCTGGCAGAGGTCAGCAGCGCAGCCTGCATTCGCGTATTGACATATTTATGTTAGACTCCTGCATCTATCTTTTTAGATCCTCAGTTCGGCTTTTCATTCCGAACGCCAAACTGAGCATCAGGGGCTATGTCTATGCGGTAACATTTTTACATGTTTTAAATACATACCTCGAAACCAGTTAGAAGGCTGGTACAGGCTTCTGTCAGCCCGCTCTTGGCGGACTGAACCTTCTGGATCACCGCACACATAACAGTGCGGTGCTCCTCGCCGATGGAGGCGCCGTTAAGCACCTCCAGCAAATTATCCGGCGCCTCCGGTTGGACGGAGGCTGCCGGTGCTGTAGGCTTTCCCTTCTTGCGAGGGGGCCGCCTGCCGGACTCCGGAATCACTAAAGGTTCCGGAGCGGTGTCCGGCCCAGGCCGGACTTAGATCCCTCTGGGGCTTCATCCCCTTTGGGACTGGGGTCCGGGAGGTCGCCTTGCGGCGCCTCCAGGACCACCTCCTCCTGGTTTAGCCCCTTTTGGGACTCCACCTCGGCATCATCCGTAGGGCGAGGGGAGGTAGCAGTCGAAAGTGAAGCGCTATTCACATCCGACGAATCCAGGGAGCCACTCGACGAATTGCCGAGCTGAGCTTTGGGCGGACTGCATGATTGAATTCGGCGTCAGAAGGTACTGTACAATAGAGGAACGCCATGAGTTATTCTGGTATCCGGATGCTTACGATTTTGCCAGGGGCTTGGCCCTGGATTGCCATTCCTCTCCACCGTTGTCGGCCTCGGAGGCGTAGTCCTGAAGAAGGGTCTTCCCCTTCTTGGACCCTCCGGCCTCCCCAGTTGGGGCGGCCTTCCTTTTCTTTCCTCCCCCCGCTGGAGGGGGAGAGGCTTCTTCTTCCTCCTCCTCGTCTTCGGAGGCGGAGGGCGCTCGGGTCGCCGGGCGATGAATCCGACACCACAGCGCCGGAACTCTTTCGAGTCCCCGTGGCCTTCTTCTTGGCCTTCTTCCCCGGCACCACGTGACGTGCCAGAACCAGCAGCTTCGTCAAGCGTGCATCTGCTGGGCCTTCGGGCAAAGGGGCCGGACAGTCAAACTGTTCGGACGTCCTCTTCCAGTCCTGTCAAAGGAGCGGGAGTTTAGATCCTTCATAGAGTCAAACTATGAAAATCAAGTGTCCTGTAAAGGATAAAAACAAGCTTACTTTGGTGGCTTGGCGCTTGGTGCAGAATCCGCGATCCGCGGTGACGGGAGGGGAGACCTCGGAGCTCTTTAATAGCACCTTCCAGGCGTCCTCGTACTTTGTGTCGAAGAGCCTGGACAAAGTCTGGTGTTGGGCCGGGTCGAACTCCCACAAGTTGAAGGCCCGTCGTTGACACGGGAGGATCCGGCGGAAGAGCATGGCCTGGACTACGTTGACAAGTTTGACCTTCTTGTTCACCAGGTCTTGGACGCAGGTTTGGAGTCCGGTCACCTCTTCTGGATTACCCCACAACAAGCCCGTCTCTTTTCAAGATGTGAGCCGTGTGGGAATGCCAGATTGGAATTCGGGGGCCGCTGCCCACTCAGGGTCACGTGGCTCGGTGATGTAGAACCACCCCGATTGCCACCCTTTGATGGTTTCCACGAAGGAGCCCTCGAGCCATGTGACGTTGGGCATCTTGCCCACCACGGCGCCTCCGCACTCCGCTTGCCGGCTGCCCACGACCTTCGGCTTGACGCTGAAGATCTTCAGCCATAGGCTGAAGTGGGGTTTGATACGGAGGAAGGCCTCGCACACGAGGATAAACGCCGAGATGTTGAGGATGAAGTTCGGGGCCAGATCATGGAAATCCAGGCTGTAGTAGAACATGAGCCCCTGGACAAATGGGTGAAGTGGGAAGCCCAGTCCGCGGAGGAAATGGGTGAGGAACACCACCCGCTCATGGGGCCTAGGGGTGGGGATGAGTTGCCCCTCATCTGGAAGCCGGTGCGCGATGTCGTCAGACAAGTATCCGGCCTTCCTTAACTTTTTGATGTGCTCCTCCGTGACGGTGGAGGCCATCCATCTACCTCCCGCTCCAGACATGATTGGAGAGGGTCGAGGTGGGAAGAGCGGACTTGGGCGCTGGAGCTCGAGTGCGCGGAAATGGATAAGCAAAGGAGGAAGAAGGCGTAGATTGAAGGGGCGGATCCTTATCCCCTTATATGGGCGGCCGGAACTGTGTGCCCCCACCAGCCTAATAAAACTCGCTTATCTCCCAAGCGTCGCGATTGATTGCGCGGTTGGGTTACTCACGCCCGTATTGATGAGAATCCCGGAAAAAGGGTACACGATCTCTGCTTTGACAAGACATGCCAAGGAAATCGCCTCGCTAAACATGCTGAGGTGGGGCAGTAATACGATTCGAATAAAGGCTTGGCTGTGGCATGACGTCACGCTATGGAATACGTCAGCAGATTAGATTTGTGCAGATATTATTCTCTCTACGGTGGTATGTGGACCTTATTTTACAGAGCCGGACACTATCCTTGTGTTCAACATCTTCTATGAAGTATTCGGAGGAGGAACCCGCCTTGCAATGCCGAAGACAAATTTGCTACCGGACTTCGTTGTCATTGAAGCCTGGTTAGGGGCTCTTGAGGAGTCTGGATTAGGGGGTGTCCGGATGGCCGGATTATGACCTTTGGCCGGACTCCAGGACTATGAAGATACAAGATTGAAGACTTCGTCCCGTGTCCGGATAGGACTTTCCTTGCATGGAAGGCAAGCTTGGCGATACGATATGTAGATCTCCTCCCATTGTAACCGACTCTGTGCAACCCTAGCCCTCTCTGGTGTCTATATAAACCGGAGAGGTTTAGTCCGTAGGACGAACAACAATCATACCATAGGCTAGCTTCAAGGGTTTAGCCTCTCTGTCTCGTGGTAGATCAACTCTTGTACTACCCATATCATCAATATTAATCAAGCAGGAGTAGGGTTTTACCTCCATCGAGAGGGCCCGAACCTGGGTAAAAACATCATGTCCCTTGTCTCCTGTTACCATCCGCCTAGACGCACAGTTCGGGACCCCCTACCCGAGATCCGCCGGTTTTGACACCGACATGCATGATCTAGCCCTACCGCCGAACAGTGCTCCGGAGGCCGCTCCAGTGTCCGCTTTGACCTTTAGCTCGGAGCCGACTACGCCAATCGAGGGCGGATGGCTGGACACCGCCTCGGGGGCTGCAATCTCTACGGCGATCGAGCCGAACCCCAGTCTTGTCCTTTGCAAAGCTCGTGACTCCAAGGTGCCGGACTCCTTTCCGGACTCCGAGCCTTCCGCACCCCTGCCGATCGAACCCGATTGGGCGCCGATCATGGAGTTCGCCGCCGCGGACATCTTTCAGCACTCGCCCTTTGGCGACATTCTGAATTCACTACAGTCTCTCTCTTTGTCAGGAGAGCCCTGGCCGGACTATGGTCAGCAAGGTTGGGATGCGGACGACGAGGAAATTCGAAGCCCACCCACCACCCACTTCGTAGCCACTGTCGATGATTTAACCGACATGGTCGACTTCGACTCCAAAGACATCGACATTATGGACGCCGATGAAGGAGACGACCAAGAACCAGCGCCTATAGGGCACTGGAAAGCCACCTCGTCATACGACATATACATGGTGGACACCCCAAAGGAAGGGAATGGTGATGGAACAACGGAGGATGACCCCTCTAAGAAACAGCCTAAGCGCCGGCGTCAGCGGCGCCGCTCTAAATCCCGCCAAAGCAAAAACGGCGATTCCAGCACCAGAGATAATAACACCGGGCGGTCAAGACAACCCCTCCAAAGCAGGATTTAGCACAGGAGGATGGAGAAGCCAGCCCTCATGAGAGAGCGGCGCATGAGAGGTCGAGGACGATAATTACATGCCTCCCTCCGAAGGCGAGGCAAGCCTCGACGACGGCAATTTAATTTGTCGTGCCTGAGGATCCCGTCGAACAAGAGCGTTTCAAACGCAAGCTTATGGCCACGGCAAGCAGCCTCAAGAAAAAACAGCAGCAGCTTAAAGCTGACCAAGACTTGCTAGCCGACAGATGGACTGAAGTCCTCGCGGCCGAAGAGTACGAACTCGAACGCCCCTCAAAGAGCTACCCAAAGCGTAGGCTGCTACCCCGATTACAGGAGGAAGCAACTAAACCTACATCACCAGCATATGACGCGGCCGACCGGCCACCCCGTGGCCGCGACAGAGAGGCCTCCCGGCCATCAATTCAAGCCGCACCCCGGCGCCGCTCAAAAAGTACAAAGGCACGGGGAAACGTGCCAGACCTGCGAGACATATTGGAGGACAAGGCAAGGCAAACGAGATCGATCTACGGATCGCGTGGGCGCCCCACGACATGTGATGATAACCGTCACACCAGATATGGCAAATACGGCCAGGCCGAACACGACAGGCAAAGCTCATATGAGCTACGTCATGATATAGCCAAGTACAGAGGCGCCGCACACCCACAATGCTTCACAGACGAAGTAATGGATCATCAAATCCCCGAGGGTTTTAAACCCATAAACATCGAATCATATGATGGCACAACAGATCCTGCAGTATGGACCGAGGATTATCTCCTTCATATCCACATGGCCCGCGGTGATGATCTACACGCTATCAAATACCACCCACTCAAGCTTAAAGGACCAGCTCGACATTGGCTTAACAGCTTGCCAGCAGAGTCAATTGGTTGCTGGGAGGACCTCGAATCCGCATTCCTCGACAATTTCCAGGGCACCTATGTGCGACCACCAGACGCCGATGACCTAAGCCACATAATTCAGCAGCCAGACGAGTCGGCCAGACAATTTTTGACACGGTTCCTAACCAAGAAAAATCAAATAGTCGACTGTCCGGACGCAGAGGTCCTTGCAGCCTTCAAACATAACATCCGCGACGAATGGCTGGCCCGGCACCTAGGACAGGAAAAGCCGAAATCCATGGCAGCCCTCACAACACTCATGACCCGCTTTTGTGCGGGAGAAGACAGCTGGCTAGCTCGTAGTAATAACATGACCAAGAGCCCTCGTAATTCGGATACCAAGGACAACAATGGCAGGTCGCGTCGCAACAAGCACAAGCGTCGCATTAACGGCGACAATACTGAGGATACGACAGTTAATGCCGGATTCAGAGGCTCTAAGCCCGGTCAGCCGAAAAAGCCATTCAAAAGAAATACTGCAGGCCCGGCCGGTTTGGACCCGAATACTTTCGATCGCTGCGTGCGGATACACGGCACTTCAACAACCAGCCAATCACACCAATAGGGATTGTTGGGTGTTCAAGCAGGCAGGCAAGTTAAGTGCTGAAAACAAAGACAAGGGGCTGCATAGCAATGACGAGGAGGAGCCCCGGCCGCCCAACAACAGGGGACAGAAGGGTTTTCCCCCACAAGTACGGACGGTAAACATAACATACGCAACCCACATCCCGAAAAGGGAGCGGAAGCATGCACTCAGGGACGTATATGCGTTGGAGCCAGTCGCCCCAAAGTTCAACCCATGGTCCTCCTGCACGATCACTTTTGATCGAAGGGACCACCCCACTAGCATCCGTCATGGCGGAATCGCCGCATTGGTTCTAGACCTAATCATTGACGGATTTCACCTCACTAGAGTCCTCATGGACGGCGGCAGCAGCCCGAACCTGCTTTATCAGGATACAGTGCAAAAAATGGGAATAGATCCCTCAAGGATTAAACCCACAAAGACGACCTTTAAAGGCGTCATACCAGGTGTAGAGGCCAGCTGTACAGGCTCAGTTACACTCGAAGTGGTCTTCGGATCCCCGGATAATTTCCGAAGCAAGGAGTTAATCTTCGACATAGTCCCGTTCTGCAGTGGCTATCGCGCCCTGCTCAGGCGAACCGCATTTGTAAAGTTCAACGCGGTGCCGCACTACGCATACCTCAAGCTCAAGATGCCAGGCCCTCGAGGAGTCATTACGTTCTATGGAAACACCAAACGCTCTCTCCGAACAGAGGAGCACACGGCGTCCCTCGCGGCGGAAGTACAAATTAGACTCTCAAGGCAATTCTCCAGTCCGGCTGTTAAACGTCCGGACACCGTCAAGCGCGCCCGGAGTAACCTACAAGAAGACCGTCTGGCATGTTCCGAGCAAGCATAGAAGTGCGGCCCCAACCCCAGCCCTCGCGAGACTGCGAAACCAGTACCACGCGTACATAATTACGCTCTGGAAATACCATGGGCATAAGGGGAGGGGCACAACCATGACACGCCCAGAATGCGGCTCAACCACACTGGGGGCTCCCGATTTTGTCATTTCTCTTTTCTTACTTTCAGGACTCCACTCTCATGAAGGCCTGTCCAGCAGTACAATCGCCAAACACACGATGCAACAGCCAGGGAGACAGCAAGCCACGTCGAATGTCCAAGTGGTCTCTATAACGAGCTAAATACATGTCTTACTTAAAGTCTCACAGCTTGCCCCTGGAGGGGGACATGTCAAATAATCCCACCTCTTGCTTATCGCACTATTTGTATCGTTTTGCTTTCATAGCAGCCTTTTAATAAAACAATACATAGCTCTTGTCTATTATTGCATTCAATTTTTATGCAAATATGTTCAGTTATGACATTATGCAACCGTACACTTTGGTACGGCCAATACACTAGGGGCTCAAGTACCCCAGTATATGGTGTGAGAAGTCTGAACACTCTCACGAGTGCGGCACCCCGAAGTTATAGCATTATATGCATCGGCTCCGAATCATGTCTTGGGTCAATAGTTGGGTTTGCCTGGCTCCCATGTTTTGGTACCTTACGTTCCGCTATATCGGCTAAGGTAGCGCTGGGAGAACTACTGCGATTGTGCCCCAGTAGAGCTGGGTTAAGCACCTCAGTAGAGAAAGCTAAAACTGACCGTCATGATAGGGCAAGAGCCGGTCGCTGTTCGAGAGGTTTTTCAAGTCCCTAAAGACTTATGCCACTTAGAGCGAGGAGCTGGCTTTGTCCGGCCTAGGCGTGGATAGCGCCCCGAACTCGGTCTTCCGAATACTAGGGGCTTCACCGAAATTTAAAATTTTAGAATTCTATGGCTAAGTGAGAGTGATAAAGCATTATAGTCCGATTGCCTTGTTCTGTGTGCTGAGAGCCTCCCTCGAAGGACCCAAGAATGGGAACAAGAGCGCTCAGGTTTATCCCGAACACCCCAGCACTCGTGGCATGGGGGTAGAAACCGACGACTTGCATCTCTCAGATTTAATAAAGGGCCGCACAGAAGGTAATATTTTAAATTCAAAAAGCGTTGCTTAGCGCATATGAACAAGTTTTCAGTGCACAGGATAAACACGAGCGAGTTTACTCAAAAATTAAATCCCTACGGGCGCCTTCGATGCATACGGAGCGCTCGATGATTTCAAGCCGTGGACAGGCATCCACCAGCCGCCTCACCAGCCCAAAGTAGCTCCTAGGCATGACCTCCCCAGGCGATAGCCGGACTATTAGGCCCTTCATGGCCTGTTCGGCTACCTTACGGAGCTCGAGCAGCTGCTTCAGCTGGTCGCTCAAGGGCACCGGGTGTCCGGCCTCAACATACTGGGACCAAAACACCTTCTCCGTCGAGCTCCCTTCCTCGGCTCGGTAGAATGCGGCGGCGTCGGACACACAGCGGGGCAGATCTGCGAATGCTCCTGGAGAGCTCTGGACTTGGGTAAGTAACAAGTAATTCACTTTCACATGCTTGCTTTGCATAAAGAATGCCTTACCCGCCACTATCTTCTTCATCGCCTCAATTTCCTGGAGGGCTTTTTGGGCTTCGGCCTTGGCAGATTTGGCGCTCTCAAGGGCCGAGGCAAGCTCGGACTCTCGAGTCTTTGAGTCAAGCTTCAATCTCTCGTGTTTCTTCACAAGAGCATGGAGCTCTTGCCGCACCTCCTCCGCCCGCGCCTCCTGCTTTTCTCGCTCGGTGCGCTCCACGGCCGCATTGTCTTCGGCCTTGGACAGCGCTTCCTTCAGGGTCGCTACCTCAGTTGTGGCCCCTGTAACATTCACGTTGGTCCTGTCACTATTTGCAACCAGGTATTTTTATATATACTTACATAAGGTACTACCTACCTTCCTTGTCCTCGAGCTGCTTCTTGGCAAGGCCGAGCTTGTTCTCGGACCGCTCGAGGCTCTGCTTCAATGCATCAACCTCCGCAGTCAGTGCGGCAGAGGTCAGCAGCGCATCCTGCATTCCCATATTGACATATTTATGTTAGACTCCTACGTATATCTTTTTAGATCCTCAGTCCGGCTTTTCTTTCCGAACACCAAACTGAGCATCAGGGGCTACTGTCTATGCGGTAATATTTTTACATGTTTTAAATACATACCTCAAAGCTTTGTTAGAAGGTCGCAAGAAGCTTCCGGCCACCGCTCTTGGCGGACTGAACCTTACGGATCACCGCACTCATAATAGTGCGGTGCTCCTCGTCGATGGAGGCGCCGTTAAGCACCTCCAGCAAATTTTCCGTGCCTCCGGTTGGGCGGAGGCCTTTGGCGTCGTAGGGCTTGCCCTTCTTCACGAGGGGCCGCTTGGGACTCGGAACCACTGAAGGTTCCGGTGCGGTGTTCGGCCCAGGGCCGGACTTAGATCCCTCTGGGGTTTTGTCCCCTTTGCGCTGTAACACCCCGGATGTAACTTTCCATATTTGTAACTCCAACTCTTGCCATTTTCGGCATTGTGATATGATATTCCCTCCGTGGTTGGGCTTTTCTTCATTTTTGCATTTTGTCCATGTCATGCATTTTATATCATGTCATCATGTGCATCTCATTTGCATACGTGTTCGTCTCATGATTCCGAGCATTTTCCGTTGTCCGCTTTGCAATCCGGCACTCCTATGTTCCCGGCGTCCCTTTTACGTTTTTCCGTGAGCGGGTACTAAACTTTCTCGGAATGGACCGAGGTTTGTCAAGTGGCCTTGGTATACCACGGTAGACCACTGTCAAGTTCGGGTCATTTGGAGCTCGTTTGGTACTCAGCAGTTAACCGCACTCTCATAAAGCCTCTTTTAAGTTGCAGTCCAACACCCCTTCAAAACAGCCCAATAACCCATCTAAGTCACTTCCATGCTCTCCGTCGTTCGATCACGATCGTGTGGGCGAAAACTACACCTCATTTGGAGTCTCCTAGCTCCCTCTACCTATAAATATGCCTCCTTCCCCGAAATCCCGGATCATTTCCTACCCTAACCCTAGCCATCCTTATCCCACTAATCGGACAATTTTTCGACGTCTGAACACGTCGCCCGACAACGCCGCCCGCGCCCTATCACCAGCGCCACGTGGCTGCCGCCTCCCTCCGCCGTGGTCTCTGGCCCAGCTTCCGGCTTGGTCGTGCGCCGCCGCCTCCCTTGAGCACCCGAGGCCTCCTGGCGCTCCCCGGCAGCGCGCCTCGCCGCCACCGCCCGGCTCCAGCTGGCGCCCCAGACCGACCTCGCCGCCGCCCGACCACCGGCCCTCACGCCGGCCGGTCGCCAGCTTGTCGCTGACCACCTCTCCGCGCCGCCCGGCCTTCCCGTCCGGATCCGGCGGCCCCTCTTCCGACCGCCGTCCCCGCCGTGGATCCGGCGAGATCCGCCGTCGCCCGATCGGATCCCGATCCGGATCTCGAGGGTTGACCTCTTCCCCCCTAAAAATTCATCTAAGTTTTTATCTCGTTGATTATTTTGTGGTATTCTCAACACATCATAACTCCGCATCTGTAGCTCCGTTTCGTGCGTGTAATATGTCAAAGTGTTCGACCCGAAGAGTAGATCATTTCATCTTATTGAATAATTTTCATTTGAGCTCATCTTGATGCCCGAAATGCTGTTAGAAGAGGGCTATGTGATGTTAGTTTCTGTTTCTTAACAGAATATGCACTTTTGTCATTTTTGCCATGATTGATGTGTGCATCCTATGAACTTGGGTCCTACATGTGTTTTGTAATATGTCATTCCATCTTTCCGGGGGTGTATGCCATGTATTTTTGTGATCTCTGTGGTGACTATCACAAGCATGCAAACTAGGCTTCATGATGTTGCTGTTTTCAGCCCCAGTTTAGCTGATATTTTTATGCCATGTTAACTTGATGCTACCGAGAGATCCATGCATATTTTGAGATACTTCAGTAAGGATGTTTTGAACATATGGTTATGGGTTATCCATCCATGCCCTTGTTTGCAATTATGGAGTGTCATAGCTTGAGTCAATCGAGCTCTTCTTTTGCTATAAAATGTTTCTTGGCAGATTGTTTACATGTTATTCAATTTTGCCAAGGTTGTTGTGGTTGATCCGTGTAGTCTATCATGTTGTTCTTGCCATGTGTAGCTTCTATGCCATGTCTTATTGATGGATGTATGCTTAGTTTATCATGAGATGCTCTGTAGTGAGTGCATCGAGCTCTTAAACATGCCTAGTTGTTATCTGTTTTTGTCATGCCCTGTTGCTGAATCTGTTAACGGAACTTGCTATGTTTACATGGGTGTTAATATATTTTCTGATCCTTTTTGGTTTATGGTCAGTAAGGGACTTTTGTTATATGCTTGGAGTAGATTCATGCTATGCCTTGTTTTTAATATTATAAGTTCCTGTAGTATGCTGTTTCATTGCTCTGAACATTGCTTCCTGATGCTGTTTTTGCCATGTTCAGAAATTTCCCTAAGTCTGTGAAGCTGATATATTTTGCACTTTTGCCATTCTTGTTTGGACCTGTTATGATGTGAATTAGCCGTAGCTCAGTATTCATCTTTTGTCAAGCATCTTGAGTAGATCACTGCCATATGCATTTCTGGTACGTTTGGGTGCAGTAGCTTAATTTCTTGTTGCTTGCTAAGTGGCATCATGCTGTTAATGGCAGATTTGTGTCATTCTTGTTTTGCTTGTCATTTGCAAACCGTGCATCCGATTCCGGTGATCTTTATATCGATTTCAACCGAAATCATCTCATATTTCCAGCGGCATACTTGGTTTGCCAAGTTGATGCCTGGTTCATCATTTTCCTTCCGGAGCGCGCATACGCATTGCATATCACATCTCGCATATCATACCATGTATTGCATCATGTTGTTTGTGCATTGCACCGTGATTTATTGTGGTTCCATTGTTTGTGTTCTTGTTTTAGGTAGAGCCGGGAGACGAGTACGTGAATGAGGAACCTGTTGAGAACGCTTACGAGGATCAAGCTTTCGACAACTCTGAGAACTTTGCAGGCAAGATGACCGTACCGTCGAAATCACTTCTATCTTTGCTATGCTAGTTGCTCGCTCTTTTGCTATGCCTATGCTACGATGCCTATCACTTGCTATATCATGCCACCCATATTGCCATGTCAAACCTCTAACCATCATTTCCTAGCAAACCGTTGATTGGCTATGTTACCGCTTTGCTCAGCCCCTCTTATAGCGTTGCTAGTTGCAGGTGAAGATGAAGTTTGTTCCTTGTTGGAACCTGGAGATGTTGTTCCTTATTGGAACATGTTTACTTGTTGGGGATATCACAATATATCTGCTATAATTAATGCATCTATATACTTGGTAAAGGGTGGAAGACTTGCCTTATGCACGGTGTTTTGTTCCACTCTTGCCGCCCTAGTTTCCGTCATACGGTGTTATGTTCCTTGATTTCGCGTTCCTTACGGTTGGGTGATTTATGGGACCCCCTTGACAGTTCGCTTTGAATAAGACTCCTCCGGCAAGGCCCAACTTTGGTTTTACCATTTGCCACCTAAGCCTTTTTCCCCGGGTTTTCGCGAGCCGAGGGTCATCTTTATTTTAATTCCCGGACGGTGCTCCTTCGAGTCTTTGGCCCGAACAGGCAGACTGCGGGGCCACCAGGGGCAACTCGAGGGCTGGTTTTACTAAATAGGCTGGCCTATCCGGATGTGCCACGAGAACGAGATATGTGCAGCTCCTATCGGGATTTGTCGGCTGTCAGGCGGCTTCTTTGGTCTTGTTTTATTCTTTGTCGAAATGTCTTGTAGTCCGGGATTCGAGATTGATCGGGTCTTCGGTAGAAGGAATATCCTTCGTTGACCGTGAGAGCTTATAATGGGCTAAGTTGGGACACCCTGCAAGGTATTATCTTTCGAAAGCCGTGCCCGCGGTTATGAGGCAGATGGGAATTTGTTAATGTCGGTTGTAGAAAACCCGAAGTTGACCTCAATTAAAATACACATCAACGGCGTGTGTTACCGTGATGGTCTCTTCTCGTGAGTCCGGAAGTGAACACAGTGTTGGAGTTATGTTTGGCGTAAGTAGTTCAGGATCACTTCTTGATCGCTACTAGCTTCACGACCGTGCTTTGCTCCTCTTCTCGCTCTCTTTTGCGAATGTAGCCACCATATATGCTAGTCGCTTGCTGCAGCTCCACCTTACAACTCTGTCCTTCCTATAAGCTTAAATAGTCTTGATCTCATGGTGTGAGATTGCTGAGTCCCCGTGACTCACAGATTCTACCAAAACAGTTGCGGTGCCGGCGATGCCAATGCAGGGTGGCATAAGCGAGCTCAAGTGGGAGTTCGATGAGGAATGTGGTCGTTACTATGTGTCTTTTCCTGATGATCAGTAGTGGAGCCCAGTTGGGACGATCGGGGATCTGTGTAGCATTTGGGGTATCTTCTTTTATTTTGGTTCCGTAGTCGGACCTTGAGTGTATTTATGATGATGGATGTTTATTTATGTATTGTGTGAAGTGGCGACTGTAAGCCAACTATGTATCTCTTTCCCTTATGTATTACATGGGTTGTGTGAAGATCACCTCACTTGCGACATTGCTTTCAATGCGGTTATGCCTCTAAGTCGTGCTTCGACACGTGGGAGATATAGCCGCATCGGGGGCGTTACAAGTTGGTAATCAGAGCCTTCCCGACTTAGGAGCCCCAGCTTGATTGTTTCTTTGGCGTTGTTGAGTCTAGAACGGAAAATGTTTTGAGTCTTAGGATTATATATATCGGAGAGTAGGATTCTTTTTACTCCCCAGTCCCTTCATCGCTCTGGTGAGGTCTCCTGACGTAGAAGTTTTGACTCTCCTCTCCTCAAATTTCACTAAATTTTTTTTAGGATCACGCGGGTATCTTGGGATCGTTCTGATGGTTTTGTGACGAGAACATTGTTCTTGGTGCCTCCTGACATTTAGGGGTTGTGGCAGTGTGCCGGGGAGTTGAGCTCCGAGGTGTTGTCGTCACAATTTTATCGTTGCAGTTCTAGAATACCTAAGATTTGCCGACATCGAAATCTCTTTTGTGCAGTTGTTGGTGAAATAACCCCGATAACCCAGTACTGGGGCGAGCTCGGGAGTATTGCCATGAGTCGTATAACGGATGTTTTACGAAGGTCGAGGTACACGATTTCCGAAGGTTTCTTGGTTATGTGTTGTCGGATGGATACAGCAGGATCTAGGTATTGTTAGTTTGGGTGATATATTTTGTGTCCCCTGTATCCCCAACACCTGATTGCATAACCAGAAAGTTTCGGGAGTTTATAGGTGGGAATTCTAGTAGCTTACAGGATATCTTTCCGACAGATGTATGATTTGAGATTGGGGTCCAACGTCTAGTGGTCCTCCCATTCATGGTCGATCTACAGTGGTCGCGAGGTGTCTTAAAGAATCCTTGGCTATGCTGATTCGGGGATGTCTTGTTTGTCATTCGTGACGTCTGCTGTACGTCGTGCCCGTGTGGGCCCCACCACGAACACTTTGGGTGAAATCTCTATCATGTGTTTGTTACGGCTTATTCTAGAAGCCAATCTTTTATTTTGTTATCAGTTATGTATTTGAGTTGTTTCAAAGGCAGATGATGATTCCATACCTTTATCTAAGTGGCTTCTCACCTTAATGGACGTGTGATGTTAGCTTTTGGAATTCATTCGTTCATCCTTGTTCGAATGTTTATTGTGAAGACTATATGTTGCAATTTCTATCCGTTGATTCAACTTGTCTATCTGTCTATCAAAGTGCTAACGGATGTCACCCTCTTCAGGATGGCTCCGCCAACGTGTCTGAATCCGGATCGCAATGATGAGAGTCAGTCGAACCCTCCACCTCCACCTCCGCCGCCGGAGGCATGGCAAGATATCATGGCAGCCACCAATGCCAATGCTCAGATGATTTTGCAACTCTTGCAAGAGTGTACTCAAGGGCAAGGCAATCAAGGCAATCAAGGTCAAGGCAACAACCAGCCGCACTTTGCTACTCTCAGTCAGTTCCTCGCTAATCAGCCGAAGTCTTTCAGTTTACGTAGCCGAGGCCACAGACGGACGATTGGCTTGTGGACATCTGCAAACATTTTGAATGTAGCAATGTCGGACACGAGGACTTTTTCAAGTTTGCATCGTTTCAACTCAAGGACCAAGCTGCTGAGTGGTACCAGCAATACAAAGATTCCAGAGGAGGTCGTGTCATTACCTGGGATGAGTTCCGCCGAGATTTCAGAGCTCACCACTTTCCGAAAAGTGTTGTTGAGAGCAAGCGTGAGGAGTTCCGCAATCTCAAGCAAGGCAACATGTCTGTGTATCAATACAATATCCAGTTCGAGCTTCGCTCGTTTTGCTAAGCAAGGCGTCCCTGATGAAAAGAGTATGATCTATCAATTCAGAGGTGGTCTCAGAGAAGATCTGCAATTAGCTCTTGTGCTTTTTGAGCCAGATAAGTATGATGAATTCTACAACATGGCACTGAAGCAAGAAGCTGCCCAGCTTAGATGTGAGGCTTCGAAGAGGAGAATCAGGATGCTTGATTCAGTCTTCTTCTTCCTCTCAAGTGGCAGCTAAGCGGCGAAGTTCTACCTTCCTCCTCCTCTGTTCCGTCGGCCTTATCAGTGAGAAGAACTCAGGTGGTCGTGGATCTTCCCACCCGCCCAACCTGTGCTATCGAGAACAAGTCTAATTCTCAAGCTCCAAGGTCAAATGCTCCTTATCACCGTCCGCTCTCGAGGTGACTTGCAACAAATATCAGCCAGAAAGGTCACTATCACGAACAAGTGCTTCAACCAAAGGCGCCTTCCGCCTCCTCCTCTGTGAAATCTTCCAGCAATGCGGTGGTCAAGCATAATCCTAAGCATGCCAAGGTGAATATGATGAATGCAGCTCAAGCGGAGGAATCTCTTGATGTGATAATAGGTAATCTCTCGATTAATGATATTCTGCAAAAGTCTTATTTGATACTGGTGCATCGAATTGTTTCATGTCAAGACCGTTTTTTGCCAAGCATGATTTCACTTCGGAATTTTTGGATCGACCTCTAGCAATTGTTTCCCCGGGCAAGCACATGAGTTCTAGTTTGTTGGTTCCGAATATCGGTATCAAGATGGGCGATTATAAATTTCTGGCTAAACCAATTGTCCTTGGTGACTCGGATATTGATCTTATTCTTGGAATGGGTTGGCTTTCTCAGCACAAAGCTCAACTTGATTGTGCTGCCAGGGAAATTCAATTGACTCACTCTTCTAATGATGTGATCATCTATGCCGCTCGTGATGAAACCATTCGGTTGTTTTCTCTCAATGAGAAGGGCGAATTGGATGCGATCTCTCGATTCGATCGTTTGTGAGTACCAAGATGTCGTTCGGAAGAGCTTCAGAATGCCTCCTCACCGGCGATTGAGTTAGATTATCGATCTTGAGCACAACCTTGAACCCGTTTGCAAGCGTCCATACAAGCTTGGACCTAATGAGCTGAAGGAATTGAAGAAGCAGCTCGATGAACAAGAGCGTCTGGTGCGATCGGACCAAGTTCATCTCCTTGGGGTTGTGGTGTTCTTTTGTCGAGAAGAAGGATGGCACAGACCGACTTTGCGTCGATTACCGTCCATTGAATAAGAAGACTATCAAGAACAAGTATCCACTTCCCAACATCAATGAGCTTTTCGAGCAACTCAAAGGTGCTAAAGTGTTCTCCAAGCTTGACGTTCGTATGGGTTATCATCAAATTCGCATTCGTGAACAAGAAATTCCCAAGACAAAGATTCGTAACAAGCTTTGGTTCTTATGAATATCTTGTCATGTCTTTTCGGCCTTGTCAATGCTCCTCCAACTTTCTCTCGTATGATGAACTTCATCTTCAACCCCTACACCAATGAATTCGTCTTGGTCTATCTTGATGATATTTTGGTCTTCTCCAAGAATAAGAAGGATCATGCCAAACATTTGCGATTGGTGCTAGACAAGCTCGAGAGAGTATCAATTCTATCTGAAGTTTTCCAAATGTGAATTTTGGCTTGATGAAGTTCTTTACTTTGGTCATATCATCTCCGCCAAGGGCATCGCTGTTAACCCGAGAAGGTGTCCGATTGTGAATTGGGAACCTCCTCGGAATGTCAAGCAGCTCCATGATTTTCTTGGTCTTGCAAGCTATTGCGAAGATTCGTTGAGAACTTCTCCAAGATTGCAAAGCCTCTTTCCAACCTCCTCGAAGCATGTGAAGTATATACGGTCTCCACGAGTGTGACGTTGCTTTCAATACTCTCAAAGAGAAACTTCGTTACAGCTCTGTCTTGACTCCTCTGATGAATCCAAGCCATTTGAAGTTTTACGTGATGCTTCTCTTCAAGGTCTCGATGATGTGTTAATGCAAGAGAAGAGGGTTGTGGCCTATACCTCTCGCTTGATTGAAGCCCAACGAAAAGAACTACCCCACTCACGATCTTGAGTTGGCGGCAGTTGTCCATGCATTGATAACGTGGAGACATCTCTTGTTGGGAAGGAAAGTGGACATTTTCACCGATCACAAGAGTCTCAAGTATATCTTCACTCAGCCCAACCTCAACCTCGAGGCGGACTTCGATGGGTCGAAATGATTCAAGAGTACAACCCAAGTATTGAATATACTCCGGGCAAGGCCAATGTCATTGCAGATGCTTTGAGCAGGAAAGCTTATTGCAATGATTTAATCCTCAAGCCCTTCGGCCCGGATCTCTCGTGAAGCTTTCCATGAAGCTGAATCTTCAAGTTGTTCCTCAAGGCTTTCTTGCCAACCTCATAGTCTCTCCTACTTTGGAAGATCAGATTCGTGAGGCTCAACTCCTGGATACCATGGTGAAAAAGGTGAAGCGTGGTATCGACAAGGGCATTTCCAAATACAAGTGCTTCCACGTTGATGACAAAGATACTCTTTTCTTCGAGGACCGGATTGTGGTTCCTAAGGGTGATCTCGAGAAAAGTCATTATGAACGAGGCTCACAATTCGCTTCTATCCATTCATCCTGGAAGTACAAAGATGTACCATGACCTCAAGCAGTCTTATTGGAGGACTCGAATGAA
The DNA here is from genome assembly GCA_021605145.1 of Aegilops bicornis. Taxonomy (NCBI): domain Eukaryota; kingdom Viridiplantae; phylum Streptophyta; class Magnoliopsida; order Poales; family Poaceae; genus Aegilops; species Aegilops bicornis. Next base: position 455,506,968 of record CM038674.1, on the reverse strand, counting down.
GCGAGAAATTGCTCAATTCGTGAATGAATGTGATGTCTGCAGAAGAGTGAAAGCAGAACACCAACGACCAGCTGGTCTCCTCCAACCTCTTGCTATTCCAGAATGGAAGTTTGATCATATTGAAATGGACTTCGTGACTGGATTTCCAAAGTCCAAGCGTGGAAATGATGCTATCTTCGTTGTCATTGACAAGCTTACTAAAGTGGCTCATTTTCTTCCTATCAAAGAATCGATCACAGCAGCTCAGTTGGCAAAGCTATACACCTCCAGGATTGTCTCCTTGCACGGCATTCCACAAGTGATCTCTTCAGACCGTGGCAGCATCTTTACCTCCAAGTTTTGGGATTCTTTTCAGAAGGCCATGGGCACCAACATTCATTTCAGCACAGCTTTCCACCCTCAAACAAGTGGCCAAGTCGAGCGAGTCAATCAAATCCTCGAAGATATGCTCAGGGCTTGTGTCATTTCCTTCGGTATGAAGTGGGAAGACTGTCTTCCATATGCCGAGTTCTCCTACAACAACAGCTTCCAAGCGAGTTCGGGCAAGGCCCCATTCGAAGTTCTCTATGGCAGAAAGTGATGTACTCCTCTCAATTGGTCCGAGACAGGTGAACACCAACTTCTTGGCAACGACTTGATCACAGAAGCCGAAGAAATGTGCAAAGTCATTCGTGAGAATCTCAAAGCCGCGCAATCGCGCCAGAAGAGCTATTATAATGACAAGCACCGTGATGTGGCTTTTGAAATCGTAGACCATGTCTACCTCCGCGTCTCTCCAATGAAAGGCACTGCGTCGCCCGGTATCAAAGGGAAGCTTGCCCCTAGATACGTGGGTCCTTTCAAGATCATTGGCAAAAGAGGCGATCTCGCCTATCAACTTGAGCTTCCATCCAACTTCGGCGAGCGTGCACGATGTGTTTCATGTGTCACAACCGCAAGTGCTTCAAGACTCTGAACGCACTATTAACCCGAAGAAATTGACCTTCAAGAAGATCTCTCTTATCATGAGCACCCCGTTGCTATTCTTGAAGAAACCGAGCGCAAGACTCGCAACAAGTCAATCAAATTCTTGAAAGTGAAGTGGTCACACCATTCCGACCAAGAAGCCACCTGGGAGCACGAGGATCACCTCCGTTCCGAATATCCGGAGTTCTTTCAGTCCTAGATCTCGAGACGAGATCCTCTTGTAGTGGTGGAGTGTTGTAACACCCCGGATGTAACTTTCCATATTTGTAACTCCAACTCTTGCCATTTTCGGCATTGTGATATGATATTCCCTCCGTGGTTGGGCTTTTCTTCATTTTTGCATTTTGTCCATGTCATGCTTTTTTATATCATGTCATCATGTGCATCTCATTTGCATACGTGTTCGTCTCATGATTCCGAGCATTTTCCCCGTTGTCCGTTTTGCAATCCGGCACTCCTATGTTCCCCGGCGTCCCCTTTTACGTTTTTCCGTGAGCGGGTACTAAACTTTCTCGGAATGGACCGAGGTTTGTCAAGTGGCCTTGGTATACCACCGGTAGACCACCTGTCAAGTTTCGGGTCATTTGGAGCTCGTTTGTTACTCCAACGGTTAACCGCACTCTCGCAAGAGCCTCTTTTAAGTTGCAGCCCAACACCCCTTCAAAACAGCCCAATAACCCATCTAAGTCACTTCCATGCTCTCCGTCGTTCGATCACGATCGTGTGGGCGAAAACTACACCTCATTTGGAGTCTCCTAGCTCCCTCTACCTATAAATATGCCTCCTTCCCCGAAATCCCGGATCATTTCCTACCCTAACCCTAGCCATCCTCATCCCCGCACCACCGGACAATTTTTCGACGTACGAACACGTCCGCCCGACAGCGCCGCCGCCCCCGCGCCCTATCAGCGCGCGCCACGTGGCCTGCCGCCTCCCCTCGCCGCTGCTGACCTGCGGCCAAACCCGCCCGGCCAGTCGTAGCGCCGCCGCCTCCATGAGCACCGAGGCCTCTCGCCGCGCTCCCGGCGCGCCTCCGCCGCCGCCGCTGGCTCCAGCGCGGCGCCCCACACCGGCCTCGCCACCCGCTCGGCCAAGCCCTCCCCGGCCGGTCGCCACTGCCTGTCGAGATATACCCATGGGCGTAAACCGGCCGGAAGTATAACCCGGCGGACTTGGCGATTTACTGTAGAACCGGCGACACTTGGCGGTTCACTTTGGCGACCAGCGGTTTATGGTTCATTGGTAATCCGGCAGGCGGGCGTGAGGAGCGGCAAGACCCGGTGGCTCGTTGGCGGTTCATGAAGGCCGGTTCAACTACGGTGGGCGGTTTAAGAGGAAAGGCGTGAGGAATATTTGTCTTACAAGGAGCTAAGACATGGACTTGTATCCGACTTGTAATACAAGATAGGCTAGTCCTAGTCCTAATAGGACTCCACATGTAACCCGCCCTTTCAACATATATAAGGAGGGGCAGGGCTCCCCAAAGAGGGACAGGCTACAAGCAAACAACAATATCTAGGGCTAGACACAACTAGAGGAGAGCCGGTTCTGGCGACTCCCTCATGATCATAATGAGACCTAGCCTCAAACAGCACGTAGGGCTATTACCGGATGATGTTTCCGGGGCCCGAAGCTGTCTAAATCCTGTCTTGTGTTGCGTCTCTCGATTCCGCTCAACCCCTCTCAAGCTACCACATAGATGCGTTGGCCTCGCGACTAAGTCCTGACACTAAGGACATCTGGCGTGTTAATTCCACGACAGTTGGCGCCCACCGTGGGGCCCGCGCACGGTGGTTTGTGTTCTTGGAGGGATTTCTTCAGGGATCAAGAAGCTTGCGATGTACCAGATAAAAAAGCGATGCAGATGTTCACATCATCGGCGAATAGTCAAAACGTTGTGTTCAAGATTTAAGATTTAGAGGAAATTTGGGTTGCGTCGATTGCCATAACTCGCCGAGATCGAGAGGAGAATTTTTCCGCCAAAGCCAAACTACTACGATGGTCAACCTAAGCTGTTTTAGCGGTTTCCTCTGCAGGATCAGCGACCGGGTCAAATTACTATACATCGAGCATCTGTCCAATCTGCCGTATTTGTGTTTCCTGCTATCCGTATACGTTTCAAGTCCCGAGGGCATCAACTGCTGCAGTTTTTTACCGTTCGGTGCCACCCAAGAAAAGGAACGATCTGTCATTGCTATTTTTCTGGCACGAGGACCAGAACAGATCGAAGCCATCAAGTAGTGCATCCATTACTACTAAGTCACGTGAAGGTCACCCAGCGAAGTTACTATATGTGAATCAGGGAAAGTAATCAAGAAAAAAAGGGGGGGACCACGAGCCCACTACCCAGAGGTCACGGATCGAGGACGGTTAAAGCAACCAAAACTCGGACTCGGCATCTGCCACGCGTGCCCGAGGTTTCGCCAAGCCGCCGGATTCACTCACGCCTGCCACCGCGGTGGGTCGTCTCCTCTCAAGTTGCTGCACCTCTGTTGGAGGCTCGCGGCCGTTGTTCGTTTCCGCTGGGCTCCGCCGAACAGCCGCGGCGGCCTCGCCCCAGCCTCAAGCCGCCGCCTCGAATCTCACCGTAGCGCCACCGCTGTTTCCACAGCGCCTCGAACCAAGCGGCATCGCCGCCGCTTCGAGCCGCCGTGGCCTCCTTGTGAACCGTCAAGGTGCGCGCTCGTCTCCCGAGCTGCCGCTACCTTGCCGCGGTCCGATTTAAAGCCGCCGCACCCTTTTGTTTCTCCGTCTTTGGACCGCCTTCCTTTGGTAAATCCGTCGTCAAGTCGCCGCTTTGCCACCATTGACGCTTCGACGGTCCACCTCCACGATCCACGGCCTCGCTCCGCCTCTGCCGTGGCGAGTCACTACTACGGCCTTCGCACGCATGCCGCAGCCGTGCTTGAACCGCCGCAGACCTGCTTCGTGGTCGCGGACCTCCTTCTCTCACAACCGTGCTTCAAACCGGCCACTGGGCCTCAAAGTTTCAAGTCGCTGCCAGTTTGAGTCGCCGACACTGCATCCTTCTGCCATGGCCGTGCTTCACTGCGGTCGGCTCCCCGCCCTGCGCCGACTCATGCCGCTGCCATGGTGTCCCGTCGCCGCATGTTTTCACGGTGCTGTTGTTCCGCCTGCACCGGGCCGCTGTGTCACCTCGCTACCTTCTGCAAGCTGCCGCGGTGCCCGTAAACTACCTGCAGTAGAGGAGGCAAGCGCTGCCCAACTCCGTGGCCGTAGCCAAGTCGCCGCGGGCCTCGGCCATAGCCGCGCCTGGCTACATCCGCTTTCGCGCGCATGGCTCGTACCGCCCCCGCATGACCGGCTTCTGCCGCAACCACCAAATCACCCAACATGCCGCCGGTCGAACGAGTCGCGCCGGTTCTGCTTCTAAACCGTCCGCACTGCCTCGCGGGGAGATTCGGCCACCGCTGTGAGTCGCCAAGACCACCGCGGCCCCGCCTCCGCTGGCACCCGTTGACTCCGCCGACGTCGCCCGAGTTGATTCCACTGCCGCATTCACTGCGGTTCGCCTTTTGCCGCCGTAAAGCGCCAGATGGGGTTCGTTTCTGCTGTAATGAACGGCCGCTGTGCCACACCAAGCAACTACAACCCGGAGGAAGTCACGGGTGTCGATTGGGAAGAGCAGCCACGGCCGTGACCCGGATTCGCGTTCACGAGTTGCAACAGGCACTTCCCTGAACCGCCCGCGCCTGCTGGCTTCGCCGTACCTCTGCTGCTATTCTGTCGAGTTATGACCACAGAGACCACCATCAACCCGCTTTGCCTCGAGCTGCCGAGCCGCTGCCTCACTTCTGCAGCACACGAGCTTGTCTCGGTCAACTTTACCGCCGCGGTCGATTCGCATTGCTATCTGCAATGGAGTTTTCTTCTTTGGATCTCTGGTTTGGTACTGCGCACATTGAAACAGCTGATGCAATCACCAATGTGTGTCAAGAAGCTTCATAGGATAGCGAGAGCCACAGGGACTGCTACGCCACAAACCGATATTGACAGAGACTACGAAGGACCAAACACCACTTTGCTAAGATAAGATGATCGTGATCCGCCACCGCCGTGATCCATATAAAAAAGCAGTCAAGAGTCCAGCGGTACAACTTGGCGCCGGACAAGACATCCAGTACAATATATGGGGATCTACAGAAAGGGACATGTATATGAGCCCACGGATGCATTAGTAGTACACAACTACTACTGGTGCAAAGGCTACACGTGTCACATCTCTTGAGGCTACCACTGCGTTCATGGACATAGGAAATACTACGGCGAATCTTGGCATCCGATTGACGGGACACATGGATCATCCGTCGTCTATGATAAATCAGGTGCTATTTGCCGGTCTATTTTAAAAAAATCTTTTGAGAACTATTCTGCTACGTATTTTACGTATGCAGGGATAATGACTCATTATAAAAGTGGTGCCATCTTTGTGCCTATGAAATATGCACCGGCATCCACGCCCATTTGCGATTGAGCGGGTGTGCGCAAGCCGCCGTCCGTGCAGTTGCTCTACATCGACTTGCCGGGATCGCGTTTGATCGCTGTTCAATGGATGTGCACAAAACGCCGCCTCTGCGGACCTGGTCTACATTGACTCGCCCGTCCGTGCGGTTTACAACACCGGTGCCAATTTTCCCGTCCGCACCGGGCTTGCAATGCCGTGATATGTGGCGGTTCATACATCAAGCCACCTCTAATACTGTGGGCGTCTCTACCGTCCATTTATTGCGGCCTGGTCTACATCAACATACCAGGCCGCACCTGTCTGCAGGAGCAAGTCACAGCTTGGGTAGCCTGGTTTTCTTTCAAAATGGAGGCAAATTATCATATACTATCAACCGCCGTTTGCACTGGATGGCTCAATGGGCAGGCGCACAAATCGCCGCCACTACAGTTTGGTTAACTTCAAATCGCCAGTTGGAAGGAACCATTGGCGAGATTCTTGACACGGCTCATACGGGATCATTTATAACCCGCCGTAGTCATCACAACCTTCTGTGGATTTGCATCGTGTTATCAACACCAATGAGTCGTGAACCACCAAATATGGAGAGTTTCAAGCCAACTCCTCGAGTCACCTTGAGACTCGGGTGCTACGATGACATGACTAAGCAAATCTTGCCAGCAAATTTAAGAACCCCAGGACGATGGAGGGAAAGATAACCCGGTCCCGGAGGCTACTGTTATTTGAAGGCCGTCGAGAAAATTTCCGGCTTAATAAGTATATGACAGTTACAAAATCCCGGCTCAAGCAAGAAGTTCCGGATCATCAGAAAGGATTCCGGTTTAAAATCCGGCTCAAGGGGAGTCAGTCTCACTGAAGCTCTCAAATATCCGGTTTAACATCCGGTTCAAGGGGAAGATATCTCCCACAAAGCTTTGAAGCTCTCAATATCCGGTTCAAAATCCGGTTCAAGAAGGATTTATCTCTTGCAAAAAGTTAAAGGGTGCCAAAGAGGACCTGCTGCCATGATGCGCGGTTCAAACATGGGTATCATGCCTTATTGGCCTGTCATATTATTGATCACTTGGGGGCTTGGTCATATCCGAACCATAGTCACACCTCTTGATCGGCGCAATGCCACAGTATCACTTGGGGGCCTTGGTGGTGTCCGAACCATAGCAACGCCATTTGGTAGGCGAAAAGCCACGGCATCACTTGGGGACTTGTGGTCACGCGTCGAACCATAGTCACTCCTCTTGATCGGCTTAGTGCCACAGCATCACTTGGGGGCTTTGGTCGAACCCGAACCATCGCTACACCTCTTGATCGGCGTAATGCCAATGCATCATTTGGGGACCTGGCTGACTCGAACCATAGCTACGCCTTTTGGGGGCTTGGTCGTGTCCGACCATGGTAATGCCTCTTGATCGGCTCAAAGCCTCATTTGCAATGGTTTTATATTTGCCTTTGCTTGAATTTTGTTCTCTTTTAAATTATTTCTTTTGTTGTGTTTTTCAAACCGACATTATTAATCCGGTTCAAACTGTCAATTACAAATTGACGGAACACGGTCAAATCCTAATCCGGAGACTATTTGCCCGGTTTGATTTTAACCATCTTATATATGGAGTAAACCGGTGTTCATTAACCCGGCTTGACTTTCAATTACAAATTGTCAGTACATGATCAAATCATAATCCGGAGACTATCCGCGCCAGTATTATATATGGTTAAACCGGTGTTTATCACAACCCGGTACGGTTTTATCATAAACCGACACAGTATGAAAGGAGTTATCATTACTCAAGATTGGGGTTATCACCCTTACTACAAAAGTTGGTAAACCAATGATGTGATTCAATGTCACGGTATGATATATTTCATTGATTATTCTTAAGTGCAGCCTTGGTTATAAACCTGGGTTATATGTTGGGCATTATGACCCGTCCGGCGGTAAACCGCCAGGACACTTTAAACTTGTTGTATGCAGAGACAGGTCGAATAAAGCATGATGATAAATTATCTGGTGTTTATTAAACCGGCCTGGCTTTAAGATGATAAGTCGCCAGTATATGATGAGGAAATTATCCGGTGTTTGTTAACCCGGCACGGCTTTGGACTATAAGTCGCGATTACCTATTTGGATTGCGCCATTGGAATCATGCGCTTATATATCATTGGGTTATATTATTCAAATAGCCAAACTTGGCTGAATTTTCATTATGATATTGAATGAATAAGGTTTTTCATACCAGATTATGTTATCTTTAATAGCCAACACAGTTGGATTTTTATTATGGTTATCAATAACTAATACTATAATTGAGGTTTTCAAAGTCGCTTTTAGCGCAATGGTTATCATATTATTAATGGATATGATTTATTCTACAATTGAAGGAATAGTCCCGAGTCGCTGCAGGCTTACGACCCGGCACTTGGGGGCTACATTATTTAAATTGAGATTACATCAAAGGTGCAAGTCTCATGTCGCTGCAAGCATGCACCAAGACACTAGGGGGCTAATGCAAAGTAATTTTTGCTCATGTTATTGAAGACCCGACTCATCACATTATAATGAGTCGGCCCTTGGGGCTACACATCATTGCTTAAATCTACATGATTACACCCTCTGAAGTCCCTGCTCATTATTACATAATGACCCGGCCCTTGGGGGGCTACACTGGTGGAAGTTTTTATGAGTATAAGACAATTACAAGTCCCGAGTTCTTTGCCAAGGGACAACCCGACACTTGGGGGCTACATAGTATGGAGTATTCAGTTTTGCTAGTCACTTTGGGATGAACAACACGGATTTCTTTGAAAGTGGCAGTATTTATATTGAAGCAAAAGTCTTAAGCTACCACTTTGTTCTCGCTCAAAGACTTGGGGGCTACATATATTATATTATTATCGAGGAAATATTTTCAAATTCTACGATTGAGCAAACTAGGTTGACCGGCGTCACCAATCATTATGGCCTGTGGCTGCAACCCGGCGTCATTAATAATCATGAACCGGCGTTGGCAAACAATCATGAACCGATGTACGCAACAATCATGACCGGTACCATCAATATTTATAAACCGGTGATCTTGGCAATGATAAACCGACAAGTTTTACGTCCTTAAACCGGCTGAAGATTGGATGAATATTTCAAGGACCGATATTGTTTTTAAACATTGGGAGTTGAATCAAAGGAGTTATCTTTCACAATATATTTTCTATGAGAAACCAATGTCAGCAAGTTGATTATGAAGCTGGCCTATTAAACCGGATTTTATATAAGGAGGAAATGACAAGGATTTAAGGATGATCGGATGCGGTTTACAAGAATTCTTAAACCGAGCATAATCTGTCATGTTTGTTCTTGTGTTTATTTCACAGGATCAGTTTAACATGGATAAATCCAAATTAAACTGGGGGCTAATGTCGGGGATATACGCGGCGTAAACCGGCCGGAAGTATAACCCGGCCGGACTTGGCGATTTACGAAGAACCGGCACGACACTTGGCGGTTCACTTTGGCGACCAGCCGGTTTATGGTTCATTGGTAATCCGGCAAAGGGTCGAGGAGCGGCAAGACCGGTGGCCTTTGTTGGCGGTTCATGAAGGCCGGTTCAACTACGGTGGGCGGTTTAAGAGGAAAGGCGTGAGGAATATTTGTCTTACAAGGAGCTAAGACATGGACTTGTATCCGACTTGTAATACAAGATAGGCTAGTCCTAGTCCTAATAGGACTCCACATGTAACCCGCCCTTTCAACATATACAAGGAGGGGCAGGGCTCCCCAAAGAGGGACAGGCTACAAGCAAACAACAATATCTAGGGCTAGACACAACTAGAGGAGAGCCGGTTTACTGGCGACTCCCTCATGATCATAATGAGACCTAGCCTCAAACAAAGACGTAGGGGCTATTGCAGGATGATGTTTCCCGGGGCCGAAGGCTGTCTAAATCCCTGTCTTGTGTTGCGTCTCTCGATTCCGCTCAACCCCTCTCAAGCTACCACATAGATGCGTTGGCCTCGCGACTAAGTCCTGACACTAAGGACATCTGGCGTGTTAATTCCACGACAGGCCCCGTCGCCGGCCACCTCCTCCGCGCCGCCCGGCCTCCCCGGCCCGGATCCGGCCGGCCCCCTCTTCCGGCCGCCGTCCCCGCCGCGGATCCGGCGAGATCCGCCGTCGCCCGATCGGATCCCGATCCGGATCTCGAGGGTTGACCTCTTCCCCCCTAAAAATTCATCTAAGTTTTTATCTCGTTGATTATTTTGTGGTATTCTCAACGCATCATAACTCCGCATCTGTACCTCCGTTTCGTGCGTGTAATATGTCAAAGTGTTCGCCTCGAAGAGTAGATCATTTCATCTCATTGAATCATTTTCATTTGAGCTCATCTTGATGCCCGAAATGCTGTTAGAAGAGCCGAAATGCTGTTAGAAGAGGGCTATGTGATGTTAGTTTCTGTTTCTTAACAGAACATGCACTTTTCTCATTTTTGCCATGATTGATGTGTGCATCCTATGAACTTGGGTCCTACATGTGTTTTGTAATATGCCATGCCATCTTTCCAGGGGTGTATGCCATGTATTTTTGTGATCTCTGTGGTGACTAGCACAAGCATGCAAACTAGGCTTCATGATGTTGCTTTGTTTTCAGTTGATTTTCTTGATATTTTTGTGCCATGTTAACTTGATGCTACCGAGAGATCCATGCATATTTTGAGATACTTCAGTAAGGATGTTTTGAACATATGGTTATGCTTTATCCATCTATGCCCTTGTTTGCAATTATGGAGTGTCATAGCTTGAGTCCATCGAGCTCTACTTTTGCTATAAAATGTTTCCTGGCAGATTGTTTACATGTTATTCAATTTTGCCAAGGTTGTTGTGGTTGATCCGTGTAGTCTATCATGTTTTTCTTGCCATGTGTAGCTTCTATGCCATGTCTTCTTGATGGATGTATGCTTAGTTTATCATGAGATGCTCTGTAGTGAGTGCATCGAGCTCTTAAACATGCCTAGTTGTTATCTGTTTTGTCATGCCCTGTTGCTGAATCATTATGAAACTTGCTATGTTTACATGGGTGTTACTATATTTTCTGATCCTTTTTGGTTTATGGTCAGTAAGGGACTTTTGTTATATGCTTGGAGTAGATTCATGCCATGCCTTGTTTTTAATATTATAAGTTCCTGTAGCATGATGTTTCATTGCTCTGAACATTGCTTCCTGATGCTGTTTTTGCCATGTTCAGTAATTTCCCTAAGTCTGTGAAGCTGATATATTTTGCCAAGTTGATGCCTGGTTCATCATTTTTCTTCCGGAGCGCGCATACGCATTGCATATCACATCTCGCATATCATACCATGTATTGCATCATGTTGTTTGTGCATTGCACCGTGATTTATTGTGGTTCCATTGTTTGTGTTCTTGTTTTGGGTAGAGCCGGGAGACGAGTACGTGAACGAGGAACCTGTTGAGAACGCTTACGAGGATCAAGCTTTCGACTACTCTGAGATCTTTGCTGGCTAGATGACCAGACCCTCGAAATCACTTCTATCTTTGCTATGCTAGTTGCTCGCTCTTTTGCTATGCCTATGCTTCGATGCCTATCACTTGCTATATCATGCCACCCATATTGCCATGTCAAACCTCTAACCATCCTTTCCTAGCAAACCGTTGATTGGCTATGTTACCGCTTTGCTCAGCCCCTCTTATAAGCGTTGCTAGTTGCGGTGAAGATGAAGTTTGTTCCTTGTTGGAGCGTGGAGATGTTGTTCCTTATTGGAACATGTTTACTTGTTGGGGATATCACAATATATCTGCTATAATTAATGCATCTATATACTTGGTAAAGGGTGGAAGACTCGGCCTATACGCACGGTGTTTTGTTCCACTCTTGCCGCCCTAGTTTCCGTCATACGGTGTTATGTTCCTTGATTTCGCGTTCCTTACGGTTGGGTGATTTATGGGACCCCTTGACAGTTCGCTTTGAATAAGACTCCTCCAAAGAAGGCCCACCTTTGGTTTTACCATTTGCCACCTAAGCCTTTTTCCCCCGGGTTTTCGCGAGCCCGAGGGTCATCTTTATTTTAACCCCCCCCCCCGACCAGTGCTCCTTCAAGTGCTGGCCCGAACCGGGCAGACTGCGGGGCCACCACGGGGCAACTCGAGGGCTGGTTTTACTCGTAGGCTGACCTATCCGGATGTGCCCTGAGAACGAGATATGTGCAGCTCCTATCAGGATTTGTCGGCTGTCAGGCGGCTTTGCTGGTCTTGTTTTATTGCTGTCGAAATGTCTTGTAGTCCGGGATTCCGAGATTGATCGGGTCTTCGGTAGAAGGAATATCCTTCGTTGACCGTGAGAGCTTATAATGGGCTAAGTTGGGACACCCTGCAGGGTATTATCTTTTCGAAAGCCGTGCCTGCGGTTATGAGGCGAGATGGGAATTTGTTAATGTCGGTTGTAGAAAACCCGAAGTTGACCTCAATTAAAATACACATCAACGCGTGTGTTACCGTGATGGTCTCTTCTCGTGAGTCCGGGAAGTGAACACGGTGTTGGAGTTATGTTTGGCGTAAGTAGTTCAGGATCACTTCTTGATCGCTACTAGCTTCACGACCGTGCTTTGCTCCTCTTCTCGCTCTCTTTTGCGAATGTAGCCACCATACATGCTAGTAAACTTGCTGCAGCTCCACCTTACAACTCTGTCCTTCCTATAAGCTTAAATAGTCTTGATCTCGCGGGTGTGAGATTCTGAGTCCCGTGACTCACAGATTCTACCAAAACAGTTGCGGTGCCGGCGATGCGGTGCAGGTGGCAACCGAGCTCAAGTGGGAGTTCGATGAGGAACGTGGTCGTTACTATGTGTCTTTCACGATGATCGATAGTGGAGCCCAGTTGGGATGATCGGGGATCTGTAGCATTTGGGGTATCTTCTTTTATTTTGGTTCCGTAGTCGGACCTTGAGTGTATTCTGGATGATGGATGTTTATTTATGTATTGTGTGAAGTGGCATTTGTAAGCCAACTATGTATCTCTTTCCCTTATGTATTACATGGGTTGTGTGAAGATCACCTCACTTGCGACATTGCTTTCAATGCGGTTATGCCTCTAAGTCGTGCTTCGACACGTGGGAGATATAGCCGCATCGGGGGCGTTACAAGTTGGTAATCAGAGCCTTCCCGACTTAGGAGCCCCCTGCTTGATTGTTTGCGGCGTTGTTGAGTCTAGAACGGAAAATGTTTTGAGTCTTAGGATTATATATATCGGAGTAGGATTCTTTTACTCCCGGTCCCTTAAATCGCTCTGGTGAGGTCTCTGACGTAGAAGTTTTGACTCTCCTCTCCTCAAATTTCACTAATTGTTTTTTAGGATCACGCGGGTATCTTGGGATCGTTCGATGGTTTTGTGGCGAGAACATTGTTCTTGGTGCCTCGACATTTAGGGGTTGTGGCGGTGTCCGGGGAGTTGAGCTCCGAGGTGTTATCGTCACAATTTTATCGTTGCTGATTCTGGAATACACGAGATTTGTTGACATCGAAATCTCTTTTGTGCGTTGTTGGTGAAATAACCCGATAACTTGATCTTTGGGCGAGCTCGGGAGTATTGCCATGAGTCATTATAACGGATGTTTCTGAAGGTCGAGGTACCACGATTTCCGAAGGTTTCTTGGTTATGTGTTGTCGGATGGATACAATTTGGATCTAGGTATTGTTAGTTTGGGTGATATATTTTGTGTCCCTGTATCCCCAACACAGATTGCATAACCAGAAAGTTTCGGGAGTATATAGGTGGGAATTCTAGTAGCTTAAAGGATATCTTTACGACAGAGGTATGATTTGAGATTGGGATCCAACGTCTAGTGGTCCGCCCATTCACGGTCGATTCTGATTGGTCGCGAGGCGTCTTAAAGAATCCTTGGCTATGCTGATTCGGGGGCGTCTTGTTTGTCATTCGTGACGTCCGTCAGACGTCGTGCCCGTGTGGCCCCACCACGAACACTTTGGGCGAAATCTCTATCATGTGTTTGTTCCGGCTTATTCTAGAAGCCAATCTTTTGTTTTGTTTTCAGTTATGTATTCGAGTTGTTTCAAAGGCAGATGATGATTCCATACCTTTATCTAAGTGGCTTCTCACCTTAATGGACGTGTGATGTTAGCTTTTGGAATTCATTCGTTCATCCTTGTTCGAATGTTTATTGTGAAGACTATATGTTGCAATTTCTATCCGTTGATTCAACTTGTCTATCTGTCTATCAAAGTGCTAACGGATGTCACCCTCTTGAGGATGGCTCCGCCAACGCAGCGTCGAATCCGGATCGCAATGATGAGAGTCGATCGAACCCTCCACCTCCACCTCCGCCACGGAGGCATGGCAAGCTATCATGGCAGCCACCAATGCCAATGCTCGAGATGATTTTGCAACTCTTGCAAGAGCGTACTCAAGGGCAAGGCAATCAAGGCAATAAAGGTCAAGGAAACAACCAGCCGCACTTTGCTACTCTCGATCGGTTCCTCGCTAATCGGCGAAGTCTTTCGGTTTACGTAGTCGAGGCCACAGACGCTGACGATTGGCTTGTGGACATCTGCAAACATTTTGAATGTAGCAATGTCAGACCTGAGGACTTTGTCAAGTTTGCATCGTCTCAACTCAAGGTCCAAGCTGCTGAGTGGTACCAGCAATACAAAGATTCCAGAGGAGGTCGTGTCATTACCTGGGATGAGTTCCGCCGAGATTTCAGAGCTCACCACTTTCCGAAAAGTGTTGTTGAGAGCAAGCGTGAGGAGTTCCGCAATCTCAAGCAAGGCAACATGTCTGTGTATCAATACAATATCCAGTTCCAGAAACTCGCTCGTTTTGCTAAGCAAGACGTCCCTGATGAAAAGAGTATGATCTATCAATTCAGAGGTGGTCTCGGAGAAGATCTGCAATTAGCTCTTGTGCTTTTTGAGCCGGATAAGTATGATGAATTCTACAACATGGCCTTTGAAGCAAGAAGCTGCCCAGCTTAGATGTGAGGCTTGAAGAGGAGAATCGGGGATGCGATTCAGTCTTCTTCTTCCTCTCAAGTGGCAGCTAAGCGGCGAAGTTCTACCTTCCTCCTCCTCCGTTCCGTCAGCCTTATCAGCAGAAGAACTCAGGTGGTCGTGGATCTTCCCACCCGCCCAACCCAGGCTATCAGAACAAGTCTAATTCTCAAGCTCCAAGGTCAAATGCTCCTTATCACCGTCCGCTCTCAGAGGTGACTTGCAACAAATGTCAGCAGAAAGGTCACTATGCGAACAAGTGCTTCAACCAAAGGCGCCTTCCGCCTCCTCCTCCTGTGAAATCTTCCAGCAATGCAGTGGTCAAGCATAATCCTAAGCATGCCAAGGTGAATATGATGAATGCAGCTCAAGCGGAGGAATCTACTGATGTGATAATAGGTAATCTCTCGATTAATGATATTCTGCAAAAGTCTTATTTGATCTGGTGCATCGCATTGTTTCATGTCAAGACCGTTTTTTGCCAAGCATGATTTCACTTCGGAATTTTTGGATAGACCTCTAGCAATTGTTTCCCCGGGCAAGCACATGAGTTCTAGTTTGTTGGTTCCGAATGTCGGTATCAAGATGGGCGATTATAAATTTCTGGCTAAACCAATTGTCCTTGGTGACTCGGATATTGATCTTATTCTTGGAATGGACTGGCTTTCTCAGCACAAAGCTCAACTTGATTGTGCTGCCAGGGAAATTCAATTGACTCACTCTTCTAATGATGTGATCATCTATGCCGCTCGTGATGAAACCATTCGGTTGTTTTCTCTCAATGAGAAGGGCGAATTGGATGCGATCTCTCGATTCCGATCGTTTGTGAGTACCAAGATGTCTTTCTAGAAGAGCTTCCAGAATGCCTCCTCACCGCCGATTGAGTTCGTTATCGATTTTGAGCACGGCCTTTGAACCCGTTTGCAAGCGTCCATACAAGCTTGGACCTAATGAGCTGAAGGAATTGAAGAAGCATTTCGATGAACAAGAGCGTCTGGAGTGCGATCGGACGAGTTCATCTCCTTGGGGTTGTGGTGTTCTTTTGTCCGGAAGAAGGATGGCGCAGACCGACTTTGCGTCGATTACCGTCCATTGAATAAGAAGACTATCAAGAACAAGTATCCACTTCCCAACATCAATGAGCTTTTCGAGCAACTCAAAGGTGCTAAAGTGTTCTCCAAGCTTGACCTTCGTATGGGTTATCATCAAATTCGCATTCGTGAACAAGATATTCCCAAGACAACATTCAGAACAAGCTTTGGTTCTTATGAATATACTGTCATGTCTTTCGGCCTTGCCAATGCTCCTCCAACTTTCTCTCGTATGATGAACTTCATCTTCAACCCCTACACCAATGAATTCGCCTTGGTCTATCTTGATGATATTTTGGTCTTCTCCAAGAATAAGAAGGATCATGCCAAACATTTGCGATTGGTGCTAGACAAGCTCAGAGAGTATCAATTCTATGCGAAGTTTTCCAAATGTGAATTTTGGCTTGATGAAGTTCTTTACCTTGGTCATATCATCTCCGCCAAAGGGCATCGCTGTTAACCCGAGAAGGTGTCATGATTGTGAATTGGGAACCTCCTCGAGAATGTCAAGCAGCTCCATGATTTTCTTGGTCTTGGAAGCTATTGTCAAGATTCGTTGAGAACTTCTCCAAGATTGCAAAGCCTCTTTCCAACCTCCTCCGGAAGCATGTGAAGTATGTCCGGTCTCACGAGTGTGACGTTGCTTTCAATACTCTCAAAGAGAAACTCGTTACAGCTCTGTCTTGACTCCTCTGATGAATCCAAGCCATTTGAAGTTTTACGTGATGCTTCTCTTCAAGGTCTCGGTCTTTGTGTTAATGCAAGAGAAGAGGGTTGTGGCCTATACCTCTCGCTTGATTGAAGCCCAACGAAAAGAACTACCCCACTCACGATCTTGAGTTGGCGGCGATTGTCCATGCATTGATAACGTGGAGACATCTCTTGTTGGGAAGGAAAGTGGACATTTTCACCGATCACAAGAGTCTCAAGTATATCTTCACTCAGCCCAACCTCAACCTCAGGCAGACTCGATGGGTCGAAATGATTCAAGAGTACAACCCAAGTATTGAATATACTCCGGGCAAGGCCAATGTCATTGCAGATGCTTTGAGCAGGAAAGCTTATTGCAACAGTTTAATCCTCAAGCCCTTCGATCGGATCTCTGTGAAGCTTTCCATAAGCTGAATCTTCAAGTTGTTCCTCAAGGCTTTCTTGCCAACCTCATAGTCTCTCCTACTTTGGAAGATCAGATTCGTGAGGCTCAACTCCTGGATACCATGGTGAAAAAGGTGAAACGTGGTATCGACAAGGGCATTTCCAAATACAAGTGCTTCCACGTTGATGACAAAGATACTCTTTTCTTCGAGGACGGATTGGGGTTCCTAAGGGTGATCTGAGAAAAGTCATTATGAACGAGGCTCACGATTCGCTTCTATCCATTCATCCTGGAAGTACAAAGATGTACCATGACCTCAAGCAGTCTTATTGGTGGACTCGAATGAAGCGAGAAATTGCTCAATTCGTGAATGAATGTGATGTCTGCAGAAGAGTGAAAGCAGAACACCAACGACCAGCTGGTCTCCTCCAACCTCTTGCTATTCCAGAATGGAAGTTTGATCATATTGAAATGGACTTCGTGACAGGATTTCCAAAGTCCAAGCGTGGAAATGATGCTATCTTCGTTGTCATTAACAAGCTTACTAAAGTGGCTCATTTTCTTCCTATCAAAGAATCGATCACAGCAGCTCAGTTGGCAGAGCTATACACCTCCAGGATTGTCTCCTTGCACGGCAATCCACAAGTGATCTCTTCAGACCGTGGCAGCATCTTTACCTCCAAGTTTTGGGATTTTTTTTAAAAGGCCATGGGCACCAACATTCGTTTCAGCACAGCTTTCCACCCTCAAACAAGTGGCCAAGTCGAGCGAGTCAATCAAATCCTCGAAGATATGCTCAGGGCTTGTGTCATTTCCTTCAGTATGAAGTGGGAAGACTGTCTTCCATATGCCGAGTTCTCCTACAACAACAGCTTCCTAGCGAGTTCGGGCAAGGCCCCATTCGAAATTCTCTATGGTAGAAAGTGCCGTACTCCTCTCAATTGGTCCGAGACAGGTGAACGCCAACTTCTTGGCAACGACTTGATCACAGAAGCCGAAGAAATGTGCAAAGTCATTCGTGAGAATCTCAAAGCCGCACAATCGCGCCAAGAGCTATTATAATGACAAGCACCGTGATGTGGCTTTTGAAATCGGAGACCATGTCTACCTCCGCGTCTCTCCAATGAAAGGCACTTTCGTAACCCGGTATCAAAGGGAAGCTTGCCCCTAGATACGTGGGTCCTTTCAAGATCATTGGCAAAAGAGGCGATCTCGCCTATCAACTTGAGCTTCCGTCCAACTTCGCGAACGTGCACGATGTGTTTCATGTGTCACAGCTTCGCAAGTGCTTCAAGACTCCTGAACGCACTATTAACTTCGAAGAAATTGACCTTCAAGAAGATCTCTATTATCATGAGCACCCCGTTGCTACTCTTAAAGAAACCGAGCGCAAGACTCGCAACAAGTCAATCAAATTCCTGAAAGTGAAGTGGTCACACCATTCCGACCGAGAAGCCACCTAGGAGCGCGAGGATCACCTCCGTTCCAAATATCCGGAGTTCTTTCAGTCCTAGATCTCGGGACGAGATCCTCTTGTAGTGGTGGAGTGTTGTAACACCCCGGATGTAACTTTCCATATTTGTAACTCCAACTCTTGCCATTTTCGGCATTGTGATATGATATTCCCTCCGTGGTTGGGTTTTCTTCATTTTGCATTTTGTCCATGTCATGCATTTTATATCATGTCATCATGTGCATCTCATTTGCATACGTGTTCGTCTCATGATTCCGAGCAGTTTCCCCGTTGTCCGTTTTGCAATCCGGCACTCCTATGTTCCCTGGCGTCCCCTTTTACGTTTTTCCGTGAGTGGGTACTAAACTTTCTCG
Organism: Aegilops bicornis; assembly: GCA_021605145.1. NCBI lineage: Eukaryota > Viridiplantae > Streptophyta > Magnoliopsida > Poales > Poaceae > Aegilops > Aegilops bicornis. The sequence goes on along the minus strand of CM038674.1, from coordinate 455,488,496 downwards.
GAATGGACCGAGGTTTGTCAAGTGGCCTTGGTATACCACCAGTAGACCACCTGTCATGTTTCGGATCATTTGGAGCTCGTTTGGTACTCCAACGGTTAACCGCACTCTCGCAAAAGCCTCTTTTAAGTTGCAGCACAACACCCCTTTAAAACAGTCCAATAACCCATCTAAGTCACTTCCATGCTCTTCGTCGTTCGATCACGATCGTGTGGGCGAAAACTACACCTCATTTGGAGTCTCCTAGCTCCCTCTACCTATAAATATGCCTCCTTCCCCGAAATCCCGGATCATTTCCTACCCTAACCCTAGCCATCCTTATCCCCGCACCACCAGACAATTTTCCGACGTACGGACACGTCCGCCCGTCAGCGCCGCCGCCCCCGCACCCTATTAGTGCGGCGCCCGTGGCTGCCGCCTCCCTCGCCCTTGCATGACCCTGCGGGCCCCGCCACCGGTCGCCCGCGCCGCCTCCCACGGCACCCGAGGCCTCCCGCCGTGCTCCCTGGCCAGCGCCTCGGCGCCGCCGCCCGGCTCAGTGGCGCCCCCACTGAGCCTCGCCGCCCGCTCGACCGGCCCCTCGCCGGCCGTCGCCCGGCCCGTCGCCACCTCCTGGCGCCGCCCGGCCTCCCGGCCCAGATCCGGCCGGCCCCCTCTTTCGGCCGCCGTCCCCGCCGCGGATCCGGCGAGATCCGCCGTCGCCCGATCGGATCCCGATCCGGATCTCGAGGGTTGACCTCTTCCCCCCTAAAAATTCATCCAAGTTTTTATCTCGTTGATTATTTTGTGGTAATTTCAACGCATCATAACTTCGCTTCTGTAGCTCCGTTTCGCGCGTGTAATATGTCAAAATGTTCGCCTCGAAGAGTAGATCATTTCTTCTCATTGCATCATTTTCATTTGAGCTCACGTTGATGCCTGAAATGCTGTTAGAAGTGGGCTATGTGATGTTAGTTTCTGTTTCTTAACAGAACATGCACTTTTGTCATTTTTTCCATGATTGATGTGTGCATCCTATGAACTTTAGTCCTACATGTGTTTTGTAATATGCCATGCCATCTTTCCAGGGGTTTATTCCATGTAGTTTTGTGATCTCTGTGGTGACTAGCACAAGCATGCAAACAAGGCTTCATCATGTTGCTGTTTTCATTGATTTCTTGATATTTTTATGCCATGTTAACTTGATGCTACCGAGAGATCCATGCATATTTTGAGATACTTCAGTAAGGATGTTTTGAACATATGGTTATGATTTATCCATCCATGCCATTATGGAGTGTCATAGCTTGAGTCAATCGAGCTCTACTTTTGGTATAAAATGTTTCCTGGAAGATTGTTTACATGTTATTCAATTTTGCCAAGGTTGTTGTGGTTGATCCGTCTAGGCTATGATGTTGCTCTTGCCATGTGTAGCTTCTATGCCATGTATTCTTGATGGATGTATGCTTAGTTTATCATGAGATGCTCTGTAGTGAGTGCATCGAGCTCTTAAACATGCCTACTTGTTATCTGTTTTTGTCATGCCCTGTTGCTGAATCTGTTAACGAAACTTGCTATGTTTACATGGGTGTTACTATATTTTCTGATCATTTTTGGTTGATGATCAGTAAGGGACTTTTGTTATATGCTTGGAGTAGATTCACGCCATGCCTTGTTTGCTATTATAAATTCCTGTAGCATGCTGTTTCATTGCTCTGAACATTGCTTCCTGATGCTGTTTTTGCCATGTTCAGTAATTTCCCTAAGTCTGTGAAGCTGATATATTTTGCACTTTTGCCATGCTTGTTTGGACCTGTTATGATGTGAATTAGCCGTGGCTCAGTGTTCATCTTTTGTCAAGCATCTTGAGTAGATCACTGCCATATGCTTTTCTGGTACGTTTGGGTGCAGTACCTTAATTTCTTGTTGCTTGCTAAGTGGCATCACGCTGTTAATGGCAGATTTGTGTCATTCTTGTTTTGCTTGTCATTTGCAAACCGTGCATCCGATTCCGGTGATATTTATATCGATTTCAACCGAAATCATCTCATCTTTCCAGCGGCATACTTGGTTTGCCAAGTTGATGCCGGGTTCATCATTTTCCTTCCGGAGCGCGCATACGCATTGCATATCACATCTCGCATATCATACCATGTATTGCATCATGTTGTTTGTGCATTGCACCGTGATTTATTGTGGTTCCATTGTTTGTGTTCTTGTTTTGGGTAGAGCCGGAAGACGAGTACGTGAACGAGGAACCTGTTGAGAACGCTTACGAGGATCAAGCTTTCGACAACTCTGAGAACTTTGCAGGCAAGATGACCGTACCCTCGAAATCACTTCTATCTTTGCTATGCTAGTTGCTCGCTCTTTTGCTATGCCTATGCTAAGATGCCTATCACTTGCTATATCATGCCACCCATATTGCCATGTCAAACCTCTAACCATCCTTTCCTAGCAAACCGTTGATTGGCTATGTTACCGCTTTGCTCAGCCCCTCTTATAGCGTTGCTAGTTGCAGGTGAAGATGAAGTTTGTCCTTGTTGGAACCTGGAGATGTTGTTCCTTATTGGAACATGTTTACTTGTTGGGGATATCACAATATATCTGCTATAATTAATGCATCTATATACTTGGTAAAGGATGGAAGACTCGGCCTTATGCCTGGTGTTTTGTTCCACTCTTGCCGCTCTAGTTTCCGGCCATACCGGTGTTATGTTCCTTGATTTCGCGTTCCTTACACGGTTGGGTGATTTATGGGACCCCCTTGACAGTTCGCTTTGAATAAGACTCCTCCAGCAAGGCCCAACTTTGGTTTTACCATTTGCCACCTAAGCCTTTTTCCCCCGGGTTTTCGCGAGCCCGAGGGTTATCTTATTTTAACCCCCCCCCCCGGACCAGTGCTCCTTCGAGTGCTGGCCCGAACCGGGCAGACTGCGGGGCCACCACGGGGAAACTCGAGGGCTGGTTTTACTCGTAGGCTGACCTATCCGGATGTGCCCTGAGAACGAGATATGTGCGGCTCCGAACGGGATTTTACGGCACAATCGGGCTTTTGCTGGTCTTGTTTTATTGCTTTGTCGAAATGTCTTGTAGTCCGGGATTCCGAGATTGATCGGGTCTTCCGGTAGAAGGAATATCCTTTGTTGACCGTGAGAGCTTATAATGGGCTAAGTTGGGACACCCCTGCAGGGTATTATCTTTCAAAGCCGTGCCCATGTTATGAGGCAGATGGGAATTTGTTAATGTCGGTTGTAGAAAACCCGAAGTTGACCTCAATTAAAATACACATCAACGCGTGTGTTACCGTGATGGTCTCTTCTCATGGAGTCCGGGAAGTGAACACGGTGTTGGAGTTATGTTTGACGTAAGTAGTTCAGGATCACTTCTTGATCGCTACTAACTTCACGACCGTGCTTTGCTCCTCTTCTCGCTCTCTTTTGCAAATGTAGCCACCATATATGCTAGTCGCTTGCTGCAGCTCCACCTTACAACTCTGTCCTTCCTATAAGCTTAAATAGTCTTGATCTCGCTGGTGTGAGATTGCCGAGTCCCCGTGACTCACAGATTCTACCAAAACAGTTGCAGTGCCGGCGATGCCGGTGCAGTGACGCAACCGAGCTCAAGTGGGAGTTCGATGAGGAACGTGGTCGTTACTATGTGTCTTTTCCCGATGATCAGATGAGTGGAGCTCAGTTGGGACGATCGGGGATCTGTGTAGCATTTGGGGTATCTTCTTTTATTTTGGTTCCGTAGTCGGACCTTGAGTGTATTCTGGATGATGGATGTTTATTTATGTATTGTGTGAAGTGGCTAATCGTAAGCCAACTATGTATCTCTTTCCCTTATGTATTACATGGGTTGTGTGAAGATCACCTTACTTGCGACATTGCTTTCAATGCGGTTATGCCTCTAAGTCGTGCTTCGACACGTGGGAGATATAGCCGCATCGGGGGCGTTACATGCGCCTGGAGTCTGGAAGGTCGCCTTGCGGCGCCTCCGGGGCTACCTCCACCTGTCTTGGCCCCTTTTGGGCCTCCACCTCGGCATCGTCCATTTGGCGAGGGGAGGTAGCAGTCGGGAGTGAAAGACTATTCACATCCGATGAATCCAGGGATCTGCTCGATGAAGCATCGAGCTGGGCCTTGGGCGGACTGCATGGTTAAGTTCGGCGTTAGAAGATATTATGCACTAAAGGAACGCCATGAGTTATTCTGGTATCCAGATACTTACGATTTCGCCAGGGGCTTGGCCCTGGATGGCCACTCCTCTCCGTCGTCGTCGGTGCTGGTGGAGTAGTCCGGAAGAAGGGTCTTTCCCTTCTTGGCCCCTCCGGCTTCCCCCGTTGGGGCGGCCTTTCTCTTATTTCCTCCCCCCGATGGAGGGGGAGAGGCTTCTTCTTCCTCCTCCTCGTCTTCGGGGGAGGAGTGCGCTTCGGGGTCGTCGGGCGGTGAATCCGACACCACCAGGCGCCGGGAGCTCTTTCGAGTTCCCGTGGCCTTCTTCTTGGCCTTCTTCTACGGCACCACATGAGGTGCCGGGACCAGCAGCTTCGCCAAGCGTGCGTCCGCTGGGCCTTCGGGCAAAGGAGACGGGCAGTCAATCTGTCCGGACGTCTTCTTCCAGTCTTGTCAAAGGAGCGGGAGCTTAGATCCCGCATAGAGTCAAACTATGAAAAAACAAGTGTCCTGTAAAGGGTAAAACAAGCTTACTACGCTGGCTTGGCGCTTCGCGCAGAATCCGCGATCCTCGGTAATGGGAGGGGGAACCTCGGAGCTCTTGAATAGCACCTTCCAGGTGTCTTCATGCGTTGTGTCAAAGAGCCTGGACAAAGTCTGCCGCTGGGCCGGGTCGAACTCCCACAAGTTGAAAGCCCGTCGTTGACACGGGAGGATCCGGCGGAAGAGCGTGACCTGGACTACGTTGACAAGTTTAACCTTCTTGTACACCAGGTTTTGGACGCAGGTTTGGAGTTCGGTCACCTCTTCCAAATTACCCCACGACAGGCCCGTCTCTTTCCAGGAGTTGAGCCGTGTGGGGATGCCAGATTGGAATTCGGGGGCCGCTGCCCATTCAGGGTCACGTGGCTCGGTGATGTAGAACCACCCCGATTGCCACCCTTTGATGGTTTCCACAAAGGAGCCCTCGAGCCATCTGACGTCGGGCATCTTGCCCACCATGGCGCCTCCGCACTCCGCTTGTCGGCCGCCCACAACCTTCGGCTTGACATTGAAGGTCTTCAGCCATAAGCCGAAGTGGGGCTTGATGCGGAGGAAGACATTGCACACGACAATAAACGCCGAGATGTTGAGGATGAAATTCGGGGCCAGATCATGGAAATCCAGGCCGTAGTAGAACATGAGCCCCCGGACAAATGGGTGGAGTGGGAAGCCCAGTCCACGGAGGAAATGGGGGAGGAACACCACGCTCTCATGGGGCCTGGGGGTGGGGATGAGCTGCCCCTCATCTGGAAGCCGGTGCGCGATGTCGTTGGACAAGTATCCGGCTTTCCTCAACTTTCTGATGTGCCCCTCCGTGACGGTGGAGGCAATCCACCTGCCTCCCGCTCCGGACATGGCTGGAGAAGGTTGAGGTGGGAAGTGCGGACTTGGGCGCTAGAGCTCGAGTGCGCGGGAATGGATAAGCGAAGGAGGAGGAAGGCGTAGATGGAAAGGGTGGATCCTTATCCCCTTATATGGGCGGCCGAAACTATGTGCCCCCGCTAGCCTGGTAAAACTCGCTTATCTCCCAAGCGCCATGATTAATGGCGCGGTTGGGTTACCCACGCCCGTATTGATGAGAATCCTGGAATAAGGGGACACGATCTCTACTTTGAGAAGACGTGCCAAGGAAACCCCCTCGCTAAACGCGCTGAGGTGGGACAGTAAAACGACTCGAATAAAGGCTTGGCCATGGCATGATGTCACGCTATGGAATACGTCAGCAGATTAGATTTGTACAAAAATTATTCTCTCTACGGTGGTATGTGGAACTTATTTTGCAGAGCCGGACACTATCCTTGTGTTCAAAATCTTTATGAAGTATTCGGAGGAGGAACCCGCCTTGCAATGCCAAAGACAATCTGCGCGCCCGACTTGTCGTCATTGAAGCCTGGTTCAGGGGCTACTGAGGGAGTCCCGGATTAGGGGGTGTCCGGATAGCCGGACTATGACCTTTGGCTGTTCTCCTGGAGTATGAAGATACAAGATTGAAGACTTCGTCCCACGTCCGGATGGGACTTTCCTTGGCGTGGAAGGCAAGCTTGGTGATGCGGTATGTAGATCTCCTCCCATTGTAACCGACTCTGTGTAACCCTAGCCCTCTCCGGTGTCTATATAAACCGGAGGGTTTTAGTCCGTAGGACGAACAACAATCATACCATAGGCTAGCTTCTAGTGTTTAGCCTCTCTGATCTCGTGGTAGATCTACTCTTGTACTACCCATGTCATCAATATTAATCAAGCAGGAGTAGGGTTGTACCTCCATCGAGAGGGCCCGAACCTGGGTAAAAACATCATGTCCCTTGTCTCCTGTTACCATCCGCCTAGACGCACAGTTTGGGACCCCCTACCCGAGATCCGCCGGTTTTGACACCGACAGTGGGTTTATGATCAAGTTTATCTGTGAGAAATATTTGAATCTCCTCTGAATTCTTTTATGTATGATTGAGTTATCTTTGTAAGTCTCTTTGAATTATCAGTTTGGTTTGGCCTACTAGATTGATCTTTCTTGCCATGGGAGAAGTGCTTAGCTTTGGGTTCAATCGTGCGGTGTCCTTACCCAAAGGATGTAAAGGGTTGCAACGCATGTATTGTATTGTTGCCATCGAGGATAAAAAGATGGGGTTTATATCATATTTCTTGAGTTTATCCCTCTACATCATGTCATCTTTCTTAATGCGTTACTCTGTTCTTATGAACTTAATACTCTAGATGCATGTTGGATAGCGGTCGATGTGTGGAGTAATAGTAGTAGATGCAGGCAGGAGTCGGTCTACTTGTCACGGACGTGATGCCTATATACATGAGCATGCCTAGATAATCTCATAATTATTCGCTTTTCGATCAATTGCTCGACAGTAATTTGTTCACCCACCGTAATACTTATGATATCTTGAGAGAAGCCACTAGTGAAACCTATGGCCCCCGGGTCTATCTTTTATCATATAAGCTTTCAATCTACTTTTATTTGCATCTTTACTTTTTGCATCTATAATAGAAAATACCAAAAATATATTTATCTTACCATACTATCTCTATCAGATCTCACTTTTGCAAGTGGCCGTGAAGGGATTGACAACCCCTTTATTGCGTTGGTTGCGAGTTCTTTGTTTGTTTGTGTAGGTGCGTGGGACTTTTGAGGAGCCTCCTACTGGATTGATACCTTGGTTCTCAAAAACTGAGGGAAATACTTACGCTACTATTGTTGCATCACCCTTTCGTCTTCAAGGAAAACCAACGCAAGCTCAAGACGTAGCATTGATCACCAAAACATACATCAAGTAGATCACATGAATATCCCATTGTCACGACAGATAAGTATATGCAAGACATACATCAAGTGTACTCAAATCTTAAAGACTCAATCCGACAAGATAACTTCAAAGGGAAAACTCAATCCATTACAAGAGAGTAGAGGGGGAGAAACATCATAAGATCCAACTATAATAGGAAAGCTCGTGATAAATCAAGATCGTATCACCTCAAGAACACGAGAGAGAGAGAGAGAGAGAGAGAGAGAGAGAGATCAAACACATAGCTACTGGTACATATCCTCGGCCCCGAGGGTGAACTACTCCCGCCTTGTCATGGAGAGCGCCGGGATGATGAAGATGGCCACGGTGATGGATCCCCTCCGTGAGGTGCTGAACAGAGGTCCCGATTGGTTTTTTGTTGCTATAGAGGCTTGCAGCGGCGGAACTCCCAATCTATTGTGTTTCTCGATGTTTTTAGGGTATATGGACATATATAGGCGAAAGAAGTCGGTCAGGGGAGCCACGAGGGGCCCACGAGGGTGGGGCGCGCTTGGGGAGTAGGGCGCACCTCCCTGCCTCGTGGCACCTCGAAGCTTCCCTGACTTCCACTCCAGGTCTCCTGGATTGCTTCCGTTCCAAAAATAACTCTCTGGAAGGTTTCATTTCGTTTGGACTCCATTTGATATTCCTTTTCTTCGAAACACTGAAATATGCAAGAAAACAACAATTTGGGCTGGGCCTCCGGTTAGTAGGTTAGTCCCAAAAATAATATAAAAGTGCTTAGTAAAGCCCATAAACATACAAAACAGATAATATAATAGCATGAATAATTTATAAATTATAGATACGTTGGAGACGTATTAGCATCCCCAAGCTTAATTCCTGCTCGTCCTCGAGTAGGTAAATGATAAAATAAATAATTTATGAAGTGTGAATGCTAGCAGGTGCATAAGTTTGATCAATGATAATTTCAATCACCTTTCTAGCATCATTATATGCCATAACAGTAGCTCATCTCATAAAACTTCTCATGATCAATTAACAAGCTATTCAAATGTTAAAGCATAGACCATAAACTTTCTTGAAAACTAGCAAACTATGTTCTGAGTCATCAAACAATTGCAATTCATCTTATTTTCAGGAAGGGTCTATGTAAGAGCTTTGATTTAGCAAATCCCACATACTCAACTATCATATAGTCTTCCATGATTGCTACCACTCAAAGCATATTTTTAGAACAAATAGCATCGATCGAACACAGAGAAAGATAGGTGCTTAATGTTTCGCCTTCCAACTTACTTATCATATAGATAATTGTCAACAATAATAATTCATGATCAAATATATTTGAATGGCCATATATGCTTAGATATTTCTCCATCACATGATGCTTGCCAACTAAAGAGTAGGTTGGAATGAGAAGGAATACTACTGACTCTTGCATAAAAGTAAAAGATAGGCCCTTCGCAGAGGGAAGCAGGGATTTGCAGAGGTGCCAGAGCTCGAAGCTTTTAAACAGAGATGAAAATAATTTTGAGAGGTATGCTTTCATTGTCAACATAACAACCAATAGTTCCCTATATCTTCCATACTAGATACATTATAGGCGGTTCCCAAATAGAATGGTAAAGTCTTTACTCCCCCTCCACCAACAATCATCAATCCATGGCTTGCCCCAAACAACGGGTGCCTACAACTAATAAAAATCCTGGGGGAGTTTTGTTTGCAATTATTTTGATTTGATTTTGATCTTTTGATCATGGGACTAGTCATCCCAGTACCATCCATTTTTATCGTGAATGATGAGCGGAGTCCACTCATCGTGAGAATAACGCACCTAGCATGGAAGATACTGACAGCCCCTAGTCGCTACATGAGCTATTCGGGCATACAAAACAGATTATTATTTGAAGGTTTAGAGTTTGGAACATGCAAATTTACTTGGAACGGTAGGTAAATACCGCATATATGTAGGTATGGTGGACACTCATGGAAGAAACTTGGTTCAAGGAATTTGGATGCACAAGAAGTATTCCCGCTTAGTACAGATATTTTGGCTAGCAAAGGATTCTAAATAGCAAGCACCACATGTTGGAGGATCTATAACAATATAACTTCTATACAAATATACCCAAGCATAACTCATTATGTTGTCTTCCTTGTCCAATTTCAACTAATTTTCTCAGGTTTGAAAATAATTAATGGGGCTCACAATCATAGAATATGTCTAAGATAGTATATTTATATGTGAAATCGCTCTTCCTTCAATATTCTTTCATGAATTGTTCAAGTGACCAATACAATGTTTGCTAACCTTCAATAAATTTAACACCTCTACTTCTTAGATGTGAAGTAATTACTCCCAATGGGGTAAGCATATGAAACATATATAATTTCAGATTTATGACATTCAACTCATTCAACCATTTACTCATAGGATATAAGTGAAGCACATGAGTAAATGAAAAACTACTCCAAAAAGATATAAGTGAAGATCAATGAGTAGTTAAATAATTATGTAGCTATGTGAACACTCTCTCTCTCATTTAAGAATTTCAGATCTAATGTATTTTATTCAAATAGCAAGCAAAACAAAATAAAACAAAATGACGCTCCAAGCAAAACACATTTCATGTGGTGAATAAAAATATAGCTCCAAGTAAAGTTACCGATGGACGAAGACGAAATAGGGGATGCCATCCGGGGCATCCCCGAGCTTAGGCTCTTGGTTGTCCTTGAATATTACCTTGTGGTGCCTTGGGAATCCCCAAGCTTAGGCTCTTGCCACTCCTTATTCCATAGTCCATCAAATCTATACCCAAAACTTGAAAACTTCACAACACTAAACTCAACAGAAAACTCGTAAGCTCCGTTAGTATAAGAAAATAAATCACCACTTAGGTACTGTTATGAACTCATTCTAAATTCATATTGGTACAATATCTACTGTATTCCAACTTCTCTATGGTTCATACCCTCCGATACTACTCATAGATTCATCAAAATAAGCAACAACACATAGAAAACAGAATCTGTCAAAAACAGAACAGCCTGTAGTAATCTGTATCATTCGAATACTTCTGAAACTCCAAAAATTCTTCCAAATTAGGAAAGCCTGATAAATTCATGTACAAATCCATAGAAAAAAGAATCAGATCAAAATCACGATTCTGTAAATTATCAAAACTAATTTACTGGGTGCAAAAGTTTTTGATTTTCAGCAGGATCAACACAACTATCACCGTAAGCTATCCTAAAGGTCTTACTTGGCACTTTATTGAAACAAAAGATATAAAACATGATTACTACAGTACCATAATCATGTTAACACACAAAAACAGTAAAGGTAAATATTGGGTTGTCTCTCAACAACCGCTTTTCTTTAATGCCTTTTAGCTAGGCATGATGATTTCAATGATGCTCACATAAAAAATAAGAATTGGAACATAAAGGGAGCATCATGAAGAATATGACTAGCACATTTAAGTCTAACCCACTTCCTATGCATAGGGATTTTGTGAGCAAACAAGTTATGGGAACAATAATCAACTAGCATAGGAAGGCAAAACAAGCATAACTGCAATATTCTAAACACATAAAGAGGAAACTTGATATTATTGCAATTTCTAGAAGCATATGTTCCTCCCTCATAATAATTTTCAGTAGCATCATAAATGAATTTAACAATATAACCAGCACCTAAAGCATTATTTTCATGATCTACTTGCATAGAAATTTCACTACTCTCCACATAAGCAAATTTCTTCTCATTCGAAATAGTGGGAGTATCATAAGAGACTCGAATACTAAAAATTGTTTCCACATTAAAAGGGTAATGTTCAGAAAAAGGGTAATCATAATCATGACAAGTTTTATAAATATAATCATCAATACTTTTTATAGCATAAGTTTCATCACAATAATCATCATAAGTAGCAACTTTGTTCTCACCAAGTCAATTGAAACCTCTTCCAAGATAGTGGAATCATTACTAAATAAAGTCATGACCTCTCCAAATCCACTTTCATAAATATTATAAGATTCAACACCCTCCAAAATAGTGGGTCATTACTTCCTAAAGTTGACACTCTTCCAAACCCACTTTCATCAATATAACCATCATAAATAGGAGGCATGCTATCATCATAATAAATTTGCTCATCAAAACTTGGGAGGCTAAAAATATCATGTTCATTAAGCGTAGCATCCCCAAGCTTGGGACAAATATTAATTGCAGCAAATATATTCTCAAACATGTCATTATCATCAAACATAGCATCCCCAAGCTTGGGCCTTTTCATATCATAAGCATAATCACTCTCATTATTAATAGTATGGATAGCACCAATAGTATAGCAATTATCATCATCACAATGAGTAATAGGAGCAACATCATTTGGGAGGGATACCTTTCTACCTTTGCTTCTCCATCTTTTATTTTTCTTCTTCACATCATGTGTGGGTTTAACCCTCCTTTTGGAGCTCCTTATTAATGAGATTGGTTGAATAGAAGGCTCCTCCTCGTTACCTGATTCATCATAAGAAATAATAGGAGGATATTGGGAAGGCTCTTCCCTTTCATTAGTATTCTCTTCATCTTCTATTTGCTTTCTTTTCTTTATGTAATTGGCAATATAAGGATTTTCAATGCAATTCACCGTACAATACATATAAATTTCCTCTAGATCAATATCAAGGAATTTCTTAAGGTTATATTCTGGGATATGCTTAGTTGCACGTTTCAATTCTTCATAATACAAAAGAAAACTAAGTTCATTATGATGTGCAAGGGAAATCAAGTCATCACAATTTTTGTACACGATTCGATCATGAAACAATTTGCATCGGAGATTTAAATGACCATGTTCATTGAAAAGTTCACAAGTACGGTAAAGAAATTTTAAATTTTCAGCACTCACATCTAGCCTTTCTTGCAACCATTTAGTTTCTAAATACTTATGCCTCTTGCAAAATCTATCTTCCCTATTTGGTGTGTACTTGCAAACTCTATGCACTCCACAAAAATTGACATGCTTATAAGAGACATTTTCATCATAACTAGTGCAATCATCATTAGTACTATGGATATTCAAAGAGTTCATACTAACAACATTGCAATCATGCTCATCCTTCAAAGATTTAGTACCAAACATTTTATGGACTTCTTCTTCTAGCACTTGAGCACAATTTTCCTTGCCATCATTTTCATGAAAGATATTTAAAAGATGAAGTGTATGAGGCAAACTCAATTCCATTTTTTTGTAGTTTTCTTTTATAGACTAAACTAGTGATAAAACAAGAAATAAAAAGATTCGATTGCAAGATCTAAAGATACCTTCAAGCACTCACCTCCCCGGCAACGGCGCCAGAAAAGAGCATGATGTCTACTACACAACCTTCTTCTTGTAGACGTTGTTGGGCCTCCAAGTGCAGAGGTTTGTAGGATAGTAGCAAATTTCCCTCAAGTGGATGACCTAAGGTTTATCAATCTGTGGGAGGCGTAGGATGAAGATGGTCTCTCTCAAACAACCCTGCAACCAAATAACAAAGAGTCTCTTGTGTCCCCGACACACCCAATACAATGGTAAATTGTATAGGTGCACTAGTTCGGCGAAGAGATGGTCATACAAGTGCAATATGGATGGTAGATATAGGTTTTTGTAATCTGAAAATATAAAAACAGCAAGGTAGCAAGTGGTAAAAGTGAGCGTAAACGGTCTTGCAATGCTAGGAAACAAGGCCTATGGTTCATACTTTCACTAGTGCAAGTTCTCTCAACAATAATAACATAATTGGATCATATAACTATCCCTCAACATGCAACAAAGTGTTGGGGAACGTAGTAATTTAGAAAAATTCCTACGCACACGCAAGATCATGGTGATGCATAGCAACGAGAGGGGAGAGTGTCGTCCACGTACCCTCGTAGACCGAAAGCGGAAGCGTTATGACAACGTGGTTGATGTAGTCGTACGTCTTCACGATCCGACCGATCCAAGTATCAAACGCACGGCACCTCCGAGTTCTGCACACGTTCAGCTCGATGACGTCCCTCAAACTCCGATCCAGCAGAGCTTTGCGGGAGAGTTCTGTCAGCACGACGGCGTGATGATGGTGTTGATGATGCTATCGACGCAGGGCTTCGCCTAAGCATCACTACGATATTACCGAGGTGGAATATGGTGGAGGGGGCACCACACACAGCTGGGAGAGATCAACAGATCAACTTGTGTGTCTAGAGGTGCCCCCGTGCCCCCGTATATAAAGGAGCAAGGGGAGAGGCGGCCGTCCTAGGAGGAGGGCGCGCCAAGGGGGGAGTCCTACTCCCATTGGGACTAGGACTCCTCCTTTCCTTGTGGGAGTAGGAGAAGGGAAGGAAAAAAGAGAAAGAAGGAAGGGGGAGCCCCCCCTCCCTAGTCCAATTCGGACCAGTCCATGGGGAGGGGTGCGGCCACCCTTTGAGGCCTTTCTCTCCTTTCCCGTATGGCCCATTAAGGTCCAATACGAATTCCCATAACTATCCGGTACTCCGAAAACTACCCGAATCACTCGGAACCTTTCCGAAGTCCGAATATAGTCATCCAATATATCAATCTTTACGTCTCGACCATTTAGAGACTCCTCGTCATGTCCCCGATCTCATCCGGGACTCCGAACTCCTTCGGTACATCAAAACACATGAACTCATAATATAAATCGTCACCAAACTTTAAGCGTGCGGACCCTATGGGTTCGAGAACAATGTAGACATGACCGAGACACGTCTCCGGTCAATAACCAATAGCGGAACCTGGATACTCATATTGGCTCCTACATATTCTACGAAGATCTTTATCGGTCAAACCGCATAACAACATACATTGTTCCCTTTGTCAACGGTATGTTACTTACCCGAGATTCGATCGTCGGTATCTCAATACCTAGCTCAATCTCGTTACTGGCAAGTCTCTTTACTCGTTCCATAATACATCATCCCGCAACTAACTCATTAGTTACAATGCTTGCAAGGCTTATAGTGATGTGCATTACCGATTGGGCCCAGAGATACCTCTCCGACAATCGGAGTGACAAATCCTAATCTCGAAATACGCCAACTCAACATGTACCTTCGGAGACACCTGTAGAGCTCCTTTATAATCATCCAGTTACGTTGTGACATTTGGTAGCACACAAGTGTTCCTCCGGTAAACGGGAGTTGCATAATCTCATAGTCATAGGTATAAGTCATGAAGAAAGAAATAGCAACATACTAAACGATCAAGTGCTAAGCTAACGGAATGGGTCAAGTCAATCACATCATTCTCCTAATGATGTGATCCCATTAATCAAATGACAACTCATGTCTATGGTTAGGAAACACAACCATCTTTGATTCAACGAGCTAGTCAAGTAGAGGCATACTAGTGACATTATGTTTGTCTATGTATTCACACATGTATTATGTTTCTGGTTAATACAATTCTAGCATGAATAATAAACATTTATCATGAAATAAGGAAATAAATAATAACTTTATTATTGCCTCTAGGGCATATTTCCTTCAGTCCCCCACTTGTACTAGAGTCAATAATCTAGTTCACATCATCATGTGATTTAACACGAATATTCACATCTGTATGTGATTAATACCCATAGTTCACATCGACATGTGATCAACACCCAAAGCGTTTACTAGAGTCAATAATCTAGTTCACATCGCTATGTGATTAACACCCAAAGAGTACTAAGGTATGATCATGTTTTGCTCGTGAGAGAAGTTTAGTCAACGGGTCTGTCATATTCAGAGCCGTATGTATTTTGTAAATATTCTATGTCTACAATGTTATGCACTGAGCTACTCTAGCTAATTGCTCCCACTTTTAATATGTATCCAGATTGAGATTTAGGGTCATCTGGATCGGTGTAAAAGCTTGCACCGATGTAACTCTTTACGACGGGCTCTTTTATCACCTCCATAATCGAGAAATATTTCCTTAGTCCTCACTAAGGATATTCTTGACCGCTGTCTAGTGATCTACTCTTAGATCAAAATTGCACTCCCTTGCCAAAGTCAAAGTAAGGTATACAATGGGTCTGGTACACAGCATAGCATACTTTATAGAACCTTTGACTGAGGCATGGGGAATGATTTTTCATTCTCTTTATATTTTCTGCCATGGTCGGGTTTTGAGTCTTACTCAACTTCACACCTTGCAACACAGGCAAGAACTCCTTCTTTGACTGTTCCATTTTGAACTATTTCAAAATCTTATCTAGGTATGTACTCAATGAAAAATCTTATCAAGCGTCTTGATCTATCTCTATAGATCTTGATGCTCAATGTGTAAGCAGCTTCACCGAGGTCTTTCTTTAAAAAACTCTTATTCAAGTATCCTTTTATGCTATCCAGAATTTCTATATCATTTCCAATTAACAATATGTCATTTACATATAGTTTTAGAAATGCTATAGAGCTCCCACTCACTTTCTTGTAAATACAGGCTTCTCCAAAAGTCTGTATAAAACCATATGCTTTGATCAACTCATCAAAGCGTATATTCCAACTCCGAGATGCTTGCACCAGTCCACAGATGGATCGCTGGAGCTTGCACATTTTCTTAGCACCTTTAGGATTGACAAAACCTTCTGGTTGCATCATATACAACTCTTCTTTAATAAATCCATTTAAGGAATGCAGTTTTTATATCCATTTGCCAGATTTCATAAAATGTGGCAATTGCTAACATGATTCGGACAGACTTAAGCATCACTACGAGTGAGAAAATCTCATCATAGTCAACACCTTGAACTTTGTCAAAAACCCTTTCTGACAAGTCTAGCTTTGTAGATAGTAACACTACTATCAGCGTCCGTCTTCCTCTTGAAGATCCATTTATTTTCTATGGCTTGCCGATCATCGGGCAAGTCAACCAAAGTCCACACTTTGTTCTCATACATGGATCACATCTCATATTTCATGGCCTCAAGCCATTTTGCGTAATCTGGGCTTGCCATTGCTTCTTCATAGTTTGTAGGTTCGCCATGGTCAAGTAACATGACTTCTAGAATAGGATTACCATACCACTCTGGTGCAGATCTTACTCTAGTTGATCTACGAGGTTCGGTAGTAACTTGATCTAAAGTTTCATGATCATCATCATTAACTTCCTCACTAATCGGTGTAGGCATCACTGGAACTGGTTTCTGTGATGAACTACTTTCCAATTCGGGAGAAGGTACAATTACCTTATCAATTTCTACTTTCCTCCCACTCACTTCTTTCGAGAGAAACTCCTTCTCTAGAAAGGATCCATTTTAGCAACGAATATCTTGCCTTCGGATCTGTGATAGAAGGTGTACCCAACAGTTTCCTTTGGGTATTCTATGAAGACGCACCTTTACAATTTGGGTTTGAGCTTATCAGGTTGAAACTTTTTCATATAAGCATCGCAGCCCCAAACTTTAAGAAATGACAACTTTGGTTTCTTGCTAAACCACAGTTCATAAGGCGTCGTCTCAACGGATTTTGATGGTGCCCTATTTAAAGTGAATGCAGCTGTCTCTAATGCATAACCCCAAAACAATAGTGGTAAATCGGTAAGATACATCATAGATCGCACCATATCCAATAAAGTGCGGTTACGATGTTCGGACACACCATTACGCTGTGGTGTTCCATGTGGCGTGAGCTGTGAAACTATTCCACATTGTTTCTAAATGAAGGCCAAACTCGTAACTCAAATATTCTCCTCTACGATCAGATTGTAGAAACTTTATTTTCTTGTTACGATGATTCTCCACTTCGCTCTGAAATTCTTTGAACTTTTCAAATGTTTCAGACTTGTGCTTCATTAAGTAGATATACCCATATCTGCTCAAATCATCTGTGAAGGTCAGAAAATAACGATACTTGCCACGAGCATCAACACTCATTGGATCGCATACATCGGTATGTATTATTTCTAATAAGTCAGTAGCTCGTTCCATTGTTAGGAGAAGCGGAGTTTTAGTCATCTTGCCCAAAAGGCACGGTTCGCAAGCATCAAATGATTCATAACCAAGTGATTCCAAAAATCCATCTTTATGGTGTTTCTTCATGCGCTTTACACCGATATGACCCAAACGGCAGTGCCACAAATAAGTTGCACTATCATTATCAACTTTTCATCTTTTGGCATCAATATTATGAATATGTGTATTACTATGATCGAGATCCAACAAACTATTTTCATTGGGTGTATGACCATCGAAGGTTTTATTCATGTAAACAGAACAACAATTATTCTCTGACTTTAAATGAATAACCATATTGCAATAAACATGATCAAATCATATTCATGCTCAACGCAAACGCCAAATAACATTTATTTAGGTTTAACACTAATCCCGGAAGTATAGAGAGTGTGCAACGATGATCATGTCAATCTTGGAACTACTTCCAACACTCATCGTCACTTCACCCTCAACTAGTCTCTGTCTATTCTGTAACTCCTGTTTCGAGTTACTAATTTTTAGCAACCGAACAAGTATCAAGTACTCAGGGGCTAGTATAAACACTAGTAAGGTACACATCAATAACCTGTATATCAAATATACCCTTGTTCACTTTGCCATCCTTCTTATCTACCAAATATTCAGGGCATTTCTGCTTCCAGTGACCATTTCCTTTGCAGTAGAAGCACTCAGTTTCAGGCTTTGGTCCATCTTTGGGCTTCTTCGCGGGAGTGATAACTTGCTTGCCATTCTACATGAAGCTCCCTTTCTTTCAATTTGCCCTATTATTGAAACTAGTGGTCTTGTCAATCATCAACACTTGATGCTCTTTCTTGATTTCTACCTTCGTTCATTTCAGCATCACGAAGAGCTCGGGAATCATTTTCGTCATCCCTTGCACACTATAGTTCATCACGAAGTTCTAGTAACTTGGTGATGGTGACTAAAGAACTCTATCAATCACTATCTTATCTGGAAGATTAACTCCCACTTGATTCAAGCGATTGTAGTACCCAGACAATCTGAGCACATGCTCACTAGTTGAGCAGTTCTCCTCCATATTTTAGCTATAGAACTTGTTGGAGACTTCATATCTCTCAACTCGGGTATTTTCTTGAAATATTAACTTCAACTCGTGGAACATCTCATACGGTCCATGACGTTCAAAACATCTTTGAAGTCCCGATTCTAAGCCGTTAAGCATGGTGCACTAAACTATCAAGTAGTCATCATATTGAGCTAGCCAAACGTTCATAACGTCTGCATCTGCTCTTGCAATAGGTCTGTCACCTAGCGATGCATCAAGGACATAATTCTTCTGTGCAGCAATGAGGATAAACCTCATATCACGGATCCAATCCACATCATTGCTACTAACATTTTTCAACATACTTTTCTCTAGGAACATATCAAAATAAACATAGGAAGCAATAACGCGAGCTATTGATCTACAACATTATTTGCAAAATACTATCAGGACTAAGTTCATGATAAATTAAAGTTCAATTAATAATATTAATCAAGAACTCCCACTTAGATAGACATCCCTCTAATCATCTAAGTGATCACGTGATCCAAATCAACTAAACCATGTCCGATCATCACGTGAGATGGAGTAGTTTTCAATGGTGAACATCACTATGTTGATCATATCTACTATATGATTCACGCTCGACCTTTCGGTCTCCAGTGTTCCGAGGACATATCTTTATATGCTAGGATCGTCAAGTTTAACCTGAGTATTCCGCGCGTGCAACTGTTTTGCACCCGTTGTATTTGAACGTAGAGCCTATCACACCCGATCATCACGTGGTGTCTCAAAGACGAAAAACTTTCATAGCGGTGCATACTCAGGGAGAACACTTATACCTTGAAATTTTAGTAAGGGATCATCTTATAAAGCTACCATCGAACTAAGCAAAATAAGATGTATAAAAGATAAACATCATATGCGATCAAAATATGTGACATGATATGGCCATGATCATCTTGCGCCTTTGATCTGCATCTCCAAAGTACTGTCATGATCTCCATCGTCACCGGCATGACACCATGATCTCCATCATCTTGATCTATATCAATGTGTGGTCACATGGACGTCTCGCCAACTATTGCTCTTACAACTATTGCTATCGCATAGTGATAAAGTAAAGTAATTATTTGGTGCTTGCATCTTATGCAATAAAGAGACAACCATAAGGTTTCTGCTAGTTGCCGATAATTTCAACAAAACATGACCATCTCATACAACAACTTATATCTCATCACGTCTTGACCATATCACATCACAACATGCCCTGCAAAAACAAGTTACACATCCTCTACTTTGTTGTTGCAAGTTTTACGTGGCTGCTACGGGCTGAGCAAGAACCGTTCTTACCTACGCATCAAAACCACAACGATAGTTCGTCAAGTAAGTGTTGTTTTAAACTTCTCAAGGACCGGGCGTAGCCACACTTGGTTCAACTAAAGTTGGAGAAACTGACACCTGCTAGTCACCTGTGTGCAAAGCACGGCGGTAAAACCAGTCTCGCATAAGCGTATGCGTAATGTCGGTCCGGGCCACTTAATCCAACAATACCGCCGAACCAAAGTATGACATGCTGGTAAGAAGTATGACTTGTATCGCCCACAACTCACGTGTGTTCTACTCGTGCATATAACATCTACGCATAAAACCTGGCTCTGATGCCACTGTTGGGGAACGTACTAATTTAAAAAAATTCCTACGCACACGCAAGATCATGGTGATGCATAGCAACGAGAGGGGAGAGTGTCGTCCACGTACCCTCGTAGACCAAAAGCGGAAGCGTTATGACAATGCGGTTGATGTAGTCGTACGTCTTCACGATCCGACCGATCGAAATACCGAACGCACGGCACCTCCGAGTTCTGCACACGTTCAGCTCGATGACGTCCCACGAACTCCGATCCAGCAGAGCTTTGCGGGAGAGTTCCGTCAGCACGACGGCGTGATGACGTTGTTGATGATGCTACCGATGCAGGGCTTCGCCTAAGCACCGCTATGATATTACCGGGGTGGAATATGGTGGAGGGGGGCACCACACACGGCTGGGAGAGATCAACAGATCAACTTGTGTGTCTAGAGGTGCCCCTGCCCCCGTATATAAAGGAGCAAGGGGGGAGGCGGCCGCCCTAGGAGGAGGGCGCGCCAAGGGGGGAGTCCTACTCCCATCGAGAGCAGGACTCCTCCTTTCCTTGTGGGAGTAGGAGAAGGGAAGGAAAAAAGAGAAAGAAGGAAGGGGGCGCCCCCCTCCCTAGTCCAATTCGGACCGGTCCATGGGGAGAGGTGCGGCAACCCTTTGAGGCCTTTCTCTCCTTTCCCGTATGGCCCATTAAGGCCCAATACGAATTCCCGTAACTCTCCAGTACTCCAAAAATACACGAATCACTCGGAACCTTTCCGAAGTCCGAATATAGTCGTCCAATATATCGATCTTTACGTCTCGACCATTTCGAGACTCCTCGTCATGTTCCCGATCTCATCCAGGACTCAGAACTCCTTCGGTACATAAAAACACATAAACTCATACTCCCTCCGTCCCATAATATAAGAACACTTTTTATACTAGTGTAGTGTCAAAAACGTTCTCATATTATGGGACAAAGAGAGTAATAAATCGTCACTGAACTTTAAGCGTGCGGACCCTACAGGTTCGAGAACAATATAGACATGACCGAGACACGTCTCCGGTCAATAACCAATAGCGGAACCTGGATGCTCATATTGGCTCCTACATATTCTACGAAGATCTTTATCGGTCAAACCACATAACAACATACGTTGTTCCCTTTGTCATCGGTATGTTACTTACCCGATATTCGATCGTCGGTATCTCAATACCTAGCTCGATCTGGTTACCGGCAAGTCTCTTTACTCGTTCCGTAATACATCATCCCACAACTAACTCATTAGGTACAATGCTTGCAAGGCTTATAGTGATGTGCATAACCGAGTGGGCCCAGAGATACCTCTCTGACAATCGGAGTGACAAATCCTAATCTCAAAATACGCCAACTCAACATGTACCTTCGGAGACACCTGTAGAGCTCCTTTATAATCACCCAGTTACGTTGTGACGTGTGGTAGAACACAAAGTGTTCCTCCGGTAAACGGGAGTTGCATAATCTCATAGTCATAGGTATAAGTCATGAAGAAAGCAATAGCAACATACTAAACGATCAATTGCTAAGCTAACGGAATGGGTCAAGTCAATCACATCATTCTCCTAATGATGTGATCCCATTAATCAAATGACAACTCATGTCTATGGTTAGGAAACACAACCATCTTTGATTCAACGAGCTAGTCAAGTAGAGGCATACTAGTGACATTATGTTTGTCTATGTATTCACACATGTATTATGTTTCTGGTTAATACAATTCTAGCATGAATAATAAACATTTATCATGAAATAAGGAAATAAATAATAACTTTATTATTGTCTCTAGGGCATATTTCCTTCACAAAGAGTCACCCCAAAGTCACTAATAGAGGAGAACAAACGAAGAGATTATGGTAGGGTATGAAACCACCTCAAAGTTATCCTTTCTGATCGATCTATTCTAGAGTCCGTAGTAAAATAACATGAAGCTATTCTTTCCATTCGATCTATCATAGAGTTCGTACTAGAGTAACACCTTAAGACACAAATCAACCAAAACCCTAATGTCACCTAGATACTCCAATGTCAGCTCAAGTATCCGTGGGCATGATTATACAATATGCATCACACAATCTCAGACTCATCTATTCAACCAACACAAAGTACATAAAACAGTGCCCCAAAGTTTCTACCGGAGAGTCAAGACGAAAACGTGTGCCAACCCCTATGCATAAGTTCATTGAACCCGCAACTTGATCAGCAAAACATACATCAAGTAGAGAACGTGAATATCCCATTGTCACCACAGATAAGCACGGCAAGACATACATCAAGTGTTGTCAGATCCTTAAAGACTCAATCCAACAAGATAACTTCAAAGGAAAACTCAATCCATTACAAGAGAGTAGAGGGGGAGAAACATCATAAGATCAACCTATAATAGCAAAGCTCGCGATACGTCAAGATCGTATCACCTCAGGATCACGAGCGAGGGAGAGATCAAACACATAGCTACTGGTACATACCCTCAGCCCCGAGGGTGAACTACTCCCTCCTCGTCATGGAGAATGTTGGGATGATGAAGATGGCCACCGGTGATGGATCCCCCTCCGGCAGGGTGCCGGAACAGGGTCCCGATTGGTTTTTGGAGGCTACAGAGGCTTGTGGCGGCGGAACTCCCGATCTATTGTGCTTCTCGTTGTTTTTAGGGTATATGGACATATATAGGAGAAACAAGTCGGTCATGGGAGCCACGAGGGGCCCATGAGGGTGGGTGTTGGTGTCAAAACCGGCGGATCTCGGGTAGGGGGTCCAGAACTGTGCATCTAAGGCTAATGGTAACAGGAGGCAGGGGACACAATGTTTTATCCAGGTTCGGGCCCTCTCGATGGAGGTAATACCCTACTTCCTGCTTGATTGATCTTGATGATATGAGTATTACAAGAGTTGATCTACCAGGAGATCGTAGAGGCTAAACCCTAGAAGCTAACCTATGATTATGATTGTTGTTGTCCTACGAACTAAACCCTCCGGTTTATATAAACACTGGAGGGGCTAGGGTTACATAGAGCTGGTTACAGAGAAGGAAATCTACATATCCAAATATCCAAGCTTGCCTTCCACGCAAAGGAGAGTCCCATCCGGACACGGGACGAAGTCTTCAATCTCGTATCTTCATAGTCCAACAGTCCGGCCAAAGTATATAGTCCGGCTGTTCGAGGACCCCTTAATCCCGGACTCCCTCAGTAGCCCCTGAATTAGGCTTCAATGACGATGAGTCCGGTGTGCAGATTGTCTTCGGCATTGCAAGGCGGGTTCTTCTCCAAATACTCCATAGAAGATTTCGGACACGAGGATCGTGTCCAGCTCTGCAAAACAAATTCCACACACCACCGTAGAGAGTATAATTTTCCGCAGATCTAATCCGCTGGCAGCTTTTCATAGCGTGACGTCCCACCACGGCTCAGTCTTTATTCGGACCGTTTTTTCTAACCAGCCACTACACGAGCTGTGAGGCGGTTTTATTGGCACGTCTTGTCGAAGCAGAGATCGTGTCCCCTTTATCACGGGACTCTCATCAATACGGGTGTGGGTAACCCAACCGTGTTTGTTTAATATGACTCCTCGATTTTAGGCAAGTCCCAAACGGTCACGCGGGGGACGCTTGATATTCGTCCTCTTTATAAAAGGGGCCAAAGCCTGCCCTTTTCTTCCCACGCTTGATCCTTCCCCTCCTGCACCTCGAGTTCCAACACCCAAGGCTCAAGCTAAAGCTCTTTGGTCCTCCGACCATGTCCGGATCCAATCTTCAAGGTCGGTGGATGGCCTCCTCTGTCACATAGGAGGACATCCGGAATCTTAGGGAGGCCAGGTATCTCACCGCCGAGATTCTGCACAGGTTACCTGCTCAAGGGCAGGTCGTGCCCACTCCTGAACCCAACGAGAGCGTTGTTTTTATCTCCCACTTTCTCCGAGGGCTAGGATTTAGCGTTGATCCCTTCGTAAGAGGGCTCATGTTCTACTACGGACTAGATTTCCATTATCTAGCCCCGGATTCCGTTCTTCACATCTCGTCGTTTATCGTTGTGTGTGAAGCCTTCCTCCACATCACCCCCACTTTGGCCTATGGCTCAAGACTTTCAATATGAGGCCGAGGGTGATCGACGGGCGTCACGTGGAGTGCGGAGGCGCTATAATAAGCAAAGGCGCCGACGCCCCATGGGCAAAGGGTTCTTTCGTGGAGACTTCTGATTTATGGCAGCAGGAGTGGTTTTACATCACCGCCCACCGAGGTACAAAGCGGGTGGCTGCTCCAGCGTTCCTCCCGGGCCCTCCACTGCAACTGGCGTCAAGGGTAAACAAGGGGTTGGACTGGGGGCCGGCTAACGACGTGCCGACATTGCAAAGCCACACCCGAGACCTTCTCAAGAGGGATGTCAGTCTTGTCAAGATAATGCAAGTGATGCTGGTTCGTCGAGTCCTGCCCTGCCAACGTCGTCCTCTCCGTATGTGGGAGTTCAACCCGGAAGGACCGCGAATCGTTCAACAATTCTTTGGCATGACGCTCAAAGAGATGTATGAGTTATTCTTTGGATCACGAATAAAGTGTCCGGACACCACCGAGGACGCGGGTCACAATTGTAACCGTCGAGATACCTCGGTAAATACTTCTGCAGCCGAACACACCATCCTTTATGTTTATTACAACATCATCTTAAAAAATCACTCTCTGCCAGGACTAGCTGAGGAAGGTGGAGAGGATAAGGTGTCCGGCCCCTCTTCCCGGAGGCTCGCCGAATCCTTTGTTGACCAGGATGCTTGAGCGCGCGCCGTATCAGGTGCCATCGGGAGAAGACGAGGGGAAGAATAGGTAAGCCACAGGGTGGGCTCACATTCTACACATCCATATCGGAAGAGTAAGTGCCTCCGCGAAGGAGGATAATCGGGGACGGGAATCTAAAATCCCCTCTCCTCAAGGTAAGAAAAGGGCCACCTCTGAAGACTTGGAAACGGAGGCTTCCAAACGAGGGAAGAAACCCTCGCCAAAGGGCCCTGCCCCAGGGGGCGTCCTTACCATGCAGCGTCTGCAAGGGGGCCAGCCCTCCACCGAGCCGTAAGTAAAAGAGTACTTTGATAAACATATCCCACTTTGTCTCTGAGGATAGTAACCGAAACATATTTGTTGCAGTCCGGCTCGTAGCCCTTCTCCACAGAGTTCGTCCTCGGGGGATCTTCCTCCGGAGATGATGGAGAGCGAGACGCCTTCCCCTGTCGCCCCGTCACAAGGGGCTGACGACCCCGAGGTGTCGTCATGGAGGGTTTCTCCTGATCCATCAAGGCCAGAAGTTGACACTTCGGCTGCCAGGAGTCTGAGATATCTGGCTCCCAAAGAGAGCTTCAGGAGGAGTCCGGGATTGTCTGGCACACAGCCGAACACACTAATGGGCCTTCTGGAGTGGGCGGCCATCTTAGAGACACATCGTGCCTTAACGGGTATGGTGGTTGAGAGGATTTCATCCGCGAAAAGCGGTTTGAATGAAGCTTTTACGAGTCTACTGAGAGGCTTTGAGGTACACAAAAATTGTATTTTTGATGGTTCCGCACATGCTAAGTGTGCTCTGTATAGATAGTAGCCCCTGAGACTCTGGTTGCCATCAACGTGGCAGACAGAGGATCGTAATCTCTGATAATAAATGCGCTGCTTTATGTGCAGGTGGCTGAGCGTCCGGTGGCTGAACGATCCGCTGATTTTGCCAAACTAAAGCGGCAGCTGGACGTGGCCGATGCCAACATCGCGTTGGTTAACAAGCGGCTTGACGAGGCCCAGGGTATGTATTTTCGGCTTGCTAGTAAATGTTTAAGAGGAGCATGATGCTAGTATCTATAATATGCTGTGACTGCAGATGGAGCTGCTGCCGTGGAGACCCTTCGGGCGGAGCTTGCCCGAGCCAAGGAGCAAGCCCGAATAAGTGATGCGGCCACTCTGAAGGCGGATGAAGAGTTAAGAACCGAGCAGGCTGCTCATCGCCGGAGCGAAGAAAAGATAGCCCAGATGGCTACCAAGCTGGAAGATGCCGCCAACCACCGTGAGCTCCT
Source organism: Aegilops bicornis (assembly GCA_021605145.1). Lineage (NCBI taxonomy): Eukaryota > Viridiplantae > Streptophyta > Magnoliopsida > Poales > Poaceae > Aegilops > Aegilops bicornis. The sequence goes on along the minus strand of CM038674.1, from coordinate 455,462,350 downwards.
TGAAAAGGAAAATCAAGAAAAAGCGGCTGACCTGAAGAAGGCCCTGGAGGCAGCCAAGGAAACCCGCTCTGAAATGAGGGGGAAAAGGGAGGAGCTTCGTGAAGCCGGAAATATGGCGGCTGGGAAGCCCTATTTGTTGCGGATGAAATTCGGAGATCCGAAGTATGCCCCTATGGATCAGTTGTGGAGTGCGGCGAACACGTATGCGGACCTGGCAAAGAGTGCTGCTGATGCGACCGAGTCTTTCAAAGATCGGAAAGACCATAAGGCTGAGAGGTTATTCTGGTCGTAGTTCAGTGCCCTGACGCGTCCACTGCCGTTGAATGAAAAGATGGCCGCCTGGGCCGAACTCCACGGGTTGTTCGGGCTTGCTATGAGGTCTGTCATGGATCATCTTTGGCCACAAGGACCAAGGCCGGACAGTTATTTTGGATTGGTGCAACAATTCCTTGGTGTTGTGTCGCATATCGATGTTGTGAAGAGGTCGGCGTGCATAGAGGGTGCGCGGATGGCTCTTGCCCATGTTAAAACATACTGGGCTGGGATGGAAACCACCGCTATTGCAACCCGGAGTATGGCGGAAGGCCAGGACCCGGCCGAGCACTATTTCAAAGAAGTTTTAGAAGGCGCCGTTTAATAGAGGCTCAGTGCTCGAAGAGTGCCATGTTCGAATGATATGTATCGCAACTGTAAAGACAATGCTATTTGATTATAAAGGTTGTGTTTATACTTTTGCCTGAAAGTATTATAATGCCTCCTGTGCGGCCATTTATGTATGTATATAACCTGAAAGTTTGCAGTCGTCGGCTTCATCCCCCACGCATATAATGCGGGGGTGTTCGAAAAAAATGCACATTTGCGCGTTTTCTTTGGAATGTGAGTTACGTAAATCATTTGCACATTTGCACATTTGCGACGGGCTCAACAGCGTAATGTCTCGGAGTGCACATTTGCGCGTTTTCTTTGGAATGTGAGTTACGTAAATCATATTCACTGTTTTGACTTCTGGTGGGAATTTTTTCTGTCCTCCAGTGTTCGGCTGACGAGGCTCATCCTTGTCTTCACTTGGCGTCTCCCACCCCTTTTGTTCAGCATTCAGTTTGTCGGCCTGTTTGAAAACCCAACACTCTCTGTGGGTGTGGTTTACGGGTTTTTCGGGGGTGCCATGAATCTGACATAATTTGTCTAGAATCTTGTTTAGGCTGGACGGTCCATCTCGGTTGCCTTTAAATGGCTTCTTCTGCTGACCGGGTCGAGAGCCCCTGTGTCAGGACCCCGATTCCAAGTCACATCGATCTAGCCGGTAACACCTCATATCACTTTGCGGCCTCACGCACGGTATTCCCACGGGTGTCGCCTTACCATGGCCCGGGACCGTTTGCGCCTTTTGGCTCACGTATATGATAGTGTCGCTAGCATCCATATGACAGAGAACCGGGCCGACATGGCTAGTCGTGAACCCAAAGCGGCACTAACCCATGGGGACATGCATACATGAATCACATCGAGCATGTCGGTCATCAACGTATGAATCCGGGCTGTAGCACTGGGCTAACCGGACTCCGGCAACCCGGGCTGTAGCAGGCTAGGCAGGACTCCGGATGTCACCGCGTGACATTTCCCGAAGGGATGAACCACGAACGGCAGTGAAACACATGCCGGCCGATCAAGTGTCCAAAGCGGTAGTCTTTGGGCTAGCAGGACTCCGGTGAACCGGGCTGTAGCGGACTACTATCGCTCAGGAGGCACTAGACTACATTTCCCCATATGAGAGGTTGCCAAGGATAAACAACTAGATTGTCGGATCCCACACATACCAAGCATTTCAAACATACACACAATATGCTCAATATGTGTAAATATAACATGGCATCACAACATAACTCTACGACTCAAATATTTATTCATTAGGCTCCGAGGAGGCGATATATTACAAACATGGGTCTCATGACCCAACACTCGAAGAGCATACAAGTCAAAGCACAAGCGGAAGTTTAACATGTCCGAGTACGCATAACTATAAATGAAAAAGGCTGAGAAGCCTGACTATCTACCACATCCTGCCGAGGGCACAAGATCGTAGCTGAGGTAACAAGCTAAACGTCGAAATCCACGCGGAACTACTAGCGAGACTGACGTCTCTCTGCAAAACATAAAATAAGCAAACGTGAGTACAAACGTACTTAGCAAGACTTACATCAGAACAATCTACATATGCATCATTATCAACAAAGGGGGTGGTGGAGTTTGACTGCAGCAAGCCAGCTTTGACTCGGTGGCTATCCTAAACTACATCGCAAGTAACTCTTTTGAGGTGGCGCACACGAGTCCACATATTCACCAATCAATACACCACTATGGATCCGATCCCGTCTTCCTACAAGAACGCCATCCATAGCGCTCACGCTTATCTTGCGCATTTTAGAGTATCCACTTTCACTTGTCTATGAACTGATATAGGCAACCCAGAAGTCCTTTACCGCGGACACGGCTATTCGAATTGATCATTTATAACCCTGCAGGGGTGTACTTCTTCACACACGCTCTCACCACTTACCGCCGTTTACACGACATGTACTCGGCAACCTTCAAGCGGAAGCCTGGCGAGGGTCTCGGCCACGGCCTACCTAAACACTCAAGTCCCTAGTCCAGGTTTATCGCCTATTCTGGTTCCATCCGCAGGGAGTCCGGCCGAGGTTTCCACTAACGGCCCCGAACGATTTGTGCAGGGTTCCCGAGACACCAAGCAGGCGAATCGGTACACCGGCCACGGTGTATCTACCGCATCATAGCCCACCCCTAGGGTCAGCGCCACGCACGGCCTCCAACACATATCCTACAAACACGAAACTAGTTGCAACTCCTGGACAGAGGACAAGGGTGGTTAAGAAGCCGAGAGAGTCAATTAAGGATCCCAATGTGTGTAGTAACTGTTTCATGGATCACAAACACAGAACTCAGTTCCTGAGGACGGCTTCAATGAGACAACCCACCATTTACTCCTACATGGCCTCTCACCGCTACCTTTACCAAATCGTGTTCACACACTTAGCTCACACGATGGGACATGTTCACACACCTCCGATTCATCCCGATGAATCGACACTGACTCAACTCTAAGCGATGGCAGGCATGACAAACAAGCATGAATGAGTAGGCACAACAGGGCTCAAACAACTCCTACTCATTCTAGTGGGTTTCATCTAATTCTTGTGGAATGACAGGTCATCACGAGAGGATAAAGGGGTTCAGCTACCGCAGCAAGTAACAGATGAATTGTTGTTGTCCTAATGCGGTAAAAGAGAGCAGGAGGCGAGAGAGTGGGATTGTATCGGAATGAACAAGGGGGTTTTGCTTGCCTGGCACTTCTGAAGATAATATAGCTCTTCATCGGTGTCATCGAACTCATCGTCAGAACCACGTCTATCGAGAGGGGACAAACACCGGCAAACACGGAAAGAACACAATCAATGCAATGCAACAATATGATGCATGATCATGACATGGCAATATGCTGTTGATTGAGCTAATGCAACTAGAAACCATATTAAATGAAGTTGGTTTGAACCAAGGGTTCAAATTCAAACTCCATATGTGCTTATTTAAATGTCAATTATTCAAATTGCCCTGTACAGCAACCCTAGGTTGTTCATACATGCATGCAAATGCCATAAACAGATTCCTTGAATTATTCTGATAATTTTTCATATCTAATTTATTTCAATCTGAGCTACGGTTGAATTTCCATGATTTTTAGAAGTTTATACCATTTTCTGGAATTTCCTGAATTATTTTTAATCCAGAAAACGAATAACTGTGTCAGCAATGTGTAAGCTTGACGTCAGCAGGTCAAAGGGCTGGTCCAGGTCAAACCTGACAGTGGGGTCCACTAGTCAGTGTCACAGCTAATTAACGGAGTTAATTAGTGCTAAGTTAAATGCTAACCTAAGTTAATTAGGCGTGTGCCCACATGTCAGTGACTTAACTGGTTAACTAAATTTTAATTAGCACTAAACTAAGTTAGTAGGGCTTTGGGCCCACTTGTCCGGAACCAGGGGAGGTCAACTGGGTCAACCCGGTCAAACTTCACGGAGTTGACCGGGGCTCGTCGCCCGGCAAGGCAGGGGGCCAGCGGAGAGCGTCGGGATTGCACCTCCGACGACCAAACCAACGGCGGAGGCCATCTACGTGATGAGGAGGCCCGGCCGCATTGACTGGTGCCATCGGTTTCGCCAGAGGTGGCCTGGAACAACGGCGGCGTCCACTCCCATGGCCGGGAGTTCGGGCGAGGTTGGAAATGGTGCTTTGTGGGGCACGGCGAAGTGACGGCTGGGTGCTCTGGCTTCCTAGTGATGTCTTGAGCACGATGACATGCTTTCGGAGGGGGGGCGGAGCTCAGACACGGCGAGGGGTCGAGGGGAGGCAAGGGTCATGACTATGGCGAGCGGCGGCGGACCCGGGGGCATGAGGGGAGAGGACGAGGGGAGAGCAGAGGAGGGAGAGTGGTGTCCAGGGTCGGGCGGTGCCGCAGAGGCGCTTGAGGCGTCATGTTGGCGCGGGCGACGGGCAGTGGCTGGTGGTGGCGTGGCGAGCGGGCGGGCGTCAAGATGTCCCTCCTCGCCATCTTGGCAGAGGTAGGTGATGACTGGCACAGGCCAGATGGGCCGGGCCAGCCAGGTAAGTGGCCTCTGGCCTTTCTCTCTCTCTCTCTCTTACTAAATTGTTTTCTATTTTCTAATTTTCCTGCAACTGTTGGGCTTTATTAAAAATAGTAAAACGATTCCAAAAATCCTGAGAATAATTGTGAGCTCTGTTGGGATTATTCCTAACAACCCAAAACTAGTTTCAGAATTATTAGAGCATTTAAAAATATTTATAGGATTTAAATTCCCCAATTCAAATACAATATGAATTTATTCAATAATCCAAATGTCATGGAAAAATGTGCAATATCTCTAGTTCTTTATTTCGGCATTTCCCAAAAATGGTGAACATTTTTGCAGGCCATTTGGGTTCATTAAAAAATATTTTCTTAGTTGAACCTATTTTAATTGCTTTGGTGCTAGTTCTTGGTCATCCCCACTTCAAAATTCCTTGAAAGTTAAACATGATGCAAGCAAGATGCAAACACTAGGCAGCACCAGAAGCTAGGGATGTGACAACTCGCCCCTACTAAACAAGAATCTCGTCCCGACATTCAAGCATAGGGTAAGGTGAAGGGGAAACACAACCTAGCATAATCTTCACGATCCAGGTTGCACTTCATAAGAACGTTGATTCTATCACCATCATTGAATCGATGTCTTGCTCCAGAAACTCCTACCAACATGACAACGATATGGAAACGCAAACTCTAGAAGGATCGATCTTCTCGAGGATCGAACAACTCAGGATCAACTAACGGAATGAGACATAGCAACATCTCTCGAGCTGAGACATGAAACACATCGAGAGAGATGGAAGAACAACGACAGGGTTTGATTTGGTGGGCAACAATTCCACGCCTAGAAAGATGGTGGATGGTGTCAAGGTGGCGAGGAAATAATTGCCATGATCCCGTAACGGGGCACCTTGGAAAAGGTGACTCGTAGAATTATTCCCTCAAGTGGCAAAAAGGAATTACTTTTGATACATAGATCATTGGAACTCTTTTCACCAGCCTGAGGCAATTTACGAACGATCGATTGACGGAGCTCGAAGAAATTGCATAATCGGACTAGGATGAATGACGTGGACTACCTTGTTGGAGACAACGCAATGGATGGTTTTGCTTATCATCAGGAATGGATGGGACCCATGGTAAGTCCACCTTTGAAGATGAACCTGGACAACAACTGCTGAGAAGGCATCCCATGGAAAATTGGCACGACGGGGTGCAGCTGGGAACAAAAATGCAAATGTTGGGAGTGTTCCAACCATCATATCTGGCTGAGATTCAGATCTGGTTGGTAACGGAATATTTCAGACAACAGGTCTGGAAAGGAAAAAGAAAGTTTGCAACACGAATCGATGAGATGGCGTTGCGAGATTCTCGGGAAATGAACTACGATAGCAAGCTCCAAAACATGAGCAGGTTTTGCTACACACCTGTGAACATGCTGTCCTAGACAAGCATGACCACCTAGTAGTCTTATAATAAAACAATACCGAGTTCAGGTTGGGAACCATCATCGAGGATAACGAAGTCCTAACATAAGTCATGACTAGTTGTTATGAAGGAACTCCTTCTCCTTGAACAAATCAATCAGTGGCTTCGTGTGCTAGGGATACATACGGAATGAAGATAATCAGTCTATCAAACCAGAGAATACTTCGCACATGCACGAATGACTTGGGATGATTTCAGAGGAAGCAAAAACAAACTTCCTCGGATCCACGGCGACAACTTACATCAAATGCACGTGAATTAGAGGAACTCACTTCTTTCATCCAAACATAGGCTTCATGAACGGAACACGAAGGCATTGCTTACAAAGTTTTCAACACTAGGTTGATGTTCAACATGAATCACGGGGGAGACAAAAATGCTGCTGATGGGCTCAACAACAACTCATCGAAATTTCCATATCACTGGACTTCCGCCATCATGTGAACACGGTGATAGTATTGGTCAGACCAAAAGATGTAATGGTGTATGCTCGAGGGGTCAACCACGAGCAAGACAACATTACGAATATCGTTGGTTCTATCTTGATTTGACGATAGCCCACACTCAAATCAGGGTTTGAACAAGACAATAGATTCAACAACTGATCACAGGGATCAATCGATGAAGATATCATCTTTCTTCAACACACACACACACAAAAGATATCCCTTAGAGATGAACTAAGTTAAGCAAAGCTTTATCTTCCAACTCTCCAAGTTGTTGTCTAGCTCAACCAACTAGCTCAGGGATATCCAACAGAGATTCTTGGAGAATGGGTGGTTTAGAGGAAAACCAATATGATCACGAACTCAACATAGCGGTCAGGTGACAACCTGGTAACACTTCCAAGAAGATATCTGGAAAGTCACGAACCACCGATATATTACTAAGCTCGAGAACAATCTTGCTTTTCAGGGCAAGACGATATGATCAAATGAGTGAGGACTTGACAAGACCCTAACTCATCAATCGAAGTGTGCACCAGAAATAAGGACTATGTAGCACGATCAATCTTAGGATGATCATTTAATAACCACCACGCTAAGAATGAGGATATTGTCCATTAGCTACCAAGCAACGAGTTGCTCGGAGTATTGATTTCACACATCACAATTCACTTGTCGGCATTCCGGTTACAACAACACGAGGACCGAGGAATGAATGATGATGGTGAGAAGTATCACTACGACAAGAATTCATAAGAGAAGGTGCAATTCTCATGATGTTCCTGACATAAAGATGGTAACACTCCAAGGTAGAGCAGAATCAAAGATGGATTGGCATTTTAATCTGCGGAATACAACTACTTTGACCCAATCCTCGAAATGGACAAGGTACTGGAGTTTGTTTCTCCTAGTCATTCCCGGATAGAATGGCTTAACAGACCACAGGGATAATAGGGCATCGATGAACACAAATGCACACATACTCTTGGTTATCAACTGATAGAGGATGGTCGGGATACAACTAAAGAGAGCAACTCAAAGGAACATATAACTTTTCGAGTTGTGGAGGCATGGATTAGTATGTCGAACGATTTCAACATATTTCTTCCGGATAACCCATGCAGAAAGGTTGAACTGGCAGAGTCACAAATAGAATGGAGAACTCATCGAGGCGACTTCTGTTGTGATCTTTTGATCCAACAAACTTCTGCCATAAGTGGTTCATGGTGTTTGGAAGAAGGATGTACCACGGACCTCGAGGACTATCACAAAGTTACTAATATCCTAAAGGAACTAGCAAACACTATCAACATGAATGAGTAGAGTGAATCTCGGGTTCAAGAACCCAGGAGTAGAATACCTACTACTAAGTGGCATCACGGGATGCTTTCGAGAATGATGGCCAGAATCATCACACTGGGGACACAAAGCATGGCTGGATTACTAAGTGATACTCTAGACACCTAGGGTCATAATAATAACTCCAACATATATGTCGAGGCAATAGGGTACCTCAACTCACCGATTAGTGTGCTTAATCTGGCCCAAAAGGACATCGAGGAGCGGGAGGAAGGGATTTGCAAATGCATCGAGATAGTGTAGAAACCTTGGATGACTCGGACAGCATAACGGCTGTAAATGCTCAAAATGATTTGAGACATCATGCAAAATGGTGGCATAACCACTCTACAACATCATAACAAGATTCCGAGATCAAAATTTAACATACAGAAATAGTAGGAACTGAACTGAGGCTAAAAATCAACAATCTTAAAGGTCTATGGATTAGTAACACGTCATCCTGATAGATAGATGAGAAGCCTAGTTCTTAAACCCTGTAGAAGAGAAGAGGATGACTCAGATCAGTAGGGCATAAGATATAAGGAGTAAAAAGAGCCTTACGTACCCTTCCACAATCAATTCCCTTACATAACTAAAGCATTTCTAGACACAACTTCGACCAGTTTGGCTTGGTAATCCTCTGAGCAATCGGGCTCGATACCAACTTGTCGGGACCCGATTCCAAGTCACATCGATCTAGCCGGTAACACCTCATATCACTTTGCGGCCTCACGCATACGGTATTCCACGGTGTCGCCTTACCATGGCCCAGGACCGTTTTGCGCCTTTTGGCTCACGTATATGATAGTGTCGCTAGCATCCATATGATGAGAGAACCCGGGCCGACATGGCTAGTCGTGAACCCAAAGCGGCACTAACCCATGGGGACAGGCATACATGAATCACATCGAGCATGTCGGTCATCAACGTATGAATCCGGCTATAGCATCGGGCTAACAGGACTTGGTAACCCGGGCATGGCAGGCTTAGGTAGGACTCCGGATGTCACCGCGTGACATTTCCCGAAGGGACAGACACAGGAACGAAGTGAAACACATGCCGGCCAGTCAAGTGTCCAGAGCAGTAGTGCTGGGCTAGCAGGACTCCGGTGAACCGGGCTGTAGCGGACTACTATCGCTCAGGAGGCACTAGACTACATTTCCCCATATGAGAGGCTGCCAAGGATAAACAACAAGATTGTCGGATCCCACACATACCAAGCATTTCAAACATACACACAATATGCTCAATATGTGTAAATACAACATGGCATCACAACATAACTCTACGACTCAAATATTTATTCATTAGGCTCCGAGGAGCGATATATTACAAACATGGGTCTCATGACCCAACACTCAGAGCATACAAGTCAAAGCACAAGCGGAAGTTTAACATGTCTGAGTACAGACAACTATAAATGAAAAAGGCTGAGAAGCCTGACTATCTACCACATCCTGCCGAGGGCACAAGATCGTAGCTGAGGTAACAAGCTAAACGTCGAAATCCACGCGGAACTACTAGCGAGACTGACGTCTCTCTCCAAAACATAAAATAAGCAAACGTGAGTACAAACGTACTCAGCAAGACTTACATCAGAACTATCTACATATGCATCATTATCAACAAAGGGGTGGTGGAGTTTGACTGCAGCAAGCCAGCTTTGACTCGGTGGCTATCCTATACTACATTTGCAAGTAACTCTTTTGAGGTGGCGCTACGAGTCCACATATTCACCAATCAATACACCACTATGGATCCGATCCCGTCTTCCTACGAGAACGCCATCCATAGCGCTCACGCTTATCTTGCGCATTTTAGAGTATCCACTTTCACTTGTCTATGAACTGATATAGGCAACCCAGAAGTCCTTTACCGCGGACACGGCTATTCGAATAGATCATTTATAACCCTGCAGGGGTGTACTTCTTCACACAGGCTCTCACCACTTACCGCCGTTTACACGACATGTACTCGGCAACCTTCAAGCGGAAGCCTGGCGAGGGTGTCGGCCACGGCCTACCTAAACACTGAAGTCCCTAGTCCAAGTTTATCACCTATTCGGGTTCCATCCGCAGGGAGTCCGGCCGAGGTTTCCACTAACGGCCCCGAACGATTTGTGCAGGGTTCCCGAGACACCAAACGGGCGAATCGGTACACCGGGCCATGGTGTATCTACCGCATCATAGCCCACCCCTAGGGTCAGCACTACGCACGGCCTCCAACACATATCCTACAAACACCAGAAACTAGTTGCAACTCCTGGACAGAGGACAAGGGTGGTTAAGAAGCCGAGAGTCAATTAAGGATCCCAATGTGTGGTAGTAACTGTTTCATGGATCACAAACACGTAACTCAGTTCACGAGGACGGCTTCAATGAGACAACCCACCATGTACTCCTACATGGCCTCTCACCGCTACCTTTACCAAATCGTGTTCACACACTTAGCTCACACATAGTAGGACATGTTCACACACCTCCGATTCATCCCCGATGAATCAGACCTGACTCAACTCTAAGCAGTAGCAGGCATGACAAACAAGCATGATTGAGTAGGCACAACCGGGCTCAAACAACTCCTACTCATGCTAGTGGGTTTCATCTAATTACTGTGGAATGACAGGTCATGCAGAGGATAAAGGGGTTCAGCTACCGCAGCAAGTAGCAGATGAATCGTTGTTGTCCTAATGCAGTAAAAAGAGAGCAGGAGCGAGAGAGTGGGATTGTATCGGAATGAACAAGGGGGTTTTGCTTGCCTGGCACTTCTGAAGATAATATAGCTCTTCATCGGTGTCATCGAACTCATCGTCAGAACCATGTCTATCGAGAGGGGACAAACACCGGCAAACGCGGAAAGAACACAATCAATGCAATGCAACAATATGATGCATGATCATGACATGGCAATATGCTGTTGATTGAGCTAATGCAACTAGCAACCATATTAAACGAAGTTGGTTTGAACCAAGGGTTCAAATTCAAACTCCATATGTGCTTATTTAAATGTCAATTATTGAAATTGCCCTGTACAGCAACTTTAGGTTGTTCAGACATGCATGCAAATGACATAAAGAGATTCCTTGAATTTTTATGATAATTTTTTGTAGCGACCCGACCCGAATGGATCAAGCCTCTGTGCTTAGTATCATCCCTGGATCGGTATGCTGACACACACAATACTCGAAGGATTTATAACAGAGGTAAATCACATGTATGAATAACGTAAATACTATTACCTCAATCCAAAGATAGCGGAAGCAACAAGGTTGTGGATTCCCATCAACACCAACGGCAAAGTTGAGTATAGGAAATCGTAACCCTAACGTATCACTTACTCGTAAATGCGAAAAGTGCGCAACATGAAACATTGCAGCCCGGAAACGGGTCAGCACATGGAATATGCTGGCAATGTAACACAAAGAGAGTAATGAAAGAATAAGCTATACTACATGCATATATGGCTGGTGGATAGATCTATGGTTACAGTTTGTTCGAAAAAGCCAATTTTTTCCTACATCAAAGGAATAAATTTTAATTTAACTATCATGGTGGTTGAAACATCATTGAGAAGGTATAACCCCAACTCAATCCCAATTAAAGTAATTAACAACCCAGCAATATTAATTTAGAGTGATGAGATACATGTGAATACTCAAGTACTAGATACTCGAATTGTCCATAACCGGGACACGGCTAACCATGATTAGATTGTACACTCTGCAGAGGTTTAGCACTTTTCCCCACAAGACTCGATCGCCTCCGTTGATCTCTCGCACTGCATGGTGTTTGAGAAACGGATGACCGAGACACAGTCTTTCAGAAACATTAACTCTCTACTCCGGATAGATCATACCAAACCTATAAAACCCACTACCTGCTAATCTAACTCTTCAAGAGCTTCACGTAACTTACTCAACTATGCTAGAGCCCATAATAGCTTGTGGCTGCACACGGAAGTTTCTAGCATGAATAATCTCAGTTCCCTTTGAGCCTGGGTGGCGGCCCATAGGAAGATCACACGGGTACCCCGGGATTTCTAGAAATAAAACAGACAACACTGGGTTCCCCAGGTGCCTCAATCCACCCAAAAGTGTATTTAAGTTGCCACCTTAAGTAAACCATTAATTAGCAATCTCACATCTGTCGTGAATATCTCTCAAACCCAAACCACGTCTACGAGCATAGCATAGCAATATAAACAACACGTGGAAGTAACTCCCAAGGGTTTGATAGTATGTGAGCAATAGGTTCCTACCTCATCATCTACTTCCCAACCCACAAATTAATGCCATCCTAATCATGCAATGCCGGAGGGTTGAGCTAATGCATAACAACTGGGTATGAAAAGGTATGATCAAGTGTTACTTGCCTGCAAAGTTGATGAAGATGATTCGCACTCAAAACTCTTGATAGTTCTACTCGTCACACTCCGGTCAATCTATCGTAAGCAATCAACAGTAGCCACACATAAGCAATCACTCAAAACATCAGAAAGAACGAAGAAACAATTCAGAAAACATCAAAACCAATCAAATAACTCTTGCAACATAAAATGATTTCTAACAGTACCAAAATTATGTGAATTTGGCCTTATCAGAAAGTTTAGGTCAAGAGCTTCGATTTGCAAAAAGAATCAACTAAATCGGAGTTACGAAACTCAAGTTATGATCAAACAAAGTTCAAATTCAAATCTGGTCTAATTCAAATTTTAAATTTTCGAAAACATGTTTGAGTTGGATTACTGGATAGAGGAGATCATAACGAAGAAGTGGGCGTTGGTTTCGCTGGATTTGGTCTAACGAGTGAAAAGTTATGGTCGTTTGAAGATTAGGGACTAATCTGTGAAGAAAATAATTACTTACGGGTCCCTAACAGAAAACTAAAATAAAATGAAAAGGCTATCTAGCGAACGTTAAGCTAACGAACGGAAAAACCATTCGGTGCAAACCCTAACTAACGAACGTTCATCGAATAAGAAAAAAACGTTTTAGAAAAAAAAACAAAAGGATCTCGACCCTTAGATCCAGATCGGACGGACGGGGAGGGTCGGCGGTTATCAAGGGCGCATGGCGGCGAACTCGGCGACGCTGGGAGGGCGGCGGCGTCTCGGCTCGGTCGGGTGGTGGCTCAAGCGACGAGGAAGGCAGGTGGTCTAGGAGGCGGCGGCGAGGGAGGAGATTGGCGGCGGCGGTGGCTCCGGCGGCAAGCGGAGCGGGCGAGCTGCGGCTCCGGCTCGGCGAGATGCTGCAGCACGGCGAACGAGGAGAGAGAGAGGGTCCCAAGGCTGGGATTTATAGGAGGGAGGAGGCTGGCTTGGAGGAGGGCAAGGTGGCGCGGTGTCCGGCAGACGTCTGGCGGCAAGCGCTCCGTCAAGGGAGTCGGTCTCGGGAGATCGGGGACAAACTGACGGCGGTTGGCCGGGCAGCTGACTGGCAGGAGGCTGGGCCGCCCAATGGGGATTTTTTATAAAACAGAAAAATAAAAATAAAATAATAATAATAACAAAATAAATAGAAATATTATATATGCATATAATATATCAAAATTTTCAGAAAAAAAATTTCATACGAGATGAACATTATTCTAGCATTAAATAAAATACACACAAATTTAAATAAAGCAAAGAGTGCTTACGGTCCAATAAAATCCAACAAAAATCATTTTAAAAATATCAAAATGAATTCAAATTTATTTCTCTCCATTTTTACGAGGTAGGGAATCATGTTACCCTATTTTCCATATATTTTATTTTTGAAGAAAAATAATTTGAATAAAACTCAAATAACTCCAAATTGGAAATAAATTCAAGAGAACTTTGAATTTTAATTCTTTGAAACTCCCAACTCATATTTCATATGTTTTGAAGAAGTCCTTTTATCTTTGCTCGTGAAAATCATTGAGTTGCATAAAGTTTCGTAATTGGAAATATTTTCCAAATGAAATTCAAATATTTTCAACACCTTGTCATTTAAATAAATGGAAGAAGTCATGTCATCTTCTCTCCAGGGTTTTGTGATGAAAAGAATTTGAATTCCCGAAGATCATAAAATGCAAAAATGAAAGTTTGGGAAAGTCCTTTTATTCCCTCTCATTTAACTTTCAAAAGTTTCGAATTCACTCACTTTCAGTCAGTCAATCAAACAATCAAAACTATCTATCTATTTATTTATAACATTCCAAAATTTAGAATTTTGGGATGTTACAAACCTACCACCCTTAAAATGAATCTCGTCCTCGAGATTCGGAGAGGCTAGAAAGAAATAGGTTAGGGTTTGGGGGTCTTCTCAAAATCCATCGATCATCCCAAGGGGTCTGGGGTGCTACCACCCTTAGAAGCATGGTTACGGTTCCATCAAAACTCATATACTCCATCCTTATTGTTGACAGTGTCGGTCTTCTCAAATCGTAAGGATAATTCCTTCTCTGGGCTCTTCTGGTAGTGGCATAACCTTTTCCTCAATCCTTTTGTCCTTTACTTCTTGGTAAGGTTGTTCCAAGACTGGGTCTTCATAGTCGACGGTCCGGCGCCAATACTAATCAGCTATCGATATCTCATGGTGGTCAACAATTTATGGTTTGTCCTGCAGAAATGGAGTGCAGGTTGAACCTCACCGTATATCCTACGGTTGGCAAAAGCTGCCTTGTACAAGGGAAAATACTTATACCATTCTAAGGTTCAAACAAGGTTTTGATCGTCGTCTCTCTACCATAGGTAAGTCACTCAGATTTACCATCCCATATAGCAAAGCGAATAATAAGAGTAAGTCGGTATGGTGATCAGTCCATCCCGCACTCCAAATCATTACTTTGTACATGGTTTAGCGAATCTCGCATTCTAACACTCGGTCATCCTCACAAGCATTGCAGAATTTCTCTTGTCGACGAACCAAGTTCGGAAAATCCATTGATTACGCAAGCCAAACAAAACATCTATCGTTCCTTAACAACTCTCAGGTTTTTGCGTAAACTCCTATAGAATCGTCGGTTGATAAAATCGTAACTTCTTCCAGGGTTCTCCTTCAGCAAGAGTGTGCTTGTTTCTTGGTAGGTCATGGGGCCTGTGGGTTATGGCCCATCTCATCACTTGCAAACCTTGAACTCATCATCGGGGCAACTGATCATTATCCCAACTTCCAACTTCCTAGTATACTTAAAATCCATCCAATAGTATGGTCTTCCTTCCTTCTATTGTACCAAATCGAGACGTGATTACTCGGACTCATCATGGAATTTCCATTGATCCATACTTCCAACATCATACCTCCTTTATATCCAATAGTAAATTCATCTCTTCATCCTCATGGGATATCCCACCTACCGAGATGAAGACTTATACTTATGAAGTCCATACTCCACTTCGTGGAACATCATTATCCTTTCGAGGTCAAACGTCCTTACGAGGATTATTGGCCATCTCGCATGGCACTTCTTCAAGCTGGAAACATGAAACACATCATGAACTCCTGACAGTCCTTCGGGTGACTCCAACTTGTTAGCCAATTCTCCCATACGTTCCAAACTCGGTATGGTCCTACAAATCTCGGGGCTAACTTTCCCTTAACTCCAAATCGTTTAACTCCTCGCAGAGGGACACACGAAGACATGCTCTGTCTCCAATTTCATAGACTACCTCCTTGCGTTTTTGAGTCTGCATAACTCTTCTGCCTGGACTGAGCTACCTTCAGTCTACCTCGAATCCACTTAACATTTTCTTCCGAATCCTTGATCACATTTGGTCCAAACAACTGACGGTCTCCAGCTTCATCCCACACTCTCTTGGGGTATCAAACATATCGAGACAAAAACTCATATTCATTTTGTCTGAAATCCATTCAGTGGGTATCCTTATCTTTTCCAGGGGTCAACGGTTCTTACAGGGTACTACCACCCTTAAAATGTTCCAATATCCCATAGACCATATTTCTCATATCCTCGAAATTGGTCAACACCTTTCCTCATAGGGTAACCCATAAAATCCAAAGCAGTACCAACACTGCTAACTTTATTGATTCTTAAATCATTACAATCATCTCGCTCTTCCATTACATGTCTCAACTTAACACCTCAATATAAAAGAAAAGCTCTCACTTCTACTACTACATTTATTACATTACAAATTCAACTATATATCACAGTCTCCTTCTCCTTGGACAATCTCTGGCAAGGTGCCATGCTACATTACAACGGAAACATATTACTTCTGACAGGTTTCGAGGTTTCCTCATGATCACATAGCCTCCTTGGATCCTCGGCTTCCATTTTGGGCAAGTGTTGATGTAGTGCCCTGACTCCTTGCATTTGTAACAGGTGACATGACTCAGGTCCTTCCTGGAATCCAATCTATTCCTCTTCCTGGACCTTTCTGTTCCAATCAGGGCTTTTATTTCCTGTGGGTCATACTCTACTTCCTCTATCGGGAATTCTACTAGATCTCCATTCAGACAATCTTGCGAGATGTGTCCTTCTTCTCCACATGAATAGCATGACTTGGTGCGGGCTTTAATTTTGTTTCCTTTGTGTGTGTCCTCAACATCTTCCTTCGTCACAGGTTCTTCTAACATCTCCATGAGGGCTCCTTTCATTTCTTCTTTCTTCTGCTGGATGGTTCTCTGTACCCTAGTGTAAATGTGACCTTTGGCGAGGTGGTAGTGGGTAGTTCCTTCACACAAGAAACAAGTAATCTGTCTAGTTGGGCATTCTTCAGTTGGGTGATTTCCTTCACAATTAGGGCGTTCATCCTTGTGATCCTTATGGGTGTGTCCTATTTCTCCACAGAGCTTGCATGCACAAGGTTTCTTCATATCCTTTCCCGAAGGCTTCAATTTCTGGGACACAAACCGATACATTAGCAAAGTCAACTTAATTTCTCCCCAAGTGGTTACTCCTTGCCATCCGTTGATGGTTTGGTACATCCTCCACCAAGTATCAGCACCTCTTTCAAAGCACTGAAGGGCATCTTTGGGTCATATCCTTTACGGTTATAGGGTTATTCTCCATTTGATTCTCCATGTTCCGAATCCATTGGTCTGTCTCCAATTGACGCATTGGTCCAGACAATACAAGCTCATCTCCATTCATCCTCTATTGGGTCCATGGGTTTGGGGTGGGACAAGAGAGATAGAGAGGGATGCACACGATACAAACAAAAGTTTTGAAAGACAGGTTTTATTGTGGCTGTCGGAAAAACATCAAACAAATGACAGCTCACAAACGTCGCATCTAACGTAGGTATATAACTGGGGTTTGGTCTTCTAAAGGTCAATGTCGTCAAACTCTTCAAATCTTGTTCATGTCTCCGATGGCTGCTTCCGATCATGCTTGTCCTTCTCAAGTTCTTTTGTCAAATCATCTCTGTTGACGTGAAGTCTCTTGCGACGTCCTTTAATATTTCTGGAGTTGCATTCCACACTTATGGTTTCAACTTCCTTGACTTGGACCATGGTCCTACTGTCCTTCAGTTCCTGACGAATCTCCGGTATCTCGATGTTTTTCTCCTTCAGCTTGTCTACTTTCAGTTTCAGGTTCCTGAATTCTTCATGAATTGCCTCCTTGTCAAATACGTCTTCCTGCAGATCCATCTTAAACTCCTTGACGTAATACTCCGGATACCGGTGATACACCAGCTAAGATTTAAAACTTCATCTTTTGCTAACAGATACTCTATCAGCCTTCTACCATCTATCCTTCCATGTATCTGCATACTTAACTCCGCATGGTGACAATGGCATAAGCGGGCGATAACATCATGGATAGCGTGTTTCTGCTCTTGTCATTTCCATGAGCTATCATTCCATAATTGATATCTCCTGCCTTAGGGTTCTCCTGACAAAACTTTGAGTTACTAACTCTCCATGCCCCGGTCTTTCTCCGATACACCTTGATCTCGGGTATTGACAGCTTCCATAGTCTGCCAGGTTCCATAAAGGTAGCCTTCCTAGGTCATACAAATCTGGGAATTCTTCAGAGCCTTCAAAATCTCCTAGTCTTCGGAGTCTTCAACAGTTGTAGTTTCCATTTACACGGTAAAATCCTCTTCATTCCAAATGGTCTTAGTTGTCCGATATCTTGTCTCCTTGGAGTGGTCTCATCGGTCGAATCTTCAAGTGGTCAAAAGGGAAAAAAAGTATGGTCTCTCTAAAAGGAATATTTGAATAAGCTCAGAAGAGAAGAGAGGTAAAAGATCTTTTTGAAAAAAAGAAGTTGTAGAGAAAAAACTTTCCTATGGGCTTGCCAGTTTCTAGGGTCACGTCCTACAGTCAACATGTGCTCTGATACCATCTTGTAGCGACCCGACCCGAATGGATCAAGTCTCTGTGCTTAGTGTCATCCACGGATCGGTATCTTTGACACACACGATTACTCGAAGGATTTATAACAGAGGTAAATCACATGTATGAATAACGTAAATACTATTACCTCAATCCAAAGATAGCGGAAGCAACAAGGTTGTGGATTCCCATCAACACCAACGGCAAAGTTGAGTATAGGAAATCGTAACCCTAACGTATCACTTACTCGTCGTTACGAAAAGTACGCAACATGAAACGTTGCAGCCGGAAACGGTCAAGACATGGAATATGCCGCAATGTAACACATAGAGAGTAATGAAAGAATAAGCTATACTACATGCATATATGGCTGGTGGAAAGCTCTATGGTTACAGTTTTTTTGAAAAAAGCCATTTTTCCTACATCAAAGGAATAAATTTTAATTTAACTATCATGGTGGTTGAAACATCATTGAGAAGGTATAACCCCAACTCAATCCCAATTAAAGTAATTAACAACCCAAAGCAATATTAATTTAGAGTGATGAGATACATGTGAATACTCAAGTACTAGATACTCGAAATTGTCCATAACCGGGGACACGGCTAACCATGATTAGATTGTACACTCTGCAGAGGTTTGCACTTTTCCCCACAAGACTCGATCGCCTCCGTTGATCTCTCGTGACCGCATGGTGTTTGAGAAGCGGATGACCGAGACACTGATCTTCGTAAACATTAACTCTCTACTCCGGATAGATCATACCAAACCTATAAAACCCACTACCTGCTGATCTACCTCTTCAAGAGCTTCACGTAACTTACTCAACTATGCTAGAGCCCATAATAGGTTGTGGCTGCACACGGAAGTTTCTAGCATGAATAATCTCAGTTCCCTTTGAGCCTGGGTGGCGGTCAATAGGAAGATCACACGGGTACCCCGGGAGTTCCAGAAATAAAACAGACAACACTGGGTTCCCCAGGTGCCTCAATCCACCCAGATGTGTATTTAAGTTGCCACCTTAAGTAAACCATTAATTAGCAATCTCACATCTGCCGTGAATATCTCTCAAACCCAAACCACGTCTACAAGCATAGCATAGCAATATAAACAACACGTGGAAGTAACTCCCAAGGGTTTGATAGTAACAGGGCAATAGGTTCCTACCTCATCATCTACTTCCCAACCCACAAATTAATGCCATCCTAATCATGCAATGCCGGAGGGTTGAGCTAATGCATAACAAGCTGGTATGAAAAGGTATGATCAAGTGTTACTTGCCTGCAAAGTTGATGAAGATGATTCACACTCAAAACTCTTGATAGTTCTACTCGTCACACTCCGGTCAATCTATCATAAGCAATCAACAGTAGCTACACATAAGCAATCACTCAAAACATCAGAAAGAACGAAGAAACAATTCGGAAAACATCAAAACCAATCAAATAACTCTTGCAACATAAAACGATTTCTAACAGTACCAAAATTATGTGAATTTGGCCTTATCAGAAAGTTTAGGTCAAGAGCTTCGATTTGCAAAAAGAATCAACTAAATCGGAGTTACGAAACTCAAGTTATGATCAAACGAAGTTCAAATTCAAATCTGGTCTAATTCAAATTTTAAATTTTCAAAAACATGTTTGAGTTGGATTACTGGATTGAGGAGATCCTAACGAAGAAGTGGGCGTTGGTTTCGCTGAATTTGGACTAACGAGTGAAAAGTTATGGTCGTTTGAAGATTAGGGACTAATCTGTGAAGAAAATAATTACTTACGGGTCCCTAACAGAAAACTAAAATAAAATGAAAAGGCTATCTAGCGAACGTTCGCTAACGAACGGAAAAACCATTCGGTGCAAACCCTAACTAACGAACTTTCACCGAATAAGAAAAAAATGTTTTAGAAAAAAAAACAAAAGTATCTGGACCCTTTGATCCAGATCGGACGGACGGGGAGGGGCGGCGGTTACCGCGGCGGCGGCGGCGAACTCCGGCGACGCGGGAGGGCGGCGGCGTCTCAGCTCCGGTCGGGGTGGTGGCTCCGGGCGACGAGGAAGGCGGGTGGTCGAGGAGGGCGGCGAGGGAGGAGATTTGCAAGGCGTGGTGGCTCCCGGCGATGAAACGGAGCGGGCGGGCGGCGGCTGCGGGCTCGGGCTCGGGCGAGATGCGGCGGCGGGCAGGGCTCCGTGACTCGGCGAGATGCGGCAGCGGAACGGCGAACAAGGAGAGAGAGAGGGGTCCGGGCGGGATTTATAGGAGGGGAGGGGAGGCGCTGGCTTGGAGGAGGGGCAAGGTGGCGCGGTGTCCGGCGACGGCGGCGGCGGCAAGGCCTCAAGTGGAGTCGGTCTCGGGAGATCGGGACGGCGACGGGTGGCTGGGTCAAGCTGGGCAGGAGTCGGGCCCAAGTGGGAGGATTTTTTTATAAAATGTATAAATAAAAATAAAATAATAATAATAACAAAATAAATAGAAATATTATATAGGCATATAATATATCAAAATTTTCAGAAAAAAAATTTCCTACGAGATGAACAGTATTCTAGCATTAAATAAAATACACACAAATTTAAATAAAGCAAAGAGTGCTTCTGGTCCTATAAGATCCAACAAAATCATTTTAAAAATATCAAAATGAATTCAAATTTATTTCTCTCCATTTTCTGAGGTAGGGTATCATGTTACCCTATTTTCCATATATTTTATTTTTGAAGAAAAATAATTTGAATAAAACTCAAATAACTCCAAATTGGAAATAAATTCAAGAGAACTTTGAATTTTAATTCTTTGAAACTCCCAACTCATATTTCATATGTTTTGAAGAAGTCCTTTTATCTTTGCTCGTGAAAATCATTGAGTTGCATAAGTTTCAGAATTGGAAATATTTTCCAAATGAAATTTAAATATTTTCAACACCCCTTGTCATTTAAATAAATGGAAGAAGTCATGTCATCTTCTCTCCAGGGTTTTGTGATGAAAAGAATTTGAATTCCCAAAGATCATAAAATGCAAAAATGAAAGTTTGGGAAAGTCCTTTTATTCCCTCTCATTTAACTTTCAAAAGTTTCAATTCACTCACTTTCAAATACCAATCAAACAATCAAAACTATCTATCTATTTATTTATAACATTCCAAAATTTAGAATTTTGGGATGTTACAAACCTACCACCCTTAAAATGAATCTCGTCCTCGAGATTCGGAGAGGCTAGAAAGAAATAGGTTAGGATTTGGGGGTCTTCTCAAAATCCATCGATCATCCCAAGGGGTCTGGGGTGCTACCACCCTTAGAAGCATGGTTACGGTTCCATCAAAACTCATATACTCCATCCTTATTGTTGACAGTGTCGGTCTTCTCAAATCGTAAGGATAATTCCTTCTCTGGGCTCTTCTGGTAGTGGCATAACCTTTTCCTCAATCCTTTTGTCCTTTACTTCTTGGTAAGGTTGTTCCAAGACTGGGTCTTCATAGCTGACGGGTCTGGCGCAAATACTAATCAGCTATCGATATCTCATGGTGGTCAACAATTTATGGTTTGTCCTGCAGGAAATGGAGTGCAGGTTGAACCTCACCGTGATATCCTACGGTTGGCAAAAAGCTGCCTTGTACAAGGGAAAATACTTATACCATTCTAAGGTTCAAACAAGGTTTTGATCGTCGTCTCTCTACCATAGGTAAGTCACTTTCAGATTTACCATCCCATATAGCAAAGCGAATAATAAGAGTAAGTCGGTATGGTGATCAGTCCATCCCGCACCCAAATCATTACTT
The DNA here is from genome assembly GCA_021605145.1 of Aegilops bicornis. Classification (NCBI taxonomy): domain Eukaryota; kingdom Viridiplantae; phylum Streptophyta; class Magnoliopsida; order Poales; family Poaceae; genus Aegilops; species Aegilops bicornis. The sequence goes on along the minus strand of CM038674.1, from coordinate 455,440,381 downwards.
TGTACATGGTTTAGCGAATCTCGCATTCTAACACTCGGTCATCCTCACAAGCATTGCAGAATTTCTCTTGTCGACGAACCAAGTTCGGAAAATCCATTGATTCTGCAAGCCAAACAAAACATCTATCGTTCCTTAACAACTCTCAGGTTTTTGCGTAAACTCCTATAGAATCGTCGGTTGATAAAATCATAACTTCTTCCAGGGTTCTCCTTCAGCAAGAGTGTGCTTGCTTTTTGGTAGGTCATGGGGCCTGTGGGTTATGGCCCATCTCATCACTTGCAAACCTTGAACTCATCATCGGGGAAACTGATCATTATCCCAACTTCCAACTTCCTAGTATACTTAAAATCCATCCAATAGTATGGTCTTCCTTCCTTCTATTGTACCAAACTGAGACGTGATTACTCAGACTCATCATGGAATTTCCATTGATCCATACTTCCAACATCATACCTCCTTTATATCCAATAGTAAATTCATCTCTTCATCCTCATGGGATATCCCACCTACCGAGATGAAGACTTATACTTATGAAGTCCATACTCCACTTCGTGGAACATCATTATCCTTTCTGTGGTCAAACGTCCTTACAGGGGATTATTGGCCATCTCTGCATGGCACTTCTTCAACTGGGAAACATGAAACACATCATGAATTCCTGACAGTCCTTCGGGTGACTCCAACTTGTTAGCCAATTCTCCCATACGTTCCAAACTCGGTATGGTCCTACAAATCTCGGGCTAACTTTCCCTTAACTCCAAATCGTTTAACTCCTCGCAGAGGGGGCACACGAAGACATGCTCTGTCTCCAATTTCATAGACTACCTCCTTGCGTTTTTGAGTCTGCATAACTCTTCTGCCTGGACTGAGCTACCTTCAGTCTACCTCGAATCCACTTAACATTTTCTTCCTAATCCTTGATCACATTTGGTCCAAACAATGACGGTCTCCAACTTCATCCCACACTCTCTTGGGGTATCAAACATATCGAGACAAAAACTCATATTCATTTTGTCCGAAATCCATTCATGGGTATCCTTATCTTTCCAGGGGTCAACGGTTCTTACAGGGTACTACCACCCTTAAAATGTTCCAATATCCCATAGACCATATTTCTCATATCCTCGAAATTGGTCAACACCTTTCCTCATAGGGTAACCCATAAAATCCAAAGCAGTACCAACATCGCTAACTTTATTGATTCTTAAATCATTACAATCATCTCGCTCTTCCATTACATGTCTCAACTTAACACCTCAATATAAAAGAAAAGCTCTCACTTCTACTACTACATTTATTCTGTTACAAATTCAACTATATATCACCAGTCTCCTTCTCCTTCGGACAATCTCTGGCAAGGTGCCATGCTACATTACAACGGAAACATATTACTTCTGACAGGTTTCGAGGTTTCCTCATGATCACATAGCCTCCTTGGATCCTCGGCTTCCATTTTGGGCAAGTGTTGATGTAGTGCCACGACTCCTTGCATTTGTAACAGTGACATGACTCAGGTCCTTCACGGAATCCAATCTATTCCTCTTCTGGACCTTTCTGCTCCAATCAGGGCTTTTATTTCCTGTGGGTCATACTCTACTTCCTCTATCGGGAATTCTACTAGATCTCCATTCGCATAATCTTGCGAGATGTGTCCTTCTTCTCCACATGAGTAGCATGACTTGGTGCGGGCTTTAATTTTGTTTCCTTTGTGTGTGTCCTCAACATCTTCCTTCGTCATGTGTTCTTCTAACATCTCCATGAGGGCTCCTTTCATTTCTTCTTTCTTCTGCTGGATGGTTCTCTGTACCCTAGTGTAAATGTGACCTTGGCGGGGGGTAGTGGGTAGTTCCTTCACACAAGAAACAAGTAACTGTCTAGTTGGGCATTCTTCGGTTGGGTGATTTCCTTCACAATTAGGGCGTTCATCCTTGTGATCCTTATGGGTGTGTCCTATTTCTCCACAGAGCTTGCATGCACAAGGTTTCTTCATATCCTTTCCGAAGGCTTCAATTTACGGGACACAAACCGATACATTAGCAAAGTCAACTTAATTTCTCCCCAAGTGGTTACTCCTTGCCATCCGTTGATGGTTTGGTACATCCTCCACCAAGTATCAGCACCTCTTTCAAAGCACTGAAGGGCATGCTGGGTCATATCCTTTCTGGTTATAGGGTTATTCTCCATTTGATTCTCCATGTTCCGAATCCATTGGTCTGTCTCCAATTGACGCATTGGTCCAGACAATACAAGCTGATCTCCACTCATCCTCTATTGGTTCCATGGGTTTGGGGTGGGACAAGAGAGATAGAGAGGGATGCACACAATACAAACAAAAGTTTTGAAAGACAGGTTTTATTGTGGCTGTCGGAAAAACATCAAACAAATGACAGCTCACAAACGCCGTGATCTAACGAGGGTATATAATCGGGTTTGGTCTTCTAAAGGTCAATGTCGTCAAACTCTTCAAGTCTTGTTCATGTCTCCGATGGCTTCTTCCGATCATGCTTGTCCTTCTCAAGTTCTTTTGTCAAATCATCTCTGTTGACGTGAAGTCTCTTGCGACGTCCTTTAATATTTCTGGAGTTGCATTCCACACTTCTGGTTTCAACTTCCTTGACTTGGACCATGGTCCTACTGTCCTTCAGTTCCTGACGAATCTCCGGTATCTCGATGTTTTTCTCCTTCAGCTTGTCTACTTTCAGTTTCAGGTTCCTGAATTCTTCATGAATTGCCTCCTTGTCAAATACGTCTTCCTGCAGATCCATCTTAAACTCCTTGACGTAATACTCCGGATACCGGTGATACACCGGCTAAGATTTAAAACTTCATCTTTTGCTAACAGATACTCTATCAGCCTTCTACCATCTATCCTTCCATGTATACGCATACTTAACTCCGCATGGTGACAATGGCATAAGCGGCGATAACATCATGGATAGCGTGTTTCTGCTCTTGTCATTTCCATGAGCTATCATTCCATAATTGATATCTCCTGCCTTAGGGTTCTCCTGACAAAACTTTGAGTTACTAACTCTCCATGCTCCGGTCTTTCTCTGATACACCTTGATCTCGTGTATTGACAGCTTCCATAGTCTACCAGGTTCCATAAAGGTAGCCTTCCTAGGTCATACAAATCTGGGGATTCTTCAGAGCCTTCAAAATCTCCTAGTCTTCGGAGTCTTCAACAGTTGTAGTTTCCATTTACACGGTAAAATCCTCTTCATTCCAAATGGTCTTAGTTGTCCGATATCTTGTCTCCTTGGAGTGGTCTCATCAGTCGAATCTTCAAGTGGTCAAAAGGGGAAAAAGTATGGTCTCTCTAAAAGGAATATTTGAATAAGCTCAGAAGAGAAGAGAGGTAAAAGATCTTTTTAAAAAAAAGAAGTTGTAGAGAAAAATCTTTCCTATGGGCTTGTCAGTTTCTAGGGTCACGTCCTACAGTCAACATGTGCTCTGATACCATCTTGTAGCGACCCGACCCGAATGGATCAAGTCTCTGTGCTTAGTGTCATCCCTGGATCGGTATGCTGACACACACAGTACTCGAAGGATTTATAACAGAGGTAAATCACATGTATGAATAACGTAAATACTATTACCTCAATCCAAAGATAGCGGAAGCAACAAGGTTGTGGATTCCCATCAACACCAACGGCAAAGTTGAGTATAGGAAATCGTAACCCTAACGTATCACTTACTCGTCAGTTCTAAAAGTCCGCAACATGAAACGTTGTAGCAGGAAACGGGTCAAGACATGGAATATGGCAATGTAACACATAGAGAGTAATGAAAGAATAAGCTATACTACATGCATATATGGCTGGTGGAAAGCTCTATGGTTACAGTTTTTGCGAAAAAGCCATTTTTTTCCTACATCAAAGGAATAAATTTTAATTTAACTATCATGGTGGTTGAAACATCATTGAGAAGGTATAACCCCAACTCAATCCCAATTAAAGTAATTAACAACCCAGCAATATTAATTTAGAGTGATGAGATACATGTGAATACTCAAGTACTAGATACTCGAGAATTGTCCATAACCGGGGACACGGCTAACCATGATTAGATTGTACACTTTGCGAGAGGTTTCATGACTTTTCCCCACAAGACTCGATCGCCTCCGCTGATTTCTCGTGACCGCATGGTGTTTGAGAAACGGATGACCGAGACACGCCTTTTCGTAAACATTAACTCTCTACTCGGATAGATCATACCAAACCTATAAAACCCACTACCTGCTGATCTACCTCTTCAAGAGCTTCACGTAACTTACTCAACTATGCTAGAGCCCATAATAGCTTGTGGCTGCACACGGAAGTTTCTAGCATGAATAATCTCAGTTCCCTTTGAGCCTTGGTGGCGGTCCATAGGAAGATCACACGGCACCCCGGGATTTCGAAATAAAGCAGAACAACACTTTGGGTTCCCCAGGTGCCTCAATCCACCCAGATGTGTATTTAAGTTGCCACCTTAAGTAAACCATTAATTAGCAATCTCACATCCGTCGTGAATATCTCTCAAACCCAAACCACGTCTACGATCATAGCATAGCAATATAAACAACACGTGGAAGTAACTCCCAAGAGTTTGATAGTAACAGGGCAATAGGTTCCTACCTCATCATCTACTTCCCAACCCACAAATTAATGCCATCCTAATCATGCAATGCCGGAGGGTTGAGCTAATGCATAACAACTGGGTATGAAAAGGTATGATCAAGTGTTACTTGCCTGCAAAGTTGATGAAGATGATTCGCACTCAAAACTCTTGATAGTTCTACTCGTCACACTCCGGTCAATCTATCGTAAGCAATCAACAGTAGCCACACATAAGCAATCACTCAAAACATCAGAAAGAACGAAGAAACAATTCGGAAAACATCAAAACCAATCAAAAAACTCTTGCAACATAAAACAATTTCTAACAGTACCAAAATTATGTGAATTTGGCCTTATCAGAAAGTTTAGGTCAAGAGCTTCGATTTGCAAAAAGAATCAACTAAATCGGAGTTACGAAACTCAAGTTATGATCAAACGAAGTTCAAATTCAAATCTGGTCTAATTCAAATTTTAAATTTTCAAAAACATGTTTGAGTTGGATTACTGGATAGAGGAGATCATAACGAAGAAGTGGGCGTTGGTTTCGCTGGATTTGGACTAACGAGTGAAAAGTTATGGTCGTTTGAAGATTAGGGACTAATCTGTGAAGAAAATAATTACTTACGGGTCCCTAATGTAAAACTAAAATAAAATGAAAAGGCTATCTAGCGAACGTTCGCTAACGAACGGAAAAACCATTCGGTGCAAACCCTAACTAACGAACGTTCACCGAATAAGAAAAAAACGTTTTAGAAAAAAAAACAAAAGGATCTGGACCCTTAGATCCAGATCGGACGGACGGGGAGGGGCGGCGGTTACCGCGGCTGCAACGGCGAACTCCGGCGACGCGGGAGATCGGCGGCGTCTCAGCTCCGGTCGGGGTGGTGGCTCCGGGCGACGAGGAAGGCGGTAGAGTGGTCGAGGAGGGGCGGCGCGGCGAGGGGAGGAGATTGGCGGCGGCGGCGGTGGCTCCATTTAAACGGAGCGAGGCGGGCGGCTCGGCGAGATGCGGCAATGCACGCATTTAACGAGGAGAGAGAGAGGGTCCTGGCACGGATTTATAGGAGGAGGAGGCGCTGGCTTGGAGGAGGGGCAAGGGGGCGCGGTGTCCGGCCGGCGTACGGCGGTGGCGGCGCTCCCGTGCAGGAGTCGGTCTCCTGCGGGAGATCGGGGACGGGCGATGGCGATGGCCGGGCTGACTGGGCAGGAGGCTGGGCCGGCCCAGTCGGCGGGAGGATTTTTTTTTATAAAACAGACAAATAAAAATAAAATAATAATAATAACAAAATAAATAGAAATATTATATAACCATATAATATATCAAAATTTTCAGAAAAAAAAATTCCTACGAGATGAACATTATTCTAGCATAAAATAAAATACACACAAATTTAAATAAAGCAAAGAGTGCTTCTGGTCCAATAAAATCCAACAAAAATCATTTTAAAAATATCAAAATGAATTCAAATTTATTTCTCTCCATTTTTACGAGGTAGGGAATCATGTTACCCTATTTTCCATATATTTTATTTTGAAGAAAAATAATTTGAATAAAACTCAAATAACTCCAAATTGGAAATAAATTCAAGAGAACTTTGAATTTTAATTCTTTGAAACTCCCAACTCATATTTCATATGTTTTGAAGAAGTCCTTTTATCTTTGCTCGTTAAAATCATTGAGTTGCATAAAGTTTCAGAATTGGAAATATTTTCCAAATGAAATTCAAATATTTTCAACACCCCTTGTCATTTAAATAAATGGAAGAAGTCATGTCATCTTCTCTCCAGGGTTTTGTGATGAAAAGAATTTGAATTCCTGAAGATCATAAAATGCAAAAATGAAAGTTTGGGAAAGTCCTTTTATTCCCTCTCATATAACTTTCAAAAGTTTCGAATTCACTCACTTTCAGTCAGTCAATCAAACAATCAAAACTATCTACCTATTTATTTATAACATTCCAAAATTTAGAATTTTGGGATGTTACATTTTTCATATATAATTTATTTCAATCTGAGCTACGGTTGAATTTCTATGATTTTTAGAAGTTTATACCATTTTCTGGAATTTCTTGAATTATTTTTAATCCAGAAAACGATTAATTGCGTCAGCAATGTGTAAGCATGACGTCAGCAGTCAAAGGGCTGGTCCAGTCAAACTCGATGGGGGTCCATCGTCGGTGTCACGGCTAATTAACGGAATTAATTAGTGCTAAGTTAAATGCTAACCTAAGTTAATTAGGCGTGGGCCCACATGTCAGTGACTTAACTGGTTAACTAAATTTTAATTAGCACTAAACTAAGTTAGTAGGGCTCTGGGCCCACTTGTCCGGAACCAGGGGAGGTCAACTGGGTCAACCCGGGTCAAACTCGCCGGAGTTGACCCGGGGCTCGTCGCCGGCAAGGCCAGGGACGGCGGAGAGCGTCGGGATTGCACCTCCGACGACCAAACCAATGGCGGAGGCCATCTACGTGACGAGGAGGCCCGGCCGCATCGACTGGTGCCATCGGTTTCGCCAGAGGTGGCCTGGAACAACGGCGGCGTCCACTCCCGCGGCGGCCGGAGTTCGGGCGAGGTTGGAAATGGTGCTGTGGGGCACGGCGGGGCGAACGGCTGGGTGCTACGGCTTCCTAGTGATGTGCTGAGCACGATGACATGCTCGGAGGAGGAGACGGAACTCGCAGACACGGCGAGGGGTCGAGGGGGAGGCATTGGCCGCGGCTATGGCGAACGGCGGCGGCAGACCCGCTCGGGCATGAGGGGGAGAGGACGAGGGGGAGAGCAGAGGAGGGGAGAGGACGAGGGGGAGGGGTCGGGGCGGTGCCGCAGAGGCGCTTCGAGGCGCTGCTGGGCGCATGAGGCGAGGCTGGGTGGTGGCGTGGCGCGGGCGGCGTCAAGAAGTGTCCTCCTCTCGCCTCGGGCAGAGGTAGGTGATGACTGCACAGCGGATGGGCCGAGCCAGCTGTAAGTGGCCTCGGCCTTTCTCTCTCTCTTACTAAATTGTTTTCTGTTTTCTAATTTTCCTGCAACTATTGGGCTTTATTAAAAATACTAAAACGATTCCAAAAATCCTGAGAATAATTGTGGGCTCTGTTGGGATTATTCCTAACAACCCAAAACTAGTTTCAGAATTATTAGAGCATTTAAAAATATTTATAGGATTTAAATGCCCCAATTCAAATACAATATGAATTTATTCAATAATCCAAATGTCATGGAAAAATGTGCAATATCTCTGTTATCAAGCTTTCCAGCATTTCCCAAAAATGGTGAACATTTTTGCAGGCCATTTGGGTTCATTGAAAAATATTTTCTTAGTTGAACCTATTTGAATTGCTTTGGTGCTAGGGCTTGGTCATCCCCACTTCAAAATTCCTTGAAAGTTAAACATGATGCAAGCAAGATGCAAACACTAGGCAGCACCAGAAGCTAGAGATGTGACACCCTGAATCCGGCATTGACCTCGTGTTTTCTAGGCTGTCATTATTGTTTCGACGCTTGTTTCTGTTACGTCGCGGCTTCCCGTTGCCATCCCTGACTTCAGATGTGCTTGGGTCGCTGGTGCCGCTACGGGCCAGCCAGCTATCCTCGCCCGTGCAAAAGCGAGTCATAAGGCTTGTTAGGGCTGCCATTTCCCTCGGCTTTTCCTGACCGAGGTGTCTGGCGAGCCATTCGTCCCGGATACTGTGTTTGAAGGCTGCTAGGGCTTCGACGTCCGGGTAATCGACTATTTGATTCTTCTTAGTAAGAAATATGTTCCAGAGTTTTCGGGCTGACTCTCCGGGATGTTGAATTATGTGACTTAGGTTGTCCGCGTCCGGAGGTCGGACATAGGTCCCTTGAAAATTGGCCCCGAAAGCATCCTCGAGCTCTTCCCAACTTCCGATTGAGTTTTCGGGAAGGCTTTTTAGCCAGTGCCGAGCTGGTCCCTTTAATTTGAGGGGTATGTATTTAATGGCGTGGAGATCGTCTCCACGAGCCATGTGGATATGAAGGATAAAGTCCTCAATCCAGACCCTAGGGTCTGTAGTTCCATCGTATGCCTCTATATTCACGAGTTTAAATCCTTCCCGAAATTCGTGATCCAGCACCCCATCGGTGAAGCACAGGGGGTGTGCGGCACCCCTGTATTTGGTTGTGTCGTGGCATGCTGTCGACGGTTGTTGTGTTCGGGTTCTGAGTCCTAGCTGGTGTTCGATCAATGTGATCGTTTCGGTAGCTCTGATCCTGTGCCGGAGCGTGCTTCCTAGATCCGTAGATGGATCTGGCCATACCGGACTTTTTGTCCAGGAGCTCACGTAAATCGTGTGCTGACTTGTGTGTGGCATATTTAGCCGTCTTGTCACAGCCACGGTGCGGTCGGTCCGGCTGATCGGTCATTTTCGGCTGAATGGGCTCTACGGCCTCGTCGTCGAATTCGGGCAGCAGCTTGCGCTTTGGATAGCTCTTTGTGTGACGATCATCGCTATATTTTTATTCTGTGTCGAGCATTTTGTTCCACATGCGGTTGAGCGTATCCTGCGCGGCCTTGAGCCTTTGCTTCTGCTTTTTTAGGCTCCTCGCTGTGGTGATAAGCCTTCTGTGGAGGTTATCTTGTTCCAAGAGTTTTTCTGGGATGATGAGTGCATCATCGTCCGGGCTGTTCTCTTCTCCGGAGACAGGTTGGTGGATTTTACCCTCGGGATCGGCGTCATCTGACGTCGGCTCCGGACTATGCTCATCGTCCCCTGGCTCATCCTGCTCCATCGCTGGATCCATGCGGTCGTCGTTTCCTTTGGAGTCAACCGGGGTTTTATTATTTCTTGCGCTGTTGTCGTTGTTTTTACTGTGGCGGGATTTAGAGCCGCGTCTACGGCACCGCTTTGGTGGCTTATCGAGGGGATTATCCTTCGTTGTATCGTCACCATCGCCTTCTTTTGGTGTGTCCACCATATATATATCATATGATGAGGTGGCTGTCCAGCGCCCTACAGGCAGTGGTTCCTGTTATTCTCCTGCATCGTCGTCCATATCGTCGATGTCTTCAGAGTTGAAGTCAAGCACGTCGGTTAAGTCATCGACAGTGGCTATAAAGTGGGTGGTGGGTGGGAGACGAATTTCTTCATCGTCCGCTCCCCACTCGAGCCGGACATAGTTCGGCGAAGAATCTCCTGACAAGGAAAGAAACCTTAATGAGTTTAGCACGTCACCCAAGGGCGAGTGCTGAAAAATATCAGTGGCGGTGAACTCCATGATAGGTGCCCAATCAGATTCGATAGGCACGGACGCACGCCGTTCGGATCCTGTGGCCGGAGATGAGTCCGAGGGTCCGATGACACCACTCTCACAGGAGGTGGAATCAGTGTTCGGCTCCGACGCCGATGAGTGTGCGGCTTCCATGGCGGGGTCCATCCACCCGTCCTCGGAAGGCACGACCTGCTCCGGATTGATTCCCGGCGCCACCGCGGGCGCGATCTCCCGAATACTGTCCGACGACAGAACAAAGTCATGCTCGTCATGACCGTTCGGCGCACCCGGCATGGGCTCGAAAAGATCGAAGATCAAGTCTCCGCGGATGTCGGTAGTATAGTTCAAGCTTCCAAACCTGACCTAATGGCCAGGGGCGTAGCTATCGATCTGCTCCAGACGGCCAAGTGAATTGGCCTGCAGTACGAAGCCACCGAATATGAAGATCTGTCCGGGAAGGAAAACCTCCCCTTGGACTGCGTCGTTGAAGATGATTGAAGGAGCCATCAAGCCTTACAACGACAACACAGTGGAACTCTCAATGAAAGCACCAATGTCGGTGTCAAAACCAGCGGATCTCGGGTAGGGGGTCCCGAACTGTGCGTCTAAGGCAAATGGTAACAGGAGGCAGGGACACGATGTTTTACCTAGGTTCGGGCCCTCTCGGTGGAGGTAATACCCTACTTCCTGCTTGATTGATCTTGATGATATGAGTATTACAAGAGTTGATCTACCACGAGATCGTAGAGGCTAAACCCTAGAAGCTAGCCTATGATTATGATTGTTGTTGTCCTACGGACTAAACCCTCTGGTTTATATCGACACCGGAGGGGGCTAGGGTTACATAGAGTCGGTTACAGAGAAGGAAATCTACATATCCAAATATCCAAGCTTGCCTTCCACGCAAAGGAGAGTCCCATCCGGACACGGGATGAAGTCTTCAATCTTGTATCTTCATAGTTCAACAGTCCGGTAAAAGTATATAGTCCGGCTGTCCGAGGACCCCTTAATCCCGGATTCCCTCAGTGGGGACGCGCCCAGGGGATAGGGCGCGCCTCCCTGCCTCGTGGCCACCTCGAAGCTTCCCTGACTTCCACTCCAAGTGTCCTGGATTGCTTCCGTTCCAAAAATAACTCTCCTAAAGGTTTCATTCCATTTGGACTCAGTTCGATATTCCTTTTCTTCGAAACACTGAAATAGGCAAGAAAACAGCAATTTGGGCTGGGCCTCCGGTGAATAGGTTAGTCCCAAAAATAATATAGAAGTGCTTAGTAAAGCCCATAAACATCCAAAACAGATAATATAATAGCATGAATACTTCATAAATTGTAGATACGTTGGAGACGTATCAGTGGTCGGGTGAGAATGGATCCAATCCCCCTCTATGGTGGTGGCTAAGTCCTATTTATAGTGGCCTTGGTCCTCTTCCCAAATGTTGGCGGGAAGGGATCCCACAACGGCCTGATTTGAAAGGGGACAAGTAGTACAGCTTATCTTGACAAAAGTAGTCTTCGCCTGTGAAAAGCCTCTGGTCGTGATGCTGCGGTGGGCTCGGCAAGGACCTCCGTCCTGCTGTCCTAGCGGTCTTGGTCTTGTTGCACCTGAATGGAAACCTTTGGCTGATTCCTCGGGACTCCACGCCTGTTGCTTGCCTCCCTTGCACCGAAGTGGAAACATGCGCTCTGCGCCCGCTGGCGCCCGCCTAGCCTTGGTCATCATGGCTCACGTCAGCTGAGCCTTGTGAGGTAAACCTTGCATAGAACTCTCCGCCCCTCGGGAGCCAGCCTGAAGAGGCCGATCCCCTCAGGGGTCTTGGCGTCGTTCGCCTCGTGAGGGTCCTGAGCTGTTGATGCTGGAGCTGGGACGTACCAGTCCGTCGATAGAGCCACATGGTGGGCCGCAGGTAGGCAGGGCTGGATGCCCCCATATCGAGAATGCCGGCAGTAGCCCCCGGGCCCAAGGCGCGCTCGGACTTGGCTTCCAGGCGAAGCCAAAGGGCAAGTGCGGAGCACCGCGGGCCCTAACCGCCTGCAGCCTTGATGACGCATGGCGATTGATGGGACGTGGGCGACTCCACTTCCCCATGACGCCTTGTTATTCGCTAGGCCTAGTGGTCGCCCGTTGTCAGAACAGCTCGCCCTTCGCAGATTGTCACACTCGGCCCTCGTTTCTTCCCTTCCCAATCATGCCGCTCCGTGCGTAGATCCGGCGTCGGTGCCTCCCTCCTTTTCCGGTGCCCGTCATGGCCCCCCAGCCGAGGAAGAAGAAGGGGAAGTCGTGCGCCCCGGCCGAGCCTCCACAGGCCTTGGATCCAGCCCTCGAGCAGTCAACGGTGATCAACGAGGAGGGGCGGGACAAGGTCTACCATGTGCTTGTGGCCGATTCCAGTGAGTGGAGGGCGACGGCCGTCCGTCCTGCGTCTTGGTGCATGAGTGGGATGAGTGCCACTGAGATCCCCATCCATCTCCATGCTCTCTTTGCGGGGCTGGTTCCTCCCTTCTCCCCCTTCTTCAATGTTGTAATCTCACATTACCAGATCCACATGCTGCATCTGGACCCCCGCTCTGTTATCCTTCTCGCCGTCTTCGCCTTCCTCTGCGAGGCCATGGTTGGCATTGCTCCTTTTGTGGCCCTGTTTCTCCATTTCTTCTTGCTTCGGTTGATCGATTCTCACCAATGCTCAGGATGCGTGACTTTTGAATCCGTGGCCGCAACCGCCAGCTCGGGAATTGACTTCGAGCTCTCACCGGCTGCGAAGGGGTTCCGGAAGCAGTAGCTGCTCATGGACGCCGGCACGTACAAACCCCCTGCTCCTGACTCCTGGGGCGCCGGTTTCGCCTAGCTCCGGTTGGGGCCACGATAAGCTCTCCGACCGGCGCCTTGCTTTTGTCTGGAAGAGGTTGGCGAGGTTCCAAGAGTTGGAAGTGACGGTGCCGATGGTGGTGAATGAATTCGTCAGGCAGCGCGTAGCTCCCTGATACGTCCATTTTGCATCATGCTTTTATATCAATATTTATTGCATTATGGGCTGTTATTTCACGTTATGTCACAATACTTATAGCTATTCTCTCTTATTTTACAAGGTTTACATGAAGAGGGAGAATCTTTGTTTGGAATTCAGGCTGGAAAAGGAGCAAATATTGGAGAGCTATTCACAAGAACTCCAAAAGTCCTGAAACTCCACGGAACATCTTAAAATAAATAAAGAAAAATCGTCGCCAAAGATGAAGGCCAGGGGGCCCACACCCTGCTCATGAGGGTGGGGGGTGCCCCCCCTGGGGCGCGCCCCCTACCTCGTGGGCCCCCTGGTGGCTCTCCGACGCCCATCTTCTCCTATATGAAGTCTTTCGATGAGAAAAAAATAGAAGGCAACCTTTCAGGACGAGACTCCGCCGCGAGGAGGCGGAACCTTGGCGGAACCAATCTAGGGCTCCGGTAGAGCTGTTCTGCCGGGGACACTTCCCTCCGGGAGGGGGAAATCATCACCATCGTCATCACTAACGCTCCTCTCATCGGGAGAGGGCAATCTACATCAACATCTTCACCAGCACCATCTCATCTCCAAACCCTACTTCATCTCGTCTCCAAGTCCGGGATTGGTGCTAGTAGTGTTGATTACTCCTTGTAGTTGATGCTAGTTGGTTTATTTGGTGGAAGATCATATATTCAGATCCTTTATGCATATTATTACCCCTCTGATTATGAACATGAATATGCTTTGTGAGTATTTACGTTTGTTCCTGAGGACAAGGGAAAAAATCTTGCAATTAGTAGTCATGTGAATTTGGGATTCGTTCGATATTTTGATAAGATGTATGTTGTCTAGCCTCCAGTGGTGTTATTTGAACGTCGACTACATAACACTTCACCATTATTTGGGCCTAGAGGAAGGCATTGGGAAGTAATAAGTAGATGATGGGTTGCTAGAGTGATGTAAGCTTAAACCCTAGTTTATGCGTTGCTTCGTAAGGGGCTGATTTGGATCCATATGTTTCATGCTATGGTTAGGTTTACCTTAATACTTTTGTTGTAGTTGCGGATGCTTGCAATAGAGGTTAATCGTAAGTGGGATGCTTGTTCAAGTAAGAACAGCACCCAAGCACCGGTCCACCCACATATCAAATTATCAAAGTAACGAACGCGGATCATATGAGCGTGATGAAAACTAGCTTGACGATATTCCCATGTGTCCTCAGGAGCGCTTTTCCTATTATAAGAGTTTGTCCAGGCTTGTCCTTTGCTACAAAAAGGATTGGGCCACCTTGCTGCACTTTATCTACTCTTTTTACTTGTTGCTCGTTACAATTTATCTTATCACAAAACTATATGTTACTACTTATTTCAGTACTTGCAGAGATTACCTTGCTGAAAACCACTTATCATTTCCTTCTGCTCCTCGTTGGGTTCGACACTCTTACTTATCGAAAGGACTATGATAGATCCCCTATACTTGTGGGTCATCAAGACTCTTTTTGACGCCGCTTCGGGAGTGTAGCGCCTTTGGTAGGTGGAATTTGGTAAGGAAAAATTTATATAGTGTGCTGAAATTTTACGTCACTTGTTACTATGGAAAGTAATTCTCACGAGGGGCTTGTTCGGGTATCTTCACCCCGTCCAAGAGAGCAAAGAGTTGCTCCTCAACCTACTGAACCTATTGAAAATGAAACTCCTTTTGAAATTCCTTCGGTATGATGGAAAAACTGCTAGCTAACACTTTTACGGAGATGGAACAAAGCATCACGATGAACATCTACTCTATGTGGATGAAGTTTGTGGACTATTTAAGCTTGCAGGTATACCCGATGATGTTGTTAAGAAGAAGGCCTTCCCTTTATCTTTGAAGGGAGATGCATTGACATGGTACAGGCTATGTGATGATATGAGATCATGGAACTATAAAGATTGAAATTGGAATTTCATCAAAAGTATTACCCTATGCATCTTGTTCATCGTGATCGCAATTATATATATAATTTTTGGCCTCGCGAAGGAGAAAGCATCGCTCAAGCTTGGGGGAGGCTTAAATCAATGTTATATTCATGCCCCAATCATGATCTCCCAAGAGAAGTAATTATTCAAAGTTTTTATGCTCAGCTTTCTGATAACAATCGCACCATGCTCGATACTTCTTCTGCTGGCTCTTTTATGATGAAGACTATTGAATTTAAATGGAATTTATTGGATAGAATTAAACGCAACTCAAGATTGGGACCTCGACGAAGGTAAGGAGTCAGGTATGACACCTAAGTTTGATTGTGTTAAATATTTTATGGATACCGATATTTTCCGTAAGTTTAGCACTAAATATGGACTTGACTCTGAGATCGTAGCTTCTTTCTGTGAATCTTTTGCTACCTATGTTGATCTCCCCAAGGAGAAGTGGTTTAAATATCATCCTCCCATAGAAGTAAAAGTAGATGCACCTATTAAAGTTGAAGAAAATACTGTCACTTATAATGATCCTATTATTCCCACTTCTTATGTTGAGAAACCACCTTTCCCTGTTAGAATGAAGGATCATGCTAAAGCTTCAACTGTTGTTCGTAAAAGCAATATTAGAACTTATACACCTCCTGAGCAAGTTAAAGTAGAACCTAATATTGCTATTGTTAAAGATCTCTTGTCCGATAATATTGATGGGCATGTTATTCAATTACGTGGTGAAACTGCTAGAATTGCTAAACCTTGTGCTAGAGATAAACATAGACCTGTGATAGGCGTGCCTGTTATTTCTGTTAAAATAGGAGATCATTGTTATCATGGCTTATGTGATATGGGCGCTAGTGCTAGTGTTATACCTATTACCTTGTATGAAGAAATTAAGCATGAAATTGCGCCCGCTGAGATAGAAGATATTGAGGTTACAATTAAACTTGCCAATACAGATACTATATCTGCAATGGGAATTGTTAGAGATGTTGAAGTCTTGTGTGGAAAAAACCAAATATCCCGCTGATTTTCTTGTTCTTGGTTCTCCACAAGATAGCTTTTGTCCCATTATATTTGGTAGACCCTTCTTGAATCTCGTTAATGCTAAGATAGACTGCGAAAATAATGTTGTTACTATTGGCTTGGATGATATGGTTCATGAGTTTAATTTCTCTAAATTTAGTAAACAACATCATGAGGAAGAATTGCCTAGTAAAGATGAAATTATTGGTCTTGCTTCTATTGTCGTACCTCCTAGTGATCCTTTAGAACACTATTTGCTAGACCATGAAAATGATATGTTCATGAATGGAAGAAGGCAAATAGATGAAGTATTCTTTAAACATGAACCTATTCTGCAACACAATTTGCCTGTTGAAATCCTAGGGGATCCTCCTCCACCCAAGGGTGATCCTGTGTTTGAGCTTAAACCGTTGCCTAATAATCTTAAATATGCTTATCTTGATGAAAAGGAAATATATCCTGTCATTATTAGTGCTAACCTTTCAGAGCATGAAGAAGAAAGATTATTGAAAACTCTGAAGAAGCACTGTGCCGCTATTGGATGTACTCTTGATGATCTTAAGGGCATCAGTCCCACTCTATGTCAACATAAAATAAATTTGGAAGCGGATGCCAAACCAGTTCGTGATCCTCAACGACGTTTGAATCCTAAAATGAAAGAAGTGGTAAGAAAAGAAATACTCAAGCTTACCGGAGGCAGGTATAATTTATCCGATTCTTGATAGTCAGTGGGTAAGTCATGTCCATTGTGTCCCTAAGAAGGGAGGTATTATTGTTATCCCTAATGATAAAGATGAATTGATTCCGCAAAGAATTATCACAGGTTATAGGATGGTAATTGATTTCCGCAAATTAAATAAGGCTACTAAGAAAGATCATTACCCCTTACCTTTTATTGATCAAATGCTAGAAAGATTATGCAAACATACACATTATTGCTTTCTAGATGGTTATTCCGGTTTCTCTCAAATCAATGTGTCGGCTAGAGATCAATCAAAGACTACTTTTACATGCCCTTTTGGTACTTTTGCTTATAGACGTATGCCTTTCGGTTTATGTAATGCACCTGCTACCTTTCAAAGATGCATGATGGCTATATTCTCTGATTTTTGTGAAAAAATTTGTGAGGTTTTCATGGACGATTTTTCCGTCAATGGTTCCTCTTTTGATGATTGCTTCAGCAATCTTGATTGAGTTTTGCAGAGATGTGAAGAAACTAATCTTGTCTTGAATTGGGAAAAGTGCCACTTTATGGTTAATGAAGGTATTGTCTTGGGGCACAAAGTTTACGAAAGAGGTATTGAAGTTGATAAAGCCAAGGTTGATGCTATTGAAAGATGCCATGTCCCAAGGACATCAAAGGTATAAGAAGTTTCCTTGGTCACGCCGGATTTTATAGGAGGTTCATTAAGGACTTCTCAAAATTTCTCGCCTCGACTAATTTACTACAAAAAGATGTACCATTTGTCTTTGATGATGATTGTGTAGAAGCATTTGAAATACTTAAGAAAGCATTGGTCTCTGCACCTGTTGTTCATCCACCTGATTGGAATTTACCCTTTGAAATTATGTGTGATGCTAGTGATTACGCTGTAGGTGCTGTTCTAGGGCAAAGAGTTGATAAGAAATTAAATGTTATCCATTATGCTAGTAAGACTCTAGACAATGCTCAAAGAAATTATGCTACTACCGAAAAGGAACTTTTAGCAGTTGTATTTGCTTGTGATAAATTCAGACCCTATATTGTTGATTCTAAAGTAGCTATTCACACCGATCATGCGCTATTAAATATCTTATGGAAAAGAAAGATGCAAAACCTAGACTTATTAGATGGGTTCTCTTGCTGCAAGAATTTGATTTGCATATTGTTGATAGAAAAGGAGCTGAGAACCCGCTGCAGATAACTTATCTAGGTTAGAGAATGTTCTTGATGACCCACTACCTATTGATGATAGCTTTCCTGATGAACAATTAAATGTCATAAGCACTTCTCGTAGCACTCCATGGTATGTTGATTATGCTAATTATATTGTTGCTAAATTTATACCACCTAGCTTCACATACCAAAAAATAAAAGGTTTTTCTATGATTTGCGACATTACTTTTGGGATGACCCACATCTTTATAAAGAAGGAGTAGATGGTGTTATTAGATGTTGTGTACCTGAGCATGAACAGGAACAGATCCTACGCAAGTGTCACTCTGAAGCTTATGGAGGACACCACGCTGGAGATAGAACTGCACATAAGGTATTGCAATCCGGTTTTTATTGGCCCACTCTCTTCAAGGATGCCCATAAGTTTGTTTTGTCTTGTGATGAATGTCAAAGAATTGGTAATATTAGTAGACGTCAAGAAATACCTATGAATTATTCACTTGTTATTGAACCATTTGATGTTTGGGGCTTTGATTATATGGGACCTTTTCGCCTCTAATGGATATACACATATTTTAGTTGATGTTGATTACGTTACTAAGTGGGTAGAAGCTATTCCAACTAGTAGTGCTGATCATAACACCTCTATTAAAATGCTCAAGGAAGTTATTTTTCCGAGGTTTGGAGTCCCTAGATATTTAATGACTGATGGTGGTTCACACTTTATTCATGGTGCTTTCCGTAAAATGCTTCCTAAATATGGCGTTAATCATAGAATTGCATCTCCATATCACCCGCAGTCTAGTGGTCAAGTAGAATTGAGCAATAGATAGCTCAAATTAATTTTGCACAAGACTGTTAATAGGTCTAGAAAGAATTGGTCCAAGAAACTGGATGACGCATTATGGGCCTATAGAACTGCATATAAGAATCCTATGGGTATGTCTCTGTATAAAATGGTTTATGGAAAAGCATGTCACTTACCTCTCGAACTAGAACATAAGGCATATTGGGCTATTAAAGAGCTCAACTATGATTTCAAACTTGCCGTGAGAAGAGGTTATTTGATATTAGCTCACTTTATGAATGGAGAACCCAAGCTTATGAAAATGCCAAGTTGTTTAAAGAAAAGTTAAAAGATGGCATGAAAAAGGATACAAAAGCGTGAGTTTAACGTAGGTGATTATGTATTGCTATACAACTCGCTTAAGATTTTTTGCAGGAAAACTTCTCTCTAAACGGAAGGTCCCTACGTAATCGAAGAGGTCTATCGTTCGGTGCCATAAAATCAACAACTTCAAGGCACAACCGAAGGTGGTAAACGGTCAAAGGATCAAACACTATATCTCGTGTAATCCTATAAATATTGAAACCAATATTATTGAAACCGTAACCCAGGAGGAATACATAAGGGACACTTTCCGCACTGCCTGCACTCCAAAAGGATAGGTATGTGGTACGGTAAGTAAACCGACTCCAAAACAATTTTTAAGGCAATATTTCTCCGTTTTGGAATATTTAGAAAAATAGAAAAATAAGTGGCAGTCCAGGAAGGACACGAGGGTGGTGGGTGCACCCTACCCCCCTGGGCGCGCCCCCTACCTCGTGAGCACCTCGTGTGCCCTACGGACTCCGTTTTCTTGCACAATACGTATTTTGGTCGGTAAAAAATTCATTATATATTCTCCCGAAGGTTTTGACTCTCGTATCACGCAAATATCCTCTGTTTTTGTTTCGAGCTGTTGCTGCTGCAGATTAGAGCAAGATGTCTTCTCAAGAGTCAGTCGGGGAGAGCCGGGTATCTAACCCGGCACCGGAACCAAGGGCAAACAGCGCCGCTAACCACTTTGGGCCAGCAACGGAGGAAGAGATGGATGCTGACTTGATGAGGGTAGATGCCATGGAAGATCAAGAAGTCACCTCTCACCTCCGAGCTGGGTTTACAATGGGGGAATTAGAGACCTCAGCGATTCCAAACTCGGTTATCCCTTCCAATGTTAGATTTCTTTCCTATGAAAATATGAGGAGGAGTGTCTCTTGTTCTCCAAGACTATGCAACACCCTTTGGGTGCAAGGAGCTTTAGCCGTTACGGTGAAAGCTTCAAGGAAATAATGGACCTCAAGCAGCAAGTCAATAAGCTCGAGGAGGAGAACCGTATCTTGAGGGGAATCATCGCCAAGAATATTACACCAACAACAAAAAAGGAGAAATAATCACATGGGTATGGGCACTCCCCTTGGCAACTGCCAAGCTTGGGGGAGGTGCCCTGGTATTTTATCACCATCACAACTCCTATCTTTACCGTTTTTCTTACTTCGATCCTATTAGTAGTATCTTGATTTAGTAGAATAAAGTCATGGCATGATCTAGTTTTGAGTTTTGCTTTATGATCCTTCTTTGTAATCGTGTCCGTGAGCTATGTAATAAAGATTAGTGTTGAGTCAAGGGCTTGATTATTTTGCCATGATCTTGGGTGAATAAAAGAAAAGAAGAAAAAGAACAAAAAGAATCAAAGAGTTCATAGTGATCTTATTGAAAGTAATGACTTCACATAGAAAGAGTATGATGATTAAAAGTTGTTGGGAGTTGGCAAATATAGCTTTGGTCATCGTTGCAATTAATAGGAAGAAATAAGGAAAGAGAGGTTTCACATATAGATATATTATCATTGACATCTTTTATGATTGGGAGCACTCATTAAAATATGACATGCTAAAGAGTTGATGTTGGACAAGGAAGACAACATAATAAGTTAGGTTTTCTTATATCTGAGATAAAGTATGTTGTCATGGATCCTCTAACATGTTGAGCTTGCCTTTCCCCCTCATGCTAGCCAAATTCTCAGCACCAAGTGGAAATACTACTTGTTCTTCCAAATACCCTTAAACCAGTTCAGCCATGAGAGTCCACCATATCTACCTATGGATTGAGTAAGATCCTTCAAGTAAGTTGTCATCGGTGCAAGCAATAAAAATTGCTCTCTAAATATGCATGACTTATTAGTGTAGAGAAAATAAGCTTTGTACTAACTTGTTGTGGAAGTAATAAAAGCGACGGACTGCATAATAAAGGTCCACATACAAGGGGCAATATAAAGTGACGTTCTTTTGCATTAAGATTTTGTGCATCAACCCGAAACGCAGCATGACAACCTCCGCTTCCCTCTGCGAAGGGACTATCTTTTATTATTATCCTCTACCTTATGCAAGAGTCACGGTGATCTTCACCTTTCCTTTTCATTTTATCCTTTGGCAAGCTCAAAGATGTTGGAAAGAACATGATATATATATATATATATATATATATATATATATATATATATATATATATATATATCTAATTGGATGTAGGGAGTATGAATTATTATTGTTGACATTACCCTTGAGGTAAAAGGCTGTGGGGCAAAACTATAAGCCCCTATCTTTCTCTCGTGCTGATTAAAACTCCGTAACCACAAGTATTGCGTGAGTGTTAGCAATTATGAAGGACTAAGTGATAGTTGAGTATGTGGACTTGCTTTTAAGCTCCGACATAGACTCTTTACGATGTTATGATAAATTGCAATTGCTCCAATGACTGAGGTTATAATTTGTTGGTGCTCAATAAGGTTTCGATTCATACTTTTGCATTGTGAAAAGATCATCACTTGAACATAAGTAATCATATGACAAAAATCTATATATGTTGTTGTTATGGAAATAATCATGATGCCTTCATGTCCGTATTTTATTTTTATCGACGCCTCTACCTCTAAACATGAGGACATATTTATTGTTATCGGCTTTTCGCTTGAGGACAAGCGAGGTCTAAGCTTGGGGGAGTTGATACGTCCATTTTGCATCATGCTTTTATATCAATATTTATTGCATTATGGGATGTTATTTCACGTTATGTCACAATACTTATAGCTATTCTATCTTATTTTACAAGGTTTACATGGAGAGGGAGAATGTCGGCAGCTAGAATTCTGGGCTGGAAAAGGAGCAAATATTGGAGACCTATTCTGTGCAACTCCAAAAGTCCTGAAACTCCACGGAATATCTTAAAATAAATAAAGAAAAATCATCGCCAAAGATGAAGGCCATGGGGCCCACACCCTGCTCACGAGGGCGCGCCCCCTACCTCGTGGGCCCCCTGGTGGCTCTCCGACGCCCATCTTCTCCTATATGAAGTCTTTCGATGAGAAAAAAATAGAAGGCAACCTTTCAGGACGAGACTCCGCCGCTAGGAGGCGGAACCTTGGCGGAACCAATCTAGGGCTCCGGTAGAGCTGTTCTGCCGGGGACACTTCCCTCCGGGAGGGGGAAATCATCACCATCATCATCACTAACGCTCCTCTCATCGGGAGAGGGCAATCTACATCAACATCTTCACCAGCACCATCTCATCTCCAAACCCTAGTTCATCTCTTGTATCCAATTCTTGTCTCCAAGTCCGGGATTGGTGCTAGTAGGTTGCTAGTAGTGTTGATTACTCCTTGTAGTTGATGCTAGTTGGTTTATTCGGTGGAAGATCATATATTCAGATCCTTTATGCATATTATTACCCCTCTGATTATGAACATGAATATGCTATGTGAGTAGTTACGTTTGTTCCTGAGGACAAGGGAGAAATCTTGCTATTAGTAGTCATGTGGATTTGGGATTCGTTCGATATTTTGATAAGATGTATGTTGTCTAGCCTCTAGTGGTGTTATGTGAACTTGGACTACATAACACTTCACCATTATTTGGGCCTAGAGGAAGGCATTGGGAAGTAATAAGTAGATGATGGGTTGCTAGAGTGAAAGAAGCTTAAACCCTAGTTTATGTGTTGCTTCGTAAGGGGCTGTGTCGGTGTCAAAACCGGCGGATCTCGGGTTGGGGGTCCCGAACTGTGCGTCTAGGCGGATGGTAACAGGAGACAAGGGACACAATGTTTTTACCCAGGTTCGGGCCCTCTCGATGGAGGTAAAACCCTACTCCTGCTTGATTAATATTGATGATATGGGTAGTACAAGAGTTGATCTACCACGAGATCAGAGAGGCTAAACCCTAGAAGCTAGCCTATGGTATGATTGTTGTTCGTCCTACGGACTAAACCTCTCTGGTTTATATAGACACCGGAGAGGGCTAGGGTTACAGTAGTCGGTTACAATGGGAGGAGATCTACATATCAGACGCCAAGCTTGCCTTCCACGCCAAGGAAAGTCCTATCCGGACATGGGACGTAGTCTTCAATCTTGTATCTTCATAGTCCAGGAGTCCGGCCAAAGGTCATAGTCCGGCCATCCGGACACCCCCTAATCCAGGACTCCCTCAGTAGCCCCTGAACCAGGCTTCAATGACGACGAGTCCGGCGTGCAAATTGTCTTCGGCATTGCAAAGCGGGTTCCTCCTCCGAATACTTCATAGAAGATGTTGAACACAATGATAATGTCCGGCTCTGCAAAATAGTTTCCACATACCACCGTAGAGAGAATAATATTCGCACAAATCTAATCTGCTGACGTATTCTGTAGCGTGACATCATGCCACAGCCAAGCCTTTACTCGAATCGTTTTACTGTCCCACCTCAGCGTGTTTAGCGAGGCGGTTTCCTTGGCACGTCTTGTCAAAGCAGCGATCGTGTCCCCTTATTCCGGGATTCTCATCAATACGGGGGTGGGTAACCAACCGCGCCATTAATCGCGGTGCTTGGGAGATAAGCGAGTTCTACTTGATTGGTGGGGGCACATAATTTCGGCTGCCCATATAAGGGGATAAGGATCCACCCTTTCCATCTACACCTTCTTCCTCCCTTGCTTATCCATTTCCGCGCACTCGAGCTCCAGCGCCCAAGTCCGCACTTCCCACCTCAACCTTCTCCAACAATGTCCGAAGCGGGAGGCAGGTGGATGGCCTCCACCGTCACGGAGGGGCACATCAAAAAGTTGAGGAAGGCCGGATACTTGTCTAACGACATCGTGCACCGGCTCCCAGATGAGGGGCAACTCATCCCCGCCCCTAGGCCCCATGAGAGGGTGGTGTTTCTCACCCATTTCCTCCGCGGACTGGGCTTCCCACTTCACCCATTTGTCCGGGGGCTCATGTTCTACTACGGCCTGGATTTCCATGATCTGGCCCCGAACTTCATCCTCAACATCTCGGCGTTTATCATCGTGTGTGAGGCCTTCCTCCGCATCAAGCCTCACTTCGGCCTATGGCTGAAGATCTTCAGCGTCAAGCCGAAGGTCGTGGGCGGCCGGCAAGCAGAGTGCGGAGGCATCATGGTGGGGAAGATGCCCAACGTCACATGGCTCGAGGGCTCCTTCGTGGAAACCATCAAAGGGTGGCAATCGGGGTGGTTCTACATCACCGAGCCGCGTGACCCTGAATGGGCAGCGGCCCCCGAATTCCAATCTGGCATCCCCACACGGCTCACATCCTCGAAAGAGACGGGCCTGTTGTGGGGTAATCCGGAAGAGGTGACCGGACTCCAAACCTGCGTCCAAGACCTGGTGAACAAGAAGGTTAAACTTGTCAACGTAGTCCAGGTCATGCTCTTCCGCCGGATCCTCCCGTGTCAACGACGGGCTTTCAACTTGTGGGAGTTCGACCCGGCCCAGCACCAGACTTTGTCCAGGCTCTTCGACACAAAGCACGAGGATGCCTGGAAGGTGCTATTCAAGAGCTCCGAGGTTTCCCCTCCTGTCACCAAGGATCGCGGATTCTGCGCAAAGCGCCAAGCCACCGAAGTAAGCTTGTTTTTATCCTTTACAGGACACTTGATTTTCATAGTTTGACTCTATGCAGGATCTAAACTCCTGCTCCTTTGACAGGACTGGAAGAGGACGTCCGAACAGTTAGACTGTCCGGCCCCTTTGCTGAAGGCCCAGCAGATGCACGCTTGACGAAGCTGCTGGTCCCGGCACCTCACGTGGTGCCGGAGAAGAAGGCCAAGAAGAAGGCCACGGGGACTCGAAAGAGTTCCCGGCGCCTGGTGGTGTCGGATTCATCGCCCGACGACCCCGAAGCGCACTCCGCCTCCGAAGACGAGGAGGAGGAAGAAGAAGCCTCTCCCCCTCCAGCGGGGGGAGGAAAGAAAAGGAAGGCCGCCCCAACTGGGGAGGCCGGAGGGTCCAAGAAGGGGAAGACCCTTCTCCCGGACTACGCCACCGACGCCGAAGACGGCGGAGAGGAGTGGCCATCCAGGGCCAAGCCCCTGGCAAAATCGTAAGTATCCGGATACCAGAATAACTCATGGTGTTCCTTTATTGTACAGTACCTTCTGATGCCGAATTTTAATCATGCAGTCCGCCCAAGGCTCAGTTCGACGATTCGTCGAGCGGTTCCCTGGATTTTTCGGATGTGAATAGTGCTTCACTCCCGACTGCTACCTCCCCTCGCCCTTAGGGTGATGCCGAGGTGGAGTCCCAAAAGGGGCTAAACCAGGAGGAGGTGGTCCTGGAGGCGCCGCAAGGCGACCTCCTGGACTCCAAGCCCAAAGGGGATGAAGCCCCAGAGGGATCTAAGTGAGGCCCTGGGCCGGGCACCACTCCGGAACCTTCAGTGATTCCGGAGTCCGGCAGGCGCCCCCCTCGCAAGAAGGGCAAGCCTACAACGCCGGCAGCCTCCGTCCAACCGGAGGCGCCGGACAATTTGCTGGAGGTGCTTAATGGCGCCTCCATCAACGAGGAGCACCGCACTGTTATGAATGCGGTGATCCAGAAGGTTCAGTCTGCCAAGAGCGGGCTGACAGAAGCCTGTACCAGCCTTCTAACAGGCTTCGAGGTATGTATTTAAAATATGTAAAAATGTTACCGCATAGACAGTAGCCCCTGATGCTCAGTTTGGTGTTCGGAAAGAAAAGCCGGACTGAGGATCTAACAAGATATACGCAGGAGTCTAACAGAAATATGTCAATATGGGAATGCAGGTTGTGCTGATGACCTCTGCCGCACTGACTGCGGAGGTCGATGCATTGAAGCAGAGCCTCGAGCAGTCCGAGAATGAGCTCGGCCTTGCCAAGAAACAGCTCGAGGACAAGGAAGGTAGGTAGTGCCTTATGTAAATTGTCGCGACCGGTTTTTCCGGATATTAAATTCCAAAAAAATGGCCGTCGTGCTCATCAGCCCCAGGACTACTGTTAGCTGATGAGGCATCAACTCGGTATAGAAAATCCAAGCAAAATTACAGGATATGTAGCACAAGACCATTCTGGCCTGTGAGTACAACAAATGGTTTCTAGTGGTTGATGGCGGAGGCGGTTTGTGGATCATCAGTGGAACTCCATTTCCCACGGGAATAGCTGACCAGGTTAACTCCTATCTTCGCGAGGCTACTATCGCTGTTGCTTAGGTTCCGGGGCGGTCGTCGCAATGGTCCTCTCCATGCAAGAAATCTGGCCAAGACAATAGCCAGGGACAAGCCAGTGAGTACTTTGAATGTACTCGCAAACATTATGAACACAGGTATAATATAACAATCAAAAATCATGCCTTGAAGAATATTTTATGATCACAACGCTACCATAAAGAAATGAAATCCTCGGTGCATACATGTAGATTATTAATAAGTGACCACAAATATGTAATGACGGAGCAGCAATAAATGCCACAGTCGGGCGTCTTAGCGACACCACATAAAGGGCTTAGAAATAAACAAAAACAATGCATGATCGAGGCGTCGAGCGACACCACATAAAGGGCTTATAAATAAGCGAAGCAATGCCACGATCGAGGCGTCGGCGACACCACATAAAGGGCTTATATATAAACAAAAAAACAATGCCTCAGTCGGGCGTCTGAGCGACACCACATAAAGGGCTTATAAATAAACAGAAGCAATGCCACAGTCGGGCGTCTGAGCGACACCACATAAAGGGCTTATAAATAAGCAAAAACAATGCCGCAGTCGGGCGTCTGAGTGACACCACATAAAGGGCTTATAAAGTGAATACAATGGATATCCAGGAGGTAGAACCGTCCCAGGGATACTCAATAATTCAAATAATATAGAGGGGTTAGTCCATAATAATAATCATCATCATCACAAGTCACGAATCATAAACCAAGTTCTAGTTTAGTAGTTCTCCTCCGGAGACTGACACTAGGACCGACACTTGACCCATCCCAGACTGGAATCCTTGACCGAGGACACGGCTATTTGAATAGGTTTAATCTCTGCAGAGGGTGTACTCTTTATCCACGAGTAACGGATTTCTTTAGTCCTTCGGGACTAATTCCGTCTACGGTCTTTTTAATTGAAAACACACCGACTTGCACACACCAAATTAACTTACCCGTGTCCGGAATCACCCATGACACTGTCAAGCAAAACTCTAAGTGGGGAGGCTGCAACCTCGCGTAGCATGGGATCAAATTTATAACGCAGCGCTCTAAGGGTGGCCTCCCTCTCGGTCTCAACCGGAAACACCCATGCCCCGGACCAGGTGGCATGCCTACCGGCTTCAACCGATATCTTCCACCATGGCCTCTCTGTACGGTGTGTGCTTGAAAGGGGTTGACGACTGACTGAACCGTACCCTACTTGTTGTAGGGACAAGTGGTAGTACGAAGCAAGTATGGGGGTTCACTGGAACAAGACTCGATATATGGTCGACTCAGGAGGTTTATAAATTCCTCGCATGACATATATAACAAAGATATATTTCAACCAACATAGTCACCACTCACTATACCTTACCATGCCATACCGGGCATAACCATCCCGATGGGGACCGGCGACAAGCTCACGCCTACCCAAGGCAGAGGCTTTCCCGGATTCCTTTCCGGCATGCATGCAAGGCACATGAGAATGGCTACCATCACATGTATAATCATTTACAACAACAAAGAGATCACTAAATTGCATCCATGCAAATGATCATATCACATGAAATAACGAGTATTCCAAAATGAGGTGGTGTTATAAACGTGTCCACGAACACACCAAAAAAAATATTATGCCGGGTTCAGAATGCTTGCCTTCAGTTTGTGTAGAGGCAGGTTGCACCCTAGAAACTTTTGCAAGCTTTCTTCTTCTCCAAAAGTCCTATTTTGAATAAATTTGAATTAACACATAGACTCAAAACAGCACAAAAAATTGTTTTGAAATTTTTTCAAATAAATCTAAAAATAAACTAGGTCAAATTTGAGAGAGGTAGGAAAAAGAATCAATTCATTTGGGGTTATATTTAAAAAGTTACAGCCAGTCAAAGTTTAGTCAAATCTGTTATTTAAAAAGAAACAGAAAAGAAAACGTTTCAATAAAACACGTACACGTCGAAAGCGTATTTTAGGTTTACGCTTCCACTTACTCCAGCATGGACGGTACGCGAGTCACTGACAGTGGGCCCGCCTGGCCCACTAGTCAGGTTTGACTGGTCCACCTCCCCTCTTCTCCCTCTGTCTCGAGCGGAGGCGGAGACTTCGGCAGCCGTCGCCGTGACAGGCGGAGTCCTTGTGGGGAGCTGAGGGCGGGGATGGATCCGCGGATCTGGGGCGATCCTTCCGGTGGTTGCAGGGTTGTCGGAGGTGGAGGGATTCGCCGTCGACGAGCTTCGCGGCGGCCGGTGGTTTCGGGAGCGAAGTGAGTTTGCGGTAATGGTGGCTCTCCGTCGCAGCTGGGGGTCTGGGTGGCACCGCAAGAAGGAGTGGAGTCGTCTGGTGGCGTTGGGATGGCCGGGGAGGCTCTGGTTGTGCCGAACGAAGCTGGGAGGCGGCGGTGGCCGAACTGGCCGTAGTTGGCGAAGATGGCCTCTTCCCCCTCAATTGACGGCAACGGGGGCACTAGGAGGATGCTGTGATGCTGCCCGAGTGCTCGCATGGGCTCGGAGCTTCTTAAATAGGCACGCCAAGGCGGTTCCGTGGCGGTGGGGTTAAGATCGCCGGCGACCGACGTTCTGTAGCGGCAGGGGGACGTGGCGGGGCTGACGATGGCGGCAGGAGCTAGCGGACGAGCGAACCTTGCTCGAGGAGAGCTGGCGGCGGGAGTGGCGGCGGCGACACGGTCGGGCCTGCATGCCGTGTCGACTAGCCGCCACGGCCGTCCGGAACGTGGCATGGCGGTGCAGGGGATACGTGGCGTGCTAGCAGCTGCTGGCCAAGGGCGGAGCAGGTCTTGGGCGAGACGGCGGCTCGGGCGCACATGCGTGTAAACGCACGCTCTGGTAGCGCCAAAGCACGCCCGGGGCGTGCTCGTGAAATGCCACTGCTAGAGGTCGCGGGTGAGGCTGGCAAGAGACAGGGCTAGGGTAGTGTTAGTCAGGAGGTAAATGGGCATGGTGGTTAGGTCAGGAGGCCAAGTTCATAGTGAAAACTTGAAATCATGCCAAATCTGGCTATGCACTCAGGGTGCTTGTCAAAATGCCAAGGGCATATAGGCAATACTTGGGGTGGCCAAATCTCCCAGATCAGGGTCTCTTTGGATGAAAGAGAGGGTGGTGAGGTTAGTTTGTCCAAAGTTCAAACTTGCTAGTGCAAGTTTTGCAAAACTTCAGATCTGGACAGAAAGTAAATGGCCTTACCTCATGAACCAAAAATGATCCAATGGGTGCATGCTCCTGGACTTAGAGGTTTAACAGGGGGGACTATAAGTAGGAAAAGGAATCATAGATCAAGTAGCAACTAAAAAGGTGGTTGTAGTACAAAACCTCAAGTTGGACCAGAATGGAAAAGAGGATGGTTCACTCAAATTTTTCCAAAGGACATCACTAGGTTTTTGCAAAAAGTTGAATTGCATGCTATTCCTGACATCCCATAATTTTGGTAGAAGTATTAAAGAAATATATGAATAGGTTGTAGTGTAAAAATGCTCTCTAGACCAGATTTGAAAATATGGTGTAGAGCTCAAAATATCCAAAGGGCAGAAGATATTTTTGCACAAAAGTGGTTCAAATACTCCATATGACATCTCCAAATTATGGTGGGATTTTTGAATGAATTTATAAAAAGGTTGTAGTACAAATGGGACCAATAAACTATGGGGAAACCATTTTTTAAGAAAAAAAAGATCAATAAGAATATTATATAATCAATTCTTACGATAATGTAAAAAGATTTTCTTGAGAGGGTAAACAAGTCCAATATTATAAGTAAAAGATTTTCCATCTTAGGGAACAACTCCAAGACAACCAAGAAAAGGATTGTTTTGAAATCAAGAAAAACCAAGAAAAAGAAAAGTTAAATTTCCTGGCAAGATTTTAATTAACAAAACAAGGTTAAAATTTTTTGGGGTGTCACAACACTACCCCCCTTAAAAAATCTCATCCTCGAGATTTACTAAGAGTTATCTCTATAGCAAAATTGCATCAAAACAAAAACGGCTACAGTGAGAGGGCAATAAGTGGTGCAAAATACAGTGTGGAATACTGGCGCTGCGTGGAAAAATCTACGGTTAGGAGCAAAACGAGAGATTTCTACGCTGGATATAGATTTAGAATAAATTCTAAATCTCAAAATACGCTGGTCGCACCCGAGAGCACAGTGCTCTCTCTGGCTGACAAGTGGACCCGGACCCACGGTCAGCCTCTTCTTCTTCCTCCGGCTCTTTCTTCTTCCTCTCTCCCGCGCGCTTTCCCGTGCTTTCTCCACCGGCGATGCCTGGCGCCAGAGGGCATCTAGGCCGTCTGCGGTAGTCTTGTGGCGTGCTAGCTGCCGGTGCAGCATGCACTCACTTCGCGGGCCAGTGCGCTGTCGGCACTGCACGAGGATTCGCCTCCGAACACCGGCGATCGTGCGACGAGCGGTGCTGGTGGACCTCGCCCACCGTACACCGAGCTCGAGCTATAAAACGGTCGCGGTGTTCTCCTCCTTTTCCTCGCACCTGGCCTCGCTCCTCCTCCTTCCTTCTCCTCTGTTTCCGTTGGCCGGAGCTCGAGACGGGGCTCTAATGGCGGAGGTGGTGCCGGACTGGTACATGATCGTGCTGTGCGGAGGGCTGGCAGCGGTCTTTGGGGCTCTCGTGCTCTGTGTGCGATGATCCTCGATGATCGTCGCGATGCCGCTGCCCGGTTGCTGGCTCTCCACGGTGGTGGTGACCACGAGGAGTAGGTGGGGTGTGTCGGGTGCCAACTGTTGTTCGGAGGTGCTCAGTTAGATGTAACACTGTTGCAAAAATTTTGCAAGCAGTGTATGTGTTCGTGTAATTGTGGTTGTGAGTCTGCATGCCGTGGTGCTGCGGGAAATAAAATAATCCATGTCGTGAATGATGCAGCAATACAGGGAAAAGAAATCTCACTCCAGGATTTCTCGCAAGAGAACATAGCAATACAATAGAGTCAAATTGCAACAATAACTGAAACTAAACGGTTTACTTGCCGCACAATCTCGGGGCACCACGCGTGAGTTACAACACATGAATAAATGTCACAGCCATAAATACAGCGGCGACGTCTAAAGTGAAAATGGTAACTGGACGGGGTCCTGAGAAAACGTCTCTGGTACTTGAATACACTCTTCTTCTATCGAGGAAAGTGGATTGACCAGACGATGAATGTGCCTCTCCTGGTCTGGCCTTAATGATCTGCCGATGGTGATCTGAGGATTTAAATCCGCGAGGCTCTGTAGATAACCCATCACGCGTTGGGTTAAACGCTCTTGAGCGATGACGTATTGGACGAGGTTGGCCAAGACTGGGTCTCTCTCAATACGTCCACCTGGAAAAGATGTTACTCCTTCAGGTGCTGCACGGCTCGGAAAATAATAATACCCTCGTTCGTTGGCATAGGGTACCGCGAATCGAAGGCGAGCGAGCACTTCGTATGCCGCAGCTTCTACGGCCATATGCAGGGTTGGCATAGATTTCCCTACGAAGGAGACCTCCGTTGGATCTTGGTTTGGGTTTACGGGAGGGATGTGCACGGCTGCCCATTATCTCGAGGTGGAAGGGGTGATTCTCGATTTGAACAGCTCGTACTGGGGTGGCTGGGTAGCGCCCATGGTACTGCAGGTAAAATCCCACAATATTTTGACAAAACTACCGGGGTTTGCATCTGGAGTTCTCAGGTACATACTGGGGCTCGGCATGGCAAGAAAGGGTTGTGCGAGGGATGCTTGGCAAGGTTACTCGGTGGCCTTTATATAGCACCGGAGCTGGGTCATTTTACCGTGGTGAAAGGTAAAGAATTTTCTGGCTCAGCTTGGGGTCAAGCCACAGATACACGCATCTCACTAAAGTGACGTATCACTGTGGGGGTTGTCGGAGCGGTTTTTGGTAGCTGCGCCAAGGATAGAGAAATCACACTGCATGCTAATATATCCATGCAAGACTACCATATAAAACAGAGGCACGATGACAGGCTGCGTTACAAAGCGAGGATACACTGGGACTCGACACTACTCGAGTGACTTAGTCTACTTCGTTTACATCCAAGCGGGCGTTCCTTGTGGATGTCGAGGCTTCTCCACGGTTCTCACCGTCGGAATTAGCTGGAGAGGGTTGAGGGGCTGCAGGCTCGGGGTAGTGATGATGACCATCGCAGGGATTGTTGACCACAACCCCGTTGGAGTGTGCTCCCAGGAGGCGTGAAAGCACTTACGGGGTCATCAAAGCACCTTGGCTGACGGCTGGGGCTGACCTCAGGGTCTTGATCCGGTGTCCGAATAGCACGACTGGGTTGTCGGCGTTGGGTTCGATCTCTTCTCTCGCCGGGGCTCGACAAACCAGCTATCCATGAGTTGCGATCAGATCAATGGTGATTTGATCGAATAGTTCCTCTAGTGCACCTACATAGCGCACTAGGTGCAGCAATGCAGGGTCCGTCTCGTGATCTCCGTTGGCAACTTGGGGTGGTCTACCGTACCCTTCACGTCTGGGGTAGTAGTGGAACGAGCGACAGTTAACTCTGGGCGACAAGTGCCTGAGATGAACTATAGCCTCTCGAGCAGCTAGTTGGATGGCTTGTGGCTCAAAGGAAGTTGTTCTTCCGGTGAACCTGTAGGGGCGCTCGGGCGCTAGATCCCTACCGTAGATGTGTACCGTGGCCCAGAATTGACGGCTCTCACCGCTCAGGGGTCCTTGGTACACAACATATTTGGGTGGCTCTTCTAACGCATAGGCACGACGGGTGAGGTTTGCGAGTATGGTCACAAAGCCTCCAAGGTTGGTTGCTGTGGTCTCGTTGTGCACGACGGGTCCGGGCATTGTGGCTTGGTTTGGGGAAAATGTTGTGCTGTGCTGGGTTGGGGCTAGCGTGCCCTTTTTATAGAAAAGGGGACGGAGTCTTCCTTCGCACGCTTGCGAATGAGACACCTTGGGTGCTGGTCACTGGTGCGTGATAGACGGGCTAGGTTGATAGGTTGGGCACCGACTGCCAAAAAGCGCCGGGTCACTGTGTGGCTATCTTGTGCGAGAAGCTTGGCTGGGGTTTGCTTATGGCTTGGTGGGTTGTTTGCTTAGGTTTATTGACCTGGCTAAGATAGGATTAGCCAATGGTTAGCCTGGCTCTGATACCAAGTCTGTCGCGACCGGTTTTTCCGGATATTAAATTCCAAAAAAATGGTTGTCGTGCTCATCAGCCCCAGGACTACTGTTAGCTGATGAGGCATCAACTCGGTACAGAAAATCCAAGCAAAATTACAGGATATGTAGCACAAGACCATTCTAGCCTGTGAGTACAACAAATGGTTTCTAGTGGTTGATGGCGGAGGCGGTTTGTGGATCATCAGTGGAACTCCATTTCCCACGGGAACAGCTGACCAGGTTAACTCCTATCTTCGCGAGGCTGCTATCACTGTTGCTTAGGTTCCGGGCGGTCGTCCATAACGCTCCTCTCCACGCAAGAAATCTGGCCAAGACAATAGCCACGGACAAGCCGGTGAGTACTTTGAATGTACTGCAAACATTATGAACACAGGTATAATATAACAATCAAAAATCATGCCTTGAAGAATATTTTATGATCACAACGTCAGTCATAAAGAAATGAAATCCTCGATGCATACATGTAGATTATTAATAAGTGACCACAAATATGTAATGACGGAGCAGCAATAAATGCCACAGTCGGGCGTCTTAGCGACACCACATAAAGGGCTTAGAAATAAACAAAAACAATGCCGCAGTCGGGCGTCTGAGCGACACCACATAAAGGGCTTATAAATAAACAGAAGCAATGCCACAGTCGGGCGTCTGAGCGACACCACATAAAGGGCTTATAAATAAACAAAAAACAATGTCATGATCGGGCGATCGGCGACACCACATAAAGGGCTTATAAATAAGCAGAAGCAATGCCACGATTAGGCGTCGGCGACACCACATAAAGGGCATATAAATAAACAAAAACAATGCCGCAGTCGGGCGTCTGAGCGACACCACATAAAGGGCTTATAAAGTGAATACAGTGGATATCCAGGAGGTAGAACCGTCCCAGGGATACTCAATAATTCAAATAATATAGAGGGGTTAGTCCATAATAATAATCATCATCATCACAAGTCACGAATCATAAACCAAGTTCTAGTTTAGTAGTTCTCCTCCGGAGACTGACACTAGGACCGACACTTGACCCATCCCAGACTGGAATCCTTGACCGAGGACACGGCTATTTGAATAGGTTTAATCTCTGCAGAGGGTGTACTCTTTATCCACAAGTAACGGATTTCTTTAGTCCTTCGGGACTAATTCCGTCTACGGTCTTTTAATTGAAAACACACCTGACTTGCACACACCGACAACTTACCCGTGTGCGGAATCACCCATGACACCTATCAAGCAAAACTCTAAGTGGGAGGCTGCAACCTCGCGTAGCATGGGATCAAATTTATAGCAGCTCTAAGGGGTGGCCTCCCCTCTTGGTCTCAACCGGAAACACCCATGCCCCCGGAACAGGTGGCATGCCTACCGACTTCAACCGATATCTTCCACCATGGCCTCTCTGTACGGTGTGTGCTTGAAAGGGGTTGACGACTGACTAACCGTACCCTACTTGTTGTAGGGACAAGTGGTAGTACGAAGCAAGTATGGGGGTTCACTGGAACAAGACTCGATATATGGTCGACTCAGGAGGTTTATAAATTCCTCGCATGACATATATAACAAAGATATATTTCAACCAACATAGTCACCACTCACTATACCTTACCATGCCATACCGGGCATAACCATCCCGACAGGGACCGGCGACAAGCTCACGCCTACCCAAGGCAGAGGCTTTCCCGGATTCCTTTCCGGCATGCATGCAAGGCACATGAGAATGGCTACCATCACACGTATAATCATTTACAACAACAAAGAGATCACTAAATTGCATCCATGCAAATGATCATATCACATTAAATAACGAGTATTCCGAAATGAGGTGGTGTTATAAACGTGTCCACGAACACACCAAAAAAATATTATGCGGGTTAGAATGCTTGCCTTCAGTTTGTGTAGAGGCAGGTTGCACCCTAGAAACTTTTGCAAGCTTTCTTCTTCTCCAAAAGTCCTATTTTCAATAAATTTGAATTAACAGATAGACTCAAAACAGCACAAAAAGTTGTTTTGAAAAATTTTCAAATAAATCTTAAAATAAACTAGGTCAAATTTGAGAGAGGTAGGAAAAAGAATCAATTCATTTGGGGTTATATTTAAAAAGTTACAGCCAGTCAAAGTTTAGTCAAATCTATTATTTAAAAAGAAATAGAAAAGAAAACGTTTCAATAAAACACGTACACGCGATACCGTATTTTAGGTTTACGCTTCCACTTACTCCAGCGTGGGCCAGTGCAGCAGTCCTTGACAGTGGGCCCGCCTGGCCCACTAGTCAGGTTTGACTGGTCCACCTCCCCTCTTCTCCCTCTGTCTCGAGCGGAGGAGGGATTCCGGCGACCGTCGCCGGTGAACGGCGGGTCCTTGTGGGGAGCTGAGGGCGGGGATGGATCCGCGGATCTGGGGCGATCCTTCCGGTGGTTGCAGGGTTGTCGGAGGTGGAGGGATTCACCGTCGACGAGCTTCGCGGCGGCCGGTGGTTTCGGGAGCGAAGTGAGTTCTTGATAATGGTGGCTCTCCGTCGCGGTTGAAGTGCAGGTGGCACCGCAAGAAGGAGTGGAGTCGTCTCGGTGGCGTTGGGATGGCCGGGGAGGCTCTGGTTGTGCCGAACGGAGCTGGGAGGCGGCGGTGGCCGAACTGGCCGTAGTTGGCGAAGATGGCCTCTTCCCCCTCAATTGACGGCAACGGGGGCACTAGGAGGATGTTGTGATGCTGCCCGAGTGCTCACATGGGCTCGGAGCTTCTTAAATAGGCACGCCAAGGCGGTTCCGCGACGGTGGGGATAAGATCGCCGGTGACCGGCGTTACATGTGGCGAGGGGCGTGGCGGGGCTGAGGATGGCGGCAGGAGCTAAGCGGACGGCGGAGCACTACTCGAGGCGAGCTAAGCGGCGGGAGTGGCGGCGGCGCGGTCGGGAACTGCATGCGACGTCGACTAGCCGCCACGTCCGTCCGGACGGTGGCGCTGTGGAGTGCCAGGGGTGGTCGGGGTGGCGTGGCGGTGCAGGGGATACGTGGCATGCTAGCAGCTGCTGGACAAGGGCCGGAACGGGTGCGGGGCAAGACGCGGCAGCTCGGGCGCACGTGTGTGCCAAACGCACGCTCTGGGCGCGCCCAGAGCATGCCCGGGACGTGCTCGGCGAAATGCCACTGCCTGCTAGAGGTCGCGGGTGAGGCTGGCAAGAGGCAGGGCTAGGGTAGGGTTAGTCAGGAGGTAAATGGGCATGGTGGTTAGGTCAGGAGGCCAAGTTCATAGTGAAAACTTGAAATCATGCCAAATCTGGCTATGCACTCAGGGTGCTTGTCAAAATGCCAAGGGCATCTAGGCAATACTTGGGGTGGCCAAATCTCCCAGATCAGGGTCTCTTTGGATGAAAGAGAGGGTGGTGAGGTTAGTTTGTCCAAAGTTCAAACTTGCTAGTGCAAGTTTTGCAAAACTTCAGATCTGGACAGAAAGTAAATGGCCTTACCTCATGAACCAAAAATGATCCGATGGGTGCATGCTCCTGGACTTAGAGGTTTAACAGGGGGGACTATAAGTATGAAAAGGAATCATAGATCAAGGAGCAACTAAAAAGGTGGTTGCAGTACAAAATATCAAGTTGGACCAGAATGTAAAATAGGATGGTTCACTCAAATTTTTCCAAAGAACATCACTAGGTTTTTGCAAAAAGTTGAATTGCATGCTATTCCTGACATCCCATAATTTTGGTAGAAGTATTAAAGAAATATATGAATAGGTTGTAGTGTAAAAATGCTCTCTGGACCAGATTTGAAAATATGGTGTAGAGCTCAAAATATCCAAAGGGCAGAAGATAGTTTTGCACAAAAGTGGTTCAAATACTCCATATGACATCTCCAAATTATGGTGGGATTTTTTAATGAATTTATAAAAAGGTTGAAGTACAAATGGGACCAATAAAATATGGGGAAACCATTTTTTAAGAAAAAAAAGATCAAGAAGAATATTATATAATCAATTCTTACGATATGAGAAAAAGATTTTCTTGAGAGGGTAAACAAGTCCAATATTATAAGTAAAAGATTTTCCATCTTAGGGAACAACTCCAAGATAACCAAGAAAAGGATGGTTTTGAAATCAAGAAAAACCAAGAAAAAGAAAAGTTAAATTTCCTGGCAAGATTTTAATTAACAAAACAAGGTTAAAATTTTTTGGGGTGTCACATAAATATATATAAAAATACCTGGTTGCAAATAATCACAGGACCAACATGAATGTTACAGGGGCCACAACCGAGGTGGCGACCCTGAAGGAAGCGATGTCCAAGGCCGAAGACAATGCGGCCATGGAGCGCACCGAGCGAGAGAAACAAGAGGCGCGGGTGGCGGAGGTGCGGCAAGAGCTCGATGCTCTCGTGAAGAAACACGAGAGTTTAGAGCTTGACTCAAAGACGCGAGAGTCCGAGCTTGCCTCGGCACTTGAAAGCGCCAAGTCTGCCAAGGCCGAAGCCCAAAAAGCCCTCCAGGAGATTGAGGCGATGAAAAAGATAGCGGCGGGTAAGGCATTCTTTATGCAAAGCAAGCATGTGAAAGTGAATTACGTGTTACTTACCCGAATCCGGAGCTCTCCAGGAGCATTCGCAGATCTACCCTGCAGTGTGTCCGACGCCGCCGCATTGTACCGAGCCGAAGAAGGGAGCTCGACGGAGGTGTTCTGGTCCCAGTATGCTGAGGCCGGACGCCCGGTGCCCTTGAGCGACCGGCTGAAGCAGCTAGTCGAGCTCCATAAGGTGGCCGAACAGGCCATGAAGGGCCTTATAGGCGGCGGTGCTGGAGAGGTCTGCTGAGCTACTTCAGTGGTGAGGCAAGCTGGTGGATGCTGTCTGTGACTTGAAATCATCAAGCGCTCCGTATGCATCGAAGGCGCCCGTAGGGCTTTTGCCCGTGCTAAAGTGCCTTTGGGGCAAGCTGGATGCGAGAAGCTGGTGACGGAAGGGCCACCGAGGAGGAAGGAGCATCGCAGGCCGAGATGTATTATGAGGGCGTCTGAAGGGTGCCCGTCTTGTGGCGAATGAATGTACCGGGGATGTAATTTTTGAGTAAACTCGCTCATGTTTATCATGTGCGCTGAAAACTTGTTCATATGCGCTAAGCAACGCTTTTTGAATTTAAAATATTACCTTCTGTGCGGCTGTTTATTAAATCTGAGAGATGCAAGTCGTCGGCTTCTACCCCCATGCCACGAGTGCTGGGGTGTTCGGGATAAACCTGAGTGCTCTTGTTCCCATTCTTGGGTCCGTCGAGGGAGGCGCTCATCACAACAAACAAGGCAATCGGACTTATAATGCTTTATCACTCTCACTTAGCCATAGAATTCTATAATTTTAAATTTCGGTGAAGCCCTAGTATTCGGAAGACCGAGTTCGGGGCGCTATCCACGCCTAGGTCGGATAAATCCAGCTCCTCACTCTAAGCGGCATAAGTCTTTAGGGACTCGAAAAACCTCTCGAACAGCGACCGTTCTCTCGCCCTATCATGACGGTCAGTTTTCACTTTCTCTACTGAGGTGTTAACCCAGCTCAACTGGGGCACAATCGCAGTAGTTCTCCCAGCGCTACCTTAGCCGATATAGCAGAACGTAAGGTACCAAACATGGGAGCCGGGCAAACCCAACTATTGACCCAAGACATGATTCGGAGCCGATGCATATAATGCTATAAGTTCGGGGTGCCGCACTCATGAGAGTGTTCGGTCTTCTCACACCGTATTCTGGGGTACTTAAGCCCCTGGTGTATTGGCCGTACCAAAGTGTACGGTTGCATAATGTCATAACTGAACATATTTACATGAAAAATGAATGCAATAATAGACAAGAGCTATGTATTGTGTATTAAAGGGCTGCTATGAAAGCAGAACGATACAAATAGTGCGATAAGCAAGAGATGGGATTTTTTAACATGTCCCCCTCCAGGGGCAAGCTGCGAGACTTTAAGTAAGACAGGTATTTAGCTCGTTATAGAGACCACCTGGACTTTAGACGTGGCTTGCTATCTCCCTGGCTGTTGCATCGTGTGTTCGGCGAGTGTACTACCGGACAGGCCTTCCGAAGAGTGGAGTCCTGAAAGTAAGAAAAGAGAAATGATAAAATCGGGGGCCCCTAGTGTGGTTGAGCCGCATTCTGGGCATGCCGTGGTTGTGCCCCTCCCCTTATGCCCATGGTATTTCCAGAGCGTAATTATGTAAGCGCGGTACTGGTTTCGCAATCTCGCGAGGGCTGGAGTTGGGGCCACACTGCTATGCTTGCTCCGAGCGTGCCAGACGGTCTTCTTGTAGGTTACTCCGAGCGCGCTTGACGGTGTCCGGACGTTTAACAGCCGGACTGGAGAATTGCCTTGAGAGGCTACTTTGTACTTCCGCCGCGAGGGCCGCCGTGTGCTCCTTTGTTCGGAGAGAGCGTTCGGTGTTTCCATTGACCGTAATGACTCCACGAGGTCCTGGCATCTTGAGCTTGAGATATGCGTAGCGCGGCACCGCATTGAACTTTGCAAATGTGGTTCGTCCGAGCAGGGCGTGATAGCCACTGCGGAATGGGACTATGTCAAAGATTAACTCCTCGCTTCAGAAATTATCCGGGGATCCGAAGACCACTTCGAGTGTGACTGAGCCTGTACAGTTGGCCTCTACACCTGGTATGACGCCTTTAAAGGTCGTCTTTGTGGGTTTAATCCTTGAGGGATCTCTGCCCATTTTCTGCACTGTATCCTGATAAAGCAGGTTCAGGCTGCTGCCGCCGTCCATGAGGACTCTAGTGAGGTGAAATCCGTCAATGATTGGGTCTAGGACCAATGCAGCGAAACCGCCGTGACGAATGCTAGTGGGGTGGTCCCTTCGATCAAAAGTGATCGGGCAGGAGGACCATGGGTTGAACTTTGGGGCGACTGGCTGCAACGCATATACGTCCCTGAGCGCACGCTTCCGTTCCCTTTTTGGGATGTGGGTTGCGTATATCATGTTCACCGTCCGCACGTGTGGGGGAAAGCCCTTCTGTCCTCTGTTGTTCGGCGGTCGGGGCTCCTCCTCGTCATCGCTATGCAGCCCCTTGTCTCTGTGTTCGGCACTTAACTTGCCTGCCTGCTTGAACACCCAACAATCCCTGTTGGTGTGATTGGCTGGTTGTTCGGGGGTGCCGTGTATCTCGCACGAGCGGTCGAGTATTCGGTCCAAACTGGACGGGCCCGGATTACTTCTTTTAAATGGCTTTTTCCGTTGACCGGGTTTAGAGCCTCTGAATCCGGCATTAAATGATGTATCCTCAGTATTGTCGCCGTTAATGCGGCGCTTGTACTTGTTGCGACGCGACCTGCCATTGTTGTCCTTGGTATCCGAATTACCAGGGCTCTTGGTCATGTTATTGCTACGAGCTAGCCAGCTGTCTTCTCCCGCGCAAAAGCGGGTCATGAGTGTTGTGAGGGCTGCCATGGATTTCGGCTTTTCCTGTCCTAGGTGCTGGGCAAGCCATTAAATCACCGGATGTTATGTTTGAAGGCTGCAAGGGCCTCTGCGTCCGGACAGTCGACTATTTGATTTTTCTTGGTTAGGAACCGTGTCCAGAATTGTCTGGCCGATTCCTCTGGCTGCTGAATTATGTGGCTTAGGTCATCGGCGTCTGGTGGTCACACATAAGTGCCCTGGAAGTTGTCAAGGAATGCGGATTCCAGGTCCTCCCAGCAACCAATTGCCTCTGTTGGCAAGCTGTGAAGCCAATGTCGAGCTGGTCCTTTAAGCTTGAGCGGGAGGTATTTGATAGCGTGTAGATCATCGCCGCGGGCCATGTGGATATGAAGGAGATAATCCTCGATCCATACCGCAGGATCTGTTGTACCATCGTATGATTCGATGTTTACGGGTTTAAACCCTTCGAGGATTTGATGATCCATTACTTCATCTGTGAAGCATAGTGGCTGTGCGGCGCCTCTGTACTGGGCTATATCACGACGTAGCTCATACGAGCTTTGCCTGCCGTGTTCGGCCTGGCCGTATTTGCCATATCTGGCGTGACGATTATTGTCACGTGTCGTGGGGTGCCCACGCGATCCGTAGATCGATCTTGTTTGCCTGGCCTTGTCCTCCAATATGTCTCGCAGGTCTGGCGCGTTTCCCCGTGCCTTGGTACTTTTTGAGCGGCGCCGGGGTGCGTCTTGAATGGATGGCCGAGAGGCCTCTCTGTCGCGGCCACGAGGTGGCCAGTCGGCCACGTCATACGCTGGTGATGTAGGTTTAGTTGCTTCCTCCTCTAATTGGGGTAGCAGCCTGCGCATTGGGTAGCTCTTGGAGGGGCGTTCGAGTTTGTACTCTTCGGCCGCCAGGACTTCAGTCCATCTGTCGGCAAGCAAATATGGTCAAGCGAATTGGCCCGCAGTGCAAAGCCGTCGAATACGAAGATCTGTCTAGGGAGAAAGGTCTCACCCTGGACCGCATCGTTGTTGATGATCGGAGAAGCCATCGGGCCTAAAGGTGACAACACAGAGGAACTCTCAATGAAAGCACCAATGTCGGTGTCAAAACCGGCGGATCTCGGGTAGGGGGTCCCGAACTATGCGTCTAGGCGGATGGTAGCATGAGACAAGGGACACAATGTTTTTACCCAGGTTCGGGCCCTCTCGATGTTTTTACTCCTGCTTGATTAATATTGATGATATGGGCAGTACAAGAGTTGATCTACCACGAGATCAGAGAGGCTAAACCCTAGAAGCTAGCCTATGGTATGATTGTTGTTCGTCCTACGGACTAAACCTCTCCGGTTTATATAGACACCAGAGAGGGCTAGGGTTACACAGAGTCGGTTACAATGGGAGGAGATCTACATATCGTATCGCCAAGCTTGCCTTCCACGCCAAGGAAAGTCCTATCCGGACATGGGACGAAGTCTTCAATCTTGTATCTTCATAGTCCGGGAGTCCGGCCAAAGGTCATAGTCCGGCCATCCGGACACCCCCTAATCCAGGACTCCCTCAGGCTGATTTGGATCCATATGTTTCATGCTATGGTTAGGTTTACCTTAATACTTTTGTTGTAGTTGCAGATGCTTGCAATAGAGGTTAATCATAAGTGGGATGCTTGTTCAAGTAAGAATAGCACCCAAGCACCGGTCCACCCACATATCAAATTATCAAAGTACCGAAAGCGAATCATATGAGCGTGATGAAAACTAGCTTGACGATATTCCCATGTGTCCTCATGAGCGCTTTTCCTATTATAAGAGTTTGTCCAGGCTTGTCCTTTGCTACAAAAAGGATTGGGCCACCTTGCTGCATTTTATCTACTCTTTTTACTTGTTGCTCGTTACAATTTATCTTATCACAAAACTATCTGTTACCACTTATTCCAGTACTTGCAGAGATTACCTTGCTGAAAACCGCTTATCATTTCCTTCTGCTCCTCGTTGGGTTTGACACTCTTACTTATCGAAAGGACTACGATAGATCCCCTATACTTGTGGGTCATCACTCCCCTTCAGCGCCATTCTCGCCCAATGTGGGACCTTGCGGGCGTCAATGATCCCATGAGGCTACAGAGGACGTCACTGACTGCTGGGACCTTGAGCATGGTGCTCAAACTCCTGACGGGTGACCCCGAGCCTGCTGACCTCCCGGGGGGTGGCTGCCTCCTCAACTAGTGCTCGAACAAGGCGGCCTTCGCGGGGCAGATGCCCTTATTCGACGAGTGGGGGTTGCTTCTGGAGGGCTTTGAGGGGGGCCACGAGAACCCCGTATTCGTGGCTCCTCTTATATTCGATCCTGACGCATCCGCCCCAAGTGTGGAAGCAGGGGGTGCTCGCCTCCAGCAGCTGTTGAGAGCTCCTCCGGAGGCCTGGCGCCGATGGTGGCCCAGGAGGTAAGGGCTCCTGTGGCCCAGAAGGGGGCCATCATGGAGATAAAGTCACCCCACGCCCTGGGGGTCGTGGCTCTTGAAGCTCGGGTTGATGGCTTCGAGGTGGCTGCCGATGGCGAGGCGCCCATCGACTGCTCCAGAGCCGCTAGCCAGAAGACCCCGCCAGGCGCCCCTGCTCCTGGGGCTTCTGCCCCGGATGCCCCGCCGAGCGCTCCTCCTCCCGAGGATCGCTTGCCGGGGTCTGGTCGGCCCCGCCTGAGCCTTGAATCGCTCCTGAAGAGGAAGAGATCTTCGTGCCGTAGCGATGGCACCCCGTGATACGTCTCCAACGTATCTATAATTTATGAAGCATTCGTGCTATTTTATTATCTATTTTGAATGATTACAGGATTTATTATACATTTTATATTATTTTTGGGACTAACCTATTAACCAGAGGCCCAGCCCATATTGCTATTTTATTGCCTGTTTTAGTATTTCGAAGAAAAGGAATATCAAACGGAGTCCAAACAGAATGAAACCTTCGGGAGCGTGATTTTTGGAAAGGATATGATCC
This sequence comes from Aegilops bicornis, assembly GCA_021605145.1. NCBI lineage: Eukaryota > Viridiplantae > Streptophyta > Magnoliopsida > Poales > Poaceae > Aegilops > Aegilops bicornis. Next base: position 455,396,886 of record CM038674.1, on the reverse strand, counting down.
GGGAGACTTGGAGTTCAAGCCAGTGAAGGCTCGAGGAAGCCAGGAGATAGGAGGGCGCGCCCACCCCCTCTGGGCGCCCCCCTGTCTCCTGGGCCCCTCGAGGCTCCCCCGACCGACTTCTTTCGCCTATATAAGTCCACGTACCCTAAAAACATCGAAGACGAAGATAGATCGGGAGTCCCACTGCCGCAAGCCTCTGTAGCCACCGAAAACCTCTCGAGAGCCCGTTCTGGCACCCTGCCGGAGGGGGGATCCCTCACCAGTGGCCATCTTCATCATCCCGGCGCTCTCCATGACGAAGAGGGAGTAGTTCACCCTCGGGGCTGAGGGTATGTACCAGTAGCTATGTGTTTGATATCTCTCTCTCTCTCTCTCTCTCTCTCTCTCTCTCTCTCTCTCTCTCTCTCTCTCGTGTTCTCTCTATGGCACGATCTTGATGTATCATGAGCTTTGCTATTATAGTTGGATCTTATGATGTTTATCCCCCCTCTACTCTCTTGTGATGAATGCAGTTTTCCCTTTGAAGTTATCTTATCGGATTGAGTCTTTAATGATTTGAGAACACTTGATGTATGTCTTGTCGTGTTCATGTGTGGTGACAATGGGATATTCACGTGATCCACTTGATGTATATTTTGGTGATCAACTTGTGGGTTCCGCCCATGAACCTATGCATAGGGGTTGGCACACGTTTTCGTCTTGACTCTCCGGTAGAAACTTTGGGGCACTCTTTGAAGTACTTTTGTGTTGGTTGAATAGATGAATCTGAGATTGTGTGATGCATATCGTATAATCATGCCCACGGATACTTGAGGTGACAATGGAGTATCTAGGTGACATTAGGGTTTTGGTTGATTTGTGTCTTAAGGTGTTATTCTAGTACGAACTCTTGAATAGATTGATCCGAAAGAATAACTTTGAGGTGGTTTCGTACCCTACCGTAATCTCTTCGTTTGTTCTCCGCTATTAGTGGCTTTGGAGTGACTCTTTGTTGCATGTTGAGGGATTGTTATATGATCTATTTATGTTATTATTGTTGAGAGAACTTGCACTAGTGAAAGTATGAACCCTATGCCTTGTTTCCTACCATTGCAATACCGTTTGTGCTCACTTTTATCATTAGTTACCTTGCTGTTTTTATATTTTCAGATTACAAAAACCTATATCTACCATCCATATTGCACTTGTATTACCATCTCTTCGCCGAACTAGTGCACCTATACAATTTACCATTGTATTGGGTGTGTTGGGGACACAAGAGACTCTTTGTTATTTGGTTCTTTGGGTTGTTTGAGAGAGACCATCTTCCTCCTACGCCTCCTACGGATTGATAAACCTTAGGTCATCCACTTGAGGGAAATTTTCTCTTGTCCTACAAACCTGTGCACTTGCAGGCCCAACAACGTCTACAAGAAGAAGGTTGTGTAGTAGACATCAAGCTCTTTTCTGGCATCGTTGCCGGGGAGGTGAGTGCTTGAAGGTATATCTTTAGATCTTGCAATCGAATCTTTTTGTTTCTTGTTTTATCAGTAGTTTAGTTTATAATAGAAAACTACAAAAAATGGGGTTAAGTTTGTCTCATACGCTTCATCTTTTTAATATCTTTCGTGAGTACGATGAAAAGGAAAATTGTGCCCAAGTGCTAGAAGAAGAATTACATAGAATGCTTGGCATGAAATATATGAATGATGAGCATGATTGCACTGTTGTTAGTATGAATTCCTTGAATATCCATGATGCTAATGATATGCAAAGCCATAAGCTTGGGGATGCTATGTTTGATGAAAATGATATTTTTTGTCCCCCAAGTTTTGATGAGCAAATTTATTATGATGAAAGCATGCCTCCTATTTATGATGATTATATTGATGAAAGTGGGTTTGGAAGAGTGTCAACTTTATTTAGTGATGATTCCACTATTTCGGAAGAGGTTCCAATTGATTATGATAACAAAGTTGCTATCTATGATGATTATTGTGATGACTTGTATGCTATTAGGAATAATGATAACCATGAAACTTGTCATCATGATTTTAGTTTTCAATTGGATTATGCCTCACATGATAATTATTTTGTTGAGTTTTCTACCACCACTATTCCGAATGAGAAGAATTTTGCTTATGTGGAGAGTAGTAAATTTTCTATGCTTGTAGATCATGAAAAGAATGCTTTAGGTTCTGGTTATATTTTTTAATTCATTCATTATGCTACTGAAAATTATTATGAGGGAGGAACATATGCTTGTAGGAATTGCAATAATATCAAGTTTCCTCTCTATGTGTTGAAAAATCTTGAAGCTATGCTTGTTTTACCTTCCTATGATTGTTGATAATTGTTCCCATAAGTTGTTTGCTCACAAAATCCCTATGCATAGGAAGTGGGTTAGACATAAATGTGCTAGTCATATGCTTCATGATGCTCCCATTATGTTTCAATTCTTATCTTTTATGTGAGCATCATTATCATCATCATGCCTAGCTAAAAAGGCATTAAAGAAAAGTGCTTGTTGGGACACAACCCAATATTTATCCTTACTGTTTTTGTGTGTACACATGATTATGCTACTGTAGTAATCATGTCTTATAGCTTTTGTTTCAATAAAGTGCCAAGTAAGACCTTTAGGATAGCTTACGATGATAGTTGTGTTGATCTTGCTGAGAATCAGAAACTTTTGCACCCAGTAAATTAGTTTTGTTAATTCACACAAACGTGCTTATGATATTATTCTTTTTTATCTGGATTGGCACATAAATTTATTAGGACTTCCTAATTTGGTAGGATTTTTGGAGTTCCAGAAGTATACGTTTGATACAGATTACTACAGACTGTTCTGTTTTTGACAGGTTCTGTTTTCTATGTGTTGTTTGCTTATTTTGATGAATCTATGAGTAGTATCGGAGGGTATGAACCATAGATAAGTTGGAATAAAGTAGATATTACACCAATATAAATTTATAATGAGTTCACTACAGTACCTAAGTGGTGGTTTTATTTCCTTATACTAACGGAGCTTACGAGTTTTCTGTTGAGTTTTGTGTTGTGGAGTTTTTCAAGTTTTGGGTAAAGATTCGATGGACTATGGAATAAGGAGTGGAAATAGCCTAAGCTTGGGGATTTCCAAGGCACACCAAGGTAATATTCAAGGACAACCAAGAGCCTAAGCTTGGGGATGCCCCGGATGGCATCCCCTCTTTCGTCTTCGTTCATCGATAAATTTTACTTGGAGCTATATTTTTATTCACCACATGATATGTGTTTTGCTTGGAGTGTCATTTTATTTTGTTAGTATTTGCTTGCTGTTATTTAGAATAATGTTTTGCATCTTTAGTTTCAATAAAAATTTCAAGGATAGCCTTTACCATGCTTATTTTGCTAGTATACATGTTGCTGTTTGAAAACAGAAAGTTTACCGCTGTTGCAAAAATTCCCTAGAAAAGTTAGAGAATGATATAATGTTGAAACTTTTTGAATATTGATCTCGGATAAATCTTCTACAGCTTAGTATTTTCCTCATAATTTTTGGAGTTAGGTAAGTATGATGAATCTTGCATTCTTTACAGACTATACTGTTTTGGCAGATTGCTGTTATGTTTGCATTGTTTGCATATGTTTGCTTGTTTAATGATTCTATTTGATGATAGGAGTGTTAAATATGCAGAGGCATTTAGTATGCAATGTTGAATAATAATTTTAGTGATTTTTTACAGTAGAAAATGATAAGGTTTTTGCATTGGTTTATACTAACTTATCTCACGAGTTCTTGTTGAGTTTGGTGTGGATGAAGCTTTTGATAAAAAGAGAAACCATGATATGAGAGGAATTAATGAGACACAAAATTTCAAGCTTGGGGATGCCCAAGGCACCCCAAGATAATATTTCAAGAAGTCTCAAGCATCTAAGCTTGGGGATGCCCCGTTAGGCATCCCACCTTTCTTCTTCAACAACTATCGATTAGTATCGGTTGAGCCTAAGTTATTGCTTCTTCACATGAGTTGTGCTATCCTTGCAATGTCATTTTATTTTTTCTTGCTTTCTGTTTGAATACAATACCATGATCTGGAATTCTTTAATGAGAGAGAATCTTCACATAGTTACATAATTTAGCTACTCATTGATCTTCACTTATATCTTTTTGGAGTAGTTTCTCATTTACTCGTGTGCTTAACTTATATCCCTTGAGTAAATGGTTGAATGAGTTGAATGTCATAAATCTGAAATTATATATGTTTCATTTGCTTATCCCATGGGGAGTAATGACTTCACGTCTAAGAAGTAGAGGTTGTAAATTTATTGAAGGTTGGCAAGCATTGTATTGGTCATTTGAACAATTCATGAAAGAATATTGAAGGAAGAGAGATTTCACATATAAATATACTATCTTAGACATCTTTTATAATTGTGAGCACTCATTAAGTATGACATGCTAAAGAGTTGATGTTGGACAAGGAAGACAACGTAATGGGTTATGTTTTCTCACATCTCAGTTAAAGTATATTATCATGGATCATTCAAACATGTTGAGCTTTCCTTTCCCCCTCATGCTAGCCAAAATTCCTTGCACCAAGTAGAGATACTACTTATGGATTGAGTAAGATCCTTAAACCCAGTTTTGCCATGAGAGTCCACCATACCTACCTATGGATTGAGTAAGATCCTTCAAGTAAGTCGTCATCGGTGCAAGCAATAAAAATTGCTCTTTAAATATGTATGATCTATTAGTGTGAAGAAAATAAGCTTTATACGATCTTGTTATGGAAGCAATAAAAGCGACGGATTGCATAATAAAGGTCCATATACAAGTGGCAATATAAAGTGACGTTCTTTTGCATTAAGGTTTTGTGCATCCAACCCTAAAAGCGCATGACAACCTCTGCTTCCCTCTGCGAAGGGCCTATCGTTTACTTTATGTCTTTTACTTTATGCAAGAGTCAAGGTGATCTTCACCTTTCCCTTTTTCGTTTTATCCTTTGGCAAGCACCTCGTGTTGGAAAGATCACGATATATATATATATATATATATATATATATATATATATATATATATATATATATATATATATATATATCCAGTTGGATGTAAGTTAGCATGAACTATTATTGTTGACATCACCCAAAGGTGAAAACGTTGGGAGGCAACACTATAAGCCCCTATCTTTCTCAGTGTCCGATTAAAACTCCATAACCATTAGTATTGCGTGAGTGTTAGCAATTGTGGAAGACTATATGATAGTTGAGTATGTTAAGTTTGCTAAATCAAAGCTCTGACATAGACCCTTCCTGAAAATAAGATGAATTGCAATTGTTTGATGGCTGAGAACATAGTTTGCTAGTTTTCAAGAAAGTTTATGGTCTATGCTTTAACATGTGAATTGCTTGTTACTTGTTCGTGACAAGTTTTATGAGATGAACTACTGTTATGACATATAATCGTGCTAGAAAAGGTGATTGAAATTATCATTGATCAAACTTGTACGCCTGCTAGCATTCACATTTCATAAATTCTTTCTTTTATCATTTACCTACTCGAGGATCTTATGATGTTTATCCCCCCTCTACTCTCTTGTGATGAATTGAGTTTTCCCTTTGAAGTTATCTTATCCGATTGAGTCTTTAATGATTTGAGAACACTTGATGTATGTCTTGTCGTGTTCATCTGTGGTGACAATGGGATATTCACGTGATCCACTTGATGTATGGTTTGGTGATCAACTTGGGGGTTCCGCCCATGAACCTATACATAGGGGTTGGCACACGTTTTCGTCTTGACTCTCCGGTAGAAACTTTGGGGCACTCTTTGAAGTACTTTTGCGTTGGTTGAATAGATGAATCTGAGATTGTGTGATGCATATCGTATAATCATGCCCACGGATACTTGAGGTGACAATGGAGTATCTAGGTGACATTAGGGTTTTGGTTGATTTGTGTCTTAAGGTGTTATTCTAGTACGAACTCTTGAATAGATTGATCCGAAAGAATAACTTTGAGGTGGTTTTGTACCCTACCATAATCTCTTCATTTGTTCTCCACTATTAGTGGCTTTGGAGTGACTCTTTGTTGCATGTTGAGGGATTGTTATATGATCTATTTATGTTATATTGTTGAGAGAACTTGCACTAGTGAAAGTATGAACCCTATGCCTTGTTTCCTACCATTGCAATACCGTTTGTGCTCACTTTTATCATTAGTTACCTTGCTGTTTTTATATTTTCAGATTACAAAAACCTATATCTACCATCCATATTGCACTTGTATTACCATCTCTTCGCCGAACTAGTGCACCTATGCAATTTACCATTGTATTGGGTGTGTTAGGGACACAAGAGACTCTTTGTTATTTGGTTGCAGGGTTGTTTGAGAGAGACCATCTTCCTCCTACGCCTCCTATGGATTGATAAACCTTAGGTCATCCACTTGAGGGAAATTTGCTATTGTCCTACAAACCTGTGCACTTGCAGGCCCAACAACGTCTATAAGAAGAAGGTTGTGTAGTAGACATCACCCGCCGGCCGCTGAAGCCGAGGAGATACATGGCTGTCGATGAGTAAGTACCCTTGCCCTTGATTCCTTGCGTGCCGCGCCTTTCTCCTGACCAAGGCCTTGCAGGGCTCCCGCAAAGGCGAAACCTTGGGAGGCGAACGCCTCCAAGGATCCCAGCTTGACGTCGGCACGCAGCCCCGGGCCCCCAGGTCCTGCGCCAGGGGTGGGGCCGACCCCGGCTGCCATGATGCCGCAAGGGAGCCCCGGGCCCGAGCTCCCTGTTCCCTCTCTCCGCGGCTCAACCTGCGAGATGGGGGACGCACCGGCCATCCTTCCTCCAGTCATTGCTGGCTGGGGGCGGCCCTTGGGCGGTCTTCGTCTTCAGGTTGCGGGGCTACATCGGCCAGCCCCCGGTCTGTGGCAGGCGGGGTGCCCTGCGCCTCCTCGGGAGCCCCCGAGGCCGAAGAGGGCCTTGGCGATGCGCTTGTGCTTGCTCGTGGGTGCAGCGCCATGCGCTTCGAGCTCTTTGGTGAGGCGATGCGTGCGATGATCCAGCTTGGCGGGGAGCTCGCTAATGTCGACAACAGGCTTGAGGCGGAAGGCCACTTCCTGGCGTATGAGTGGCAGCAGCTGAAGATCGCCATCAACCTCGGGAAGCTTCAGCGCGACGAGGCCGATGCTCTTGCGGCAGCCTCGCTTGAGGCTTCTAACGAGGCTTGCACCCTCGCCATGGAGGAAGCCGAAGCCGCTAACCGTCGTCGCGAGGCGGACGAAGAGCGGGAGCGGGAGCTTCTGTCTTCGAATGCGGCCCTTGAGAGAAAAGTTGAGGAGCACCACATCCTTCTGGACTCTTCACCAGACGAGGCGGCCTTTGCCGAGGCGGAGCTCCTGAGGCGCCACGATGACTTGACGTTGGAGGTCGCGGAGCAAGCATGGCATTGGAGAGGCTGGAGGTGAGGGAGCGCCAGGCCACCACGGCTGAGGATGGCGTCACCGCCCGAGAAGTCCAGGTCCAGCTGGAGGTGGAGGAGAGGGTGGCGAAGGCGCGTGCTGACTTGGCTAAGGGGCACCGTCTGGATATGGAGCTGCTCAAGGCCGAACTTGAAGGTAGGACCTCTGCCCTGAAGGCGAAGCTACAATCCGCGGAGCAGCGCGAGAGCGCCACTCAAGAAGCCCTGATTTCTTCTGAATCTGCCTTGGCCTCCGCCAGCGCTGATCTATCTTCCCTTCAGCAGCAGATCAAGGATACTGCATCCCTGGCGGAGAGGACCACGAATGAAGCGAATCGCCATCGAACACTGCAGCGCGAGCACGCCTGGAGGCTCCAGGGCCTCAGACTCAGAGCTAACTCCGCCTTGCGCACCATCTGTGACGAGAGCGCTCCTCATCCACATGAGAATGATTACGCTAGCCACCTCAACTTCTTCACCAACATCATGACCAGCCTGGAGAATCATGCCGCGAGGACTCGCGAGCTTGTAGCGGAGAAGAGCCGGGGTCTCCTTGGGCGCGCATTCTCATGTGTCTTCAGCCACCTCCTCAACCGCGATCCTCACTTCGACTTCGATGTTGTGTTAGCCCCCGTGCCCCCGGTTATTCAGGACAACCTGGCCGGGTGGGTGGATGACCATGTGGACGCCTTGGTAGCAGAATTTGCTCCGGAGGACAACACGGTCATGATCGCGGCTGAAGAAGCTGGCGCGGTTGCGATGATGAGGAGGATGGCAGCCACGACGCAAGCAACACAGACGGAGGTGATGAAGAAGGCGCGCCCAGCTAGGCCCGTGTTTCTTTTCGCTTTGACCTGTATGACCAAAAACTTGAACGCGTCCTTGTGAGAGCATTTTCAAAAGGGGGCGCCCCTTATGATGTATGAGATTGTGAAATGCTTTTGAAATGGCAACCGGAGAGCATCTCAGCAGGGCTGCGGACTCCCATGCAAGGCAGTTGTTATGACTTATCTTTGGTTCTGCGGGTTTCAGGTGAGCCCTGGTGTCGCAGCGACATTTCTTCTCTTGAGGTTAACCTGCCGCGGGCTCGCGAGGTTTTGTGCCTCCCGAGGGGCCTGCTGGCCTATCCTAGAGTGCCTCGTGAGGAACCAACTGCCAGACCGTGGCGAGGTGGGCGCGCGTGGCGGCCACATTCTTGAGCCCCCGGGGGGGACGATCAACACCAGCGCGTGCACCATACCTATCCCCCGCTCGCAAGGCGCTTGAGGGCAGGGCAACAGTCATGAGCTCCAGAAAGAACGCAAGAACTAAAGGCAAGAGAGCAACACAAGACGAGAAAACTCCCCGCATTTTTATAAACGCACGAGAACCAAACCGCTTCAAAAAGCCAACGAACAAGTACAAAAAGGAGGCAAAAGCAAATGGCCACGTCCAGCGCCTAGCTAGTCTTCAAGTCTTCTCACCAGCGCGGAGCTAACTGCTTCCACTGGCTAGGCATAGTCATTGGGGACAGTGTCGACGCCCAGCACGGAGCATGGTGCTTCCACTAGGACGTGGGCGGGAGCCCTCGTGAGGCCCCGGGGCGGCGCTCAGGAGACTCCGGGGTGTGTACAGCCCCACTCATTATTACGTGAGAGTGTCATGAGTGGAGACCTTCACAAGCCGGAGCCTTGCTTCATGTCGCCCGACGAGGACCCCGCCGTGCGCTGCCCCCGACCACCGTTGGGGAGACCGGAAACCAGGACAAGACCAAGGGGCAAGGGGGACGCTGGCGGCGTCCTCGGTGATCATAGGGCCCCCGCCGGGGGGAAGGGCTCGCTGGCGCCTTCCCCTGCGGGGAACCTACCTCCAGGCAGGGCCCTGCTCCGTGCAGCGCAAAGAAGGCCCTGCCGTTGGGCTTCCCTCGCGCTGCTCCCAATGTCATGCGCGCTCCTACGAGGGATCCGTCGTCCTGAGAGTCCTGGTGGTAGTTGCGCCCTATTTCACCTGTGATCCATGGTCAGCGTAAGCGTGCCCCTATGGCGTTAGCTGTACCCAGAGGTTGTCACCGTTGGAGACGTTAGCTGGGCTCAGCGGCGGCTCGGAGGAGAGCTCGGCTTCGTGTATGTCTAGCACCCAGCCTGGCATGGGGGGTCGGCTGGCGCCCTCTCCCAGTGCGTGCCTTGGATACATCGCGACAGGGACGTAGGCTTTCGGGCTGCCCGCACCAGAAACACCACCCGGCTGCCTCACGTTCCCGCCTCCTTCAGTCGCCCTCCGGTCCTGCCGTTCAGGGGCCGGCGCTCCAGCGTGGCCCCTGGTGATGCCGCCTGAAGCAGTCCCATGCCAAGGTGACACGTTCGGAGGGGTGTGGGCTGCTCCGTGAAGCTGGCCGGCGTCGAAAGGCTCTTCGGGGGCCCTAGGATGGGGCCCGCGGTTGTGTCGGGGGCGGGCGCGCGCCCCTGCCACCGCCTGCGACGTGGGCAGGGTGGAGAATGGCGCTGCACTCCTGCATCCGCATCCAGTAGCTCGGCGACCCATTCCAGCAAGGCGTCGTGGCCGCTTTCCAGCAGCCTGCATCTCAGGAGCTTTCGAGCCACGATGACTATGGACCGCATGTTTGCCTGTTCCATGCGCGTGTGCGGTGCGGTTGCTGCAGCATAGTTTGCAGATTGCGCGGCGGCCCGGTTGCGGCGCGGCGCCAGTGGGGAAGGTTGCGCCCTACGACCCCCGCGGCCGGCCGCCCCTGGCAGGGTGCGGGCCGGGAGCAGGGCGGAGTGGAGATCCTCCTTGTTGGCGGGTGGCGTCGTGGAGGCCCGAACCACCCAGTGCTCGACATGGGCCATCGGGGCGTCGGCCATGGAGTTGTCGGAGTGTCGGTGGATTGATCGACAGAAGAGAAGATCTGGCGCACCCCTACCTGGCGCACCAAATGTTGGATTACGGGTTCCGCAAACCCTTGAGAGGTTCGAACTCCGGGGTGCGTGCAGAGATCTCAACCTACCCAGCCTGCCTACTCACGGTCCTCCTAAGCCTAGCGCGACGAGCTCGAAGAGACAGAGAGACACAACAGTTTATCCTGGTTTGGGCCACCTTGTGGTGTAATACCATACTCTAGCGTTTTTTGGTGGATTGCCTTGGAGGGTTGAGGATGAACAAGTACAATGGATGAACTGTCCTCAGGAGGTGAGGTGTTGTTGAGCTCAAGAGAGCTGGTGAGGTGGTCGGGTGAGAATGGATCTGATCCCCCTCTATGGTGGTGGCTAAGTCCTATTTATAGTGGCCTTGGTCCTCTTCCCAAATGTTGGCTGGAAGGGATCCCACAACTGCCGGATTTGAAAGGGGACAAGTAGTACAGCTTATCCTGACAAAAGTAGTCTTCACCTGCGAAAAGTCTTTGGTTGTGATGCTGCGGTGGGCTCGGTGATGACCTCCGTCCTGCTGTCCTTGCGGTCTTGGTCTTGTTGCACCAGAATGGAAACCTTTGGTTGATTCCTCGGGACTCCGCGCCTGTGGCTTGCCTCCCTTGCACCAAAGAGGAAACCTGCGTTGTGCGTCCACTGGCGCCCGCCTGGCCTTGGTCATCATGGCTCACATCAGCTGAGCCTTGTGAGGTAAGCCTTGCATAGAACTCTCTGCCCCTCGGGAGCCAGCCTGAAGAGGCCGATCCCCTCGGGGATCTTGGCGTCGTCCACCTCGCGAGGCTTGGCCCCTCGTGAGGGTCCTGAGCTGTTGATGTTGGAGTTGGGCCATACTAGGCCGTCGATGGAGCCACGTGGTGGGCCGCAGGCAGGCAGGGCTGGATACCCCCATATCCAGAACGCCGACAACATCCAACTCCAGTGGCATATATTTGCACAACTCTAACCAACCAGAGGAAATTCATGCAAACACAGACATATTTCATATAAGCATGAAGGATTTCGTATAAAAAGTTGGTTCTTCATATAAACATGACAGATTTCATTACATTTACATGAACTAAGTGGTGCTAATCCGGCTCTCGTGGTATAATTAATACCTAATCTAAATGGCCGCCCGCGGATCCCTTTGTCTTCCTCATGTCCGGCAGACACTTGCGGGGTCGACGAAGGTCCTCGGAAGAGACGAAGCAGCAAAGAAACCACATGTATACGCAGTTGTCGCCTCTGTGGTGGCCTTTAGGGGGCCCAAGTGGCGGCAGCCTCCCGTGTTCTAGTTCTCCTTGATGATGGAGGCAGACACGGAGAAGCTGGCCACCGACTCGTCGCTCTCCATGCACCCAGCTTCTGTCTCTGCCTGAATGGCGCTGCCGCAGGCACAGGAGGCATGCCCACAGACAAGGGAGGCGCGGCCACCGCAGACACTAGTGGCGTGGTACAACGCAACAGCGACGACGCCCGTGCCATCGTGCTCGCCGTCGTGCCGGCATGGAGCAACTCGCCACTCCTCATCGAGCTGAACTAGAGCAGCGAGTTGCTGAACCATGCACCGGCTTGGGGCGGCAACTGGCTCTGTCGAGCCAAGCGAGGTTGGTGAAGCATCGAGCACCCTCGGTCGTATCCGGAGGGCTCGGCAGGCAATCCATCCAGGTAGTATGTCGGAGAACGGCTCCTCGGATGCCATTGGAAGAGTGGAGAAAATGGTGAAGGAGGAGATGGGGGAGCTGCAGAGGGGTGCAATTCTTGCCCGCTGTATGTCTGGCCTCGTTTAAATAGAGGGTGGATGGTAGGAGCTTGGCTGGTGCCTGGCCTCATTTAAACTAAGGGCAGACATGAGGAGCTCGGCCGCCGTTGCATTTAATTCCGGCCCACTCATGAACGGACGTGTGACCCGAGTAGGTTTCTCGGTTTGCATGCGGGTTTAACGGAGGCGTGTGATGGAGGTGAGGGGGCATGTTTAGCCAGGCGTGTAGCGGGCGGCGCAGTTCTATTCAGTTTGACAGCTACTAGTAAACCAGGACAGTTCCCGATACGGCTTTAATGCAGACGACGGAGAGGGTAGCGGTTCCCGAAATGTTGAACAGCCAATGATGCATCCTCCTTCAATTAGCATCCTGAATGCATGAGGGAAGTAATGGGAGGAGGACGGGGAAAAGAGGCGGTACGATGTGAATGCAACATAGTTTGCACTCATATAAAGGCGCCCCTCCATTCCAATGCATCTACCACATCGTACGCACCTAAGCACCTACACTAAGCGCAAAAGTGCTCACTCCAGACCCATGGCGGCGATGCACACGAGCGGCCAGCGGTTGTGCTAGATGGTCCATGATGCCGACCTGTGGCGTGGCATGAGGATCGTCTCCAGACGGTGTTGGCGACTAGCTGGTTCATGGCCATCGTCGATGTCGGCTACGACTCTCAGTTGGACCAGATGATCGTTGCCACCATCAACAAGTTCACTGTCATCAAAAATCTCATGGACAATATCTCCGTACTCCTCCAGCCCGCGCGTACCTGCCACCCTAATCGGCCTCCATGGTGATAACCTCTTTCAAGCACTGGTGGCCCTGCAACTGCCTGCCGACCCAACGAAGAATGTCCACATGGAGGTCGCGCTCGTTGCGAGGCGCCTCGCCCTGCAAGAATTATTCGATCTACACATCCACGTGTACGAAGAAGTCATGTACATAGGTATCTACAAGGCCATTGAGGACGTTGCAGCGTTGGCCTTTATCAACCAGCTGGAAGCATTGGACACCTTTGTTGAGAAGCACCTTGACCTCGCCACAAAAGCCACCGCTCCTCAGCCGCCGGTCGGTGGCCCGGTGCACTGAGTCGAGGAGGAGGAGGTTGTACGTTGATGGATGCATCTTTCTTCTTTCCTCTTGTAACCACCACTACGATCACATCATCGTGGCCTTATTTCTTAGTGTGCAATTGCATTCTCGTTCCAGTCAATACAGATATGTGCGATCCCTTTGCTCACATTTCGAGGCAATTATATGTGTCACTGTAACTGGTACTCCATCCGTCAATTTATAAGTTATGCTTACCTTTTCCATCATCTTCGTGCAACGCATGGGCATCTTGCTAGAAACACTACAACATGTCGAACCGCATGTGAGCAAACCGACGATGTGCCAACCTAGCTACTACCCTGCTTATCTGGCGGAAAAAGCCCCTCCCCAGCATTTCCAATCGTGATTTCTATCTATCAATCGTGCCAAGGAGCAGAACCAAATGTTACAATTTTTACATGTTTCTCTACTCCTATAAAAGACTTAGTTGGTGATGGTGGTGTGTCTGCCATCCGTCATCTCTAACCATTAGATATGCATCTAACGGTTGTGAGGTAAGTTGTGGCATTTTTGCAACAATAGCCCACTTCTCTGCTCCAATTTGTAGAAAACCCCTTATTATCTTGAAAGCAACCACATCCCTCCCTCACCTCATCAAAACAGCCTAAGAAATATATTTGGAGTGAAAAGTAATATATTTTTAGTGATATATATGTATATCAAAACAAGAGTGTTTTCTGTCAAGTTTGTGAACAAGTAATGTTCTACTTTGGATCCGTCTCAACACATGTGCACATTGCTAGTAAAAGAAAATGGCATGTCGCGTTCATGTCGCACCCCCACACGCCGGGGAATTGGGAGTACTCCGCGGCCCGTTCGATATGGCACATAACTAGGGAAGGTGTGTTGCCTAGCATTTTCACTTTCATGTGGGACCGCAGTTGAGCAAACCAACTATCGGCAAACTGCACCCCGCCCGCCGCGTTGGAAAACAGAAACGAGGAAGGTAAGATCTAGTTGTAGCACGGAAGCCAAGAAATTTGGTGTCAGATGGGGCTCGTTGATAGAGTAGGAGCACTCCATACTACTACTCCTACTAGTATGAAATTTGTACTACAACTAGTACTACCACTATACAACTAGGTACGTGCACGGCACATCATCGTAGGAACAAAAAATGGGAAGATCTTGTTTTGGGTGATTTATCTTTTTTTCAGTCAACGTAGTATGAATAATATGATGTGGGGGGACCGATGAAGCTTATGTGGCTTGGTTGCATGGCTAGGAAAGGCTAGATAAAAATAAATAGATAACGTGTTTAGAGTGCACTCCACTAAATAGATACTTTGGATCCATTGCAACGCACGGGTGATAATCCCCAAGTGCAGGGAATCATCGTAGCAATTCCTGAAGGTGGAAGTGATAAGTATGGAGTGTCGAACCCACAAGGAGCTAAAGGTAAGATCAATATTCTCTCAAGTCCTATCTGCATCGATATGACTCTCATTACACCGAACATTTGCTTCCAACTAGAAACGAGAAATAAAACTACGTTGTGGGTATGAAGAGGATAACTTTGTATGATACTGGAGAGCTAAATTATAAAAGTAGGTGCTGTTATAATAAAGTTAGAATATATTACTAAATATTGTAAATAGTGAGTGTGGAATAATGATGGGTTGGTGTGCGGAATTATCCTAGGCAATTGTTAACAAGACCGGTAATCACTATTGCAATTTCATATGAGGGAGAGGCATAAGCTAACATACTTTATGTTTTTGGATCATATGCACTTATGATTGTAACTCTTGCAAGAATCCGCAACTACTAAAGATCATTAAGGTAAAACCCAACCATAGCATTAAAGCATCAAGTCCCCTTTATCCCATATGCAACAACCCTCTTACTCGGGTTTATTCTTCTATCACTCAAGCAACCCACTATAAGAGAATCATGAACGTATTGCAACACCCTACAGCGGGAATCCCTCATGCTTGCGCGAAATGGAGGGCACAATAGGACAACACAAAAATAAAACATACAACTCATATCAATCTAGATCATCAATCAACCCAAAGACAAAGGATATCTACTCAAAACACCATAGGATGGCAACACATCATTGGATCATAATATGTGGCATAAAGCACCATGTTCAAGTAGGAATTACAGCGGGGTGCGGGAGAGTGGACCACGTAAAAGAGATGAGGATGGTGATGATGATGGTGATGTTGATGAAGACGATCACTGCAGCGATGATTCCCCTCCCGATGGCACTCCGGTGCCACCGAGAGAGAGGAGGAGAGGTTCTCCCCCTTGTGCTTCCTCCTCCATGGCCTCCCCAGGGATGGGGAGAGGTTCTCCCTCTGGATCTTGGCCTTCATAGCGATGATGGCCCCTCCAGGATCCTTCCCCATGGCCTCCGGTGATGATGGCCCCCTCCGGCAGGGTGCCAGAGAGGGCGTAGATTGATTTCTCGTGGCTACAAAGGCTTGCGGCGGCGGAACTTCTGATCTCTCTTCTGTTTTGGGGTTTTCTTGATTTATAGGAGGAGTTGGCATTGATTTCACGTCAAGGGGGCCCATGGGGAGTCCACGAGGTAGGGGGCGCGCCCTAGGGGGGTTGGGCGCCCTCCACCCTCGTGGTGCCCTCGGGACTCCCCTCCGGTAGATTTTTGTTCCAGTATTTTTTATATTTTCCAAAAAAATCTCCATTGATCTTCAGCGCATTCCGAGAACTTTTATTTATGCACAAAAACAACACCATGGTAGTTCTACTAAAAATAGCGTCAGTCCGGGTTAGTTCTAATCAAATCATACCAAAATCATATAAAACTATTGTAAACATGGCATGAATACTTCATAAATTATAGATACGTTGGAGACGTATCAGCGGGCCGGTACATTGGTAGTAGTAAGAAACAAATTCCGAGTTTGGCACGAGGTCGTACTGCGGGAGCACCATAAGGCCTAGTGCAGGAGTGACATTTCCCTCTTGGGCCCACGGGACCGAGCTTCAATGGCTTAGTGCATCGGCCTATGAGTCAATGACATGTGGACCCTAAATGCGGTTGGCCCACATGTCATTCTCATGAAAGCAGAGTGGTGGTGGGACCGAGAGGGGTGAGGCGCAGGTCGGTGGACGAGGCTTGCCTGCTCCCCTCCAATGCTTCGATCTGTACTCGAGCACCACTAATTTTCATCCAAAGGTTATAATAGAAATCCTCATGTGGGTCACCTATAGCTTCAAAGAAAGGTAAACAAAGGCCGTATTTCAAGGAAATAATTTCCTGCATGAATCTGTACACTCATGCAAGACCCTTCACTTTCCTGCTCGTCCTCCTCCGGATCATCAGCTGCATTGACAATGCCGGTGCCAACGCCAGAGCGTCGCAACAGGTGCCTGCCTAAGTCATGTAGCACGTTGCACCGCCAGCGAGTACCACCTCCTCCACGCTAACATCGGCGTCTGGGCCATGCACATGCAGCTGCTCCCGTAGTATTTTACCCGCATGTTCGACTGCAGTACCACACCGATCTTGGACGAGACAATGGAGCTTGTGGTCAAGAAAAGTCTCTGCCCGGCTGACGCATGTCGAGGTGCTTGACTGTTGTGACGTGTCTCACGATGTTTACTAGCTCATGCTCTGGATGAGCGGCAGGGTGCTGCTCCCGATCGTCAGTGGTGCAACGGCAGCGACGGCCGGGTGGGAGCTCGGGCGGGAGCCAGTGATCTACCCAGGGCACATAGCTCGACTTGGGCTCAAGATTCCGGCCGCTTGCACCGTCCCGAGGATTTACCACTCAGCGTCGAGGCTAGAATGTTGGATACATATAGGCATGTGCTCGTGGGCGGGAGCAACCTGCTCAACGGATACCGGTTTGCGAACGTGATGTACTCGACGTAGTTGAGCCAATGAGCCTGGAGGCGTTCCTGTCGTCCTACGTTGACGCGTGGCTCAACGGCGTGCGGCCACGTGCCAGCGTAGGTCGGCTATGAGGAAGCGGCATCGGTGTGTTTTGAGATGCCCAGATGGTCGTCGTCGCGGCGACGTTCGTGACTCACTCGTTCAAGTTGAACCGGCCGATGGAGGCCTGGCCGTGGCGAGGGTGCCACAGCTGGACGTCGGGGTGTTATGAGGCGTAGATGTCCATGGAAGGAAACTATGGCAATTTTGCAAAAAGATACCCACACCCCTCTCCACATTTGCAAATAAGGCCTTCCCTCGTTCATCCTTTTCTCAAGATAAACTACTCATACAAATGTATCTTGATGTTCCGTGCAATGCACGGGCATCTTGCTAGTAAGAAATAAATCTCGAGTTTGGCACGAGTTCGTGCAGTGGTAGCACCACAAGGTCTGGTGCAGGAGTTACATTTCCCTCTCGGGGCCCATAGGACTGAGCTTCAGTGGACCCGATAAGTGGCTGCTCCACATGTCATGCTCCCAAAGGCAGAGGGGCGGTGGGGCCGAGAGGGGTGAGCCGCAGGTCGGGGGACGTGTGGTGTCATGGGTTCGAGCGGCATCGTGGGAATCGTGTGTGGCTGTGGTAGAAACTTGATGGTCACCGCATTTCAGCTGGCCCACATGTCATGCACATAAAGGTAGAGGGGCGGTGCGGTAGAGAGGGGTGAGGCACACATCGGGGGACGTGGTGCCGTGGGTTGGAGCAGCGTCGAGGGAATCGCGAGTGGCAGTGTATGAAACGTGATGGTCGTCGTAGTTCAACTTCCATGGACAAGCTATCATGTCTACTGACACATGCATTACATACCGATCACTGGAAGGGATACTAGAGAAAGCTAGGCGGATAAATAGTTCCTTATAGTCAAGAGGACCTACACTGCTACTTGTTCAAAAGACATGCACACCATTGAAATAGTTCATCTATATGAATATACATAGAGAGGAAATATATTTTTTACAAGAGATGAAATAGTTCATCCATCCATAATGCCCTACTGCTGGTGCAGCTTCTTCTTCTTCTTCTTCTTCTTCTTCTTCTTCTTCTTCTTCTTCTTCTTCTTCTTCTTCTTCTTCTTCTGTGGGAGACGGCTTTGCAACAAGCTCTTTGGACCTTGCAGCTATTTTGAAACTCACACGGGCATCGAGGTCAGCATATTTTATCCGCTCGTACGTCAAGGGATAATTCTCCCATCCAGACGACCTTAATGCCAGCGTCTCGTCACCCTTCTGAAGATTTGTACCAAGCACAAAATTTGCTATGTTGAATAGGGATGGTGTCTGTTTATCACAATATTTTACAGGAATTTTGAGTCTGGTTTGTAGGTCAGTGATGCTTTTCAAATCAAGGTTGTACACCGCCAGCTTCTGTTTGTCCCCTTCGATGGCTGCCCCACAGAAGTATATATCCTCCCGAGACAAGAAATTGTGGAGCTCACCTGGTAAGGAGGGCGCGTGTATGATGTGGTACACCAAAACATCATCTTCGAGGCACAGCTGAAGGACGGCGGCGCGTTGGATCTTCCCAGTGGCATGCTCCGTGTACTCTGCGTCGAGATCGATGACTTTCATCTCTACCTTTTGGACGAAGTTGGATACATTGTTGATCCACTTTCGAACAACCCTTGGGTGGTCGGTGACGGTGGCAACTATGCTCAACGAGCCTTTGACGAGGACATATGTTGGACGCTAAAAACTTGCATCTGGATCTCTTTCGCCATTTGGAACCGCTGGACCGGATGGCTATGGTTTGGAGAATTAGGATTAGATGGCTAGTCTAACTGAAGAAGATGATTATTTAAAGGGGCTTCGGAATTACTCCAGGAGTGTGTGAAGAGGTTAAAACAATGTGAATGCAGTGGGGTTTGGATGCAAATGAAGATGAAGGAGAGGTGAAGAAGCCGAGGAAAATCGATTCCCGATGGAGAAGTAAATGGGAGAAGTGGCCTGGAGGCAGTGATTAGACGACTAGGTAGACTAAATGAAAAGGCTATGCAGGTAGACTGAGGAGTGGTACCTGTCCGTGTACGTGCCCATCCTTCTAGTGCTACATGTGCCACTGGCTACTTGAGGTCACTCTTTCGAATCACCGTGGCGAGACATTTTATGATTCCTTTTTATTTATGCACGCCTCCTGACAGGTGGGGCCTATGCAAACAGATATAAAATATGTGTCGTAGCTGGTTTGGATGGATATTGGCGCGTGTGTGGGAGACACAAAAAAAGAAAAAGAAAAACCTTCTTCGTGCTTCCGCATGCACGAGAATTTAGTCCTGCTCGCAATATGGATGATACCTGGAGGATGAAGTGAACCCAAAGGCATGCTAGCACGGGAAACCTATTTCTGCTATACAGTACTACTCATGTTCGTACTACTAGTAGTAGTAGTACAACTGTGGTACACTTGATGGTCAAAATATTATTCATCTGGTCCTCATAGTGAAGTGACAAGACCCTGCACCTGACACTAGTCCAGGGTGCATGTTCGGTTTACCAAAGTCAGCCTCACCTTGTGCACTGTGCATTCACTGTCACCGCCATTCTATAGCATGCCTCGCCTCGTCTCCCTCTCCCCTATCACCACTCCATCTCCATCTCACTGTGCCCTGATACGTCTCCAACATATCTATAATTTTTTATTGTTCCATGCTATTATATTACACGTTTTGGATGTTTATGGGCTTTACTTTACACTTTTATATCATTTTTGGGACTAACCTACAAACCGGAGGCCCAGCGTGCTGTTTTTTTGCCTATTTGGTGTTTAGCGAGAAAAAGGAATATCAAACGGAGTCCAAATGGAATGAAACCTTCGGGAGCGATCTTTTTGGAACAAACGTGATCCAGAGGACTTGGAGTGGAAGTCAAGAAACAAGCGAGGCGGCCATGAGGGTGCCCGGCGCACCCCCTACAGGTGGGCACGCCCCCCACCCTCTTGGGCCCCTCGAGCGTCCAACGACCTACTTCTTCCTCCTATATATACCCACGTACCCTGAAAACATCAGAAGCGACCACGAAAAACTATTTCCACCACCGTAACCTTCTGTATCCGCGAGATCCCATCTTGGAGCCTTCGTCGGCGCTCCGCCGGAGGGGGAATCGACCATGGAGGGCCTCTACATCATCTCCAAGGCCCTTCCGATGAGTTGTGAGTAGTTTACCACAGACCTTCAGGTCCATAGTTATTAGCTAGACGACTTCCTCTCTCACTTTGAATCTCAATACAAAGTTCTCCTCGATCTTCTTGGAGATCTATTCGATGTAACTCTTTTTGCGATGTGTTTGTCGAGATCCGATGAATTGAGGGTTTATGATCAAGTTTATCTATGAGAAATATTTGAATCTCCTCTGAATTCTTTTATGTGTGATTAAGTTATCTTTGCAAGTCTCTTCAAATTATCAGTTTGCTTTGGCCTACTAGATTGATCTTTCTTGCAATGGGAGAAGTGCATAGCTTTGGGTTCAATCTTGTAGTGTCCTTTCCGAGTGACAGCAGGGGCAGCAAGGCACGTATTGTATTGTTTCCATCAAGGATAAAAAGATGGGGTTTATATCATATTGCATGAGTTTATCCCTCTACATCATGTCATCTTTCTTAATGCGTTACTCTGTTCTTTATGAACTAATACTCTAGATGCATGCTAGATAGCGGTCGATGTGTGGAGTAATAGTAGTAGATGCAGGCAGGAGTCGGTCTACTTGTCACGGACATGATGCCTATATAAATGATCATGCCTAGATAATCTCATAATTATTCGCTTTTCTATCAATTGTTCGACAGTAATTCGTTCACCCACCGTAATACTTATGCTATCTTGAGAGAAGCCACTAGTGAAACCTATGGCCCTCGGGTCTATCTTTTATCATATAAGCTTTCAATCTACTTTTATTTGCATCTTTACTTTTCCAATCTATATCATAAAATACCAAAAATATATTTATCTTATCATATTATCTCTATCAGATCTCAGTTTCTCAAGTGGCCGTGAAGGGATTGACAACCCCTTTATTGCGTTGGTTGCGAGTCCTTGTTTGTTTGTGTAGGTGCATGGGACTTTTTAGGAGCCTCCTACTGGATTGGTACCTTGATTCTCAAAAACTGAGGGAAATACTTATGCTACTTTGCTGCATCACCCTTTCATCTTCAAGGAAAACCAACGCAAGCTCAAAACATAGCATTCCCCCGCGTACCATCGCCTCGCTCGCCTCCCCCAGTACCACTATTCCCTCGCTAGCCGCTCCAGCACCGAGAGCCTTCTCCCCCGTATATCAAGCCCCCAAAAACCCCACCTTCCAAACTCCACCATGGCCGAACGTGAACCGCTCAGCATCCATATGAGTCGCGATTGGAGCAATCTCCGCAGTGACATCCTCTATCTCTGTTGTTCGTGTATGGATACGTTGAGTGTCGTGCGGCTGGCTACATGCTCGAGGGACATGCACACGACCATCGTCGAAGCAAGGCCTAAGCTTTTCAAGACACCCTGCTTGCTGCTATCTGGTCTTGCGAGATTTGATCACCATGATACGGAGGCGTACATGATGCCCCTCGACTTCAATCCGACCTCCATTAGCCAAAACTTCTTTGCAGGTATGTAGTGGGTCGCCATACATTATTTCCCTTGACTTTAATCCGATCACCATCGCCCGAAACTTCTTGTGAGGTATGTACTGGGTCGGCATGAACTCCCACTGGATGGCTGCCGTTAGAGAAGATGGGAGAAAGTTGGTGCTCGTCAACTTCCAGACCTCCCATGAGATTATCCTTCCTCCGTTGGATTATATAGGGTTTTACCATTACGGTCCAAGTTATCTAGATTATGTCGTCAGTTGGACGGACCTTGTTTTGCAGAAGATTGTAATCTGCCAAGTGCCCACACAACATGCGAATTACGCAGACTTCAAGCTAATTGCCTTGTTCAACCGGGGACTCACTTATCTTTACGCTATCATTACAGCCAATTTGTACCCTTGAATAATCAAACGGTTAGGAAGATATGGATATTCTCCTTATTTTATAGTAATCTATATACTACTAAATATGAGTGTGTATCAATAGCCATGTTAGTTTCCTCATTTTCGTGATGTAGAAACATGCATCACATTGTTAGTATCATCTAACCATACATTAGGGAAGTAAATGTGCATATGGAGAACTCTATATTTGGAAGTAGTGAAATCCTATAATGCTTACCATGTGTACATACCTATATTCGCCCTTCAGCAATCAATGGCTAGAATAATATCCTCACAAAAAATTTGCCCACAGAACATGAGTATATAGCAATGCATGGTATGTTAGTTTCCTTGAAGAATTTGTTTGTGAGGACAAAACATGATTACATAACATGCATGACATGGTAGTTTCCTGTGAAGAATCGATTGCGAGATAACATGAGTATAACCATGCATGGCACTTTCGAACCCAGTATACATTTCCCTGTATTTTCCTCTCAGTTCCAACAGGGACATATCAATGTTGTTTCTTGCATTATCCTACTCATACTCTGAACAATGTTGATCTTACATTAACAATGCATGTCCTTTTTGATATGATGCATTGTCCCTACAGTTACTGCCCTTTGTAATCACACCACCTTTGCCAAAAATAGGGAAGCACAACTGGTTCCTCACTCGATCAAATGACGGCAAAAGACTGATGATCATTCGCTCACATGAGCCGGAAAAGTTATATTGCAAAAAAAACCACTATGTACAAGCACCGTGAAATACGTGAGTATCCAGACAATGGATGTTACGTCTATGAGCAGGATACCAGCTTGTTGGGGCCTTCGGGGTTTTCGAGTTGGAGGCGGGTAAACAGTCTTGGTTCACACTCTCAGTTTCTCAGACTCAAGTATCCGATTAACCAGGAGATCACCGTTGGCAAGGACCTTGATGGTAGAGAGGCTCTGTTTGCTATGGAAAACTGTGTCTACACGGCGAGCCCTAGGACTTCGGGAGCAAACTCCCCTGATTGTCAACGATACAGCCTGCAGCCAAAAGAAGGTGAGAATGACACATGCATCTGGATTAACTTTGATCCTTGGATGTCTCAAGTCCGACAGGCAGTGATGTGGTTCAAGCCTTCAGGTTGATAGGTAATTTGGTTGTTGCGTCGAAAGGGTGGAGTACTGGTGTATCCAGATCACTAGTGGCTGAAGCAGGGCCGCAAATTATGATGGTGTTGGATCATCCCTCTTCGAATGACTTGTTGTCTTTGTTGCTTGTTCTGGATGGGTAGTTCTCTCTTTTGTTATGCATATTCCTTGTCATTTGGTCATCCTTGTCTATGTCACTCTTACTATGTAATAGTTGCCTCTATTTAGAATGTCATTCTAAATGCGGATCACGAGAGTCACGAAAAGTGCTACTGAGATGGAGTGCGTTTTGGTTGTGTAGCAAGACTTCTTATGAACTATCATGTCTTGTTGTTTATGTCAGTAGTAGTCACTAGTCAGTGTTTGAATGTTGTATATATCGTTGTTTCGAACTGTTTATTGTCTCAAACTGCTGGTGGGCTAAATGAGGGCATCACCATTCTCAAGTTTTCAGAGTATATCTCCTTTTTCAAGTTATAATTTAAGCTTAGTGTCTTTTCGATGATGTACACTTGTTTGGGCCAGTGAGGTGTCATTGAACATGGGCCGAGTAGTAACGCAATGCCAAACAGGTCAATTATGACTCTTAGGCCGGGCTCTCAAAAGATCCTCAAAAAAAAGGTCGGGCTCTCAAAAAAGAAAGAATAAGGACTCTTAGGACGACATGTGGGCACCACCTGTGTTTTCGTGCGCTTGCGCGCTCAGAGCATATTGGCGCGTGTTCGAAATTCATGCTACCTTTTCATCCCCAATCTCCCGCCCCTCCACCACCTCTAGAATATCGATTCCTACTCCAGCTCCCCCAAATCCGCCTCCTATACTCCCTATACTCAAGCGCACAATCATATTGTCGGTCAACATGGATCTCTGATCCGGTGATCCTGAGGCCCGTCCTGCCTTCGGCGCTGCGTGCTGTCGCTCAACAGTGGCATGGCGGCGTTTGGCGACCAGTTTGCCGGCTAAGTGTTGATGGTAACCATCAATGGCGACCGGCCTCCCGTCTCGCTGGACGACATTGTCAAAGCTTTTAGCATTGCGCACGGCATCCAAATAAGTGACTTGCTCATCGAAGTCTGTCCACCACTAGCTGATTTCTTTGTCAGGTTTCGGACAACTTTCGACTGTGGTCATGTGTTCGTATCTTCCCGACGTTTGTTCTGCGATGGCACGCTGGTGAGCTTGATCGGTGGAACCCAGGATGGGGCTCGGTGCCCTCTGAGCTTGAGTTTTTACCAAAGCTTACCTTCCACAGCATGCCTCGGCGTGCTTGGAACAGCGAGTCCATGAATGAGCTTATCAACGACCTTGGAGGTGAGCTTGTAAGTATGTTTGTTCCTCCAGACAGCTGAGCTCTGACAGTTATGGCATGGATGAAGAAGCCATCCACCATACCGAAGGTGATTGGTGTTGAGATACCGGTGCAAGAACCGGGGTTGTACTATTCGTCGCCACCAAGGCTGCTGCAGACCACGTTAGGGATGAACCTGTATCGAGTGTTCGTGCATGTCGAAGAAGTGGCCAATCCATTAATCAAAGTCCTGCCGCTGGTGCCAGGGTCCGTCGACGATGTTCATAACAGGAGTCAACGTTAGACTTTCCCCATGTTGCTCGGAACGATGGATGGCACAGGGCCTACTCCATCGCGTAGCGAAGGCCACTGCTTCTTTGGGAGAAGAGGCAGGGTTGGCTGTTTGGATGTGCTCTAATTTGAGGTAACAACTAAATCTTGTCAGATACTAGTTAAATCTGAGCTATCGATGTGAAGCACTGATGTGCCAGTACATCTTATTGTGACCTTTTCTATTTTTGTACCTGAACTTTTTTTAGAAAGGGTTATACGTCAACTTAATGTGCTAGCATAACTTATTGTGCTGTCTGTTTGTTTTCTTTGCTCAGCATTCAAGATATTTCCCCCTCATTGATAAAGACGATAAACCCTTATGTACGAGTTCATTGGTTTCAACATAGCCCTACCCGTAGAGATCCACTGCTTCCACCCTGATTGTGCCGCCTGCGTGAAATTTTTGTATGCAAGTTTAGTGTGCTATGATGTTCTATATGATTGTGTCAACTATATAAGTTTTTACTGAGCATCAGCAATGCATATGGCTGAAAGATGTATTTACGAGCATCGACCGATGGGTCTCTCTCTCTCACACACACACACAAGTGGGACCCGTTGAATTATTTCTTCGCTCGTGAAAGCTTTTAATTAGGTTCCATTGTACTCTAAATTTTTTCTTAAGTTATTAATTGAGCTCAGTGACTTCAAAAAGTTGTATAGAAGCCTTGTTTTGGCCTTTCCGGCGTCGTTGAATGTGGGCCGAGTAGCCATGTAAAGTTGTACCGTACTACACAAGCCTTTTTTTGAACATCAGCAATGCAACTGGGCCGACAGTTGTACACAATATCCTAAAATAAGCGCGGACTAGCCTATCTTTCTTTGAATAAAATGCACAGCCCAGTTCATTTTTTATATAATAAGATTACCAAGCCAAACTTAATTTTTTTAATAATATTCGTATCTCAATATTATTTTTATACAAAATGCTCAGTCCACACCATCATTGTTTTTTCACCCATCCCAGAAAATGGGTCCATTTCTACTAAAATCAACTGGCTTGTAAATTATCAGAAATGATAAATGTGTTGCATGTACGCAATATTATTTTTGACCCAGCTAAGTAAATAGGTGTATTCGAATAAATAATCAAATGCGCTGTAAATTATCATAAATATTATTATTTTTAGAAACAATTATCATAAATAGTAAATCGGCTATTTATTATTATTATTTTAACCGGCCCAGGAAATAGATTATTTTTTGAGCCAAAGCCCAAGAAATATATGTAATGAAATGGGCTATAAAACCTAAATAAATGGGCTGCATTCTGCCACAGCTTTCGAAGCTGACTTTGTTGGCCCACCAGACGAAGCCTGCACAAGGTGTTGTCCATTTAGTGAACAAAACGATTTAATGGTCTAAAACAAAGAGTCAACAAATTATTCTGACATCTGTAGTCTTTGGATTGACATCCAACGGCGATCCTGCTTCTTCAATCTCTGATCTAGTTGCTCTTGCTCCAGCCGCCAAAACCATCGCCGGCTGGAGTGCCTGCATCTGCCTCCCGTGGGTGGCCCTGCTGTCGCGCAGGCCTCGCCGACCCATTCTACTCCCAATGGTGGCTACGTCATACCTGTACTCACCCACACCTTCTGTTATTCTTCGGCGAAGGCAACCTTATCCGGCAGCCGAACCAGTCCCTCGTACTCCCCTCCGTCAGGGACTCCAGTGCCCCTTGTTCCATGACTCCAGATTGTTCCCATCCTAGGCCTCTCCGTCATCCACCGCCTTGGTGCTCTTGGTGCTGCGTGGTCAACGTGGACAAGGAACGTCTTCCATCGGAAGAGGACTATACGTGAAGAGGCTAAAAGCTGGATCCACGGCCGCAGCAAGGAAGTGCCTCCTTATTATGCACAAAATAATGATTCCTCCACCTGACACCGGGACCTACCGAAAGGGCCTCAAAAAAATGTTTCTCCTGACAGCTGGGACCCACCAGCTACATCTTTGTACGCAAGGAAGTGCATCCGTATTACGGGAAAAAATGATTCTTCCCCCTGACAGCTGGGACCCACCAACTATATCTTCGCACGGAAGGAAGTGCATCCTTATCCTCCCTGACAGCTGGGACCCACCAGCTATATCTTCGCACGGAAGGAAGTGCCTCCTTATCCTCCCTGACAGCTGGGACCCACCGGGTCGATCCATACGTCGGGTTGTTTGTCTGATCGCGATCGTGTACGTACATACTGGTCGATCGGTCTCTCTATAGCGATGAACCATGTCCGAGTAAGGAGATGCACGTGTCCTAGTAGAGGCACGGACGTAGCATGTCACGCTGTCCCGTCTATATATATCGTGTACACGTACATACAGCCGCGCTGCAAGAAATTAAATACGGCTACGTATGTACATACGGGTGGGGTCTCGAACGTGTACTCGCGCATATGTGTGGCCAGGGCTCGTGTACATGGAGAGGCAACAGACGGCAGCGACGTCGTCCTGTTCATTGGCAGCTAACCGGTTGGGTCGGAACGGAGGAAACAGCGTCATCTTTGCCGAGAGCCAAGTGACTGGGTCGGAATGCTTCCTATTCATCAAGAGCGAAGCCACTGGGTCGGAACGCGTCCTGTTCATCGGGAGCCAACTGGCTTGGACGGAACAGCCGAAACGAGGCCTGGCGTACCGCAGAACGGAGGAAACTGGCCTTCTGTTCGACCACGTACGGTCGAAACGGGGTCATGTTCATCGGTAAGGGTTTGGCATACCGCAAAATAGTGAAAACGGACTTCTCTTCGAGCTCCTACGGTCGAAACAGGGTCCTATTCATCGGGAGGGGTGTGGCGTACCGCAAAACAGAGGAAACTGACTTCTCTTCGACCTCCTATGGTCGAAATGGGGGTCCTATTCATCGGGAGGGGTGTAGCATACCGCAAAACGGGACTCCTTGGGCTACTATTCATCCACCATCTACTGCCTCGCTCCAGCCTCCACGTGCTACTGTTCATCCACCGTCGACTTCCTCCAGCCTCCACCTACTACTGTTCATCCACCGTCGACTTCCTCCAGCCTCCACCAGCTACTGTTCATCGACGGGGTCCTATTTTGTTGGGGAACGAGATAATTTAAAAAAATCCTATGATCACGCAAGATCTATCTAGGTGATGCATAGCAATGAGAGGGAAGAGTGTGTCCACGTACCCTCGTAGACCGAAAGCGAAAGTGTTTCAATAACGCGGTTGATGTAGTCAAACTTCTTCGCGATTGAACCGATCAAGTACCAAACGCACGGCACCTCCACGTTTAGCACACATTCATCTCGATGACGTCCTTCGTACTCTTGATCTAGTTGAGGCCGAGGGAGAGTTTCGTCAGCACGACGGCGTGGCGACGGTGATTATGAAATTACCGGCGCAGGGCTTCGTCTAAGCACTACGAAGATATGACCGAGGTGTGTAACTGTGGAGGGGGGCACCGCACACGGCTAAAAGATCAACTTGTGTGTCTATGGGGTGCCCCCCTCCCCGTATATAAAGGAGGGAGGGAGGAGGAGGTCGGCCAGGGGAGGAGGCACACCAAGGGGGGTGCAATCCTATTTCAAGTAGGTTTCGCCCCCCCTCCCCCCCCCTTCCTATTCCAACAAGGAGAAGGGGGAAGGAGGAGGTGGAGAGAATGAAGGAGAGGGGTGCACCACCCCTTCCCCTTGTCAAATTTCGACTAGGGCAAGGGGGGCACGCGCCACCTCCTGGCCGGACCTCTCTCTTCTCCACTAAGGCCCATGAGGCCCAATAGCTTCCCGGGGGGTTCCGGTAACCCCCGGTACTCTGATTTTATCTGAAACTTATCCGGAACACTTCCTGTCGGGGGGATGAACCCCGGGCAGGCAACGGAACCCAGATCCTTTTCAAAAACAGCGGGGCCCGCATCGCCCCACAAACCGGCATGCGCCTGGCCGGGTCGCTCAACCCGGCAGGGCCCGCAACCCGGCCAAACTCCCCGACCCAGCAAGGTATGCCGACCCGGCCGCAGCAACTGGCGCAAGGCAACTCGACCCGGCGCAACCAAGGCTTCCACGGCAAGCCAGCCCCACCCGTGGCGTCCACGGCAACCCAGCCACGGGTCAGCTCCCGTCCCATCCAGGCCGTACGATGGGACGAGACCTAAACCACCGGTGACCAAGACAACAATGTTTTCACCCATGCCTGTGGTCAGCCGGGGCATGGCAACAGTGCCACTCACCTACCCGCTGACCAAGGCTGGCGTGGCAACAGTGCTCCCACCCTCACCGCTGACGACAGCAAGCGGCAGCCTGACGGAGAGCACTGTGCACGACTCGACTCGGCCACGCCCT
Source organism: Aegilops bicornis (assembly GCA_021605145.1). Lineage (NCBI taxonomy): Eukaryota > Viridiplantae > Streptophyta > Magnoliopsida > Poales > Poaceae > Aegilops > Aegilops bicornis. The sequence goes on along the minus strand of CM038674.1, from coordinate 455,367,779 downwards.
GACGATCGACAAGACGGCCCACAGTCCCCCTAGGCACACGGGGCCCGCGCCTAGGGGAACCCGGCGAACCACAAGCCCACAAGTGGGACCCAGCTTGGTGTCCCGGACACCGACAATACAGACCCACTAACTTATGACATTACCATTGTACCCCTGGGGGGTTGGTCTATAAAACCCCCCAGGAGCCCACGATCATAGGGCATGTATGTAGAAGACACAGGAGACGAGAGAGAGAGAGAGAGAGAGAGAGAGAGAGAGAGAAAGAAAGTAAGAAGCAGAAGCACAAGCAAGCGTAGAACTAGCCACCAAACAGCAGTACCGGAGGGAAGGAGCAGCCCAAGCCTTGGCCGGCTTCCTTCCTCCTCCACACAGCTCCAGGAGCAACATTGTACTCTCAATCATCCAACCAAACTCGGCAGGACTAGGGGTGTTATCTCTCCGGAGAGCCCCGAACCTGGTTATTTCCGGCGTCCCGCGCCCGCGCATGCCAACCTCGCCTTTGGAGCCCACCAGCACCCTCGAGCCTCCTCCTCTCTTTAGCCATCCCTTGGCATTTGCCGTGCGCCCACCACGGTAGTTGGTGCCCACCGTGGGGCAGCTCGAGGAGCTGGCCGGGAGCATGCTTCAGACGGGGCCCTTCTCCTACACCGACGAGTCCGTCGCGCTGGCGGACGACGTCGTCGGCGCGCTCGCCGCCTCCTTCGCCGTGCTCCGCATTTCCGATGCGCTCGCGGCCGACGAGTACCCCAGCGAGGTGCTCAGCTACTCCGACTCTCACCTTTCCCTCGGTGGTGGCATTGTCGTCAGGGAGATGGACGTCCATGTGGAGGTTTACGTCACGGGCGATGGCACCTCTTCCTCATCGAGCAAGACGAGGAAGGCCGAGGAGGCCAGGGCCACCGAGGAACGGACCGAGTCGTCCGATCCGTTGCGCGCTGCGATGCAGAGCCTCTGCATCCCCATCGGCACCGACGTCGACGCCAGCAACGTCGCCGAAGCCCGAACCCAGCTCGAGGATAGGCGCCAGCAGATGCTGGACCTGTCCGAGACGCTGGCCGCCACTAGGCGCCGCCTGGAGGCCGCTTAGATGGAGAATGATGCCGCTCACGGAGTTACGCCCGCCACGGCCGAGCCAAGCCGGGTCGCCGACGCACGCGCCCGGGGAGGAGCGGTCGGCCGAGCCTTCGGCGCCGTCCGGACCATCTACGAAACCCCAGTGAAGAACATGCGCGCTGCGGAAGCAGCCACGGTCGGTCTCGACCAACTCACGGGCGAGGAGCTCAAGGAGCGCATCGGGCAGATGCGCGAGCTCCTTCGCGCCGCCAACACCTAGCAGGATCGCCTCAACCAGCTCGCCAAGTCGGCGGGATCCGGCTCCGCCCGTCTTGGCGGACCCGGCGAACTTCTACACACGGCTTCCTCGCCACCCGCCGAGGCGCACTCCGGCCAAGCCCGGACTCGACGCAACCCGGCCGCCACCGCCGATGACGCTCTGGGCAACGAGCCCGCCCAGGAGACCCAGCGCGGACCCGGCCAACTTGGCCGGCGTCTGGCTCCAACCGACCCGGCCCCTCGGGGCCTGGCCGCTAGTCGACTCGGCCCGCGCGCCATCGACGACGCCGACGCGCGCCACCACCTCCATCAGCTCGCTCGTTCCCTGGAGGTGGAGGAGAGCGGCGCTATCGGGCCGGCGTGCTTCGGCCCACGCATTCGGGAGGAACCCTTTCCGAAAGGGTTCGTGCTCCCCCACGACACCCCCAAGTACAATGGGACCGTGAAGCCAGAAGACTGGCTCACCGACTACACCACGGCCATGGGCATCACCGGTGCCAATCGTCGTCTAGCCGTGCGCTACACACCGCTCATGCTCCAGGGGTTGGCCCGCACGTGGTTGAACAGTCTGTCGATGGGCAGCATCAACGCGTGGGTCGACTTCGAGGAGGCCTTTGTCCGCAACTTCACGGGGACCTACAAGCGACCTGGACAACCTAGCCAGCTCGCCATGTGCGTGTAGGGGCCGACGGAGACGGGTCGCGAGTACCTCGCACACTGGACCGAGCTCCAAAACAGTTGCGAGGGCGTCCATGAAGTCCAGGCGATCCTGTATTTCGTCAGCAGGTGCCGAGACGGCACCCTCCTCAAGCACAAGCTCTTACGCTCTGAGCCGGCCACCATGGCTGCGCTCATGGTGACGGCGGACAAGTACACCAACGCCGACTCTGCCATGAAGATCCAGGTGGCGTTGGACGAAGCCGGCAAGGCAAAGCCAGTTCCTCCCCCGAAGCCGGCCGGCGAAAGCAGCCGGCAGCAGCATCATCAGAACAACAAGCGCAAGGCCGACCAACTGGCGCAGCGTCACGACAACCGGCTCATCGCGGCCGCCGAGCCCGCGGAGGACCCGGCAGCGAAGCGCCGGCAGACCGGCAAGATGGCATGGCAGCCCGCCATGAGTTTCGAAGAGATGCTCGACGCCCCATGCAAGCACCACAGCGGCGCAAGACCCTCCATGCACATGCTTCGGCAGTGCGCCATCACCAAGCGCATCATGAGGGGAGACGTTCCGCCTCCTCTGGCTCCGGCTCCAGCTCCGGGCGCAGGGCAGCCGCCTCCGCCTCCACCGCTGCCTCCCGCCGGCGACGCGATGCGGAACGATGCCTACCCTGACCAGAACGCGGCCTACATCGTCTTCACCAGCCTCGGTGACGACAAGCGCAGCGAGCGCCTTCTTCGGCAGGAGGTGAACACCGTCGTCCCAGCCAAGCCGGATTTCATGCACTGGTCGGATCACCCGATCACCTGGACCCGTGAGGATCACCTGACAGTCATGCTGAGTCCGGGTGGATACGCCTTCGTCCTCAACCCCACCATCGTCGCGTGGCGCACATGCAAGTTCTCTCGAGTCCTCATCGACGGCGGCAGAAGCATCAACATCCTCTACCGCGACACGATGACCAAGCTCGGCCTCAAGGCCGAGGACCTGGAGCCAACCGGACAGTCTTTCACGGCATCGTGCCCGGCCTTTCCTGCTCGTCCATTGGCCAGGTCCGGCTCGACGCCCTGTTCAGCGACAGCAGCCACTTTCGACGCGAACCAATCTGGTTCGAGGTGGTGGACCTATCCAGCGCATATCATGCATTGCTGGGCCGGCTCGCGCTCGCCAAGTTCATGGCGGTTCCCCACTACGCGTACCTGAAGATGAAGATGCCAGGTCCCAAGGGCCTCATCACCGTCACCAGCGACTACCGCAAGTCTCTAGAGTGCGCCCGAGACGGCGCCAAGCTGGCCGAGTCGCTGGTCATTGCCGAGGAGCGGCGCCAGCTCGACCGGATCGTCGCCCTGGCAGGCGAGGCCTCCGATGTGTTGATCCCGACCTCGGACCAGGCCGACGAGGCTGCCTTCAAACCCTCCAAGGAGACCAAGAAAGTGAAGCTCAACCCTGAAGACCCCAGCTGCAGCAAGTACGTTGTCGTAGGCGCCCGCCTTGACAGCAAATAGGAAGGCGAGCTCGTCGACTTCCTCAGTGAGAATCGGGATATCTCCGCGTGGACCCCCAAGGACATGTTGGGTATCCCGAGGAAGTACGCCGAGCACAAACTTCACATCCACAAGGACGCCAAGCCTGTCCGTCAACCCCTCCGACGATTTTCTGAAGAGAAGAGAAGAACCATTGGTGAAGAGGTCGCTAAGCTTTTGGCGGCCGGCTTCATAATGGAAGTGTTTCACCCTGAGTGGCTGGCCAATCCAGTCCTCGTCCTGAAGAAGAACAAGACCTGGCGCATGTGTATCGACTACACCAGCCACAACAAAGCCTATCCAAAGGATCCATTCACTCTCCCGCGGATCAACCAAGTCATCGAGTCGACCGCCGGATGCGAGCTCCTGTCCTTCCTGGACGCTTACTCTGGCTATCACCAGATTAAGCTGGACCCGACCGATGCCCTAAAGACGTCCTTCATCACGCCCTTTGGGGCGTAATGCTACATCACCATGTCATTCGGATTGAAGAAAGCCGGTGCCGCCTACCAACGCTGCATGCAGAAATGCATGCTGCCGCAACTCGGCCGCAACATCCACGTGTACGTGGACGACATTGTGGTGAAGACCAAGCAGCACCTCACGCTCATCGACGATTTGAAGGAAACATTCGCCAACCTCCGCGAATACAAGGTCAAGCTCAACCCGGAAAAGTGCGTCTTCGGCGTCCCGGCCGGAAAGCTACTCGGCTTCCTCGTCTCGGAACGCGGCATTGAGGCGAACCCGGAGAAGATCAAGGCCATCGAGCGCATGCGCAAGCCGGCTCGGCTGCGCGATGTCCAGAAGTTCACCGGGTGCTTGGCCTCGGTCAGCCGGTTCCTAAGCCGGCTGGGCGAGAAGGCGCTCCCCCTGTACCAGCTGATGAAGAAGACAAGCCCGTTCGAGTGGAACGGCAAGGCAGACGAGGCTTTCCAAGACCTCAAGCGCATGCTCTCCACCGCGCTAGTCCTGGCCGCGCCGACCAACAAAGAGCCGTTGTTGCTCTACATAGCTGCGACCTCACGGGCGGTCAGCACGGTGCTGGTGGTCGAGCGACCAGAGAAGGGTAAGATCCAAGCCGTCCAGCGACCAGTCTACTACCTGAGCGAGGTGCTCTCCATTTCCAAGCAGAACTACCCGCATTACCAGAAGATGTGTTACGGCGTGTACCTCACCGCCAAGAAGCTGAAGCAGTACTTCCAAGAGCACGTCGTCACCGTCGTCAGCACGGCGCCTATCGGAGAAATCATCGGGTGCCGGGACGCCTCTGGCCGGGTCGCCAAGTGGGCGATCCAGCTTAGCCGCCACACCATCCTCTGAGCCCCGCACCACGATCAAGTCTCGTGCCCCGCCGATTTCGCCGTCGGACCGAGACCCAAGATTTGCCGCCGCCTCCAGACTCGACGCACTGGCGCATGCACTTCGACGGGTCCAAGATGCGACTCGTCTTGGGGGCCGGCATCATACTGTCATCTCCGAAGGGCGACCGGCTCCGCTACGTGCTCCAGATCCACTTCGCCGCCTCCAACAACGTCGCCGAGTATGAAGCCCTTGTGCACGGCCTCCGGCTTGCCAAGGAACTCGGCATCCGGCGCATCTTGTGCTACGGCGACTCGGACCTGGTGGTGCAGCAGTGCTCCGGCGAATGGGACGCCCGTGACTCCAACATGGCAATCTACCACTTCCTCGTTCAGAAGCTATCCGGATACTTCGAGGGCTGCGAGTTCCTCCATGTCCCACGCACGGAGAACGAAGCAGCCGACACGCTCGCCAAGATCGCCTCGTCACGACAAGCCATCCCGTCCGGTGTCTCCCTCGATCATCTGCGCAAGCCGTCCGTCAAGCCATCGCCGGACTCTGAGTCCATTCACGTTCCAGATGATCTGGCCGCTCTTCAACCCGGCCCGGGGGCTGCTGAACCCGGCCCGGAGACTGCTCAGCTCAACCCGGCCACCATCATCTCGGACCCGGCCATCGCCATCCCCGACCTGGGGGCTGCTCAACCCGGCTCAGGGGCTGCCGACCCGGAACCCACCCTGGTGGCCGTCTTCGCAGTGGTTGCAGCTCCATCTTGGGCTCTCCCAATATCAGAGTTTCTGGAGAACGGGGTTCTCCCCATGGACGAGACCGAAGCTCGGCAAATTCAGCGTCGGGCATCCGCCTACAGCATCATCAACAACGAGCTCATCAAACGCAACTCTACCGGCGTGTTCCAGCGCTGCGTCGAGCAGGATCGCGGCATCGACATCCTCCTCAACATTCACCAGGGCGAGTGCGGGCACCACGCCGCATCACAATCCTTGGTGGCCAAGGCGTTCCGCCACGGTTTCTATTGACCCACGGCCCTCGAAGACGCTGAGTCGCTCGTCCTCAAATGTGAAGGGTGCCAACGCTTCAGCAAACGCAGCCACCAGCCAGCGTCAGCACTCCGCACCATACTGATCGCCTGGCCCTTCGCGGTCTGGGGACTCGACATGGTGGGACCCTTCAAAACCGCTCGAGGCGGCATGACGCACTTCCTGGTGGCAGTGGACAAATTTACCAAGTGGATTGAGGCAAGACCTATCAAGAAATTGGACGGGCCAACAGCCGTCCGGTTCATCAAGGATATAGCGGTGCGCTATGGCATGCCGAACAGCATCATCACCGACAACGGCACCAACTTCGCCAAAGGCGCACTCGAGCAATACTGCTCCGTCTCCGGCATCCGCCTCGACCTGGCCTCCGTGGCACATCCACAGTCCAACGGGCAGGTCGAGCGGGTGAACGGACTCATCCTGTCCGGCATCAAGCCGCGACTCGTCGATCCACTTAGCCTCTCACCTGGCAGCTGGCTTGACGAGTTGCCAGCAGTACTCTGGAGTTTGCGCACCACGCCGAATCGGTCGACCAGGTTCACCCTGTTCTTCCTCGTTTATGGAGCTGAAGCCTTCATCCCGACCGACGTCGAGTTCGAATCACCGCGCGTCGCGATGTACACCGAAGCCGAAGCCAGAGAGGCACGCGAAGACGGCGTCGACCTGCTGGAAGAAGCGCGCCTTCTGGCACTTAGCCGTTCGGCTATCTACCAGCAAGGCCTGAGGCACTATCACAGCAAGAAGATCAAGCCCCTCGCGTTCCGCGAGGGCGACCTCGTCCTCCGACTCGTCCAAGAGAAGGAAGGCCAGCACAAGCTGTCCCCTCCATGGGAGGGCTCGTTCATCGTGAGCAGGGCCTTGCGCGATCGCAACGCCTACTACCTCATCGACGCGCGCAAGTCAAAGAAGCGCAAGAAGGACACCGCCGGCGAAGAAAAGACCCGGCCGTGGAACGCGGAACTCCTCCGCCCGTTTTACAGTTAGTCGCAGGAGTGTATGTATCGACGCCTTTTGTAAACGCATGAAGCTACGGGGTCCCCGAATGAGACTCGGGGGCTGCCTTTTGCCGACCAATTTATTGCGTCCTTATTTTTTCTGCATCACTTTACCACTGAACCCGGCCACCGGCTCGACTCGCTCGACCCGGGGGCTCGGGGGCAGGCCGGCTCGGTCGCCACCCCGCCGCCTTACTTGGTGATTCCTGATAAAGTTGGGACGCCGCGGTCCCCCACTTTGCCCTAAAACCGCAGATCCAGCTTTGGCTGTCGGCGGGAAAGCACAACGGGCCAAAGCTCCTTTACGATTCATACACTAAGTCAAAGGCCTCCGGGTCGATCGACCCGGCCCGTCACTCATCAAATAAGTAGCCGCACGACCGGCTGCTCGCCAACCGGCCAAGCTGGATTGCCGCCAGCCGGCCCAGTGGGTGTTTCGCTCTCGCTCAACGTTTTTAAGAACCCAAGTCCTGCGCGCCCCTCTCGAAGAATCGAACTCCTTGTCACGGACCGTAGCCTCGGCCGTCTGACTCGCGGGGGGGGAGGTTTAAGAGAGGAAAAGCGCATGAAATCGGTTCAAAAAAGCGGAAGGCAAAGAGGAAAAAAGCACTCACGATATTCACACATAAATATTTAAAACAAAGGCCCATGGCCCGAGTTCATTACACCCGAAAAAAACCCCAGTGGGTGGGTGGACCTGCTACTTAACAGATTCTGCGTAAAGTATCTCAGGCACCGCGTCACGATGTCGACGGCCCTCCCCAGGCGGCCTCCGGGTCCGGCGTGACACTGGTGTCCTCTTCAGCGTCCGCGTCGCCGTAGACGCCCGTCTCCTCCGAGCTCCCCTCCGGGTCATGGAGAAGCAAGCCATAGTCATCGCCATCCACGGCCCTGCCGTCTTCCGTCCGCTCCGGCAACTGCTCCGAACCAGCGCGCTGGCCCATCAGCACGCCCAGCTGAAGATCCGGATGCCAAGACAGCGCGAACCGAAGCGCCATCTCGGCACCGGCACGGGCAGCGGAAACACGCCACTCGCCAAGGCGGTCCAGGCCCATCTCCATCCAACGCGCCAGGCGCGAGAAGCTGCGCGGATGGACGGAGTCCGGCCACAGGGTCGTCGTCATCGCGGTGCCAGCCTGGGACAGCCGCTCCATCTGCGTCCCCAGGGCCCGCAGGCGGGCCTCTGCAGTGGCGATGATCTCCGGGAAGGTCCAGGCCACCCGCGGATCCGTCCCAGACCCAACGATGCCGGTCGGGCCACGTTGGTAGCGGACGGCTTCCTCCGCCAGCCGCTGCATCTCCAGGAAGGCCCCTGCTGTCAAATAAGAAGCAAGATCAGAAGAACAACAAGGAAGAGAAGTCGGGTCCCGACCCGGCAAATTACAAGAAGCAACACTTACTGGAGAAGGACTCTTCCAGGTGCTACGCCTCGAGCAACGTACCATGCCGCTCCAGCTCCATGATGCGGTCGCGCTCCCCAAGTGCCTTCTCCAGATCGGCCGCCTTAGCAAGGGCCACCTTCAGCTCGGTGTCCTTGTCTTCGGCCGCCTCGCGGTGACGAGCCTCCTCGGCCGCGGCGGCCTGCTCCCGCAGGCGATCCACCTTGGCCTGGAGCCAGCCCTTGTCGTCGGCCAGCTGGCCGCACTGCTGGTCCGCCTCGACCAGGGCTCGCTGCATCTCCATCACCTTGGAGGCCTCCGCCTTAAGGAGCTCCACCTCGGCGTCAAGGCGGCTCTTGTGACCCGCCAGCTGCTCGTGCAGCCGGTTGGCCTCATCAAGAGACCGTTGGGCCGCGGCCGCCTCCGCCCTCGCCTGTGCCGCCTCGACGCCAAGGCGGTCGGCATCAGCAACAAGTCGGTCGTAATGATGACCGGCCCGGAGCAGCCGGGTCCGCCAAGATAGCACCTCGGCTGCAAAAAAAAGAAAAGTTCAGTAGAAGAAAAAAGGCAAGACTTAAGATTTGGCCCAACTACTATTTAGTTGGCCCGAATCTCGGGGGCTACACCGAGTGGGTGCGCTAGCGCGCCCCCACTAGAAAAGAGCACGAACGTACCTGCGGCGACGCGAAGCTCCTCCTCCTTGGTAGCAAGCTGCTCCTTGAGCTCCCGATGCGTGCCCAGGAGACGGTTGAAGGCGGCAACCCGGAAGGCATCAAGATGCTGAAAAAAGACAGAAGTCAGAACAAGGCCCGGCGATCTAAAGATTCGACCCAACTACTACGTAGTTGGCCCGAACCTCGGGGGCTACACCCAGTGGGTGCGCTGGCACGCCCCCACAAAGAAGAAACTACAAGGAAACAAAAGAAGAAAGACTTACCAGGACGGCGCGCTCCAGGTCGCGCGTCCTCTCCGTCTCGGCCTGGGCGAAGGCCTCAAGCCGCTCCGTCCGGCCTCGCAGGCGGCGGCTGACGGCATCCAGTGCCACCTCCTCCTAGGTCTAAGGCCCGAAGATGGCCGCGCCCCCGCTCCGCACGGGCTGCGGCACGGCAACTCGGCGCCCACCCTGCCGGGGCGCCAAGGCGAGCCCCCCGCTGGCCGCTCGCGACGCGGCCAACACCTCCTCCGACGCCCCTCCCGGCGCCGACGGCGACCCGGAAGCCGGGACGCCCTGCATCGCCGCCTCAGGCACCGCCGCCCGCGATGCCTCCTCCATAGCAGGCGGCACCTCCGGCGTCGCCGCCTACGACGTCTCCTCTAGGGCACCGCCGCCTCCAAAACCATCAGCCCCCGCGCGCTCGACCACGTCGGCTCGCGGTGGGGTGTCGCCACCCACCTCCACGACCTCTCGGTCGAGGATCGCCACCTCAGCCCGGCCCCCACGGCCGCGCTCCCTCACCGACGACGGCTCAAGAACCATCGCCGCCACCATCGTGCCCTCCGGCATCTTGCGACAGGCCGGCACCACGCCGGATCGCGCCCATGCCGCCGCCGCGTTGGTCCAAGCCTGGACCGACGCCGCCTCCAGCTCCGCCTCGGCCCGGTTCCTGTCCCGCCAGGCCAAGGCTTCGGCGTCGTTAGGGTCCAGGCCGAGGTCCGAGTCGCCCCGTCCCTCCTCCCCGGCCAGGCCGGCGAGGTCGGACCGGCTCCTGCGGAACGCGGCTCCTTCGGCGGCCGCAGCCTCCGTCCCCGCCCTCGCCAGCGTGATGGGCGACCTGAAGAAGAAGGAAGAATAAGCAAAAAGAGACAACACTGGCTCAAGAATTCCAGGCGCAAGCAGGAAATGAAACTTACCCCGTCAAGACCGGGACCGGGGGGTCGGCCTCCCGCGCTTCTTCTTGGCCGGCCTCCCAGGCTCGGCCGGGTCCGCGCCGCGCTTCGATCCCCAGGGTCACGGCGCGACGCTGTCCTTCCCATGCGGGCGGCTCGGCGCCGCCCCATGCGAGGACCCGGCTCCGCCCGCGTCGCTGCCTCCCCCGCCCAACGCCGCTACACCAGCAACCGGCGTCAGCGTCGCCTTCACCGCGACACGATCAACAATTCAAGACGAAATAAAGAAGGAAACATGCAAGACTTACCAGCACGGCGCCCAGCGCCCGCGTCGGACTCGGCCACCTCCTCGCCGCCTTGGGCCGCGGGCTCCTCTGGTGCCACCGGTGCCACCTGCGACGGAGCCCGGGCGTAAGGATGTCGGGCTGCGTTCAAGAGAATCTCCCGCGCCGCGTCGGGACGAACAAGAAGATGTGCGGCAGTGAAGTAAGAAGACTAGATGCTCACCTGTGGCGCCGGGATCGATTGGCTATACGGCGCCTTGCCGAATCGCCAATCCTCTCCAAGGTTGGCCTTGGAGATGTCGTTGACGCTGCGCGCGACCTGCTCCGCAAACAGCCGCGTCGACCCCATTCGGTTGGAGTCCTGCAGGCCAATCATCTCGCCGATGAGGCAGGAGCGCCTCTGAAGCGGAAGGACCCGGCGGGAGATGAACGCGGCAAAGAGGTCCGTGCCGGTGAGCCCCTCCTGCGTCCTCATCACCATCACTCGCTCGCAGAGATTGACGATCTCCTGCAACGGGCGCTGGAGCGAGTAGCCCCAGTTCATCTTCGCCTGCGGCTGCGGAAACACGAAGGGTGGAAGATTAATATGGTCCGCGCCATGGTTGCAGACGTAGAAGAAGGAATTCTGCCATTTCTTGGTAGAATCCTCGAGCAGGATCTTGGGGAAATCCGCCCTAGACCGCTTCAAGATGACGGCGGCGCCGCAGCCGGCGAACTCCCCGCCGGATGGGCCCTGCTGCTTCAAGGAGAAGAAGCGCGCCCAGAGGTCGATCGTCGGCTCGACCCCCAGGTACCCCTCGCACATGGTCATGAAACCGGAGAGCTGGACGATGGCGCCGGCGCCAAGATGGTGTGGTTGAAGCCCGAAGAACTCCAAGAATCCGCGGAAGAAGGTGCTCACCGGCAGCCCGAACCCGCGCTCAAAATGCGTGAGGAAGACGACGCGCTCCTGCCCCTCTGGCCGGGGCCTCTGTTCGCCGCGCGGCAGACGGACGCCGGCGTCCGTCTCCCGCGGAAAGCGCCGCGAAGCTCGAAGCTGCGCGATGTCCTTGCTGGTGACGTTGGAGCCCATCCAGGAGCCTGACGGCAGCGCCATGAATGGAAGCAGGAAGAAGAAGATGAACGACGGAGGAAGCTCTGCTCAGGGCTGCGGGCCCAGCTGTGCGTCGGTGGCAAAGAGCAGAGCAGGAGCAGGGGGACAGGAGGGTGCAAGCAAGAATGGTGTCCGCCACCCCCTTGCCCCCCTCAATTTATAAGCCCCGGTTCAAATGTGGGGAAGTGGGATCGTCTGCACCCGCCCGTTCCACTACCCCGCAATAAGTGTGCACGTACGCACGCACTAACTGCTCGGGGAAGTGCAACCGGCCCCCAGACACTGCAATAAATCCGCACGCGTGGCCCAAGGGTGCGCGGCGGCGGGCCCCCAGCCCGTCGCCCGATCCCGTCACGCGCGTGGCATGTCAGGCCCCTCCGACTTCCGGGCACCATGTGGCGCCTACGCGAAGCCCAAGGGATCGCCTCAAGATTCGACGGACTCCTTGGTTCCCGCCACGGCCGGGATGTCGCGATCCGGTTTCCGAGAAAACCGGCACACGGTGGGTGTTGTCAGACCCGGCGCTTGCAGAATCCGCCTTGCTCAGGGGGGAAACTGCGAAGGCCCACTCATCAGAAGACGGCAGACCTTCACAGCTTCGGGGAATACTGTCGGGGGGATGAACCCCGGGCAGGCAACGGAACCCAGATCCTTTTCAAAAACATAGGGGCCCGCATCGCCCCGCAAACTAGCACGCGCCTGGCCGGGTCGCTCGACCCGGCAGGGCCCGCAATCCGGCCAAACTCCCCGACCCGGCAAGGTATGTCGACCCGGCCGCAACAACTGGCGCAAGACAACTCAACCCGGCGCAACCAAGGCTTCCACGGCAAGCCAGCCCCACCCGTGGCATCCACGGCAACCCAGCCACAGGTCAGCTCCCGTCCCATCCAGGCCGTACGATGGGACGAGACCTAAACCACCGGTGACCAAGACAACAGTGTTTTCACCCATGCCTGTGGTCAGCCAGGGAATGGCAACAGTACCCCTCACCTACCCGCTGACCAAGGATGGCGTGGCAACAGTGCTCCCACCCTCACGGCGGCGACAAAGAAGCGGCAAATGACGGAGAGCACTGTACATGACTCGACTCGGCCACGCCCTGATGATCGACAAGACGGCGCACAGTCCCCCTAGGCACGCGGGGCCCGCGCCTAGGGGAACCCGGCGAACCACAAGCCCACAAGCAAGACCCAGCTCGGTGTCTCGGACACCGACAATACGGACCCACCGACTTATGACATTACCATTGTACCCCTGGGGGTTGGTCTATAAAACCCCCCCAGGAGCCCACGATCATAGGGCATGTAAGTAGAAGACACAGGAGACGAGAGAGAGAGAGAAAGAGAGAGAGAGAGAGAGAAAGTAAGAAGCAGAAGCACAAGCAAGTGTAGAACTAGCCACCCAACAGCAGTACCGGAGGGAAGGAGCAGCCCAAGCCTTGGCCAGCTTCCTTCCTCCTCCACACAGCTCCAGGAGCAACATTGTACTATCAATCATCCAACCAAACTCGGCAGGACTAGGGGTGTTATCTCTCCAGAGAGCCCCGAACCTGGGTATGTCCAGCGTCCCGCGCCCGCGCATGCCAACCTCGCCTCTGGAGCCCACCAGCGCCCTCGAGCCTCCTCCTCTCTTTAGCCATCCCTTGGCATCTGCCGTGCGCCCACCACGACACTTCCGGTGTCCGAACATAGCCATCCAATATATCAATCTTTATGTATCGACCATTTCGAGACTCCTTGTCATGTCCATGATCACATTCGGGACTCCGAATAATCTTCAGTCATCAAATCACATAACTCATAATACAAATCGTCATCGAACGTTAAGCATGCGGACCCTACGGGTTCGAGAACTATGTAGACATGACCGAGACACATCTCCGGTCAATAATCAATAGCGGAACCTGGATGCTCATATTGGCTCCTACATATGCTCATATTGGCTCCTACATATTCTACGAAGATCTTTATCGGTCAAACCGCATAACAACATACGTTGTTCCCTTTGTCATCGGTATGTTACTTGCCCGAGATTCGATCGTCGGTATCATCATACCTAGTTCAATCTCGTTACCGGCAAGTCTTTTTACTCGTTCCATAATACTTCATTCCACAACTAACTCATTAGTCACAATGCTTGCAAGGCTTATAGTGATGAGTATTGCCGAGAGGGCCCAGAGATACCTCTCCGAAACACAGAGTGACAAATCCTAATCTTGATCTATGCCAACCCAACAAACACCTTTGGAGACACCTGTAGAGCACCTTTATAATCACCCATTTACGTTGTGACGTTTGGTATCACACAAAGTGTTCCCGGTATTCGGGAGTTGCATAATATCATAGTCTGAGGAACATGTATAAGTCATGAAGAGAGAAGAGCAATGAAACTGTAACGATCATAATGCTAAGCATGAGCAGAGCAATGGCGAATCTTCCAGTGATTCCCTACCAGTTCGTTTCGGGCTTGATGAACATCCAGCAGGGGCCAGAGGGAAGATTGCAGCGAAACATGATGGTGGTTGACGATCCACCGCTCGACCACGCAAGGTTTGCTCTGGTTTTTGTTGTTCCTCCTCCTCCAGATCTGCAAAGAGAAGCTGTTCTTGCTGAGGTTAGAAGAGTTTTGAGAGATGATCATGATGCGCACACCACTGAGGGGGAGATTTATCCTTTTTGCGTTTGTTTCGTCTGTTTTGAGGATAGAATCATTAGAGATGCTATGGTTGATTTGGGGGAACAAACCTTGGATGAACACTCAAACTTTTACCTGCTGCATCATGATGATGGCCCCAACATGAGGCGTCCTATTATTGAAAGAGATACGTGGGTAATGCTCCTGGGTTTCCCTCTTGACTATCAAACTGAACACTACATCATGAAGGCAGTTTCTTGTTTTGGTAGATGCATGTTTTGGCGCCGTCCTGGCAACAAAAAAGCAAGAGTGTTGGTTCGAGTCTTAATTAATGAACTCAAGTTTGTTCCATTCAGCTCAATCATCAAGAGGTTTACTGATATCAGTGGCATTGGTAAATCGTGGACTGTTCCAGTGTATGTGTTAAACGGAAGAAACCCTAGCCAGGGTCTGCAAGGGAATGAGGAAGCTCCTCCTCCTTTAGGTGCTTCTCCTCATCCTACTCAACTTCCTTTTCTGAATGCCATGCAACAAGCCCAGCACAATGCTCAGGTTTGGCAATTGGAAAATGCTACTAATGCTTGGAATGCTGCTCCTACGCCGCAGCCTCCGCAACAAGGATGGGGAGAATGGCCTGCTCTGCCACCTGTTCCTCAACAATACCATGGCTTCAGTTGCAGGTAGTTCATTGGATATGAAGGGGCCTCTATGATGGATGGTATTCAAACTGCTGATTCTGGTTTTGATGATGGCATCCGCTTATGGAATGAACATGTGCAGATGGTCAAACAAGTTGCTGAAGATTTACTTCAGGGGAGACAGGGTAATGCTCTCTGTTTTAATCAGTGTAACGCGCATATTGTAGAGGTTGTGGTTCCAAGAGAAATGAACCTGTTAGAATTTCTTATCCACTTTTATGCAACTATCTACACTCCCAGAATTCAGTGGAAGTCTGCTGCTGATGAGGTGCATGAGCATCGGCTCTGTTTTGCTGGTGGTGTTGAAGTTTTTGAATGAGTTGGTGCAGGTAGCTTGCAACACCAGATTCCCATTCACACCTTTTGCTACAGACAGTATGATCATCTAATGCAACAAAGAGGTTTGGTCTGCTTGCAACAACTTCAATTATGATGAGATGGGAAATTTGATCTCAAAGCACCAGGGCTTTTCTATGGACAATTTCTTGCTGGGCACCACGGAAGATGGGAGTGCCTGTGATGACATGATTCTGGATACTGCTGCCTCTCGCAAGAGACGTCGCCCTACTGCTCCTCTGGATGTCAGTCAGGTGTGCCGTAGTGTCAGAGCCACTAGGTACAAGGGATTCAAAGCGCCATCTTTGTCTGACAACAAGAAGCATGTCAAACCTCGGCTTATCCCTGAGATCGGTGACAACAGTGGGCCTCAAGAGATGGAAGTTCAGCCTGCTCAGTCAGCACCACCTCCAACTCCTATCAAGACAATTCGGCATCTGGGAATCAACATTTGTCAAGTCTCCCAAGAAGAACTCTCTGAAGACAAGCTGTTGCAGGGGGAGATGGAGCAGGAACACGGACAAGCTTCAACTTCTGTTGTTATTTAAATTTACTGGTTGTGGTTGCTGTGTTTTGGCTGGTTTTATTATCCTGCTTTATTTCTGTTAAAGACTATGTCGTCAGTACTTTGGAACATCTTATGTTGGAACATCCGTGGTGTTAATTCAGAACCTAAATGCCTAGCTCTTCGTAATAAAATTGATGAATCAAACTGCTCCATTGTCTGTTTGCAAGAAACAAAGAAAGAGCATTTTGATCATTCTTTTCTAAGAAAATGTTGTCCTAGAAGATTTGATAAATTCGAATTTGTTCCTTCTGTTGGGGCATCCGGAGGTCTTATTATTATCTGGTGCAGTAGCCAGTTTATGGGGAAAGTATTACATAACTTTAAGTATGCACTGACAATCAAATTGACCTCGGTGGTTTCTAACCAAACATGGAATCTAACTAATGTGTATGGGCCATGTGAGGGTCCTGAGAGGGTGGAATTTACACAATGGTTTGAAGCTATTGAAATGGATGCTGATGAGTTATGGCTTTTTATGGGTGATTTTAATTTTATGAGATCTCTTGACAACAGAAATCAAGAGGGCGGCAACATTGATGACATCATTAAATTCAATGAGATTATCAGCTCACTAGCTCTTTTGGAAATGCCAATAAAGGGACGAAAATACACGTGGAGTAATATGCAACAGTCGCCTTTATTGGAGCAATTGGACTGGTTTTTCTCATCTCCCGAATGGATTTCTGTTTTCCCCAATACAGTGGTAAAACCTCTTTCTCGCCCAATTTCTGACCATGTTCCTTGTTTGCTTTCGGTCGACACAGTTATTCCAAAAAGCAAAAAAATCGGTTTGAAAGCTTCTGGCCATCTCACCCGGGCTTCATGGACGTGGTTAGCAACTCTTGGTCGGCTCCAATCAAAGCCACCTCTAGTGCAACTAGGATTTCGGCCAAAATTAAAGATTACGTTATGCACTTAAAAGGTGGAGCAAGAAAATCTCTAAATTGCGATTGTTCATTGAAAACTGCAATAGAATTTTAGCTCAAGTCGACAATCTTGAAGAGCTGCGTCAACTTACTATACCTGAGAGAAACTTTAGAGTTATTCTAAAGAAACATCTTCTTCGGCTTTTAAAATACCAAAGTGATTATTGGAAAAAGAGATGTACTTTTTGTTGGGCAGTGAAAGGTGAGGAAAACACAAAGTACTTTCATGCACGTGCAGCAGAAAGATTCGGAAGAAACTCAATTACCTCACTTCTTTTGGAAGATGGAAGCTCAATTGAAAATCACAATGACAAAGCTGCAGCTTTCTTTGAGTGCTTCAAGAAAAGAATGGGTGTCTCGAATACAACAACTTATGATTTTGAGTTGTCTGAATCAATCCAAGAATTCCCTGGTTTGTCTGAATTATCTGAGCCTTTTTCTTCTGAGGAAATTGATAAGGTCATTATACTTATACCTGCGGACAGGGCTCCACGGCCAGATGGTTTTAATGGCCAATTTTTGAAAGTTTGCTGGGAGATTATTAAAGAGGATGTTTATGCTCTGTGTAAGGATTTTTGGGAAGGAAACATAAACATTAACTGCCTTAATACTTCATTGATAACACTTATCCCGAAGAAAGGTACGCCTGAAACAGTTAATGACTACCGACCGATATCCCTTCTTAACTGTGTGCTTAAAGTTTTAACCAAAATCCTAGCTGAAAGATTACAAAAATGGATTTTGAAAATTGTTCACCGTAACCAGTACGGATTCATTAAATCCCGTACAATTCAAGATTGCTTGGTATGGGCCTTCGAATATATACATCAGTGCAAACAATCCGGGAAAGAAATAGTTATTCTAAAACTTGATTTTGAGAAAGCCTTCGATACCATGGAACACGATTTTATTCTCAACATTCTCAAATGCAAAGGGTTTGATGATCATTGGTGCATGTGGATAAAAATGCTTTTGGAATTTGGTACATCTTCAATTCTTTTAAACGGAGTGCCCGGAAAAGAATTCAAATGTAAAAGAGGTGTTCGCCAAGGGGACCCTGTTTCTCCGCTTTTGTTTGTCATTGTTGCGGACCTTCTACAATCTCTAGTCAACAAAGCTTGGGAGGAAGGACATTTGCATCTGCCAATTGAGCAACCGGCATCAGAATAACATCCTCTTATTCAATATGCAGACAACACAATAATTGTTCTGCCGACTGATGTTGTCCAGTTACATACCATTAAAGCAATTATTGATTCTTATGCTAGGGCAACTGGGCTTAAAATAAATTATGGAAAATCTCAATTGATGCCTATTAATGTTGATGATGTGAAGGCTCGTCAACTTGCTTTGGAAATTGGTTGTCAAGTTGGAAGCATGCCGTTTACATACCTAGGACTTCCAGCGGGTACCACCAGACCAACGATAAGAGAACTTATGCCCCTAGTTGACAGAATTGAAAGAAGATTAACTGGTACGGCCATTTGGCTTTCTTATGGGTAGAGAGTTCAACTTATTAATTCGGCTCTTTCGTATCTTCTTTCTTTTGTCATGTGTGTCCTAAAACTCCCGTTGAAGTTGATAGACATTTTTGATCGGGCAAGGTGACACTGTCTATGGAGAAAAGATACAGATCGAGATGCTAAAACTCACTCCTTGGCTGCGTGGGACTGGGTTTGCCGCCCTAAGAAAAAAGGTGGTCTCGGGGTTTTGGATCTTAAGGCTCAAACAAGGCGCTTCTGCTCAAATACCTTCACAAGTTTATCCATAAAGTTGACGTTCCTTGGGTCATGCTCATTTGGAATACATATTATGATCAAGGTGTACCTCATGCAAAAGCAGCGTGTGGATCGTTTTGGTGGAAAGATGTTTTTTCCTTAATGGATATTTATAGAGGCATCACCATATGCATACCTAGAGCGGGTGACACGATGCTCTTTTGGAAAGACTTGTGGCATGAGGATACAATCCTCTCAACCTCTCATAATCACCTTTTCTCCTTTGCCCAAGAGGAAGATATTTCATTGGCTCAAGTTCACTCCAACCCAGACCCAGCTACATTGTTCCATCTTCCTTTATCTATAGAAGCGAGAACTGAACTGGATGACATTCAGCCCGTAATAAACTCTCTGGCTCTTCAACAAATGGGTGTTGATGAATGGATTTTATGTTGGGGCGATGAGAAATACAAGCCAAGAAAATTCTACAAGTTCCTTTTCAGAAATGTTGCTGCACCGGCCTACATAACTTCAATTTGGAAGTCTAAATGCATCATGTGGCATAAGGTGTTTGCATGGCTCATGTTGATGGACAGGGTCAACACAAGAGATATGCTACTGAGAAGGCACTTTAATATTGGAGGGGATCATTCTTGTATATTGTGCAACCAGGGTGAACTGGAAACAAACAAACACCTCTTCTATGACTGCCAATTTTCCAAAAGGTGTTGGGATACTATTGGAATTGATTGGGGGAATGACAATGATATCCAAATTATGTTTGATTCATCTCACACTGCCTGGCACAAACCTGCATTCAAAGAAGTCACAATCCTTGCAGCTTGGAATATATGGAAACAAAGGAATAAAGTTGTCTTTGATGGTGAGAGGGCCTCACATTTGGACTGGTTGAGAATGTTTAAAAAAGACCTAGAGATTCTTACTTTCAGGATGAAGGGGGACAACAATACTTTCATCCAAGGACTGATTCAAGACTTGGTTCTTCACCAAAACCCATCTGCTTAATATGTAGCCTTAGTGTGTGTTTTCATGCTTAGCCTTTTTGGCTTCTGTAAAAATGTAAATTGTAATTGCCCCCCCCCCCATTTTAATAAAGCAACAGTAGGAGCCTCTCCTGCTGTTTTATAGTTCAAAAAAAGATCATAATGCTAAGCTAACGGATGGGTCATGTCCATCACATCATTCTCCTAATGATGTGATCTCGTTCATCAAATGACGACACATGTCTATGGTTAGGAAACATAACCATCTTTGATTAACGAGCTAGTCAAGTAGAGGCATACTAGGGACACTATGTTTTGTCTATGTATTCACACATGTACTAAGTTTTCGGTTAATACAATTCTAGCATGAATAATAAACATTTATCATGAAATAAGGAAATAAACAATAACTTTATTATTGCCTCTAGGGCATATTTCTTTCAGTCTCCCACTTGCACTAGAGTCAATAATCTAGTTCACATCGCCATGTGATTTAACACCAATAGTTCACATCTGTATGTGATTAACACCCATAGTTCACATCGCCATGTGATCAACACCCAAAGGGTTTACTAGATTCAATAATCTAGTTCACATCACTATGTGATTAACACCCAAAGAGAACTAAGGTGTGATCATGTTTTGCTCGTGAGAGAAGTTTAGTCAACGGGTCTGAGGCATTTAGAGTCGTATGCATTTTGCAAATATTCTATGTCTACAATGCTCTGCATGGAGCTACTCTAGCTAATTGCTCCCACTTTCAATATGTATCTAGATTGAGACTTAGAGTCATATGGATCGGTGTAAAAGCTTGCATCGATGTAACTCTTTACGATGAACTATTTATCACCCCCATAACCGAGAAACATTTCCTTAGTCCTCACTAAGGATAATTTTTGGCCGCTATACAATGGTCCAATCCTGGATCACTATCGTACCCCCTTGACAAACTCATCGCAAGGCACACAACTGGTTTGGTACATAGCATGGCATACTTTATAGAACCTATGACTAAGGCACGGGGAATGATTTTCATTCTCTTTCTATCTTCTGCCGTGGTCGGGTTTTGAGTCTTACTCAACTTTACAGCTTGTAATACAGACAAGAACTCCTTATTTGACTGATCCATTTTGAACTCTTTCAAAAACTTGTCAAGGTATATACTCATTGAAAAAAAAAACTTATAAAGCGTCTTGATCTATCTTTATAGATCTTGATGCCCAATATGTAAGCGGCTTCACCAAGGTCTTTCTTTGAAAAACTCTTATTCAAGTATCCTTTTATGCTATCCAAAAATTCTATATCATTTCCAATCAACAATATGTCATCCACATATAATATTAGAAATGCTACAGAGCTCCCACTCACTTTCTTGTAAATACAGGCTTCACCGCAAGTCTGTATAAAACTATATGCTTTGATCACACTATCAAACCGTTTATTCCAACTCCGAGAGGCTTGCACTAGTCCATAAATGGATCGATGGAGCTTGCACACTTTGTTAGCACCCTTTGGATCGACAAAACCTTCTGGTTCCATCATATACAACTCTTCTTTAAGAAATATCCATTTAAGGAATGCAGTTTTGACATCCATTTGCCAGATTTTATAAAATATGGCAACTGCTAACATGATTCAGACGGATTTAAGCATCACTACAGTTGAGAAAATCTCATTGTAGTCAACACCTTGAACTTGTTGAAAACCTTTTTTACGAAAAGTCGAGCTTTGTAGATAGTAACACTACTATCAGTGTTCGTCTTCCTCTTGAAGATCCATTTATTTAATATGGCTTGCCGATCATCGGGCAAGTCCACCAAAGTCCACACTTTGTTCTCATACATGAATCCAATCTCAGATTTCATGGACTCAAGCCATTTCGCGGAATCTGGGCTCATCGTCGGTTCCTCATAGTTCGTAGGTTCATCATGGTCTAGTAACATGACTTCCGGAATAGGATTACCGTACCACTCTGGTGCGGACTATACTCTGGAAGACCTACGAGGTTCTGTAGTAACTTGATCTGAAGTTTCATGATCATCATCATTAGTTTCCTCACTAATTGGTGTAGGAATCACTGGAACTGATTTCTGTGATGAACTACTTTCCAATTCGGGAGAAGGTACAATTACCTCATCAAGCTCTACTTTCCTACCACTCACTTCTTTCGAGAGAAACTCCTTCTCTAGAAAGGATCCATTCTTAGCAACAAATATCTTGCCTTCGGATCTGTGATAGAAGGTGTACCCAACAGTTTCCTTTGGGTATCCTATGAAGATGCACTTCTCCAATTTGGGTTCGAGCTTATCAGGTTGAAGCTTTTTCACATAAGCATCGCAACCCCAAACTTTAAGAAACAACAACTTTGGTTTCTTGCCAAACCACAGTTCATAAGACATCGTCTCAACAGATTTTGAAGGTGCCCTGTTTAATGTGAATGCAGTTGTCTCTAATGCATAGCCCCAAAAATATAGTGGTAAATTGGTAAGAGACATCATAGATTGTACCATATCTAATAAAGTACGGTTATGACGTTCGGACACACCATTACGACGTGGTGTTCCAGGTGGCGTGAGCTGTGAAACTATTCCACATTGTTTTAAATGAAGGCCAAACTCGTAACTCAAATATTCTCCTCCACGATCAGATCGTAGAAACTTTATTTTCTTGTTAAGATAATTCTCCACTTCACTCTGAAATTCTTTGAACTTTTCAAATGTTTCAGACTTGTGTTTCATTAAGTAGATATACCCATATCTACTCAAATCATCTGTGGAGGTCAGAAAATAACGATACCCGCCGTGAGCCTCAACACTAATTTGACCGCATACATCGATATGTATTATTTCCAATAAGTCACTAGCTCGTTCCATTGTTCCAGATAACGGAGTTTTATTCGTCTTGCCCATAAGGCACAGTTCGCAAGCATCAAATGATTCATAATCAAGTGATTCCAAAAGTCCATCTTTATGGAGTTTCTTTATGCGCTTTACACCGACATGACCCAAACGGTAGTGCCACAAATAAGTTGCACTATCATTATCAACTTTGCATCTTTTGGCATCAATATTATGAATATGTGTATCATTACGATCGAGATTCAGTAAACCATCAACATTGGGTGTATGACCATAGAAGGTTTTATTCATGTAAACAGAATAACAATTACCCTCTGTCTTAAATGAATAACTATATTGCATTAAACATGATCTAATCATATTCATGCTCAACGCAAACACCAAATAACATTTATTTAGGTTCAACACTAATCCTGAAAGTATAGGGAGTGTGCGATGATGATCATATCAATCTTGGAACCACTTCCAATACACATCGTCACTCAACTAGTCTTTGTTTATTCTGTAACTCCTGTTTCGAGTTACTAATCTTAGCAACAAACAAGTATCAAATACCTAGGGGCTACTATGAACACTAGTAAGGTACACATCAATAACATGTATATCAAATATACCTTTGTTCACTTTGCCATCCTTCTTATCCACCAAATATTTGGGGTAGTTCTGCTTCTAGTGACCATTTCCTTTGTAGTAGAAGCACTCAGTTTCAGGCTTGGGTCTAGCTTTGGGCTTCTTCACGTGAGTGACAACTTGCTTGCCATTCTTCTTGAAGTTCCCTTTCTTTCCCTTTGCCCTTTTCTTGAAACTATTGGTCTTGTTTAATCATCAACACTTGATGTTCTTTCTTGATTTCTACCTTCGTCGATTTCAGCATCACGAAGAGCTCGCGAATCGTTTTCGTCATCGCTTGCATACTATAGTTCATCATGAAGTTCCAGTAACTTGGTGATGGTGACTAGAGAACTCTATCAATCACTATCTTATCTGGAAGATTAACTTCCACTTGATTCAAGTGATTGTAGTATCCAGACATTTTGAGCACATGCTCACTACTTGAGTAATTCTCCTCCATCTTTTAGGCAAAGTACTTGTCAGAGGTCACATACCTCTTGACACAGGCATGAGTCTGAAATACCAATTTCAGCTCTTGGAACATCTCAAATGCTCTGTGATGTTTCAAAAATGTTTTGAAGTCCCGGTTCTAAGCCGTAAAGCATGGTGCCTAAACTATCAAGTAGTCATCATATTGAGCTAGCCAAACGTTCATAACGTCTCTATCTGCTCCTGCAATAGGTCTGTCACCTAGTGGTGCATCAAGGACATAATTCTTCTGTGCAGCAATGAGGATAAACCTCAGATTACGGACCCAGTCCAGAGCATTGCTACTATCATCTTTCAACTTAGTTTTCTCTAGGAACATATAAAAACATAGGGAAGCTACAACGTGAGCTATTGATCTACAACATAATTTGCAAAATACTATCAGGACTAAGTTCATGATAAATTAAAGTTCGATTAATCATATTACTTAAGAACTCCCACTTAGATAGACATCCCTCTAGTCATCTAAATGATCACGTGATCCAAATCAACTAAACCATGTCCGATCATCACGTGAGATGGAGTAGTTTTCAATGGTGAACATCTCTATGTTGATCATATATACTATATGATTCACGCTCGACATTTCGGTCTCCAGTGTTCCGAGGCCATACCTGCATATGCTAGGCTCGTCAAGTTTAACCCGAGTATTCTGCATGTGCAAAACTGGCTTGCACCCATTATATGTGAACGTAGAGCCTATCACACCCGATCACGTGGTGTCTCAGCACGAAGAACTATATCAACGGTGCATACTCAGGGAGAACACTTATACCTTGAAATTTAGTAAGGGATCATCTTATAATGCTACCGCCGTACTAAGAAAAATAAGATGCATAAAAGATAAACATCACATGCAACCAAAATATGTGACATGATATGGCCATCATCATCTTGTGCTCATGATCTCCATCACTGAAGCATCGTCATGATCTCCATCGTCACCGGCGCGACACCTTGATCTCCATCGTAGCATCGCTGTTGTCTCGCCAACTATTGTTACTATGACTATCACTACCGCTTAGTGATAAAGTAAAACAATTACATGGCGATTGCATTGCATACAATAAAGCGACAACCATATGTCTCCTGCCAGTTGCCGATAACTTTGTTACAAAACATGATCATCTCATACAACAAATTATATCACATCATGCTTTGACCATATCACATCACAGCAAGCCCTGCAAAAACAAGTTAGACGTCCTCTACTTTGTTGTTGCAAGTTTTACGTGGCTGCTACGGGCTTCTAGCAAGAATCATTCTTACCTACGCATCAAAACCACAACGATTTTTTGTCAAGTGTGCTATTTTAACCTTCAACAAGGACCGTGCGTAGCCACACTCGATTCAACTAAAGCTGAAATAGACACCCACTAGCCACCTATGTGTGAAGCACGTCGGTAGAACCAGTCTCATGAACGCGATCATGTAATGTCGGTCTGGGCCGCTTCATCCAACAATACCGCGGAATCAAAGTATGACATGCTGGTAAGCAGTATGACTATTATCGCCCACAACTCTTCGTGTTCTACTCGTGCATATAACATCTACGCATAGACCTGGCTCGGATGCCACTGTTGGGGAATGCGGTAATTTCAAAAAAAATCCTACGATCACGCAAGATCTATCTAGGTGACGTATAGCAACGAGAGGGGAGAGTGTGTCCATGTACCCTCGTACACCGAAAGCGGAAGCGTTTCAGTAATGCGGTTGATGTAGTCGAACTTCTTCGTGATCCAACCGATCAAGTACCGAACGCACGGAACCTCCACGTTCAGCACACGATCAGCTCGATGACATCCCTCGTACTCTTGATCCAGTTGAGGCCGAGGGAGAGTTTCATCTGCATGACGGCGTGGCGATGGTGATGATGAAATTACCGGTGCAGGGCTTCGCCTAAGCACTACGACGATATGACCGAGGTGTGTAACTGTGGAGGGGGGCACTGCACACGGCTAAAAGATCAACTTGTTTGGCTATGGGGGGGCCACCTCCCCCGTATATAAAGGAGGGAGGGAGGAGGAGGCCGGCCAGGGGAGGAGGCACGCCAAGGGGGGGTTATCCTACTCCAAGTAGGTTTCGCCCCCCCCCCCCCTTCCTATTCCAACAAGGAGAAGGGGGGAGGAGGAGGTGGAGAGAAGGAAGGAGAGGGGGCGCCGCCCCCTCCCCTTGTCCAATTCGGACTAGGGCAAGGGGGCACGCGCCACCTCCTGGCCGGCCCTCTCTCTTCCCCACTAAGGCCCATGAGGCCCAATAGCTTCCCGGGGGGGTTCCGGTAATCCCCGGTACTCCAGTTTATCCGAAACTTATCAGGAACACTTTCGGTGTCCGAACATAGTCGTCCAATATATCAAATCTTTATGTCTCGACCATTTCGAGACTCCTTATCATGTCCGTGATCACATCCAGGACTCAGAACAATCTTCGGTCATCAAATCACATAACTCATAATACAAATCGTCATCGGACGTTAAGCGTGCGGACCCTATGGGTTCGAGAACTATGTAGACATGGCCGAGACACATCTCCGGTCAATAACCAATAGCGGAACCTGTATGCTCATATTGGCTCCTACATATTCTACGAAGATCTTTATCGGTCAAACCACGTAACAACATACGTTGTTCCCTTTGTCATCAGTATGTTACTTGCCCGAGATTCGATCATCGATACCATCATACCTAGTTCAATCTCGTTACCGGAAATTCTCTTTACTTGTTCCATAATACTTCATTCCGCAACTAACTCATTAGTCACAATGCTTGCAAGGCTTATAGTGATGAGTATTACCGAGAGGGCCCAGAGATACCTCTCTGAAACACGGAGTGACAAATCCTAATCTCGATCTATGCCGACCCAACAAACACCTTTGGAGACACCTGTAGAGCACCTTTATAATCACCCATTTATGTTGTGAAATTTGGTAGCACACAAAGTGTTCCTCCGGTATTCGGGAGTTGCATAATCTCATAGTCTGAGGAACATGTATAAGTCATGAAGAGAGCAGTAGCAATGAAACTGTAACGATCATAATGCTAAGCTAATGGATGGGTCATGTCCATCACATCATTCTCCTAATGATGTGATCCCGTTCATCAAATGACAACACATGTCTATGGTTAGGAAACATAACCATCTTTGATTAACGAGCTAGTCAAGTAGAGGCATACTAGGGACACTATGTTTTATCTATGTATTCACACATGTACTAAGTTTCCGGTTAATACAATTCTAGCATGAATAATAAACATTTATCATGAAATAAGGAAATAAACAATAACTTTATTATTGCCTCTAGGGCATATTTCCTTCATATTCATCCAGCCTCCACCGGCTACTGTTCATCCAGCCCTCCATGGGGTCATGTTCATCCAGCCTTCACCGGCTACTGTTCAACCAGCCCTCCACGGGGTCCTGTTCAACCAGCCCCTCCACGGGGTCCTGTTCAATCAGCCCTCCACGGGGTCCCTCCACCGGCTACTGTTCATCCACCCCCACCTCCTCGATCGGGGTCCTGTTCATCCAGCGGCAACAGCCTTTACTACCACGGGATCCTATTCATCCAACCCCCACCTGGAACTGTTCATCCGACCCCCACCGGGAACTGTTCATCAAGAGGCAGCTTCAATCGGCTTCAATTAGCAGCAGTAGCAAAGGAATCACTCGGGTTCAGTTAACAACAAGGGATCGATCGGGGTTTAGTAACATAGCTAGTGCAATCGCTCGGGTTCAGTTAGAGCCAATGCCTCGCTCGGGTTTAGTTAGAGCGCAACACCTCGCACACACGCGCATACGTGTACGAGAGAAATGCGCAAACCTCCGTGCATTGCTTGGCCCCGACTACCCACCATAACCGGAAACTCTCTGAAATTTTCCTCGCCCTCGCTTCTACCATGATTTTTTCCTCATGGACGGCCCAAAGAATGTCATGCAGGTGCGTCTCCGACCCGTCCAGGACGAAAATCCCATTTTCTATCATGATTTTTTATCATAGAAGTAGGATCCCACCACATATATGATGATACCGGGTTTTGTCACAATTATCATCATAGAAGTGTCATAAGCATGACAGAAAAAATAATCATTCGGCCCAAAATGTCAAGGATGTGTCTTTTTTTGTAGTGAAGTCCCTATTGATTTAGTTTACCCATCAAAGATGACCCCTAAAACGTATGAAAACATTGAAGATAATGGTGTTTCACAAAGACATTCATGGTGAAGATAATGGTACACGAAGACTTTCGTATTGAAGATAATGGTACGCGAAGACTTCCGCTTGAAGACAATGGAGCATGAAGACGTAGTCTTTTGGTAGTTTCATTCCTGAGTCATAGGAACCACCACACTGTTAAGTGGGGTCGAGGTAAACGAAGTCGGAAAACGGACGTGACGCTCAACCTAAAATCCTATGTCTCTGAGCGAAGACAATGAGAGAAAATCTCTTCCAGAGTTGGTTGAGTTAGCTTTACTTGGAGCCTAAGTCAAGTTGTCGCGTGATACGTCTCCAACGTATCTATAATTTTTTATTGTTCCATGCTATTATAGTATCAACCTTGGATGTTTTATATGCAATTATATATCATTTTTTGGACTAACCTATTAACCTAGTGCCAAGTGCCAGTTGTTGTTTTTTGCCTATTTTTGGTTTTCCAGGAAATCAGTACCAAACGAAGTCCAAACCCTACGAAACTTTTTGTCGATTTTTTTGGACAAGAGACAACCTAGAAGCTTCGAGAGGAGACAAAAGGCAAACGAGGAGACGGCAAGGCAACAGGGCGCGCCCTGATGCCTTGTGGGCCCCTTGTAGCTCCGTCTGACCTAATTCCACCTCTATAAATTCTCTAAAATTGGGAAACCAACAGAGAGCCACCTAAAATACTTTTTCCGCAGCCGCAAGTCTCTGTTCTTCCGTGATCTTTGGAGGCCTTTTCCGATACTCTGCCTGAAGGGGAATCGGTAATGGAGGGCTTCTACATCAACCTTGTTGCCCTAGTTAAGGTTTGTGATTCTCGAAGCATGCACATATGGTCTTATGCTAAGAAGTTGGAGCATGATTAATTATTGGTTGTCTTCCTTACGAGTGGCGGTAGGGGACGAGCGATTGTCTTTTCCTATCAATCTATCCCCCTAGCGGCATGCATAGTAGTACTTTTCTTTGAGGGCTAATAAACTTTTGCAATAAGTATGTGAGTTCTTTATGACTAACGTGAGTTCATGGATTATATGCACTCTCACCTTTCCGCAATTTGCTAGCCTCTTCGGTACCGTGCATTGCCCTTTCTCACCTCAAGAGATGGTGCAAACTTCACCAGTGCATCCAAACCCCGTGATATGGTACACTCTATCACACATAATCCTCCTTATATCTTCCTCAAAACAGCCACCATACCTACCTATTATGGCATTTCCATAGCCATTCTAAGATAATATTGCCATGCAACTTCCATCGTTCTGTTCATATGACACACATCATCATTGTCATATTGCTTTGCATGATCATACAGCTGGCATAGTATTTGTGGCTTAGCCACCGTTCATCATTTTTATACATGTTATGCTAGCATCATTGCACATCCTGGTACACTGCCAGAGGCATTCATATAGAATCATAGTTTGTTCTAGTATTGATTTGTAATTTTGAGTTGTAAGTAGATAAAAGTATGATGATCATCATTATTAGAGCATCATCCCAGTGAGGAAATGAAAAATATATATATAAAAGGCCAAAAGGAGCCAACCAAGAAAAATGAGAGAGAAAAAAGAGAAGGGGAAATGTTACTATCTTTTTAGATACTTGTGCTTCAAAGTAGCACCATGTTTTTCATATAGAGAGTCTCCTATGTAGTCACTTTCATATACTAGTGGGAATTTTTCATTATAGAACTTCGCTTGTATATTCTAATGATGGGCTTCCTCAAATGCCCGAGGTCTTCAACAAGTTGGATGCACACCCACTTAGTTTTCAGTTTGAGCTTTCATACACTTCTTAGTGCATCAATTGCATGGCAGTAACTACTCCTTGCATTGACATCAATTGATGGGCATCTCCATAGCCCGTTGATTAGCCTCGTCGATGTGAGACCATCTTCTCCTTTTTTGACTTCCCCTTATTAATCTCTACCACCGCATTCTTTTCCACTCATAGTGATGTATCCATGGCTTGCACTCATGTATTGCGTTGGGGTTGAAAAAGTTGAAGCGTGTTAAAAAGTATGAACCAATTGCTCGGCTTTTCATCGGGGTTGTGCATGATAAATACTTTGCGTCAAGAAGATGGAGCATGACAATATTATATGATTTTGTGGGGATAACTTTCTTTAGCATTTTTATTTTGAAAGGGATGGTTGTTTGTTAGTATGCTTGAGTATCGATGTCTTTATATCAAATTATAGACAATTGCTTTGAATCATTCAGATCTTAATATTCATACTTAAAAGAAAGATTACATGATAGACATGTTAGGTAGCATTCCACATCAAAAAAATTGTTTTTATCATTTACTTACTTGAGTACGAGCATGAATTAAGCTTGGGGATGCTTGATACGTCTCCAACATATCTATAATTTTTTATTGTTCCATGCTAGCTATTATAGTATCAATCTTGGATGTTTTATATGCAATTGTATATCATTTTTGGGACTAACCTATTAACCCAGTGCCAAGTGCCAGTTGCTGTTTTTTTTGCCTATTTTTGGTTTACTGGAAAATCGGTACCAAACGAAGTCCAAACGCTATGAAACTTTTTGACGTTTTTTTCTGGACAAGAGAGACCATAGAAGCTTCAAGGGGAGACCAAAAGGCAAACAAGGAGATGACAAGGCAACAGGGCGTGCCTTGATGCCTTGTGAGCCCCTCGTGGCTCCGTCTGGCCTAATTCCACCTCTATAAATTTTCTAAAATCGAGAGCTACCCAAAATACTTTTTCCATCGCCACAAGTATTTGTTCTTTTGTGACCCCATCTAGAGGCCTTTTCCTGTACTCTGTCGGAGGGGGAATCGATCACGGAGGGCTTCTCCATCAACCTTGCTACCCTTCCAATGATGTGTGAGTAGTTCACCACAGACCTACGGGTCCATAGCTAGTAGTTGGATGGATTCTTCTCTCTCTTTTATCTTCAATACAAAGTTCTCCTCGATGTTCTTAGGGTTCTATATGATGTAATCTTCTTTTGTGGTGTGTTTGTTGGGATCCAATGAATTGTGGGTTTATGACCAGATTATTCATGAGAAATATTTGAGTATTTTTGAATTATTTTATGCATGATTGTTATAGCTTTCTATTTATCTCTGATCTATCCGTTTGATTTGGCCAACTAGATTGATTTATCTTGCAATGGGAGGGTGCCTTGTAATGGGTTCAATCTTGTGGTGTTCTATATCCCAGTGACAATGTAGGGGACAAGAAACGTATTTGTATTGTTGCCATTAAGGGGAAAACAATGGATTTTATTCATATTGGCTGGATTTACTTTGTCTACATCATGTCATCTTGTTTAAGGCGTTACTCCATTTTATACTTAATACTCTATATGCATGTTGGATAGCGGTCGACGGGTGGAGTAAAAGTAGTAGATGTAGGCAGGAATTGGTCTACTTGTCTCAGCGTGATGCTTATATTCATGATTACTGCCTTGAATATCATCATAACTATGCGCTTTCTTATCTCTGTTTACCCATCGTATGCTTTGTGTTCGAGAGAGAAGCCTCTAGTGAAAACAATGGCCCCCGAGTCTACTTTTATCATATATAAAATCCAAAAATACCTTGCTACAATTTTATTACCGTTATTTTATTTTGTTTTTTATTTATCTATCTACCACTATAAGATCTGATCCTTGCAAATAACCGCCAAGGGGATTGACAACCCTCTTGATCGCGTTGGGTGCAAGTATTTGCTTTTGTGTGTGTAGGTATTGTTAATGAGGTTCTGCATGGTTCTCCTACTGGATTGATAACCTTGGTTCTTAACTAAGGAAAATACTTATCTCTATTGTACTGCATCATCCTCTCCTCTTCGAGAAATCCCAATGCAGCTCACAAACACCCAGAGCCCAAAGTGTTTTGAACATCACTGAAGTCGTTCTGTTCCGCGTGAACTGAAGACTTGTTACACTTGAATACTGTGATCTTCCAGTCGGTTAGGCATCACATTCTGAGCATCCAAGAGTCATTGTGTATTGTCGGTGAACGAAGTTTGTGAAGGTTTGAAAGTCTACCTTGAAGACTTGCCTAAGTGATTGGGCGAGATCTGCGGGTGTTAGCTCAAGGGGAATAAGGTGAAGATGTGGTCTTATGAGTTTAGTCTCAGCCTCTCTAACCAGACGTGCAGTTGTCATAGCAACTGGAACTGGTCTAACAAATCATTGGTCTTCACCGAGCTACTGGTTCTACCACGTCACTCCTTTACTTATTGTTTAGCTTCATGAAGTCATTGCATGCTCGTTTTGTTTGAAGACATGGTGTGAACACATTCCCTTTGATTACATCTTTGTCTTCACACTATCTTCCTAAACTACTCTGTTATACATAGTTGTTGTTTGTCTTCGCATATCATTGTGTTGTTATTAGACCTTCTAGCATGCCTAGTGCAGTTTATCTTTGGATGTATCTTGTTTAGTTACTGTTTCGCTTCTGCATCTTCGAAGACATTGTCTGTCTTGAAGACATTCATAAAATTGCCTATTCACCCCCTCCCTCTAGTCATTAACTAGCACTTTCAATGTCGTATCAAATATGCCAACACCACCACTATTTGGAAAATATAATGCTGGCGCTGATTCAAAATGGCGCGCCACCAAGTAGAGTTGTGGCCAGCCATTTCCCCACTAGAGGAAGTTGCAATGTATTTGGGGCTCCAGCTGCAACTGATGATCACGCTTTCTTGGAAGCGGGTATGGAACAAGACGTCTCAATGTCCATCATGTTTTGTTCACGAGAACTATATATCGCTTACCTTCCGCCTAGTTGAAGGTTTTCAGTCGCCCGTATAGTACCGGGCCGGCCCATTTTTTAGCACTTGTCTGTGCGCTGGTTGTGTGTTTGAATGTGGTTATCTTTTTTTCAATTTCCTTGTTTCTTCTATTTTTTTTTGTTTTCTTTGTTTTTTTATCGCTCACTTCGTTTCTTTATCGGTTTTCATTGGGTTGTTTCTTTTCTCAGATTTTATTCTATGTCTTTCTTGGTTTTCACTGTTTCTTTTCTTTTCTTCCTTTTTATTCAGTTCCTTTCTGTTTCTTGGTTTCATCCGTTTCCTCCGTTTTTCTTTATTTATTTCCTGGTTTTCACTGTTTCTATTCTTTTTGCAATGGTTTTCTTCTTCTCCTTTTATTTTTCCATTAGTTTCCTTTGTTTCTTTCGGTTTATGTTTGTTTCTTTTGTTTATATGAATAAATGTTCATCATTTATTTAGAAATGTCAAACGTGTATAAACAAATATTTTTTATGTATACAAAAAATGTAGATCATATATCAAATAAGTGTAGACATAAAAAATATTTCAAAAAATTTAATATTGTATTTAGAAATTGATAAACCTGTATATAAAATGTTCCTGATGTTATGAAAAATGTACATTGTGTGTGAAAAAAAATTATTGTTGTTAAAGAGATTTTAACACATGATCAACATTTTTTATACACGTTTAAGATTTTATAATGCATGATCAACATTTTTTCATACCCATTTAACATTTTATTAAATAAATGGTCAAAAAAATCCATCCACATTGTATATTATGTGTATACATGAAAAATATTTTTTCTATACACATTTAACATTTTCCAAATGATTGAATAACATTTTCTAAAATAGTTGATTAACATTGTTCAAATGTATGATCAACATACAGTTTGTATATATTTTTCGTATAGATGAGAAACATTTTTTATATACACATTTAATATTTTTCAAATGCTTGATTACCATTTTTTAAATACTTGGTTAAATTTTTTCAAATGCATTATCAACTTTTTCATGCACATTGTAAAAATTTTGTATTTATTTTTTGTATACATGTGAAACATTTTTCTATATACATTTAACATTTTTAAGTGCTTGATTAATATTTTTCAAATATTTTATCTAAAGTATTTTTTTAATATTTGGAAGTATAGACCAAATTAAAAAAAGCAAGAAAAAATACAAAACGCGTGAATAAAAACAGAATTGAAAACAAGCCTGTGGCCTCCCGTGCCCTCATCCAGGCGAGGCTACACTACGACTCTCTATAAGCGAGACATAGGAGCGCCCGATTTGTTGGCTCTCATCGTGGATCTTGGTTCTCAGGCTGCAGGCGATGATCCTATTGAAATTTGGTAGTTAATTAACATGTTCTCAAAATTATATGCAACTACTAGGCAGTAATGTAACTCTTGGTTAGCGACTGCTACAGTTTTTACTTTCGATGTGAGAAGGAAGAAATTAGGATCGAAGGGTCGCTGGCAACATCGCCTTGGGCCGTTGGCTGGTTGGCCACTGCGTTTGCTCATCCCCTGTTCTGCTAGCCTGCTGCGCAGGCTGAACAGTGGTCATTCCATTAGTTGCTCGTCTACGCCCCACGATTTATGCATCCGATTCATCAAAGACTCAAAGTACATCATCAGTGGACGAGCCAACAAGTTGATCCGCGCAAAAAGCTACTCCCTCCTTTCCTAAATATAAGTCTTTCTAAAGATTTTAATAGGTGACTACATACGGAGCAAAATAAGTGAATCTACACTCTAAAATATGTCTACATGCATCTGTACATTATAGTCCATTTAAAATGTTCATAAAGACTTATACTAGTATTTAGGAACGGAGGGAGTAAATAACAGAGCTACGACATGGTTACGACTTACGGGCAAGAGAAAGCCGAAAAGGGAACAGAGCTACGACATGTCTACTTACCAGAAGTGGTAACGTTTCCAACGGGCCGGGCAGGACCGCATGAGTAGATCCAATTTCAGGCCGGATGGTCCATGGAAGTAGATGTGGAATCAATGTATGATGTGCTCCCGTTTATGAATAAGGATTTGGGCTTATCTCAGACAAAAAAATGAATGAGGATTATTTGGGCAACACGACAACGCATCACCTCTGAATCTCTGATTAACGCTCCCATCCATGATGTTGCCCATCCTGCCTCATTGATGCAATCAACGACGAGACAAGACAGTTTGGTATGACGAATGGAGGCTGATCTCTTGGTTCTGGGTGCTCCAAAGTTTGCTGGATCAAGTGACTCGGAACTGCTCTGTATGTAGCGCGCGCGCACAGAATTTGGCATCTATGCATACTCAACCTACCGCTGTGTCAATATTTTTATTCAGTAATAGCAGGTGCAATAGCAAATTGTAAGATAATCAGGATATGCCGTTATACTCTTGCACAAATTATCAGACTTTCGGGTAATGTTTGCACCAGGTAATGTTTAAACCAGATTACAAATGCTCATAGATCTCTCCTGATAAAATTACGACTCTCCAGTCCAACCATAAATTCAACCAGGTTTTCAAAAGGCAGATTTTAACATCAACAGACATGAACTGCTACCATCTAGTCAGCTAGCGCTATACCAACTGAACGAATCTCGGGTCTAGTACTTCTCATTTAAGCAAAGCTCAGATGGAAGCTCTGAATTCCAGATGTACACACAACACAACTCCAACGGTAGGCTTACAGGCAGCATGATTTGTTCAAAGAGCAGCATCCGCTGCACTATTTCTCCAGGCTCGCAGCCCCACGGCCGGGAGACACTTCCCGTTATGCTGGTCTATTACCCATGCCACCACTTGGATGATTCATCGAGTCCATAGCAGTGCGTTGCGCGGTCGCAGGACGCTGTCTGAGGGAGGTGCCTGTTGATGCTCCGGGGGCTGAAACAGGTGCAGGAATGTGAAAACTGCGCTGGTCTGCCGACCGACTAGGCCCTGACATGGTTTCCTGGGCAGCACCTGATACATGAAAGAATACATCAGCAAGAGTTGACAGTAAATATGCTTTTCAGACATACCTCCTAGGAGGATTGTAGCATAAACCCTATCTTTTCAATACAAAGAAACGCAAAAATCTCTTTGCGTTTTCTCGAAAGAAATAAAAAAACAAGTATGAGCAAAACAATACTCCCTCTTCCCAAAATGTAAGGCACAGTTGACTTTTCACGGTCTTCCATGCACTACTTTGACCACTAATATATACTGTACCAAAATAGATGGATTGAACATATATGAATGTAATTGTTATATTTATCTTGCAATGTACTCCTTCTGTAAAGAAATATATTTCTTTACGGAGGGAGTACTGTACTCATTTTATGGGCATATTATGCGCGAGAATCATAGTCAAAGTTGTATAGGTATACTAGACTAGTAGACTTCTAACTTATTAGATTATTAGATGTTTTTTGTGCTATGCAGTCTATCTAATTTATTATCAGTCAAATGCAGAAATATTTAACTACGACCTACAAAGTAAGAGTAATGGATCAATCAAAATCGTTGAATATCGAAATATATGGAGTAAAAGCTAAAGCAATGCATGCAGCTGAATAAGGCATTTCTGGGTGACATGATTGATACTAGAGGGAATAGAGAATAAGGCAACATACATGCATTGACATTTTTCTGAAACATTGTTATCACATTATTTTTTTGCAGGAACACGACAAATACAACTACAGAGCCAACACTCTCGCAATACCTACAGTTTTCCACGCCCCCACATCGCTAGCGATGGAAGACAAAGAACAGTCATAGTCTTAACTAGACTCAGAACAAAAGAGCTGGGCATTTCTTTCCAGCCAAAAGCTGCGCAAGACAGGGAGGACGAAGCCGTTTCCCGAGCTTCTAGGACAACGCCAGCCTAGGCCAGCAGTTGATAAGGCAGTCTGAGGTAGATGGGTGAAGCTCGCACGCGCCCGGGCACAAATAGACTGGAACCAAACTCAGGGCCGGCCCTAGGCCATGGCAAAAGGTGAGCTGGCCTAAGGCCCATCTAATAAGGGCCCAAAGCCCAATACATCTACATATCAGAATAAATTACAAAAAAGTGTGATTTGCAGAACATAACGTCAACACTATTACAGTTTGAGCACATGTATTTATTCAATAGTTGCTTATGGTTGAGCACATGTATCTTATAATCATCATTTGCATCATATAATCATATGTATTAAGACTTTATTTGCTAATTAAAATTACAGTTTTTATGCTTATGCCTTCGTATTTTCATGCTATGAGATATATACCGGTAGAAGTACTCATATTACTCTGTCAATTGTACCTCCCTCGCACTAAGGTCTACATGATGCTAGGGCTGGCCCTGACCAAACTTGGTGCCAGAGCAACATTGGATGAGCGGGTGATACAACAACAACTCCACACACCGAGAGCACAAAGGGCAAGCGTCATTATCAGCAAGGCCATGGCGCTTCCTCCGCTCCACAGCTTTCCAGGTAAAGAACTTGAACTTGAGAGGAGCGCAGGCACGCCAAATGAGCTCATGAAGTGGCCATAGTTCACGCGGTAAACCAAAAGGACCGAGAAGCTGGCTCCAGCTCCCATGCCCGGCAGAAATGATCGGGCATACCAGGCGCAAGCTGGACCAGGTCAGCCACACGGGCAAGCAAGAGCATCGGGGCGATGGCCAGACTAGACAACCCTCCAGCGTTATCATCAATCCAGCTGTTGTTGAGGAATGCCTGAGCTAGCGTCCTAGAATCCATGATCTTGAGGGGAATGAACTCCAACAGATCCGGCGCGATGGATTTGCACAGAGTCCCTCTCAATCCATCTGTCGGTCCAGAAAAGCCAGTTTGCGCCATTCCCAATCTGCACCTTGACCAAGGCATAGAACAGGGTTTGATCTGAGCATGTCAAGCTAAGATTTTCCCACGGCTTGTCCAGAGCCACTTTGTCAAACCAAAGCCAACGCATTTTCATCATCTCATGCACAATGGAAAAATTCCAGAGATCCAGGCCACCCAAGTGCTTCAGTAAACAAACCAGGCAAAACCCATCGGACGACGAGTCCTTGACGCACCAAAAAAAATCTACAAAGCTTTTCCAGGCAAACATTCATTTACTTCGCAAGGGAGAGTCCATCATAATGTAGCGCCTGCACAAGAAACAAGGATCAAGTGCCCAGCGTCCGCCATAAGATTTCCTTTCCAGGCTGGGATCCTTTTGGCCACCTTGTCAATATAAGGCTGGAGCTGAGCTTTGGTAAGTTTTTCATGCGACAGCGGCAGCCAAAGGTATAGGCACGGAAATTCCACAACAACACTCGGCAGCAACAAGGCAAACCCCAGATCACTGCCCTGACAACGAATCAAGGTGGCCACGCTTTTTTTGGAAATTAATCTGAAGACCAGACGCATCCACAAAGATCTCCATAATCAGCAAGGCAGTTTGGATCTCCTGCTTCTCCACAGGCCAAATGATGAGAGCAACATCATCCGTGAACAGGAAAGCCTATGTCGGATCCCCAAGTGCACCATGGGGCTCAAGAGCCCTGAATCATCCACGGCATTGAACAAAGCCCAAGGATGTTCATAATGATCACGAAGAGCAACGGCAAAAGAGGATCGCCTTGCCGCAACCCTTTACGATGCCAAACCCTAGCAAAGGGGTGCCCATTAACAAGGATCTTGGAGCTCGAAGAAGCAAGGATCAAGGTCACCCAAAACACCATTACTCGCCAAATCCATGCACCCACAAAACTTCCAACAAGGTCAATTGACAGAATCAAAAGCGCGAGCCACATCCAACTCTAGAAAAAGAGAAGGCACTTTGCGTGTTGATTGCCACCAGCTTAGACATACGCTTCATGAGACGAACAGAAAGTATCAGAGAGAAGATCTTGGCAAAGCTATGCATAAGACTGATTGACCGAAAATCTCCCATGCTAGGTGCCCCCCCCCCCCCCTGTTAAGGCCATGCCCTAGACCATTGAAGTGGCAGTTAAGAGTGGCTGCCATTATTGAATTCATGCTCCAGCCAACTTATCCAAAAATCTGAACCTTGGGAGAGGGCCGGACATTATACTCCAACACCCCACGGTATGGAGCTGACCCCTGCGTCGCCCCCCGCTCGGGCGACACGGGTGGTACTCCAACCCTAGCCGCCCCCCCCCCCCCCTTCCTCTCGCCGCCGCCGGAGGACGCCGCCGGCCTGCGCTCGGTGGCCGACGGCGGTGGCGGGGGTTCTCCTCGCTCCCGTGTCTCAGGAGCGGTGCGGGCCCCCTATGCGCGTGGAGGCGTGGCCGATCTAGCGAAGCGGCGGCGACGGCTGCGGCGATGGTGGCGATGGCTGCAGCGGCGGCGGCCGATCTAGCGAAGCGGCGGCGATGGCGGCGGAGGCCACTCCTGCCCCGCGGCGGGCGGTCTATGCTGCGGCGGCGCATCATCCGGCTTTGCATCAACGGCGGCGTCGAGGGCCTGGTGGACTGCTTGGCGGCACCTCCGGTCAGATCTAATCTGGGCAGTGCAGCCGGCGGTGGTGGTCATCTTTTCTGTCGGAGGTGGCCGGCCAGAGGCTGGGTGGTCGGATCTCAAGATCCGTCATCTAGTCCCGGCTGCAAGTTGGGGAGTTAGAGTTGCCGGTGAAAACCGAGCCGACGGCAAGCGATGGCGGCGTTTTGCGTCGTTACCTTGATGAAGGCATCGTCGTGTAACTGTTGTCGACCCACTCGTGCTGCTCCAGGGAAAACCCTAGGATCTGGCTCTCCAGATCAGACGATGGCGGCACTGCGGTGTCGTTCCTCTCTTGGGAACATCGTTTGTGGAGCAACGCTGGAAGTCAGAGGTAGGAGGTGGAGCGGCTTCGTCTTGCACGGAGCTTCGGTGGAGATGTCAAGTCATGCCTGGCCAACAGGTGCTACGCTTTGTCATGCCTGGTCGGCAGGTGCTACGCACGACAGATCTTCCAGAGACTTCAAGCTGTGTCGATTGGTGGTACTTGGCGGCATGGTGCTGAGGTATACCAGCGGCGACCGTGACGTGCTCAGCAGTTCGCGCGCAGGGAGGTGGTGGCCAATGGAGGGGGGGGGGGGGAGGTTCTTTGGAAAGGACAAGGCCAATGGAGGCAACTATCTTGTGTACTGCACACTTTCAACTCGTCCAATTAAGTATGGCAGTCTTGGCATCCACAATCTTGAAGTTTTAGGATGGGCTCTCCGCATTCGGTGGCTCTGGTTACAAAAAAACTGACACAGCCCAAGGTGCCCTTATTTTATGCGGGATTGTGATTCTTTACTTGTGCCTCAGACTATGATGAACATGTGAGATATTTGCCATATCAAAACGGCATGTTAAATAGTTTACTAGCACGAACACGATACCATGCCGCAAGAAAAGGGTGCATATATTAACGAAACCCTTTGCTGTTACCAAATTTTTTACACCTTATCAGACACAAATGTAAAACCAGATATTAAGGGCATCTGGAATGGCTAGTATATACAGCTATGCATAAATTTATCAAATTATAAGATATCAAAGACTATCTAAATTTCTAAGATGGGCTCGAATTTGGTTTGAGACCATAAACTAGCCAAGTGGAAGATTGATTTCATGTTCCACAGTAGTTTCAAGCTGATTCTAAGCAAAGCCAGGCTGGAATCCCCTCAAATGTTTTTTTTTGTACCCAAGCGATGCAGACCAAAGGGCAAACCACAACTGGCAAGCCATATACAAACTTCACCAGAAACTTCAGCTTGAAAGGAAAAGGAGTGACAAAAAGTAAGAATTTGTTCAGCGCAATGAGGGAAATGTTGGATTTTGCCACTTCCAAGAATGGCAGTCCGACCCATGTCTCATTAATATTTGGGTCATAGGGAAAAGTCACTGGGACATGGGGTAACAGATCGAATTCCCAGTCCCTGGAGTGGAAAATATCCAAATTTCCAATAATAAGAACCTTGCACAAGACCACAAGGGCACGTGGTTATACTTAGTACTCCCTCCGTCTGGGTTTATTAGACCCAACGGCAAAAACACTAGGACCAAGGCAGGACAAGTACTCCCATAACATTTTGGTGGTCTGTGTCTGATTAAAGTGGAAGGGCCTTTCTCCTTCCATAATTAGCTACAACAGTTAATGTGGAGTTGTTCATGGGCGTGCATGCGTTGGCTACTAATTTCTCTCCTTTTATTTATTCAACAACCTAATTAATCACCTCGAGTCACGCATAAACAGAATAAAGATCGAGGAAGAAAACTGCACTTTTCATGCGGAGTAAATTATGGGGCCTAATCGGAAGGGACGAGGCTAAACTGCTCACGGGCCCAATAAACCCGGATGGAGGGAGTACATAATAACTATATACATGGAAAACTAAATGGTAACAGAATGTACACAAGCCAGAGTGAGAACTACTAAGTAACAACGCATATAACTTGATCAATTTATCATTTATGATGTCCTTATGCTTCCCCCTATATTAGCAATAATAAACTCCTTCAACTAATTGATACAAAATCAAAGAAATAATATGTCAATGCCAAGGTAGTAACTGTATCTTAACAAACCGAGTTAAGATGTATGAAAGATATTTACCTCTAGGACTGTCTGGAACAACTCTAGCAGAAGCCTTAAATATAACCTGTAATACCTCAGCCAATATCTGCTGTTTGTAAATTTTATCAGCTTTTATCTTAAGTTCTCTCTTTCGCTGTAATGTTTCTACCTCTAAATTATATTCCAGCTCGTCATACTTCCTTTTAGCTTGAGACAACTCTATTTCACGTGCCAAATTAAGCTGTTCTATCTGGCAAAACACAACCGGAGATTCATGAGTAATACCTAAATAGGGTGCAATCGTTGTGCACGTGCTTCTTGAAACAAGATAAAATACAAAAGTAGAAGAGGAATTCAAGAAAGAGACCTTCTCTTGATGCCTCTTTGTCATCAGATCAGCCAACTTTTGTAATCGACTCAACTCAATGGTAAATAGATGCAAGTCAAGCCCATCTTCAGCCAAAGATAGCCCAGGAGGGGAGCCTGTTGGCACCTGATTGGCTGAAGCTGGATGAACATGTGATGCCCCAGGACTGTGATTTGAATCAAGCCCATCTTCAGCCAAACGAGGCCCAGGAGTGGAGCCTGTTGGCACCTGATTAGCTGACGTTGGATGAACATGTGATGCCCCAACACTGTCAGCCTCAATTCTTGCTGAATGAGTATCCCTACAAGGTGGTTGATATGGAGGACTAGCAAACTGGCAAGTTGAACCGAAATGGTGATGGTTCATCACACTTTGGGTATTGAAGTGCATGTTTGGCTGCTCGGTAACTTGGGCAAAGGAAGGTACTTGACTACTAGGTACTTCCTCGCCGCCTATATCCTCGGCTTGAACCACTTGTCTATTATCACCTGAAGGTGGAGGTGATCTTGCAGCTGGAGGTTCCTGCAGATAAACAATGCCAAATATGTCAATGGCAATTTATAAGCGGCCACAAGTAAGGACGATGAGACACTATTAATAGTTCTTATAAGTTCACCTAGAGACCATTTTAAAAAATACAGCTAAAATGAGATGTAATCTGACAGTTCTTGTGAATGTATTTATAGCCTCCAATCATTGTTGAATTACTTGTAAATTTAATAATTTAACACTGGGCAGATGATGTTAGGATACAAAACAACCAAGAAATTTATTGTTCACTGTTGTCGCAACCCAATCCATAAAAAAACAATTGTTGAGACAACACTAAACTATAATTAAAAGACTGAACTAAAATACCTCTTGACGCAATGTTGTTCTGAAAAGGTTCGAGGTAGGCATTATCTCGGACCTAGAACATGAACCTTCTGAAATATTATTGCCTGAATTTATGTGCTTTTGCTTTACATTAGAACCAGATGGAGCATTTTGTGAATCAATGTTCACTGTCATAGCCAGTTGCTTTTCATTAGAACCAGACACAGCATTTTCTGAATCAGTGTTCACTGTCATCGCAAGTTCTAGTGCCATATCTGCGTCAGAATGAGAAGCACAAGATCTCTCCATGTCTCCCCCCTCATTTTGTGTTGCTAGTGATAAGGTGATTTGTGTCCCATCTTTTTCACCAGACTTTCTCCCTGGCCTGCAACATGAACCTTCTGAAATATCATCATTGCCTGAACCGATGCGCCTTCGTTTTTCTCTATAAATCGAGGCAGCATTTTCTGTACCATTGCTCGCTGCAATAGTAGGTTCTGATGCTAAACTCATGACAGACTGAGAACCACAGGGGCTCTCCATGGTTTCCCCCTCGTTTTGTGCTGCTATTGAGAAAACAATTTGCGTTGATGGTGAGAAGGAGATATGTGTCCCATCTTTTTCACATAACTTTGTCCCTGACCTACATGGATCTTCTGAAATATCATTGCTAGAACACATGTGCCTTCGTTTTTCTCTAGAAATCGAGGCAGCATTTTCTGTATCAGTGCTCACTGCAATAGCAAGTCCTGATGCTGAACTCGTGACAAACCGAGAAGCACAGGGGCTCTCCATGTTTCGTCCCTCATTGCTGTCAGCTGCTGAGAAGATAATTTGGGTCCCATCTTTTTCACGAAACTCCATTCCTGACACACTGGTTACCTGCAAGGAGCTGCTTTCTAAGGTAGCCATTTCTTTTGATACACCAACTGAAAACCCGGGCTTTGTAGCTTCATTCGTTACAAGCAGCAATTGCGAGTGTTCTAGAGTAGGCTCACAATCATCACTTGCCTTACCTGTTGTCAGTGTCTTAGCAGGTTCTAGTGCTGCACTCACATCAAGCTGGCAAGCAGAGGGTCTCTCCACATCTCCTCCCTCGTTTTTATCTGCTGCCGGGAAGGTAGTTTGTGTCTGATTTTCATGACAAAACTCCATCGAGGGAGCACAGGTGTACTGTGAAGGCCTGCTTTCTAAGGTGGCCATTTCTTCTGCTATGCCAACTGAAAACCCAAGCTTTGTATGTTCATTTGTTTCAAGCGATGATGGTGAATTTTCTAGATTGGGCACAGTAATATCAGTTGCAAAGGTGCCTCTAGGTTCTTTATTAGAGGCAATTGCTTCAATTTGAGTGGCTATAGATTGCATGTCAAAATATTTTAGATGCTGTTCACCATCTGAATAGTCAACCATAC
Organism: Aegilops bicornis; assembly: GCA_021605145.1. NCBI lineage: Eukaryota > Viridiplantae > Streptophyta > Magnoliopsida > Poales > Poaceae > Aegilops > Aegilops bicornis. The sequence continues at coordinate 455,324,394 of CM038674.1, read as the reverse complement.
AGCTTTCTAGTTCCTCTGGCTTGAATTTAGAATATGACAAGCTAGTCACATAAAACCATTTCTTAAGGTAGCCAGCTTTGGCCTCAAATATCCAGCGCTCTTTTATTCTGTTCTCTTTGTCCCTGTCATGTATAAGCTGTTTATAAAATTTTATCAGCTGAGATATCATATGTCGATGAAATCTGTAGCGCAACATGCTGGAATGTAGCTTAGGCAACATCATCCTGCAATATCTTATAGTTGGTGCAACATGTGCATAATGGAATTTATAAGAATTCACATGTTTTTGGAAGAATTCTATCTTCTTCTTTTTTTGCTCATTGTTGAATTTCTTCCGATCTACAGTCTGCCGTGACAGTAGTGTTTTGGACCTTTCTGAACAAACTTCCTCAATCATTTTCGTGGCCCAATGGGAATCAGAGTATCTAAAACATCCTTCCTTCCTTTTCTTGTGCCTTTCTTTTGAACTACTATAGATAGATGGTGAATAGCTTCGACGGTGGTTCCCACATTTTCTATGCAAAGTTGACTGACTCACATTAACATATCGCCCCTCAGACGCAGCATACTTAGATTGTTGCACAACAGCAGTACATGCAGTCCCTCCAAGGCGAGAACCTCTTTCAGCTGAAGTTGATGACTCCTCTTCAACCACCACTTGAGAAGATGTGCTTAAGTCTTTAAGACTTGCAGCCATGTTCTCGCGGATTGCACTACACTTACACTGCTGCACAAAATTAATACCTGCAGTCCTTCCTTCACAGGAAGCTCTTTCAGGAGAAGTTGATGGCCTCATAAGGGCCTGCTCCTTTTCAATCGTATCTTGCACAAATGAGCGTACAATGCTTGGAGGCATGTGTTCGTGGATCACTCTATGTTGCGAAACCACAATACCTGCAGTCTCTACATTATGAGAAGCTCTTTGCTGTGAAGCTGATTGCCTTATATGGACCTGCTCCTGTTCAGCATTTGCAGCTGTGCCATTCTGGATAGGGCTTTCTAATCCGGATGCCTCATCTGCCTCTCTGATCTCACCTTCTTCTAGGTCAGATTCATAATGTTCAATTTTTGCCACTCCAATCTTGCCAATCTCACAAATTTCGGATTCGAATGATCCCTTGCAAGCTTCGTTGTAATCCATAATATCTCAATTTAGTTGGGTGACTATCTGACTGAGGTGGAAATTTTATGCTGTTTGTAGAACAGAAAAAAACACTGGAACTTTCCTCACAGAGATAGTAATTCCACCTTAGCTAAGTTGATTCTGTTCTGTGCAACTGATTAAGGATCATTTCGTGATGCAAGCACCAGCTAACAGGCTCACATATGTGCTATGCGGAAGATCAAGCAGGCCTAAACAATGATAAGGATAGACATTTCAAGACCATGCATTTAAACACAGTGAGATTTGTATCATTGGTCAAGGAAGGATGCAAAATTCGTCTATATTTATGTGACCAGGTGAGGAGAACTGCAAAAATGCCTCCAAATTCCCGGTTAAAGATCATGATACAGAAATTTCTTATGATACTTCATGAACATAGAAATAAATCAAAGTTCAAAGTTTTAACCAATTTCTTCAATAAAGTAATAGTTCCACATTTCAGGCGTAATTTATAATGAAAATATCTCTAATACTTCCATTGGCAGGTTGTTGGATTTGTGGGCCAACAGTCTAAGAAAAAATCTGATGGCATCTTCTACAATTTATTGCCCGCACTAAGTAATTTAAGTAATAGAAGGACTGACAAGGAAACACGGGTTGAGTGCACTACTCCCATATCATAGGCACTAACCATAACAAAATATTCATATTTTGATGCCTCTAGTCTGTTAAAATCAGGGCAAAAAGATCTCCTGTGTAGTACCTTGCAGCTATCAATTATAAATGCTATTCCACATTTAGGGCCATTTTTCCAACATGTTGCAAAGCGCAAAGAAATTGCCCGCTTCTACATTAATCACATCCTCGAATAGGTTTCCAAGCTGACGAAGGAGCGCAGATTAGCTGTTCGTGTATAGCCGAACCGAACCTTCCCCATCGGTTGGTCAGCTGTGGAGACCTGGTTCGGCTAAATTGGTGCAACCCAAAAGGTTAAAAGGTGCACCTTCGCCAACTAAGAAGCGAATTCGATTAATACATCTTTACATGGCAAGCCTCATCAGTTCGACATGTACAACTGCTCTGTCAGTTTGGAGACAAATTGTTCGATGCAGTGTGTTTTGTCAGGAGGGTTTGTTATTGGTGTTAGGAGGTTTCTTGAATGGGGACATTGGTGAAAAGAACATTAAATGGCGTACTCGCTGTCATAAAAGTGATCTTTGGGGGGACAAAAAGGAATATTTTGCGAAACAAAAAGGAATTTATTGATGAACAGCACTGTGGCACAAGCCACTTGATGCTTCCCATGTCAACTTGTGTCGTCGCCTTAGGACACAGCCTCATGTCCTCATGGCGCACAGACCGTCGCGCCTTAGGACACAGCCTCATATTCGCATGTTATAAAATTGGTTTATTTATTTATTGTTTACAAGGCGGTAAGCGCCCTGACACATAAGCGCCTAAGGGGACGTCTAAGCGCGTAAAGCGGGCATAATTGTAAAGCACTGCCAGGGCGCCTTGCCACCTAAGCGTCCAAGGCGGGACGCCTTATAAACAGTGATAAGCACCCCAGCACAAGTTGAATAAGACTTGAACCTAGGTGGTGGGGGTGTACATCCACACTTCCTACCAAGCAAGCTAGGCTCATTCGTATTAGACGTAATAAAGAATTGAAAGCACCTTTTTTAAAGAAGAAGCTGAATTCATCCGCAAAAAAAAAAGCTGAATTGAAAGCACCTGCCAATAACAAGTACTCCCTCCATCCCATAATATAAGAGCGTTTTTTGGCACAGAGGGAGTAGTTTCCAACAAACAGAGTTTTATTTTTTTACATCTTAACAACAACAAAAAAGTTAAATGTGACGTAAATGGCTAAATTGGTAACACGAATGTGAGAAGGAATTGAAGGGGGTAGTAAAACATGGCAACTTCTAAGGCAATCGGTGTTCGTACCTACATTAGATGCTCAAAATCGATTACCTCGAGATAAAAGGAAAATAAAATCCATACTGGAATCTAGAGGTGAGACCGAGAGTAATAAAAGGAAAACCGCTGAACTGAACGTCGCCCTCATCGAGAAGGCGCAACCGTCCGACTTGCATGCACAGTTGGGAATCTAATAACCGGGTCGCCTTCGAAGCCAACACAAGCAGGCAGCGACCCCGCTGCATGCCGGAATGGCGGACTCGATGGGCATGAACCTCGCCAAAACCTCTGGCCTGGACAAAACCCACCTCCCAAAGCCCCGAACCCACGGAGCGCGACCCTTTCCCCCCAAATCGGCAGCGATCCCGCCGTAACTCAAACGAAAATCGAACGCACGCTACGACAGACAATTAATCGGGTCGCGCAGGAAAAAAGAACATCAGTGGTTGAAGAGTAATGCTTACCCAGCGACGGCCGGAATCGAGCGCTCCCCGGCGGCAGGCAGAGGAGATGGGGAATCGCCGCGGATGAAACGAGGGTTTTTGGGTTGGGGGACGGGGGATTGTGAGGGAGGACGGCGGTGGGTTGGGCTTGGGCGCGTGGGGCGTGAGCGAACCGCTCTGCGCCGAAAACTGAAATGAAAACCAGGGGGGCGGGGGGGGGGGGGGGGGTGTTCGAAGCAGGGCGCGACAGTCGTCTCGTCAGGTCGTGCTGAGTCGCAGTGGGAGTGGTCATTCATTGCGCTGTGTGAGTTGGCTTGCGCTGGACCAGGGGAGAGGATGTAGGGGGGCGCACTGTGCTCGCGTCTGGTCTTCTCGGTATTGTCTCTGGCGACCGTGCAAACGTGCCAGGGTTGACCTTTGCTATGTCACGCGGTTGTACTACAGCGCACTGTACGAGTCCACACATTTTTTTGCATCTTTTTTAACTCTACTCCTCCCTCCGTTTCTAAGGGCTTGTTCCAGGGCCCTCCAACTCCTGGCTCCTTCGGCTCCACTTTCGAAGTTGGGCCGAACGCTCCAACTCCAGAAGTTTACCGAGAGAAGCTGGAGCAAAGTGTAGTGCAAAATATGAGGATTCGCGAAACTGGCTTTCCTGAGCTCCTGTTTCATCGAGAAGTTGGAGTTCATGCAATTTACAAACTTCTGCCACCGGCAAGTGAGATAAGCACGCACCGGTTCGAGCGAGCGCTACCCCTTTCCTCCCCTCGTCGACTCGAGACACCCCTCCTCGTGCATTCCCCTGCAGGCCCATGACTAACCCTAGGCTAAAAATGTCCAAAAACAACCCACCTGACCAGGCCTATAGCCCATGCACGAGCTCACTCCAGTGAATTGGCCCAATACATGGCTTCCAGCCTGGCCGAGCGCTCAGGAATCAGAAGCTAGCATACCGAACGAATCGATTGCTTTGTGGTTTCAGACGAAAAGCTGGCTGCTGGCATGTGGCGAAGGAGTTGTGGAGTTTGTAGCCGTGGAGGACTCCCGGACATGTCCTAAATAGGAAGCGCCTAGCCAGCAACTGAGTGCCTCGTAGGGATTCCTAGCAACCTGCCATTTTAGGAAAGTTTTGGTCCTCCCCCCCCCCCCCCCCTTGCAAAAGTGGAAGGGAGCCCACGATCGAGCTCCGCCCGTTCCATGTCGTGGGAACGGATCTGACAGTAGAGATAGGGGGGTACGTAGGAGAGGGCAGGGTCCTAGCTACGGCAAAGTTGTACACTCCGATTTACGAGTTCAGGCCCCTCTCGGAGGAGGTAACAGCCCTACGTCTCGGTGTCGCGGAGGCTTGTTGGTTGGAGTGTGAGTTACAGGGGGTGCGAACCCTTGTGCAAGAGGGGAGGGGTGGCTTATATAGAGTGTGCCGACCCCTCGCTGCCCTCCGTTACACCAGGGTTCAATGAGAATTAAGTCACGTACGTTACTAGTAACGCCCGTATTAAATGATCTTTATGACGACGGAGTGAATGCCTGACCGTTGCCATCCAAGGGTGGCTCTAGGTCTTCTGTACTCCGAGTGAATCCTTGTCTTCCGAGTAAATAATAACGGTCGGGTGGAATTGGGATATCCGAGTGAGATCTTCTGTCGAGTGTATTGCACTGTATGAGGATTTCAGTCGGTATCTTCTGTTTAACTTTATGGGTCTTGGCTTCTTGTGCGGTGCCCTTGGGTAGGGTATTCAGGTCAGGCCTAAGACCCTACCCTAGGTACCTGTCATCGTCATTAGACCCCGAATGGATTGAGGACCGAGTGACGAAGAGTTGAAGTTGGTTTCGACCTGATTCAATGTCCCAGAGACATTTCTTCAGGGGCCCGAATGTATGCAGGTATTTTAACCCTTCATCAGTCGCCTTGATCGATTCTGGCTTCTTGATCTCCCAAGTGAAGTAAGGAACATATCGCTGAGCAGATTGGATTTGGACATCTCCGATGCGATCGACTGCTTTGCGGGGCCCAGATTTCACTGGATTCGAAATTTGGAGAAGTGCGCGGGTCGGGACGCGGCGCGGTAAGTGAGGCAGGTGGATAGGGACTCCTCGATCCTTGTGTTGCCTTTTTCGCAATGTATCGAGCATGCGCCAGTTGCGGGATGCTCTAGGATTGCACGGGCCCATGAGTCAGCCACTCGGATGTGTGGCCATATAAGGCGTTGTTGCCGATGTGTGGAACAGTGCTCGCCATTCGCCCCTTTCTCCTCTGCCTCTCCGCCTCGTCTTCCCCAGCGCCACGCTCCTCTGCCCACTCCTCTCGAGCTCCACAGCAATGACGAAGGACAAGACTGCGGCCCTGGAGCGTGCAAAGAAGTCGACGGCCAAGGGCAAGAAGGCGGTGAAGGGGTCGGCCTCGCGGACTGCTCTGTCGCTAGGTTGGATCCAGGGAGATTGGATCTGCTCCTCCGTCACGGTGGAAGATCTGGAGAATCTCGTCGCCGACGGCCTGATTGCCGAGGGGTCTTGGAAGCTTCCAGAAGGGGAGATCGAGCCTGAGCCACGCGGCGGCGAGCGAGTCCTCCTCACAACGCATGTTGAAAGAGGTTTCTCACTGCCCCCTCATCCATTCTTCTGAGGTTTCTTGGACTTTTTTGGCGCTCAGATCCATCATTTTCCTCCCAACACCATCTCATACATTGCCGCATTTGTTTTGATGTGTTAGAACTTCCTGGGATGCCACCCGCACTGGGGATTGTTCAAGCATATTTTTACTTGCCGATCTCAGTCGGTGAAGAAAGCTAATCTGACTGACGAAAGGACACATGTGATCCAAATGTGCGGGGGGCTAGGAATCCAGATGAGGGGCAGGAGCTCTTTCCCTCATATGCCCTTCCCTGAATCGGTTAGGGGGTGGCAGTCTACCTGGTTTTATTGCAAGGATGTTCCAACTTTGGGTCAGTCGACTGACCTTCCTCCTTTCTCTCTGGAGAGACGTCGCACCCCCTTGTTCATTGACTGTATCTGAGGAGGAGAAGGGTGAGGTAGCCATCTTGGTCGACGCGGTCGTTGCATTAGTCCGAGGCGGAGTGACGGGTATGGATCTGTTGGAAGTGTTCCTCAGTCGACGCATCCAGCCCTTGCAAGCTCGTGACCATCCCATGTGGATGTACTCGGGCCTAGAAGACACCGCTCGGATTCACCCAGAAGAGGCCGAAGAGGAGATGGTGGCACAGTGGCTTCGGAGTATCACCGGGAACAAGGACAACCCATGCGGGGCCAAACAGATCTTGCCATTCGACGCCGAGAACTCTCCAGGATAGGTCAGGCGTAATTTGTCGAGTGTTTATTTTTCAATATGCAGCAATTCTGGAATCCGACCGACATTTGCAACCTGTGCCTTGAAGGTTTTTACGAAGATGTATTCGCCTATGCCGAACGGAGAAAAACACCTTGGAAGGGCGGAGAGCGAGGGCGCGAGCGCCGAGATTGATTATGCTGACGACAGTGACGATGACAGTGATGACTCCGACGACAGCGAGGAGGTCGAGTCACCATCGTGCTCTGAGCGACGCTCCAAGCAATCACAAGACCTGCTGGTGGCCACAGCAAGCCAGCAGCATCGAGTGCGAGGATTCCGAAGCGCACTCGGACGTCAACTCCAGAGCCGACAGAGAAGACCGCAAAGCAAGCCAAAGTCGCTCCGCCCAAACCTCGGAAGGCTCTGCCCAGGATCGAAGTGGTTGTGCCCGTCGCTTCGGCATAAGTGCTCCTTTTCCTTTTCCTTCATTGTTGTTGTGGACCTTCTTGTTTGTTTGACCAAATGAAATTTTGGACCTCCAGGGCTGCTACTTCTGGGACGTCTCACATGGAGATCGACGAGGAGCAGCGCGGATACTGTAGACATGGCCACTTCTCGAGCAGGTATGATATTGCAGACATGCTTACACCTTGTCAACTATTTTGGTAGTCGACTGGAATCTCACTGTCGAGTGATAGTAGTGCCAACAGATGTTATCCAACTTCTGACGATGATGAGGATGAACCTCCGAGGAGTGTAGGAAGAAGAGGTAGGGCCTTGACCACTTCGCGCGGCTTGAGCAAGAGAGTACCCTCCAACCGGGCGTCTCGCCCGCCGACCAAGCCTGTTGTTCAAGAACTCGGTGACTCGTCTCGAGCTATTGTTTCTTTTGCTATCCCTCTGCCGACTGACGAACCCCAATGTTGACTGTCCAAACTTCGGGTCCGACTGGGCAACCTCAAACTCTGATCCTTCCAGTTGCGTCACCAACTCCAGCGTCGACTCAATTCACTCTGCATCATGTCCATGAAGACCAAGTAGGAGCTGGCAAGGAAGAAATGATCCAAGCTGGCCAGATGGAGTGACTAAAGGTGGTGTCTGAGTCCAGTAAGGCTGCTTACGACGCCAATTCGACCCTCCAGACCAATGTCCGAGTAAGTACGATTGTCAGTTGATTTCCGATTGGATCACCACTTGTTCTGTTAGGATATGCTATCTGAAACTACTGCTTTATTATTCGTAAGATGTCCGTGGATGAGCATTTTGGAACCTTTAATGTGCATCTTTCATGGGTCTGTACACCCACTGGGTGTTTTCTCTTGCTGTGTAGTTCTTCCACTCGAGTAGGTCAGACCGTGTCGAGTGGGTATCTGATCCAGTGGGGGCACGCTAAGTGCACCCACTGGGTGTAGTCCCCGAGACCGCTGTCGACTATGGGCAGTCGGCGGGGGTCTGAGATCAAGTTTTTTTTCCCCTCCACGCGGGCCGGGCAGGCCGTACCAAGTGGGAAATCGAACCAGTGGGGGCATGCTGAGTGCACCCACTAGGTGTAGTCCTCGAGACCGCCGTCGAATGTTTGATTCAGCAGTGGTCTTAGAACTCCTTTAATAACAACAATCTGAACTTGCTCTTCTCTACTCGGAAGTAAAGGGTCTCTCTTTTTGTCGACTGAATTGTCTTGTTGTTGATCGGGGAAATCTTGTGAACTTGGGACTCAGTATGCTGCCCTGGAGAAGGAGAAGATCCAACTCCAACTTGATCTGGAACTTGCCAAGAAAAATCTGAAGGATGCTCAAGTTGAAGTGAAGACCATGGGAGGTAACAGCTTATTGAGTGTATGCTTTGTCATTTCTTCTTTTCCATCCTTTGAACCGAGTGATTCCACTCGAACAGATGTGCGTAGTGAAAATCGTCAACTCCAAGAACGACTGAAGAATGTTATTTCTTTAGACACCATGAAGCAGGTGTTGGAGAGGAAGGATACTGAGCTTGCGGGAGCGCAGAAGGTGGCGCGTGAGAATACTGAAGCGGCTGAGAGAAAGCTAGCTTCAGTCGGCCAACTTGAAGAGGAAAATGCCAATCTGAAGACTGTTGTTGATGAGGTGAAGATTGTTGATGAGGTGAAGAAAGAAGTGGCACAATTTCGAGAGGAGAAAGTTGTCCCGGCTGACAAGGTCGACCAGCTCACTCAGAAGAGGGACGAGCTAGAAGCTTACTTGGGAGGCCTTGCCAAGAAGTTGTACATCATGCTTGAAGGTATCTTTCTTCGCCCGAGTGAATTCAGAAAACTTCCACAGAATTCTGTTGCTGACTCATCCTTTTCTCTCTTGTGCAGAGTTTTGTCAAAATTTTGAGCAGGAGACTGAGCGGATTGAACCAGTCCTAGACCCCACTAAGTCACTCATCAAGGACGAAGCTGCCATGAATGTATTACGGCTTGAAGCTCATCTTGACAGTGTCTTGGGGTACATCGCTCAACTGAAGGTTGTGCTTACAAGAATAGATCAAGAACTATGGCCAGAGGACAAACTTCAAAATGACGTCGAGTCACTGATGGCTCGGCGTAATGAAGTCCCCAATCGAGTACAGGCGTGGAAAAAATCAGCTGCTCGCTGCGGAGCCGACGTTGCTCTCCCACTCGTCAGAGTTCATTGTAAGGATGCCAAAGAAGAGAAGTTGAAGGCTCTCCAGGTGGCGAACACGAAGAAGCTTCAGTTCGAATCTTTCATGGAGACCTTCATTGAAGCAGCCACTCGCATAGCCGACGACATCGACTTGGACACCTTCGTCGAGCCAGCGAGCCCTCCTCTTGCCGAGTGAAAAAACATTAATGATCCAAATTTATTCGCCTCGGGATGCCGAATGATCTTGTAACCATTGAACTCTTTCGGGCCTGATGCCTGAGTACTTTTGCTTGCGGTTCCAAAACTTGACGGATTTATCCGAACTTGGTGGGTTTATCCGAATATTGCTTTTCCTGTTTTCAGAATGTTTTGTGTGATAGGATTTTTTGACCTATGCGAAACTGGTTTGCGGCTAAGTCTGCGAGTGGTAGGATTGCTCTCCACTCGGAATAGATTTTTAACTTAGGCGAGTACGGGGTCGCGGCTAAGCCTCCGAGTGGGAGGGTTGCTCTCAAGACGGAGTAGATTTTAACATAGTCGAGTACGGGGTTGCGGCTAAGCCTCCGAGTGGGAGGGTTGCTCTCCAGTCAGAGTAGGTTTGTAACTTAGGCGAAAACTGGTTCGCGGCTAAGCCCTCGAGTGGGAGGATCGCTCTCCACTCGGAGTAGTTTTGTAACTTAGGTGAAACTGGTTCGCGGGTAAGTGATACGTCTCCAACGTATCTATAATTTTTTATTGTTCCATGCTATTATATTACCTCTTTTGGATGTTTATGGGCTTTATTTTACACATTTATATCATTTTTGGGACTAACCTACTAACCGGAGGCCCAGCCCATATTCTTTGCTTTTGCCTATTTTAGTATTTGAAGAAAAGGAATATCAAACGGAGTCCAAACGAAATGAAACCTTCGGGAGCGTGATTTTTGGAACGAACGTGATCCGGAGAGCTTGGAGTGCAAGTCAAGAAGCTTCCGAGGGCCCCACGAGATAGCCCCCCCATGTAGGGCGCGCCCCCTGTTTCGTGGGCCCCTCGGGCGGCCACCGACGTACTTCTTCCTCCTATATATACCTACGTACCCCAAAAACATCCAGGAGCACCACGAAACACAATTTCCACCATCTTGGAGCCTTCGCCGGCACTCTGCCGGAGGGGGAATCAACCACGAAGGGCTTCTACATCAACATCCTTGCCCCTCCGATGAGTTGTGAGTAGTTTACCACAGACCTACGGGTCCATAGTTATTAGCTAGATGGCTTCTTCTCTCTTTTTGGATCTCAATAAAATGTTCTCCCCCTCTCTTGTGGAGATCTATTCAATGTAAACTCTTTTTGCGGTGTGTTTGTCGAGATCTGATGAATTGTGGGTTTATGATCAAGTTTATCTATGAATAATATTTAAATCTCCTCTGAATTCTTTTATGTATGATTGAGTTATCTTTGCAAGTCTCTTCGAATTATCAGTTTGGTTTGGCCTACTAGATTGGTTTTTCTTGCCATGGGAGAAGTGCTTAGCTTTGGGTTCAATCTTGCGGTGTCCTTACCAAAGGATGTGAGAAAGGGTTGCAAGGCACGTATTGTATTGTTGCCATCGAGGATAACAAGATGGGGTTTATATCATATTGCATGTGTTTATCCCTCTACATCATGTCATCTTGCTTAATGTGTTACTCTGTTCTTATGAACTCAATACTCTAGATGCAGGCAGGAGTCGGTCGATGTGTGGAGTAATAGTAGTAGATGCAGGCAGGAGTCGGTCTACTTGTTATGGACGTGATGCCTATATACATGATCATGCCTAGATAATCTCATAACTATGCGCTTTTCTATCAATTGCTCGATAGTAATTTGTTCACCCACCGTAATACTTATGCTATCTTGAGAGAAGCCTCTAGTGAAACCTATGGCCCCCGGGTCTATCTCTTATCATATTTTCTTGCAATCTACCTTTATTTGCATCTTTACTTTTTGCATCTATCTTATAAAATACCAAAAATATATTTATCTTATCATACTATCTTTATTAGATCTCACTTTCGCAAGTGGCTGTGAAGGGATTGACAACCCCTTTATTGCATTGGTTGTGAGTTCTCAGTTTGTTTGTGTAGGTGCGTGGGACTTTTGAGGAGCCTCCTCGGATTGATACCTTGGTTCTCAAAACTGAGGGAAATACTTACGCTACACTTTGCTGCATCACCCTCTCCTCTTCGAGGAAAACCAACGCAAGCTCAAGACGTAGCAAGAAGGATTTATGGCGCCATTGTCGGGGAGGTCTTCGTGAGCAAGCAAGAAGGATTTCTGGCGCCGTTGCCGGGGAGGTCTTTGCTCAAGTCAAGACATACCAAGTACCCATCACAAACCCATCTCCCTCGCATTTACATTATTTGCCATTTGCCTCTCATTTTCCTCTCCCCCACTTCACCCTTGCCGTTTTATTCGCCCTCTCTTTCCCAATCTTTTTTCGCTTGCCCTTTTTCTGTTTGCTTGTGTGTTGGATTACTTGTTGCCATGGCGCAAGATAATACCAAATTGTGTGATTTCTCGAATACCAATAATAATGATTTCCTTAGTACTCCGATTGCTCCTCTTAATGATGTTGAGTCTTGTGAAATCAATACCGCTTTGCTGAATCTTGTTATGAAAGATTAATTCGCCGGCCTTCCTAGTGAAGATGCCGCTACTCATCTAAAAAATTTTGTTGATTTGTGTGATATGCAAAAGAAGAAATATATGGATAACATCAAATTGAAGTTATTTCTGTTTTCACTTAGAGATCGTGCTAAAGTTTGGTTTTCGTCTTTGCCTAAAAATAGTATTGATTCTTGGAACAAGTGCAAAGATGCTTTTATCTCTAAGTATTTTCCTCCCGCTAAGATCATCACACTTAGGAACGATATTATGAATTTTAAACAACTTTATAAAGAGCTTGTTGAAAAAACTTGGGAAAGAATGAAAATGAAGCTTCTCAATATCCCTACTCATCGTTTGAATTTATGGATGATCATACAAAAATTTTATGCCGGTTTGAACTTTGCTTCTAGAAATCTCTTAGATTCGGCCGCGGGAGGCACGTTTATGGAAATTACGGTAGGAGATGCTACAATATTACTTGATAATATTATGGATAATTATTCTCAATGGCACACCGAAAGATCTTCTAGTAAAAGAGTGCGTGCTATAGAAGAAATCAATGTTTTGAGTGGAAAGATGGATGAACTTATGAAGATGTTTGCTACTAAAAATACTCCTCTTGATCCCAATGATATGCCTTTGTCTTCCTTGATTGAGAATAATAATGAATCTATGGATGTGAATTTTGTTGGTAGGAATAGTTTTGGAAACAATGCTTATAGAGGAAATTTTAATGCTAGACCATTCCCTAGTAATTCCTCTAATAATTATGGAAATTCCTACAATAATTCTTATGGTAATTTTAATAAGATGCCCTCTGATTTTGAGAATAGTGTGAAAGAATTTATGATTTCACAAAAAAAATTAATGCTTTGCTTGAAGAAAAATTGCTCAAAGTTGATGATTTGGCTAGGAACGTTGACAGACTTTCGCTTGATGTTAATTCTCTTAAACTTGGATCTTCTTCTCCTAAGCATGATATCAATGAGTCTCTCAAAGTAATGAGAATTTCCATTGACGAGTGCAAGGAAAGAACCGCTAGATTGCATGCTAAAAAAGAAAGCTTTATAAAAGCGTGTTCCTCTAGTTTCCATGAAAATAATGATGAGGATCTTAAAGTTATTGATGCGTCTCCGATTATATCTATGTTTTGCAATATGAATTTTGATGATTATGGGACTGATTATGAATCAACTTTGCCTAGAAGGCGTCCCAAAAATTCGGAATCTTTAGATCTTGATGCTAAATTTGGTAAAAGTGAGATTGGAGAATCCTCAACTTCTAATAATATTGAACCTTCTATCTCGGATTTCAAGGAATTTGATTATGATAATTGTTCTTTAAAAGGTTGTATTTCCTTGTTGCAATCCGTTGTTAATTCTCCTCATGCTTATAGTCAAAATAAAGCTTTTACCAAACATATCGTTGATGCCTTGATGCAATCTTATGATGAAAAACTTAATTTGGAAGTTTCTGTACCTAGAAAACTTAATGATGAGTGGGAACCTACTATAAAGATTAGAATTAAAGATTATGAGTGTTTTGCTTTGTGTGATTTGGGTGCTAGTGTTTCCACGATTCCAAAAACTCTATGTGATATTCTAGGTTTCCATGATCTTGATGGTTGCTCTTTAAATTTGCACCTTGCGGATTCCACCATTAAAAAGCCTATGGGAAGAATCAATGATGTTCTTATTGTTGCAAATAGAAATTTGGTGCCCGTAGATTTTATCGTTCTTGATATAGATTGCAATCTTTCTTGCCCTATTATTCTTGGTAGACCTTTCCTTAGAACGATTGGTGCGATTATTGATATGAAGGAAGGGAATATTAGATTCCAATTTCCATTAAAGAAAGGCATGGAGCACTTTCCAAGAAAAAAATTCAAATTACCTTATGAATCTATCATGCGTGCTACTAATGAATTTAGTGCCAAAGATGGCACTCGTTAGATCTATCTTTGTTTTTATGCCTAGCTAGGGGCGTTAAACGATAGCGCTAGTTGCGAGGCAACCCAATTTTTCTTTATATTTTTTGTTTTTGCTCCTGTTTAGTAATAAATCTTGCATCTACCCTCTGGTTAGATGTGTTTTTATCTTTTAATTAGTGTTTGTGCCAAGTAGAACCTATAGGATAACCTACGATGATAGTTGATTCGATTTTGCTGAAAAACAGAAACTTTGCACGCACTAATATAATTGTGTTAAATCACAGGAACGTTCTTTTGCGTTGATTCTTTTTTATTATGTTAAATAAACAAATTGTCCAGGACTTCCTATTTTGGTAGGATTTTTAGAGTTCCATAAGTTTGCATTAGTTACAGATTGCTACAGACTGTTCTGTTTTTGACAGATTCTGTTCTTCGTGTGTTGTTTGCTTATTTCAATGCATCTATGGCTAGTAATTCATTGTATGAACCATAAATAAGTTGGAATACAGTAGGTTTAACACCAAATTAAATAAAGAGTGAGTTCATTGCAGTAGCTTATGTGGTGGTTTTGTTTTCTTTCACTACCGGAGCTTAAAAGATTTCCTGTTGAGTTTTGTGTTGTGAAGTTTTCAAGTTTTGGGTAAAGCTTTTATGGACTATGGAATAAAGGGTGGCAAGAGCCTAAGCTTGGGGATGCCCATGGCACCCCAAGATATTCAATAATAGCCAAAAGCCTAAGCTTGGGGATGCCCAGGAAGGCATCCCCTCTTTCGTCTTCGTTCATTGGTAACTTTACTTGGAGCTATATTTTTATTCGCCACATGATATGTGTTTTGCTTGGAGCGTCGTGTATTATATTAGTATTTGCTTTTTAGTTTACCACAATCATCATTGCTGTACACACCTTTTGGGAGAAGCCTATTTGATTAGAATTTGCTAGAATACTCTATGTGCTTCACTTATATCTTTTGAGCTTGATAGTTTTTGCTCTAGTGCTTCACTTATATCTTTTAGAGCACGGTGGTGTCTTAATTTTGAAGAAATTGCTAGTCTCTCATGCTTCACTTATATTATTTTGAGAGTATTTTAGAACAGCATGGTATTTTCTATTATCATAAAGTTGTTCTTAGAATGGTAGGCATCCAAGTTGGGTATAATAAAAACTATCATAGGAAGTGAATTGGATGCTATGATAAATTTGATATTTGATAATTGTTTTGAGATATGGAGGTAGTGATATTAAAGTCATGCTAGTTGGGTGATTATGAATTCAAAGAATGCTTGTGTTGAAGTTAGCAAGTCCCGTAGCATGCACGTATGGTTAAAGTTGTGTAACAAATTTGAAACATGAAGTGTACTTGGCTTGTGCATCCTTATGAGTGGCGGTCGGGGACGAGCGATGGTCTTTTCCTACCAATCTATCCCCCTAGGAGCATGAGCGTAGTACTTGATTTTGATGACTTCTAAATTTTGCAATAAGTATATGAGTTCTTTTGACTAATGTTGAGTCCATGGATTATACACACTTTTACCTTTCCACCTTTGCTAGCCTCTTTGGTACCGTGCATTGCCCTTTCTCACCTTGAGAGTTGGTGCAAACGTCACCGGTGCATCCAAACCCCGTGATACGATACGCTCTATCACACATAAACCTTCCTATATCTTCCTCAAAATAGCCACCATACCTACCTATTATGGCATTTCCATAGTCATTCCGAGATATATTGCCATGCAACTTTCCACCATTCCGGTCATCATCATCATGACATACTTTACTTTTGTCATATTGCCATTGCATGATCATGTAGTTGACATCGTATTTGTGGCAAAGCCATCATGCATTATTTTTCATAGTCACTCTTGATTCATTGCACCATCTCGGTACACCGCCGGAGGCATTCATATAGAGTCATATCTTGTTCTAGTTTCGAGTTGTAATTCTCATGTTGTAATCAATAGAAGTGTGATGATTATCATTATTAGAACATTGCCCAAAGAAAAAAAAGGCCAAAAAGAAAAAAAAAGGCCCCAAAAAAAAAGGGCAATGTTATTATCTCTTTTTTCCACACTTGTGCTTCAAAGTAGCACTTTCTTCTCCATGTAGTGAGTCTCATATATTGTGCTTCAAAGTAGCACCATGTTTTTCATATAGTGAGTCTCATAAGTTGTCTTTTTCATACTAGTGGGAATTTTTCATTATAGAACTTGGCTTGTATATTCCTACGATGGGCTTCCTCAAATGCCCTAGGTATTCGTGAGCAAGCAAGTTGGATGCACACCCACTAGTTTCTTTTTGTTGAGCATTCATTTATAGCTCTAGTGCATCCGTTGCATGGCAATCCCTACTCCTCATGTTGACATCAATTGATGGGCATCTCCATAGCCCGTTGATTATCCTCGTCAATGTGAGACTTTCTCCTTTTTGTCTTCTCCACACAATCCCCATCATCATATTCTATTCCACCCATAGTGCTATATCCACGGCTCACGCTCATGTATTGCGTGAAGGTTGAAAAAGTTTGAGATTATTTAAGTATGAAACAATTGCTTGGCTTGTCATCGGGGTATAGAAGTTGGGAACATCTTTGTGTGACGAAAATGAAGCATAGCCTAACTATATGATTTTGTAGGGATGAACTTTCTTTTGCCATGCTATTTTGAGAAGACATGATTACTTTGATTAGTATGCTTGAAGTGTTACTATTTCTTTTATCAATATGAACTTTTATTTTGTATTCATTTGGATCTGAACATTCATGCCACAATAAAGAAAATTACATTATGAATTATGCTAGGTAGCATTCCACATCAAAAATTTCCTTTTTATCATTTACCTACTCGAGGACGAGCAGGAATTAAGGTTGGGGATGCTTGATACGTCTCCAACGTATCTATAATTTTTGATTGTTCCATGCTATTATATTACCTCTTTTGGATGTTTATGGGCTTTATTTTACACATTTATATCATTTTTGGGACTAACCTACTAACCGGAGGCCCAGCCCATATATGTTGTTTTTTGCCTATTTCAGTATTTCGAAGAAAAAGAATATCAAACGGAGTCCAAACGGAATGAAACCTTCGGGAGCGTGATTTTTGGAACGAACGTGATCCGAAGAGCTTGGAGTGCAAGTCAAAAAGCTTCTGAGGGCCCCACGAGATAGGCTCCCCCCCTGTAGGGCGCGCCCCCCTGTCTCGTGGGCCCCTCGGGCGGCCACCGACGTACTTCTTCCTCCTATATATACCTACGTACCCCGAAAACATCCAGGAGCACCACAAAACACAATTTCCACCGTCGTAACCTTCTGTATCCGCGAGATCTCATCTTGGAGCCTTCGCCGCCACTCTGCCGGAGGGGGAATCAACCATGGAGGGCTTCTACATCAACATCCTTGCCCCTCCGATGAGTTGTGAGTAGTTTACCACAGACCTACGGGTCCATAGTTATTAGCTAGATGGCTTCTTCTCTTTTTGGATCTCAATACAATGTTCTCCCCCTCTCTTGTGGAGATCTATTCGATGTAAACTCTTTTTGCGGTGTGTTTGTCGAGATCCAATGAATTGTGGGTTTATGATCAAGTTTATCTATGAATAATATTTGAATCTTCTCTGAATTCTTTTATGTATGATTGAGTTATCTTTGCAAGCCTCTTGAATTATCAGTTTGGTTTGGCCTACTAGATTGGTTTTTCTTGCCATGGGAGAAGTGCTTAGCTTTGGGTTCAATCTAGCGGTGTCCTTACCCAAAGGATGTAAAGGGTTGCTAGGCACATATTGTATTGTTGCAATCGATGATAACAAGATGGGGTTTATATCATATTGCATGTGTTTATCCCTCTACATCATGTCATCTTGCTTAATGCGTTACTCTGTTCTTATGAACTTAGTACTCTAGATGCAGGCATGAGTCGGTCGATGTGTGGAGTAATAGTAGTAGATGCAGGCAGGAGTCGGTCTACTTGTTATGGACGTGATGCATATATACATGATCATGCCTAGATAATCTCATAACTATGCGCTTTTCTATCAATTGCTCGATAGTAATTTGTTCACCCAGCGTAATACTTATGCTATCTTGAGAGAAGCCTCTAGTGAAACCTATGGCCCCCGGGTCTATCTCTTATCATATTTGCTTGCAATCTACCTTTATTGCATCTTTACTTTTTGCATCTATCTTATAAAATACCAAAAATATATTTATCTTATCATACTATCTTTATTAGATCTCACTTTCATGAAGTGGCCGTGAAGGGATTGACAACCCCTTTATTGCGTTGGTTGCGAGTTCTCAGTTTGTTTGTGTAGGTGCGTGGGACTTTTGAGGAGCCTCCTACTGGATTGATACCTTGGTTCTCAAAACTGAGGGAAATACTTATGCTACACCTTGTTGCATCACCCTGTCCTCTTCGAGGAAAACCAACGCAAGCTCAAGACGTAGCAGTAAGCCCCCGAGTGGGAGGATCGCTCTCCACTCGGAGTAGTTTTTAACTTAGACGAGTACGGGGTCGCTGCTAAGCCCCCGAGTGGGAGGATCGCTCTCCACTTGGAGTAAATTTGTAACTTAAGTGAAAACTTGTTCGCGGCTAAGCCCCCGAGTGGGAGGATCGCTCTCCACTCAGAGTAGTTTTTAACTTAGGCGAAACTGGTTCGCGACTAAGCCCCTGAGTGGGAGGATCGCTCTCCACTCGGAGTAGTTTTGTAACTTAGGCGAAATTGGTTTGGGGCTAAGCCCCCGAGTGGGAGGATCACTCTCCACACGTAACTTAGGCGAATCCCATTTGCGGCTAAGCCCCCGAGTGGGAGGATCGCTCTCCACTCGGAGTAGATTTGTAACTTAAGCGAAAACTTGTTCGCGGCTAAGCCCCCGAGTGGGAGGATCGCTCTCCACTCGGAGTAGTTTTTAACTTAGGCGAAACTGGTTCGCGGCTAAGCCCCCGAGTGGGAGGATCGCTCTCCACTCGGAGTAGTTTTGTAACTTAGGCGAAATTGGTTCGCGGCTAAGCCCCCGAGTGGGAGGATCGCTCTCCACACGCAACTTAGGCGAAACTGATTTGCGGCTAAGCCCCCGAGTGGGAGGATCGCTCTCCACTCGGAGTAGTTTTGTAACTTTAGCGAATCTGGTTCGCGGCTAAGCCTCCGAGTGGGAGGGTTGCTCTCCACTCGGAGTAGATTTGAACTTAGGCGAGTACAGGGTCGTGGCTAAGCCCCCGAGTGGGAGGATTGCTCTCCACTTGGAGTAGTTTTGTAACTTAGGAGAAACTGGTTCGCGGCTAAGCCCCCGAGTGGGAGGATCGCTCTTCACTCGTAACTTAGGCGAGACCGGTTCGCGGCTAAGCCCCCGAGTGGGAGGATCGCTCTCCACTCGGAGTAGTTTAGTAACTTAGGCGAAACTGGTTCATGGCTAAGCCCCCGAGTGGGAGGAATGCTCTCCACTCGAAGTAGTTTTGTAACTTAGGCGAAACTGGTTTACGGCTAAGCCTCCGAGTGGGAGGGTTTCTCTCCACTCGGAGTAGATTTTAACTTACGCGAGTACAGGGTCACGGCTAAGCCTCCAAGTGGGAGGGTTGCTCTCCACTCGGAGTAGGTTTGTAACTTAGGTGGGAGGATTTCTGTCCACTCGGAGTAATTTTGTAACTTAGGCGAAACTGGTTCGCAGCTAAGCCCCCCGAGTGGAAGGATCGCTCTCCACTCAGAGTAGTTTTTAACTTAGGCGACGCTGGTTCACGGCTAAGCCACCCACTGGGATTTGAACACATGCTTATGTGGGAACAATCATTGAAAGATTGTAGGAATCATATCTTGATAAACGATTTAACAAGTACTCTTATTACATCCTGACAATCCGACTGTCAAGTATAAAAACGACGAAGAAGATCCGTGTTCCAAGAGCGCGGCTCATCTTTCTTCTGAGCTAGGTTGTACAGGTGATATGCCCCATTGTGAAGTACTTTGGTGACGATGAAAGGGCCTTCCCATGCAGGGGAGAGCTTATGAGGCCGTTGTTGATCCACTCGGAGCACAGGGTCTCCTTGAAATGCTTGACCTTTGACATTTCTAGCATGGAATCGACGAAGGTCTTGCTGATAAATACTCGGCCGAATCAAAGCCATCTCTCGCTCTTCCTCCAGAAGATCTAAAACATCCTGGTGCTTGCTCTGCCTCGGATTCTGAGAAAAGTTCCACTCAGGGTGCATTATGAAGCAGGTCACTAGGAAGCACGGCTTCAGCCCCGTACACCATGAAGAAAGGGGTTCGGTTAGTGGATCGGTTGGGAGTTGTCCTCAATCCCCACAAAACAGATGGCAACTCAGTTACCCAAGCTCCAGTTGCATGCTTAAGGTCGCGCATGAGTCGAGGTTTCAGACCTTGGAGAATCAGACCATTTGCTCTTTCAGCTTGACCATTCGACTGCGGGTGCGCAACGGATGTCTAATCCACCCTAGTGCCTTGGGAAGCATATAATGCTCTAAACTCTTTCGAATCGAAGTTTGAGCCGTTGTCTGTGATAATGATGTGCGGAACTCCATATCGGGATATCAGATCTCTTATGAAACTAATGGTTGTGCTTGAGTCTAAGTTCTTGATAGGCTTGGCTTCAATCCATTTGGTGAACTTGTCGACTGCCACAAGTAGATGAGTGAAACCACTTCTGTCGGTCCTTAGCAGCCCAATCATGTCCAATCCCCACACAGCAAATGGCCAGACGAGTGGAATGGTCTTCAAAGCAGATGCGGGCTTGTGGGACATGTTTGAGTAAAATTGGCAACCTTCACACTTCTCAACGATCTCTTTTGCAACTTCATTGGCTCGTGGCCAATAGAATCCTGCTCGGTATACTTTGGCCACGATGGTCTGAGAGGACACATGGTGACCACAGGTCCCCGAGTGGATCTCATCCAATATCAGTCGACCCTTTTCGGGAGAGATACATCGCTGAGCTACGCCAGTAACACTTTCTCTATAGAGATGTCCGCCTATTACTGTGCAGGCTTTGGACCTACGGACGATCTGACGTGCTTCTACTTCATCTTCTGGAAGCTCCTGCCTGAGCAGTTATGCAATATACGACAATGTCCAGTCGGGGGTGATTACCAGAATCACCATAACTAGATCGATAACTGCTGGCACCTCGACTTTAGTCGGACTAGTAGGACTTATTGGTTGGGGAGGTTCTTCGGTAAAGGGATCTTCTTGTACTAACGGGGAATGGAGATGCTCAAGGAACACATTGCTGGGGATAGGGTTCCGAGTGGAACCTATTTTTGCCAGGTCGTCAGTTGCTTGATTCTTGATTCAGGGAATGTGGTGGAGATCCAATCAAACTTCTTTTCCAACTTCCTCACTGCATTGCAGTATCCGGTCATGGCAGGGTTCCTGACATCCCACTCCTTCATCACCTGATTAACCACCAAATCCGAGTCGCCGTAGACCATCAGGCGACGGCCGCCGAGTGAGATGGCCATACGCAATCCATAGAGGAGTGCTTCGTACTCAACTTCATTATTGGAGGAATCAAAGTGAATCTGGAGGACATAACTGATTTTATCGCCTCTTGGGGACACCAGGACCACTCTGGCACTAGAACCATTTAACATCTTAGATCCATCAAAGAACATGGTCCAGTGTTTCGAGTGAACTTGAGTCGGCTGTTGTTGTTCAATCCACTCGGCCAAGAAATCCGCTATTGCTTGAGACTTGATTGCCTTCTTTGCTTTGAACTTGATATCTGATACGTCTCCGTCGTATCTATAATTTTTGATTGTTCCATGCCAATATTCTTCAACTTTCATATACTTTTAGCAACTTTTTATACTATTTTTGGGACTAACATATTGATCCAAAGGCCTAGTGCCGCCTCCTGTTTGTTGCATGTTTTATGTTTCGCAGAGACCCCATATCAAACGGAATCCAAACGGGATAAAAACGGACGGAGAATTATTTTGGAATATTTGGGATTTTTCGGAGGAAGAATCAACGCGAAACGGTGCCCGAGGTGGCCACGAGACAGGGGGGCGCGCCCTCCCGCTGGGCGCGCCTGGCACCCTCGTGGGCCACCCATAAGGTGGTTGACGCTCTTCTTTTGCTGCAAGAAAGCTAACTTTATGAGAAAAATCTGGGCGAAAGATTCACCCCAATCGGAGTTACGGATCTCCGGATATAAAAGAAACGGTGAAGGGACAAAATCTGAGAACGCACAAACAGAGAGATAGATCCAATCTCGGAGGGGCTCTTGCCCCTCCCACGCCATGGGAGCCAAGTACCAGAGGGGAAACCCTTCTCCCATCTAGGGAGAAGGTCAAGGAAGAACAAGAAGAAGGGGGCTCTCTCCCCCTTGCTTTCGGTGGCGCCGGAACGCCGTCGGGGGCCATCATCATCACCGCGATCTTCACCAACACCTCCGCCATCTTCACCAACATCTCCATCACCTTCCCCCCTCTATCTACAGTGGTCCACTCTCCCGCAACCCGCTGTACCCTCTACTTGAACATGGTGCTTTATGCTTCCTATTATTATCCAATGATGTGTTGCCATCCTATGATGTCTGAGTAGATTTTCGTTGTCCTACTGATGGTTGATGAATTGCTATGACTGATTTAATTTGCTTGTGGTTATGTTGTTGTCCTTTGGTGCCCATCATATGAGCGCGCGCGTGGATCACACCATAGGGTTAGTTGTATGTTGATAGGACTATGTATTCGAGGGCTAGAGTGACAGAAGCTTCAACCTAGCATAGAAATTGATGCATACGGGATTGAAGGGGGACCAATATATCTTAATGCTATGGTTGGGTTTTACCTTAATGAACATTAATAGTTGTGGATGCTTGCTAATAGTTCCAATCATAAGTGCATAGAATTCCAAGTCAGGGATGACATGCTAGCAGTGGCCTCTCCCACATAAAACTTGCTATTGGTCTAGTAATGTAGTCAATTGCTTAGGGACAATTTCACAACTCCTACCACCACTTTTCCACACTCGCTATATTTATTTTATTGCATCGTTATCTAAACAGCCCCTACTTTTTATTTACGTGTTCTTTATTATCTTGCAAACCTATCCTACAACACCTACAAAGTACTTCTAGTTTCATACTTGTTCTAGGTAAAGTGAACGTCAAGTGTGCGTAGAGTCGTATCAGTAGCAGATAGAACTTGAGAGAGTATTTGTTCTACCTTTAGCTCCTCGTTGGATTCGACACTCTTACTTATCGAAAGAGGCTACAACTATCTTGTATACTTGCAGGTCATCAAGACCTTTTTCTGGCGCCGTTGCCCGGGAGTCATAGCGTGGGGTGAATATTCTCGTGTGTGCTTGTTTGCTTTATCACTAAGTAATTTTTATTTGCTGTTCTAAGTTGTTCTCTATCTTTAGTTATGGATATGGAACACAAAATACCAAAAAATTAGGTGTAGATGCTACTCATGGAGATGGGGAACCTCCTAAAACCCTCGATGCTCATTATGTTCAAAATATTATGTACTACTTTGATAATCCTGAGAAAACCCAACTCAACTTTATAATGGGAGTAACATTGGACCAACGTGAATACTTTAGGGATTATCGCTTGACACAAAAAGGGAAACTGTTATGGGATCAAATTCAAATGTTGAAGTGGTATGCTAGGCAACTATGCTTGATACATGATTATACTTGCTGCTCTAGGATGAAGGCTCCACACCTTTCCTTTTCATGCAAATTTAATGATAATGAAACCTTAGCTTCTTATGCTAATGGTATCTATGATTACTATGATGTGGAACAAATATAAGAATTTGTTGCTTTTATGGGTGCTTATGAGATTGAATCTATGTTTAAAGAGTTTGACGATTTTAATGATTCAGTTTATAGACCAGAAAATTTTGCTATACTTAGATATTGCTATGAAAATTATGAATACAATTACAATATTAACGCTTTTGTTGAGAAAGTCTCCGCTGTCCGAGAAGAGATTAGTATTTTGCAGGAAGCTATGGAAGAAGAAATTGATGAAACAGTGAGCTCATTAGATGAAAAAGATGATGAGGAGAGCGAAGAACAAAAGGAGGAAGAGCGGATTGATCACCCGTGCCCACCTTCTAATGAGAGTAACTCTTCAACTCATACATTGATTAATTCCCCTACCTGCGTACTGAAGGATGATTGCTCTGATGATTGCTATGATCCCGTTGATTCTCTTGAAATATCCCTTTTTGATGATGCTTGCTATGCTTGTGGCCAAGATGCCAATATGAATTATGCTTATTGAGATGAACTTGCTATAGTTCCTTATGTTAAACAGGAAATTGTTGCTATTGCACCCACGCATGATAGTCCTATTATCTTTTTGAATTCTCCCGACTACACTATATCGGAGAAGTTTGTGCTTATTAAGGATTATATTGATGGGTTGCGTTTTAATACTACACATGATGATTTTGATAGATATAATATGCATGTGCTTGCTGCTCCCACTTGCAATTATTATGAGAGAGGAACTATATCTCCGCCTCTTTATGTTTCCAATATGATAGAATTGCAAGAAACTGTTTATACTATGCATTGGCCTTTACTGTGTGCATGAATTGTTCTTTTATGACATACCGATGCATAGGAAGAGAGTTAGACTTCGTTGCTGTATGATATATGTTACTTTGTGCTCACTACTAAATTACAAATCATTGTTAATTAAAATTGGCTTTGATATACCTTGGGATCCGTGTGGATCCACTACTTGAGAACTATATGCCTAGCTTAATGGATTTAAAGAAAGCGCTGCCAGGGAGACAACCCGGAAGTTTTAGAGAGGCATTTATTTCTGTTGAGTGCTTTTATATAGTTTAAAAACAAAATAAAAATAAAGAGGGGTGTCGGTGTCAAAACCGGCGGATCTCGGGTAGGGGGTCCCGATCTGTGCGTCTAGGCTGATGGTAACAGGAAGCAAGGGACACAATGTTTACCCAGGTTCGGGCCCTCTCAATGGAGGTAAAACCCTACTTCCTGCTTGATTAATATTGATGATATGGGTAGTACAAGAGTAGATCTACCATGAGATCGTAGAGGCTAAACCTAAGAGCTAGCCTGTGATGGTATGATTGTAATTGTGATCGGTCTTCTAAGGACCAACCTCTCCGGTTTATATAGACACCGGAGAGGGCTAGGGTTTACATGGAGTCGGTTACAAGGAAGGAAATATAACATCCGGACCGCCAAGCTTGCCTTCCACGCCAAGGAGAGTTCCATTCGGACACGGGACGGAGTCTTGAGTCTTGTGTCTTCACGCTTCAATAGTCCGGACGATGTATATAGTCTGGCCCGGATACCCCCTTATCCAGGACTCCCTCAGTAGCCCCTGAACTAGGCTTCAAAGACGATGAGTCCGGCGCGCAGTCTTGTCTTCGGCATTGCAGGGCGGGTTCCATCTCCGAATACTCCAAATTAATTACCGAACACTTAGATCATGTCCGGATCCACGAGGGAATACTTACACACCATTGTAGGGAACATAGCATAAATCTAATCGGCTGGCAATCTTCGTACGGCGTGCCTTCGCATCGTGGCCCAGTTCAACGAACCGGTTCTTCTCGCCTCACCTTGACTCGCGCTGCGAGGCGGTTTTATTGGCACGTCCCATCGAGGCAGAGATCGTGTTCCCCTTATTACGGGATCTTCCATTAATGCGGGCGTGCGTTGCCCCATGAAGACCGTTGGTATGACTCCGTGTGCCATCAGGTAAACCTCAAGCGGTCACCCTAAGGACTCTTGATATTCACCCCCTTTATAAAAGGGGACGAGGCCTATGCCTCTTTTCCACCTCCCTCGCGCCTCGAGTTCTAACACCCGAGACCTAAGCTCCAACACCCCAGATCCTTCAATATGTCCGGATCTAACCCTCAAGGCCGGTGAGTGGCCTCCTCGATTCAAAAGGAGGACATCGTGAAGCTTAGGGATGTCGGATATCTGACCGCCGACATCCAGCACAGGCTTCCTGCTCCAGGGCAGGTCATCCCTACATCGGAGCCCAATGAGTGCGTCGTGTTCGTTCCTCACTTCCTTCGTGGCTTGGGCCTCACCCTCGATCCTTTTGTGAGGGGGCTCATGTTCTATTATGGGTTGGATTTTCATGATCTAGCTCCGGACGCCATCCTCCATATCTCGTCGTTCATTATAGTGTGCGAGGCCTTCCTCCATGACACCCCACACTTCGGTTTATGGCTCAAAACCTTCAATGTGAAGCCGAAGATGATCGAGGGGCGACATGCGGAGTGCGGAGGTGCCGTGATAAGCAGGAACGCTGATGCCCCATGGCCAAAGGGTTCTTTCCCAGAAGTATCCGACGTATAGCAACAGAGGTGGTTTTATGTCACGGCTCCCAGAGGCACAAAGTGGGTGGCCGCCCCCAAGTTCCGCTCGGGCCCTCCGTCACAACTAG
This sequence comes from Aegilops bicornis, assembly GCA_021605145.1. NCBI lineage: Eukaryota > Viridiplantae > Streptophyta > Magnoliopsida > Poales > Poaceae > Aegilops > Aegilops bicornis. The sequence continues at coordinate 455,298,047 of CM038674.1, read as the reverse complement.
CGTCTTGGACCGACGTAGGGCGGAATTGGGGCACTACCGGGCGATGTACCAAGATCGCAGAGCCGCATCCGAGAGCTTCTTGAGAGGGACATTAACCTTGTCAAGATAATGCAAGTGCTGTTAATCCGACGGATGTTGCCGTACAACGCCGCCTCCGGATGTGGGAGTTCAATCCCGAGGGTCCGCGGACTGTTAAGCACTTCTTCGGCTTGAAGCTCGAAGGGATGTGCAAATTATTCTTCGGACCGAAAGTAGAGTGTGCGGACACCACCGAGGATGCGAGCCTAAGCTGCAATCGCCTAGATACCCAAGTAAGTAACCTTGATACCGGACACCTTGTTTTGTATTTGTCATAATTGTTCATTCTGAAAATCATCCATGGCTAGGAATGGCTCAGCAAGGCGGAGAGAATCCGGTGTCCTGCGCCGCTTCCTGAAGGCTCGCCTGGTCCCACCATGGCCAAGATGCTTGACTGGGTACTCAGCAGAATGCCCTCAGGGAAAGACAAGGGGAAGAACGAAGAAACCGAACTTCACACGCTACGCATTCGAACCGGGGGAATTGTCATCTCCCCTAGGGAGGATAGTCGGGAAGGGGAGGCTAAGGCCTCCTCCCCGCGCGGGAAGAAGAGGGCTGCCTCCAAAGACTTGGAGACGGAGACGCCCAAACCAGGGAAAAAGGCATCCCCAGGGGGCCCTGCCCCGACGGGCACCCTCACCACGCCATGCCCGCCAACGGGCCAGCCCTCCACTGAGCTGTAAGTCAATCGTTAATTCGAAGGTACTGTGTTTCTCCTAGGTCAATAACCAGGATTCGTCTTTTGCAGTCCGGCTAGCAGCTCTTCTCAACAGAGTTCGTCTTCGGGGGATCTTCCTCCGGAGATGATGGAGAGCGAGACCCCCCCACCTCTCCGCCTCATGAAGCGGGCGACACCGAGGTGTCGTCACGGAGGAGTCCGGATCTGCCGAAGCCGGAAGCCAATGCGTCAGCCGCCCTGAGCCCGAAGCATTTGGCTCCCACGAGGGGCGATGGGAAGGGTCCAGCACAGTTCAATGTCCGGCCGGACGTACTGACGGGCCTACTGGAGTGAGTTGCGCTCTCGGAGGAGCACCGCTCATTAATGAGCGCGGTGCTCAAGAAGATTTCATCCGCTACAAGTGGTTTGAATGAAGCATTTACAAGCCTGCTAAGAGACTTTGAGGTATGTGGTGAAGAATACACTAATTTATGGTTGTGAGGCACGCGCTAGGTGTGCTCCATATAGATAGTAGCCCCTGAGACTCTGGTTGCCTGCCCTAGGCGGCAAATGGGGGATCATAAATCAATGATTGCTTTGTAAACACGTGCAGGTACTTGTGGGTCCGGCCGCCAACCAGTCCGTTGAAGTTGCCGAACTAATGAGGCAGATTGGATCGATTGACGTCGATATCACGCTGGTGAACGAGCGGCTGGACAAAGCACAAGGTATGTGCTCTGCCTTCCTCTGTATAGGAAAATATGAAGGCGGCATGATACTAATGTAATATGTTTGGACTGGAGATGGTGCTGCTGCCGTGGAGGCCCTGAGGGCGGAACTTGCCCAGGCCAAGGAACAAGCTCAGGTTAGCAATGCAGCTGCCCTAAAGGCGGCCGAAGAATTGAGAGCCGAACAGGCTGCTCATCGCCGAAGCAAGGAAAAGATAGCCGAAATGGCTGTGGAGTTAAAAAATGCCGCTGACCGGTATGAGCTCCTTAAAAAGGAGCATAAGGATAGTTCGGCCGACCTGAAAAAGACACTTAATGCCACCAAGGAAATACGGACCGAGCTCAGGGGTGCGGGAGGAGCTTCAACATGCCGGTAAAATCGCGGTTGGGGGCTCCTACTTGTTGCGGACGAAGTTTTTCGATCCGAAGTACGCTCCCCTGGATGGACGCTGGAGTCCTTCGGACGCGTATGCGGATTTGGAAAGAGTACAGCTGACGCTGCCAAGTTCTTCGAGGATCAGGGTGATAAAGAAGTGGAGAAGCTTTTCTGGTCGCAATTCAATGCTCCCACTCGCCCGCTGCCGTTAAGTGATAAGATGGCTGCTGTAGCGGAGCCTCACAGGCTGTCCGGGCTTGCAATGCGGTCTGTAATGGACCATCTTTGGCCGAAGGGGCCTAAGCCGAACAGTTACTTTGGCTTGGTGCAGCAATTCCTTGGGGTCGTGCCTCGGATCGACGCCATGAGGAGGTCAGCATGCATAGAGGGTGCACGGATGGCCTTTGCTCGCGTTAAAGCATTTTGGACAGATATGGAGGCCACCAGTGTGGCGACCCAGGATCCGGAGGGAGGCTATTATCCGGCCGAGCATTATTTGGCGCAGGTAACAGAAGGTGCCCGCCTAATAGAGGCACAGTGCTCGAAGGATGTCTTGTTCGAGTGATGAATCGAATCATTGTAAAAACAATGTTTATTTTGATTATGAGACAATATTTATACTGTTTGCCTGAAAATATGATTGTGTCCCCTATGCGGCCGATATATATATATATATATATATATATATATATATATATATGTATGTATATATATATATACATATATATAGTAACGCTAAACTAAGCGTGAGTGTAGAATAGCTTATTCTACACCCCAGTAACAGCACATACAAAATACAGTAACATACTATGTAAAATATAGTAATTTTCATAAAAATGTAGTAAATTACAAACTTAGATGATAAAAAAATATTTTTAGAATTACTACATTTTGTACACTGTTTTACTAGATTTTGTACATAGCGTTACTAGGTGTGTAGAATAAGCTATTCTACACTCACGCTTAGAATAGCGTTACCCTATATATATATCACCCAGGGTGCAGAATAAGTTATTCTTGATCCGAGGTAATCTTACGATCATATCATAATTAAATTACATTTGGAATTCAAATAATTACATTCCTATTGATTCACTACGTAGAATTTGGTATAAGAAAATAAAAATATAGGTCATAAGACAAGAAAATTTAGAGTTTATGTATATTTTACACTATACTTTTACGTTTGTAATTTTACATAACACAAAATATTTTTTATGGCGATTATGTATTTTCTTACGGTCTCTTTTTACGTTAGAAATAAGACAAAACTTGCGGAACGTAAAATTATAGTGTATTAGTGGTAAAATAGAGGGGTGAAGAATAACTATTCCCCACACAGGGTGACGAATAGTCAATCCCTATATATATATATATATATATATATATATATATATATAGCTGGACTATTCTGTTACCGGTAACAAAATATTATTCTGTTACCCTCGGTCCCTATAAGGGCGCGACGCGCAGGCCACAGGAGAAACTCCCGACCCATCCCCAACCTAGCCCGCCTCATCGCCGGAGGCAGCTGTCATGGCGAGCAAGCGACGGCGGCAGCCGAGCGAGGGAGCCTGGCACCGTGACGGTCGCTCCTCCGACCCACGCGCTGCCGCCGGCCGGCCGTCCGCATGCCTCCTGTTGACGGGCTCGCTGCCCTCCTCAGCGTGCCTTCCCTCCGACAGCGCCGGCCCTCCTCAGCGCACCTCCTCGTCGACGGGTGCCGGATCCTCCCAGCAGCGCCTCCCATGCGACGAGCTCGCCCGGCCCGTCCCGACCTCCGACGGCTTGCGTGGCCCATCCCGCCTCCGGCTGTCACATGTAATCCCAGGCCTTCCTCCGCCGCCACAGACCGCCATCCCGCCTGCGCCGCCACCCGAGCCCCTTCGCCGTGCGCCCACTCGAGCCCCGCCCGCCTGCGCTGTCACCCCCCCACCTTGCGCAGCATCCTACCCGGACCGGACCAGCCCGGCGAATCTGTCTCGCCCCGAGCTTCGTCTTCTTCCTCGCCGAGACACGCGACAGCCACCCCAGTTCGGGCGTAGTAAGTACCTCAGTACGAGTTAAAAACGGTGGTCCGTTCAGAATAAAAGAAATGACAGAAATTCAAATTGTAAAAATTCAAGCAAAAAAAGAAACCCCATGAAAATTCTGCTTAGTAAGTACCTCAGTACAAATTAAGTAAAATGAGAGAAGTTCAGAACATCGTTGTCAAAAAAATGTTGAGTAAAAAAATACACATTTTCTTTTTGAATAAAATATCATTCAGTTCGATGATACAAACCATACAAGTACAGGGGCGATGATACAAATAAACCGTTGAAAACTTACGAGAAAAATATTACCCAAAAAACATAGAAAAGTCTAGTTAGTGAAAACACGCTTAGTACAAACCCATGCAAGCATCAATACAAGTACCACTTTTCAGAACCATTCAAAATTACTCTACAAAAAATAGCTCAGTACAAACATACACATATATCAGTACGACTACTCTTTTTTTCAAACGAGAAAAAACAGCAGGATCCGTCATGCCGTATTCAAAATTACTCTTAAACGGTTGCGAAGTAGAGAAATGTTCAACATGACTAAGTTCCGAATTTTCGATAGCTATCCAACGGTATACTATTTTCCATATTTCGACAAACTTTTTAAAAAATCACGTTCAAAATCAAATTTGACCGTATTCAAATTCGTTTTTAAACCGTAAGAAATTAGAAAAACATTTCTATACGAAAAAGTTGCGCATTTTCTATAGCTTTTCAACGCCGTATCATTTGTGTCAATCCGACAAACTGTTTGCAAAAAATCGCGAAAATAAGTTTCGCCCAGAATTTCACCGTTTTTAAATTACTTTTAAATCATATAGAATTAGAAAAAACAATACATATATGGAAGATGCGGATTTTCACCAGCTTACCAACGCCGTCTTATTTTCTCAATTCCGACAAACCGTTTGAAAATTGAGTCCAAAATACGATTCACGTTTTCGGTTAAAAAAACGTTTTTTTCAAAACTGCTCTTAAACCATAATAATTTTGCAAAAACGTTCAATGTACTTGAAATATGGTTGTCAAGAGCTTTCCAACGATATATTACATGCCCCGTTCCGACAAAAAAATTACAAAAAGTTTTTGAACTAAAGAAGACGATCTTTTAAACACAACTGAAAGCATTAGTTCAACCGCTTCAAAAACATCAGTACAACCACCTGAAACCGTCAGTTCAAAAAGGGTAACAGAATAATATTCTGTTACGCGTAACAGAATAGCCCATATGTGTGTGTGTGTGTGTGTCTATATATATATATATATATCAGTTAGGCTTCAAGTGCGTACTTGTTAGTTAAACCTATGTATAAATTCTGACACTAAATACGACTAGTAAGTGGTACGAAGAGCGATACTAGTATACGTCGGTCAAATTATTCATCATGTCCACACATTGAATTGACATGACAACACGCTGCGCGTGAGGTGACACAAGAATCCCGGAGGCGTGTTCGGGTATTCCGGACTTCAGATATGGAGTACCACTTATCTGTCGAAATCTTTCATCATTCACTTAAAGCGATCGATTGATCATACATTGAGTACCATATAACTAGAATTACCGATGCAAGTCGAAGAAGGATTGGCCGGTGCTGCCGGCTGGCGTCAAGTTCGATCCCATGGATCTGGAGCTGATCGAGCACCTTGAGGCAAAACTGAGTGCTGACAGCGCGAGATTTCAGTGTCTCATCGATTTGTTCATACCAACCATCGACAGCGAGCATAACATATGCTACACCCAACCTGAGAATCTTCCAGGTAAGACACCGATCGGCCGTCTACTTGCACAAACATATTCCTTTGTTTATAGCTCTATTTTTATTTTTAGACGCAGACCTGGTGAAGCAATTACAATTTGACAGTTAATAAAAAGTGAAACAAGTGAGCGCAACATGCCAAAGATGTTATGAAAATGCCAACTACGTACACTAAAACCTGTATTCCACAATACTGCAGGTATCACACTGAGTGGCCTAAGGAAGCAATTCTTCCAGCCCAATTCCAGGGCGTTCAAAAGGGGCACGTGGACGCGTCGCAAGATACAGTCGGAGTGCGGCATGCACACGATGTGGCACAAGACCGGCAATACCTTGCCGGTGATGGTCAACGGCCGGCAGACGGGCAGCAAAAAGGTTCTGGTGCTGCACACCAACAAGAACTTTGACCAGCAGAGGACCAACTGGGTGATGCACCAGTACCACCTCAGGGACCTGGAGCAAGAGAAGGAGCGGGAACTGGTCCTCTGCAAGATTTTCTACCAGACGAACACTAGGGCCAGGAGTAAAAATATTAAAAGTTAGTTAGGAATTGGTAGTTGTACTACCTTGTCGTCCGCAAGTTGGTATTGTTGTTAGCAATCTTTTGCTATGAACTTGCATTTGCTTCCAACCATCATGCCGAGGGCCGGCGTGGATATAAAGTTGAATCATTTGTTTCGAAACGAATTTTCAGGCACCTGATTTTTATTTGATGGGTAGCATAAGCACCCGCTGTTCGAATTCCCAGTTCTCCAATTTTTTTGAAACTAGTTCATGCACTTGTTATCACGATAAAAAAACAATATTCGTGCTGCATCCCAGTTATCAGTCTGTACTTGCAGAATTCTCTCGTTTATTGAGCACGTATATTGTTTTTTCAGGTCGAGCAAGTTTCAACTGGGCTGCAGATCGCCCGAGGTTGGTTTTGTTTTTAATAGGCCCAGCCCATGGCGACAACGGGCACAAAGATTCAGCAGGTATCTCTTGGCCTCTCGCCCGCCAGCGTTAGTTATATTTTGTCTTACAACATCCGCAGGCAGTTTTTTTTACTGAATCAAACACACAGCCCAGTTATATTTTCCTCTTGAAACGCATGTCCTACGTCCGTTTTCTAATCTCTACCTATAGTTCTACTAGTTCATATACACGTATCATTATATTGAAAACACATGAAATTCCCTTTTCACATTTACATCCTTATTTTTGTTATTTTTTTCCCACCCAGCGCTGATTTTTTTACCACTGGTTTTCCCTTAAACCAACTCTATTGTCCCACGTCTTATTTGCTCACAAAAACAAAACAATCTTTTTGGCAAATCAATAAGTTCTTAAAAAAATGTTTATCATTTTGGGATTACAACAGTTTGGACTCCACCGAAATATGCAAAATAATGTTTAACTTTTTGACAGGGGTCCTGGGCAGAAAATGGGCTGTACTAAATAACTTAAGAATTAGCAAATGGGCTGCAAATTATAAAAAATAGCAAATGGGCTTTATGTTTATGCCACGCAGTTTGGAGGCTGACTTGTGAGCCTACCAAGTTCATGCGTATACAAGGTTTCGCAAAAAGAAACTTAGTCAACAATCGACTCTACCAGTGAGACCGTTAGATGTCAATCTAACGGCAATCGTCTTCTTGATCTCTGATCTTCCCGCTTGACCGCCCAAACCAGCGCTGCCGGAACCGCTTTGCTCCCGCCTCCCGTGGCGGCGGTGTTGCCGGTCAGCCTCACGGCCCCATCATACTCGCATCCCCGGCCTGTCTATCCTCTACTCACCCACACCTCCTGTTATTTTACGGCGACGGTGGCAGAACGATCCAACCCTCATACTCTCCACCGCGTGGGCAGCCACCGCCATGTCTTCCCGTCTCCGTGTCGTTCCTTCGTGAGGCCTCTCCGTGCGTCCACCGCCTTTGGTGCTCTCGGCGTGGCGTGGTCAGCGATGTCCATCCAACGGTCGTAGTGCTTCTTCAACCTCTGGTCTTCTTTCCCCACCGCCCAAAGCGGCGTCGGTCGTGCCGCATGCTCCCGCCTCTCGGTTTCTTTGTCTTTGCCCTTGAAGGCCTCACCGTCCCCATACTACTCCCACCGCTGGCAGGCCATCCCTCCACTCACCCACTCCCCTGTTATTCTGCGGCGGCAGCCTCACACCGCACCAACCGAACGGTGAACCTCGTGCTCCTCTCCGCGTGGGCATCCACCGCCGCGTCTTCCACAGCTCCGCGTCGTCCCTTCCTAGGCCTCGCCGTCATCCACATTGTGGTGCTCTCGTGTGGCGTGGTCAATGTGGTCAACGACCGACTTCCATCGGAAGAGTATCAGACGTGGAGAGGTGGCCAATTTGGGTCCACGACAGCCGCAAAGAAGTGCCTCCTTATTATGCACAAAATAATTATTCCTCCACCTGACAGCGGGGACCCACCGGACGGGCCACCACTATTTCACGGAAAAAGGTTTCCCCCCTGACTGCTAGGACCCACCGGACAGGCCACCGTATTTTGCGAAAAAACGTTTGCCCCTAACTGCTGGGACCCACCGGACGGACCACCGTATTTCGTGAAAAAAACGTTCCCCCCGCTGTCAGCTTGGACCCACCGGAAGTGCCTCCTTATTATGCACAGAAAAATGAATACCCCCCCTGCTAGCTGGGACCAACCATGGTGGGAGGCTGACTTGTGGGCATACTAAGTTGACGGGGACGGAGGGCTTTGTCAACTTAGTCAATATGAACGATTCTCGCTCCAAAGGCCGTGACGATGTCCATCCAACGGGCTGTCGTGCTTCTTCAATCTCTGCTCTTCTGCTCGGCCCGCTCAAACAAGCGCCGGCGGGACTGCTTGCTCCCTCCTCCCTGCGGCCGGCTGTGCTGCCGCGCAGGCCTCACCGCCCCACCGTACTCCCATCGCTGGCCTAGCCATCCCTCCACTCACCCACACCTGCTGTTATTCTCCGGCGACGACAGACGAACCAGTAAACCCTCGTACAGTCGTACTCCCCTCCGCATGGGAAACAACTGCCGAGTCTTCCCTGCCTCCGTGTCGTTCCCTTCCTAGGCCTCGCCGTCGTCCACCGCCCTGGTGCTCTCGGCACGGCCTGGTCAACGGGGTCAACAACCAACATGCATCCTTATTACGCACCAAAAAATGAATACCCCCTGCTAGCTGGGACCCACCATAGTGGGTGGCTGACTTGTGGGCCTACTAAGTTGATGAGGACGGAGGGCTTTGTCAACTTAGTCAATATGAACGATTCTAGCTCCAAAGGACGTGACGATGTCCATCCAACGACCATAGTGCTTCTTCAACCTCTGGTCTTCTTGCTCCAGCCTCCCAAAGCAGCGCCGGTCGTGCCGCGTGCTCCTGCCTCTCGTGGGCGGCTGTGATGCCGCAAAGCCCTCACCGCCCCTACTACTCCCACCGCTGGCCCAGGGTATCCCTCTACTCACCCACACCCCCTGTTATTCTCAAGCGGCTGACAAGCAGCCTCACGCCCTTGGTGAACTAGTGAACCCTCGTACTCCTCTCCGCGTGGGCATCCACTGCCGCATCTTCCCCGGCTCCGCGTCGTCCCCTTCCCAGGCCTCGCCGTCGTCCACCGCCTTGGTGCTCTCGGCGCGGCATGGTCAATATGGTCAACAACCGACTTCCATCGGGAGAGTACTGTACGTGGAGAGGCTGACGGCTGGGTCCAAGGCCACAACACAGTTTTTTTGTGATTTGCCAAGTAAGTCGCTTTGTCAGGCCTGTTGGGCTGCAAATCTTTCAAGACGAGGAGAGCTTCATTCGGCTGGCCGAGAAAATGGCCTATCGATAATGAGAAATCGTGTACATTTTTAAAACACATCAAACCGCAATTAGTTTCAAATATCTTTTTTCATTTGAGATTTTAAATTACATTAATTTTTATGCGTGGAGAATTTGTTGGATTTTATATTGATATACATTTATTTTTAAAATCAGTTTGAATGTGAGTCGAAATTTCGGGATTAAAAACAGTTCGCACTTTTGAAATATGCAAAATTTCGTATAATTTTTTAACTGTGGCCACAATATGGGCTGTAATCCTAACAAAAAGAATATAGGCTCCAAAAAAACTTTAAGAATTAGCAAATGGGTTGTAAATTATTAGAAATAATGGCAGATGGGCTGTATCTTTGTTTTCCACAGATTTGAGGCTTTCCTAAAAAAAGGTTGGCCTTTAAGCGTGTTGTTGGATGTCCATCCAACGGCCGTCATGCTTCTTCAATCTCTGCTCTTCCTGCTCCAGCCGCTCAAACAAGCGCCGGCGGGACTGCATGCTCCCTCCTCCCCGCGGGCGGCTCTGCTGCCACGCAGGCCTCACCGCCCCATCATACTCCCATCGCTGGCCTAGCCATCCCTCTACTCACCGACACTTGCTGTTATTCTCCGGCGACGGCAGACGATAAACCCTAAATGACAGTCATACTCCCCTCCGCGTGGGAAACAACTGCCGAGTCTTCCATGCCTCCGTGTCGTTCCTTTCCTAGGCTTCCCCGTCGTTCACCGCCCTGGTGCTCTTGGCGCGGCCTGGTCAACGTGGTCAATGACCGACATGCATCTGAAGTGGACTGTATGTGGAGAGGCCGGCAGCTGGGTCCACGGCCGCACGCAAGGAAATGCCTCCTTATTACACGCAAAATAATGATTCCTCCACCTGACATCAGGGACCCACCGAAAGGGTCTCTGTATTTCGTGAAAAAAACGTTACCGCTACCGACGGCTCGGACTCACCACTATATCTTCATACGCAAGGAAGTGCCTCCTTATTACGCACAAAAAAATGAATACTCCACCTGTTAGCTGGGACCCAGTATAGTGGCAGGCTGACTTGTGGGCCTACTAAGTTGACGGGGACGGAGGGCTTTGTCAAGTTAGTCAATAATATGCACGATTCTAGCTCTAGTGACCGTACGATGTCCATCCAACGGTTGTAGTGCTTCTTCAACCTCTGGTCTTCTTGCTCCAGCCGCCCAAACCAGCGCCGGTCGTGCCTCATGCTCCTACCTCCCGTGGCCAGCTGCGATGCAGCGGAGGCCTCACCGCCCCCTACTACTCCCACCGCTGGCCAGGCCATCCCTCTACTCACCCACACCCCCTGTTATTCTACGGTGATGGCAGCCTCACCCTCGTACTCCTCTTCGCGTGGGCATCCACTGCTGCATCTTCCCCGGCTCTGCGTCGTCCCCTTCCTAGGCCTTGCCGTCATCCACCGCCGTGGTGCTCTCAGCGCGGTGTGGTCAATGTGGTCAATGACTGACTTCCATCGGAAGAGCATCAGGCGTGGAGAGGTCGATACCGGGTCCACGGCGCCGCAAGGAAGTTCCTCCTTATTACGCCGCAAAAATAATTATTCCTCCACCTAACAAAGAGGGACCCACCGGACGGGCCACCAGATTTCGCGAAAAAACGCTTTCCTCGATTGCTGGGACCCACCAGCTACATCTTCATAGGCAAGGAAGTGCCTGAAAGTCGGGACCCACCTGGTCGAAGCGTACGTAGCGTTGTCATTCTGGTCGCGGAAGTGTACGTACATACTGGTCGATGTAGAGGCATGCACGTGTCGTAGTAGAGGCGCGCACGTGTCGATGTAGAGGCATGCATGTAGCATGTACACGTACGTACAGCGGCAAGGGTGCAAGAAAGAAAATACAGCCACGTACGTACATACGGGAAGGGTCTCGAACGCCTACTCGCGCATACATACATGGCTGGGTTGGAACGGAGAAACAACGTCGTCGTCGTGTTCATGGGGAGGCAACGGAATGTGTCATGTTCATGGGGTGGCAACGAAATGCGTCGTGTTCATCGGGAGGCAACGGAACGCATGGGAGCCAACCGGCTTGGACGGAACAGGCGATGGAAACGAGGCCTGGCGTACCGCAGAACGGAGGAAACGGCCTTGTGTTCGACCGGCCACGTTCGGAATGGGGTCCTGTTGATCGGGAGGGGTGTGGCGTACCGCAAAACGGAGGAAACGGACCTCCTACGGTCGAAACGGGGGTCCTGTTGATCGGGAGGGGTGTGGCGTACCGCAAAACGGAGGAAACGGACCTCCCACGGTCGAAACGGGGGTCCTGTTGATCGGGAGGGGTGTGGCGTACCGCAAAACGGAGGAAACGGACCTCCTACGGTCGAAACGGGGGTCCTGTTGATCGGGAGGGGTGTGGCGTACCACAAAATGGAGGAAGCGGGCCTCCCTACGGTCCGAAACAGGGTCCTGTTCGCCGGGAGGGGTGTGGCGATCATAAACGGAGGAAACGGACCTCCTACGGTCGAAACGGGGGTCCTGTTCATCGGGAGGGGTGTGGCGTACCGCAAAACGGGACTCCACGGGATACTGTTCATCTCCACCATCGACCTCCTCCAGCCTCCACGGGCTACCGTCGACCTCCTGTAGCCTCCACGGGCTCCTGTTCATCCAGCCTCCACCGCGCGCTACTCCACCGGCTACTGTTCAACCACCCCTCCACGGGCAGCCCTCCACCGTATACTGTTCATCCAGCCCTCCACACCACGGGGTCCTGTTCAACCACCCCTCCACGGCCACCCCTCCACCGTCTAATGTTCATCCAGCCCTCCACACCACGGGTTCCTGTTCATCCAGAGGCAACACCACCGCTCACTATTCATCCAACCCCCCCCCCCCCCCCCCCGCAACGTTCACTGTTCATCCATCGATCGGCTTCAGTTAGCAGCAGTAGTGAAGGAATCGCTCCATCGGGTTCAGTTAATAGCCATCGATCGATCGCTCGGGTTCGAACGCGTAACTGCAAAGGTGCAATTGCTCGGGTTCGATTAGAGCCAACGCCTACGCACACAGCGCTGCACTGCACAAGAGAAAGCGTGCATCGCTCCGCCCCGACCTCCCACCGTAACTGCAACTCCTCAAATTTTCCTCCCCTCGCTTCTACCACGGTTTTTTCGTCATGGACGGCCCAAAGAATGTCATGCAACAAGGCTCCGCCCGCCTGTGACGAAAAGCCCATTTTTTGTCATGATTTTTTGTCATAGAAGTAGGAGCCCACCACATCTATGATGATACCGGGTTTTGTCACAATTATCGTCATAGAAGTGTCATATGTATGACAGAAATTTTTTTCGTTCGGCCCAAAATGTCACGGATGTGTCTTTTTTTTGTAGTGTACTATTGTTGACATTGTTGGGAGGCAACACTATAAGCTCCTATCTTTCTCTGTGTCCGATTAAAACTCCATACCCATAAGTATTGCGTGAGTGTTAGCAATTGTGAAAGACTAAATGATAGTTGAGTATGTGGACTTGCTGAAAAGCTCTTATATTGACTCTTTCGGATGTTATGATAAATTGCAATTGCTTCATTGACACTGTGAATAGATTGTTACTTTAGCATAAGAAATCATATGACAATATATATATATATATATATATATATATATATATATATATATATATGTTGCTGTTATAAGAATGATCATGATGCCCTCATGTCCATATTTTATTTTATCGACACCTCTATCTCAAAACATGTGGACATTTTTTTCGATATCGGCTTCCGCTTGAGGACAAGCGAGGTCTAGGCTTGGGGGAGTTGATACGTCCATTTTGCATCATGCTTTTATATCGATATTTATTGCATTATGGGCTTATATTACATGTTATGTCACAATACTTATGCCTATTCTCTCTTATTTTACAAGATTTATATGAAGAGGGAGAATGCCTAATTTGGAATTCTGAAATTTGGAAAAGGAGCAAATATTATAGACCTATTCTGCGCAACTCCAAAAGCCCTAAAACTCCACGAAAGTTATTTTTGGAATTAATAAAAAAATAATGGGCGAAGAAAGTACCAGAGGGGGCCCACACCCTGGGCACGAGGGTGGGGGCGCGCCCCCTGCCTCGTGGGCCCCCTGGCAGTCCTCCGGTGACCATCTTCTGCTATATGAAGTCTTTTACCCTGGAAAAAATCATAAGCAAGCTTTCGGGATGAAACACCGCCGCCACGGGGCGGAACCTTGGCGGAACCAATCTAGGATCCGGCGGAGCTGTTCTGCTGGAGAAACATCCCTCCGGGAGGGGGAAATCATCATCGTCGTCATCACCATCGATCCTCTCAGTGGGAGGGGGTCAATCTCCATCAACATCTTCACCAGCACCATCTCCTCTCAAACCCTAGTTCGTATCTTGTATTCAATCTTTGTCCCAAAACCTCAGATTGGTACCTGTGGGTAGCTAGTAGTGTTGATTACTCCTTGTAGTTGATGCTAGTTGGTTTATTCGGTGGAAGATCATATGTTCAGATCCTTAATGCATATTAATATCCCTCTAATTATGAACATGAATATGATTTGTGAGTAGTTACGTTTGTTCCTGAGGACATGGGAGAAGTCTTGCTATAATTAGTCATGTGAATTTGGTATTCGTTCGATATTTTGATGAGATGTATGTTGTCTCTCCTCTAGTGGTGTTATGTGAACGTCGACTACATGACACTTCACCATTGTTTGGGCCTAGAGGAAGGCATTTGGAAGTAATAAGTAGATGATGGGTTGCTAGACTGACAGAAGCTTAAACCCTAGTTTATGCGTTGCTTCGTAAGGGGCTGATTTGGATCCATATGTTCCATGCAATGGTTAGGTTTACCTTAATACTTCTTTTGTAGTTGCGGATGCTTGCAGTAGGGGTTAATCATAAGTGGGATGCTTGTCCAAGAAAGGGCAGTACCCAAGCATCGGTCCACCCACATATCAAATTATGAAAGTAACGAATGCGAATCATATGAGCGTGATGAAAACTAGCTTGACGATAATTCCCATGTGTCCTCGGGAGCGTTTTCCTTCATATAAGAATTTGTCCGGGCATGTACTTTGCTACAAAAAGGATTGGGCCACCTTGCTGCACTTTATTTACTCTTGTTACTTGTTACCCGTTATGAATTACCTTATCACAAAACTATCTGTTACCGATAATTTCAGTGCTTGCAGAGAATACCTTACTGAAAACCGCTTGTCATTTCCTTCTGCTCCTCGTTGGGTTCGACACTCTTACTTATCGAAAGGACTACGATAGATTCCCTACACTTGTGGGTCATCATTCATCACATGAACAAATCACAAAAAAAATTGGGGGGCTATTTCTGGTGGGGATTTTTGGATTTAGGACGAAATCAACAAAATCAAGCTAGGAAACAAAGGGTAGGGGTTCCAAAAACGTGATCCTCGTGGCTCATGATACCAAGATGATATAGGGTAGAACCCTAGAGGCCAATGTTTCACATTTGGAGGGAATCCTACCAAGAACACGAAGAACACGAGAGGGGAACACGAGGGGAACACGAGGGAAACACAAGAGAAAACACTCAACCAACAAGAAGATAGTCACACATGTGCTAGATCCTCGAAACACAAAAGGGTACAAGATCCGAATCCAACAAGGGACGATACATAGGGTAACCGGTTCTTCTCCGTGAGGAGGTCTTTAAGATGGTCTTCTCCGAGTGGAGGTCTTGAATCAAAGTGGATCTTCTCCGAAGAGGTGTTGGTCCCTCGCGATGGAGTAGATCCGGATGGATGAGCAAAGCTCTATCTCAAAGTATGATCTATCACAATGCTAACCCTATAAAGAGGGTGGGGGGGAGGAGTTTATATAGTCTAGGGGCGAAGAGGGGTACACGGGCTCGACCCATTACTGTGTGTAGACAGGTCGGGCCGGATGTCCGGTTGTTCGCGAGGTGTCGGATGTCCGGGTTGTCGGCCAGATGTCCGGGCTGGCCTGGTGCCGTCTTGGATCTCATTGGGCAAGGCTGGTCTGGATGTCTGGGCGCTGGCCAGATGTCCGGGGCGACGTGAAGGGCCGGATGTCCGACGGGTCGTGGCCGGATGTCCGGGATGTCGGGGCAGACTTCTGTACTCCCTGGACAGCTTGTCCAGATGTCTGGGCTGGAGGCCAGATTTCCGGGGCGACGTGTCGGATGTCCGGGCTGGACCAGATGTCCAGGCCCTGTAGCTTTGGCTGCGGGTCCTTGGCTGTGGGTGAGATCTCCAGGGGCCGGATGTCCGGGCTGGATGCTGGATGTCCGGGACCTGGGAGCTGCCTTTGTCTTCTTCCATTGGTTCTCTTCACCCGTGGACTTGGGAACTTGACCACCTTCATGTGCATCCTCGGGAGGGTTCTCTTGGTACCTAATCATGCACAACATTCCGACTTAGGTAGTAGCCATGTCTCGAGAGAATCGAATGAGATATCACTAAGGAGAGAAGTCACCTCGGTCTCGAGAGCTCTAGCTCGTGCTCATGTCATGGGTCCTCTTGGCACTTGGTGAGACGATGGTAGGTCCATGGGGATGACCGAAGGATGCTCCGCATCACAATCTAATATGTACTGTTCACACGTGCAATGGGCGTTGGTTTATTTCTTCTTTCTTTTACACGGAAATTCACTTTCATGTAAGTTGCTTTGTTCATGGATTTTTCCTCTTCCTTGGGGAGTCTAGTGAGTTATAGGTAAAATCATTGATTCTCTTAGTGTTTGGGGTATAAAAAAGGGCTTATATGTGTGCCACCGTCCTATAGAGAGTACTAGGATGAAAGGCATGCTTCGTTGTGCCTGATGTGTGCACTCGTCTAGCGCTGGCTCGTTGGAGTATGTAGGTCAAGGAAAGAGAGGATTTGTGGGAGAGAGATGAGAGATGCCACGAGGGGAGGGTGCAGATCTAGGACTTTGGGCTGCGGTGGCACTTCGATGATCATCCGACGACCCTTGCGTCGTTGTTATCTTCCACGTGGATGGTTAGAGGTGAATCTAAAGATAATGATAGCTAGTCGAGAAATCCGATGGGTCTAGACATGGTTGTCGATCACAAGTTGATCAATGGTCTGACGATGATCACATACCCCTCCTTGAACACCCGAGCGTGGAAGGGCCCGGTCCACATACTACTTTGTGTGTTCCTCCTCGACAAGTATACTAATTGTCATCCTTTAATATGCCGAATCAACGAGTATTGAAGGCAATATAAGCATTCGTTTAGATGACCAAAGTAGAACACGATGAAGCATGTCTTTGCCCTAGCATTAGGTTATTACGAAATAAGCGATAAGAAGTGGTGACTACAAGAGAGGCGGTCACTAGCCATGGTGGGGAGGGGAGGGGGCTCATATGGGGATACCAATGGTCTTCCCCTCTCTATCCCTCGTGGAGCCAAGCACCGGCGTCTTCAACCATTGTAATGTGCCCGTATGATGATCTCTTCCTTACCACTATCTGGCGTGTCATGGAGTAATCAAACTGACTTTAATCTTATTCGGCTATTCATGGCCACACCATCAATATGGGGCACCAAAATTGAGGACCCCAAGATCATGTAAGTCTCCCATGTGTAGCGAGGAGCACGTGGGTTGACCCCCCATTGCCCAACTGATGGTCGGCACCAATCAACTCTCCTTCCTTCAACATCCAAGTGTGGGATGCCTCAATCCCATTAATGTCTTCCATGTTCCTCCTTAGCAAGCCGGTTAGTGTCGTCCTATCAATTTGGTGTGTTGAGGGATAAGCAAACTTATACAGGGGGGTGAATCAAGCCGCGACATGGTGTGCTGAGGGGTGATCAACCCGCGATCTAGTATATCAAGGGGGAAATCAAGCCGGCGTTGAGGAGTAATCAGGGCGCGATCTAGTGTGCTAAGGGGTACACATCCGCCATCTAGCTAGCGTGTTGAGGGGTAGTCAAGCCGACATAGAGGGGAAATCGAGTCAACGCCGAGGGGTAATCAAGACAAATTTTGGTGGGGGTAATCAAGCCGTGATATAGTGTGCCGAAGGGTAACCAAGCAGCTGTTGAGGGGTAATTAGATCGACATTTGTCTTATTTTGATTATTCAGGTACAGAAGAGCCATAACAGTCGAGGTTAGCACATACCCCTTAACAACTATAGTATTTTTTCACTAAAACATAGTGTAAGAAATGAAAAATACTATTTATTTTGTGTAATATATCTTCTAGAATGTTCTAAATATTAATTATGGCTGGGCGGCAAGAAAACCCGCGCCCACGCGTCCAATTTTCGCTGCAATGGCGGCAAGCCAAAAAAGTATCGATAATTGACCCTATTACCTATGTTCAAGCCTCTAAAAAATATATTCAGCTACTCTGTATGAAGGGTTGTTGGTAATTTGGTACTCCATGACCCCACCCACGCCGCGCACCGAGCCCGCAAACCCCCCAAATCCGGACAAGGATTAGGTGACTTGTCCATAGCGAGTCACGCCGTAACTTACGGGCACCCAGCCGTCTGATCAGAAATGGACAGCCCAGATCAAGTCATGTAGCAACAAAGACTATTCATGATTTACTGTTCACGGGGTACTGTAGACTGGATAATGTAGACGTCTGTTATAGCTGTCCAACTGTTTACGTCCGATCCATCCGTTGATCCTTGATCGAATGGTCTAAAGAGGAGGGCAAGTTACCACACTGGTGACTAGCCCACAGCAAGTCACCGGATCTCATTCCCCCAAATCCCGCTTCCCACCTCCACACTCAGCCACAGCTCCACCTCCGCCGCCGGCCACGGCTCCACCTCGCCCTTCCTCCCGTACCTCCGGCCACTTCTTCCCCACCCCCCTCAGCCTCCACTGACCCTTTGACCAAGCCTCCACTGACCCTTTGACCAAGCCGCCCCCTCCCGCCACCGTCCGACAGCCGCTACTCCACCTCCACCGCCGGTCATGACCCTACTTCACTGCCTCCATTGCTGGCCAGCACTTCACCTCCACCCCCTTCCGCATCCGATCTAGATACCTCTCCCCTCCCCCCTTTCCCTCTGCCTCCACCAAACCCTAGACCAACCACAAGCAGTCGCTGCCACCACTTGTCCCCGCTTCAAGTATCTCTCCGGCACCACACAGTCGCTGCTTCAAGGGTAGTGAAGACACGCCGAGGACGCGCAAGATGGTATAGTCCTTAACCCACCTCACGGTTGCCAATCTGCTGTTTGTACACATGTATGCGTAATTTCAGGTGGTTGACAAAAGAGTTTGTGCTTGTGTTTGATTTCGTTTGCTAGTGCTTGTGGTTCATTAGATCTCTGGTCGTTCCTATGAAATAAGGGCCCTGTGCTGCAACATATAAATTTGGGTCTCGTATAGATATAAACTCATCACTAAAAAATAGTAATTTGTTACAAAGAACTGTTGAGCACAATGATGGATCTAGGATAAGAATGGAAGGTGCCCTGAAATCATTTGGCATCATGCTAAACTGATATACCACTTATAGTCTGGTGTTGTGGTGCAATTTGAGAAACCACTTAACTCGACGTTTGCACTCCTTTTTTTAGTCTTTTTGCTCCACGTTTTGAGTGTAGTACCTATGTCCCCTATACACAGTGATGTCTATTTTCCATCTGTATATCTTGATCATATCGTGGCACATAGTAGATGAACATAGAAATATTATAGCATATAACACAGTATAATATACACCACCACATGACCTATATATTTTCTTCCATCTAGTTTGATGATGCAATTAGTTGGAACATTCTCTAAATTTTTTGTCCTGCCATGATCTCTGAATTTTTGTGCACAACACATTGGTACCATGTTCTTTGAAAGTTATCTTGCTCTGAAGTTCTGTGTTCTACCACAGTATGTACAATTTCCGTATCTGAAATTCATATGTTGCTTGTTTGCTAATGCAGCGGGTTTTTTTCATGCTTTGTTGATTGATCCATGTTTTCACTTCTATACGAAAAAGGCTTTCGCCTCGCTTTATAAATAAAGCAAACCGCCACAGAGCACACATACATGGACAGTTCAAACACATGCACCCAAGTCTCACACACAAGTACGAAGGTTCTGCTGAGGGCACAGCTCAACAAGCCCAAAAAACTAAAAGAAAAGAGCCGGGGAGCCAAACAAGCATCTAGTCGGGTTCCGGCAGGGGCGGCGGGGGCGGCGGAGACAGACGAACGGCCATCGAGCGGAGGTCGGCGATGAAGGCAGAGATGGCGTCACGGTCATCAGAGCGGCTAAGCGGCCGCCAAAGCTGCAAGAAACCAGACCGTTTGAAGATAGCATCAGTAGCCCGTCGAAGAGGAGCGCGCTGGATCATAAGCTTATTACGGATTGTCCAGAGGGTCCAAGCGATGACCCCAATCTCAAGCCACCTAATGTGGCGAGAGGCCAAGGGGGAGGACTGGAGCTCCGTATACAGGTCGGGGAAGTTGGTGTGGCACCAATTTCCACCCACCACCTCGCGGAAGCAGCTCCACACGAATTGCGCGGACACACAAGAAAAGAAGATGTGGTTCGAGTCTTCGGGGCTAGCGCAAAGTGGGCAAAGGCCAGTGCCCGGGCCATTACGTTTGCGGACCTCCACGCCCGACGGTATCCGACCGCGAATCCACTGCTACATGAAGATCTGAATTTTTAGAGGCAAGCGGATGGACCACACCGTCGCAAGGGGGGAGGGCGGAGGAGGGGGCGATGGCATGGTAGAGAGACTTAGTGGAGAATTGGCCCGAAGGCTCGAGACGCCATCTCACCTTGTCCGGGACACCGTCCACCACAGGCTCGTGGAGAGCCACGCAATCTAGTAACTCGCTCCAGGCGGCGGACTCCGGGGGGCCAAAGGGCCTCCGGAAAGCAAGGTACCCTAAGTCAATAAGGGCCCTCTCAACTGAGATCAAGGGGTCTACAACGATGGAGAAGAGGTCAGGGAAGCGCGCAGTGAAGGGAGAGTCTCCGTCTAACCGGTCAAACCAGAACAAAGTCTCCATGCTGGACCCCACCGCGATGGAAGTTCCGATGCGAAGGACAGGGAGAAGTTGGACGACCGACTGCCAGAACTGCGAGCCGCCAGTCTCTGACAAAAGGCAAGGGGTTGTCCACACAAGTACTTGTTCCGGATGATGTCGAGCCAGAGACCACCCTGGCCTTGCGAGATGCGCTAGAGCCAGCGGGATAGGAGGGCGTTCATGCGCTTGGAGCACATGATACCGAGGCTGCCTTGTTACCTGGGCTTGCAAATGTCAGGCCAGCTGACCATATGACATTTCTGATTGTTGTTGTCGCCAGCCCAATAGAAGCGGGACTGGATTTTGACGATCTCATGGTGCAGAGTCTCGTGTAGGCTGTAGAAGCTCATGAGAAACAGGATGATGCTGGAGAGGGATGAGTTAATGAGAATAGTCCGAGCCGCCTTAGACAACCACCTACCCTGCCAAGGTTCGATGCGTGTCTGAAGCTTGGACACGGTCGAGCGGAGGTAGCTTGGACACGGTCGAGCGGAGGTCCGCGACAGTGAGCCGAGAGTCGCTAATGGGTGTTCCCAAGTAGGTCGTGGGGAAGGACCCAAGGCGACAATTGAGCCTGTTAGCAATGGCAAGGGACTCGGTCTCATAGTAGCCCATCACCATCACATCACTCTTGTCGAAGTTTATCTTAAGGCCAGACATTAGTTGGAAGCAGAGGAGAAGGAACTTAAGATTGGAGATGTACGACTCAGAGCCTTCGACCATGATGATGGTGTCATCAGCGTACTGGAGGAGGGAGATCCCAGCGCCGCCAGCTAGGTGGGGAGTGATCCCATGAATGTGGCCAGCAGCCTTAGCCTTATCCAGGATGGCGGCAAGCGCATCCACCACCATATTGAACAAGAAAGGGGAGAATGGATCGCCCTGTCTAACCCCATAGAGTGTGGGGAAGTAAGTGGTGATCTCCCCATTGATGTTCACGGCGGTGCGACCGCATGAGACCACCTGCATAACTCTGGTGATCCATCGGTCGTCGAAGCCCTTCCGGAGCAGAACTTCCCGAAGGAAGGTCCAACTAACAGTGTCATAGGCCTTATGGAAATCAATCTTCAAGAAAACCGCCTTGAGGTGTTTAGATCGGACCTCATGGAGGACTTCACGAAGAACAAGCACCCCATCCAGGATGTACCGCCCCTGAATGAAGGCGGACTGGTTGGGGTGGGTAACGTGGTCAGCGAGGAGGGTCACCCTATTGGCGTACCCTTTAGCCAGAATCCAGAAGATCACGTTGATGATCGTGATTGGACAAAACAAGCGGATGTCGGAGGCACCCGGAACCTTCGGGATGAGCGAGATTATCCCATAGTTGAGGTGCCCGAGGTCGATGGACCCAACATAGAACTCATTGAAGATGGCCATGACCTCAGGTTTAATCACATTCCAGAAGGCCTGGAAGAATGTAACTGGAAGGCCGTCGGGGCTCGGAGCGGAGGTGGGATTCATGCCTCGAATTGCGGCCCAAACCTCGCCCTCGGAGAAAGGGGCCGTGAGGGCCGCGTTTTCCTCATCAGAAACAGCTGGGCACCGGCCCAGCAATTAGATGCCAGGGAGAGGCCGCTCCTAGGAGCGGCAGAGAACAGGGACCTATAGAAACCGTCGACATGGCTATGAATGTCACGGGGATCCTACAATAGGGAGGCACCATCCCAGAGGAGGGGGATGGTGTTGCGTCTACGCCGGTCGTTCGCGATGGCCTGAAAGTAGGTCGTGTTCGTGTCGCCCTTCAAGACCCATTTCTGGGCCCCGCGGAGGCGCCAATATGCCTCCTCATTAGTGTAGATGACGGAGAGCTGGTCTTCTAAGTCGTAGCGAGAGAGCCACTCATCCGGGAAGAGGCCGATTGAGTCAGCACGCATGTCCAAGGCTTGGATGGCGGCCAACAAGGCCTTCTTACGCTCGTGGAGGTCACGTCCCAGGTAAGCACCCCAACCCTTCATGAATTGTCGGCCCCGTTTGGCGCAGAAGTGCCAAGAGCCAATAGCCGAGGGAGGGCGGGGGTGGGGGTGAGCACGAGCCTCCACCCAGCAGGCGCCAACAACCTCCACAAAAACGGTTTGGGACAACCAGAATGTCTCAAAGCGGAATCGAGGGGGAATCGGCGGCTGCTCGTCGGCGGAGGAGAGGAGGAGGGGCACGTGGTCGGATCCAATCCTGGTGATGGCATGAAGGGAGGCTAGAGGGCAACGGAGGTCCCATTTCGAGGAAACTAGGACCCTGTCCAGAACGGACTGGGCCGGGAAGGCCTGGTGATTGGTCCAGGTAAACCTGGCACCAATCCTATCAATCTCGCGGAGGCCAAGGTTAGTAACGCAATCATTAAACATTTGCATCAGTGCAAAGTTAACGCTCGCATTGCTCTTGTCCTCCACAAAATGGAGGAGGTTGAAATCGCCTCCAACGACCACAGGAAGAGAGGCAGCCAAAATCTTCCGGTGGATCTCCTCGAGGAAGGAAGCAGACCTACTATGGTCGGCCGGGCCGTAGACAATGATGACCTCCCACTTGAAGTTGAGCGACCGTTCGAAGAGTTCCACGCTCACAAAGAATTGCCCCCGGTCCATGCTACCCACCTCGAAAGTGGCATCCTTGACACCTAAAAGGATGCCACTCGAGTGGCCTATGCTCCCACTAGAAGGGAGCCAATGCCAAGCAAAGAGGTGAGAGCTCAGATGGTCGAGCTCCGGGAGAGAAAATTCTATACGCATGGTTTCTTGGATGGCGACAATGTCAATGTGTTCATCACGCATGTATTCCATGAGTTGGCGGCATCGGCCATCATGGCCGAAACCACGGATGTTCCAAAAAAGAGCCCGCATTAAGGCGCCATTGGGGGCTGCTTGACCCCAGGACGCGGGATGCGCTTTGGGCGCGGAGGGCGGCGGTGCGGTACCACGTACGACCACAAAGCTCGGCCGCGGCGAGGGGGAGGAGGCCGCCGGGCCGCCTAGGTGGTGCCGGGGAGGCGTCCCCCACAGAGGGGGAGGGGTCGGCAGGCGAAAGCAGAGCCGCGCGGGCCTCCAGTAGCCTACCGCCGAGAATCTCGCGGGCCTTGATGGCCGCAATTTGGACTAAGGGGGGAGCGGCCTCCCCCCTGAAGATGATCGCGGAATCAGTCGCCACCTTTGCGAGGTGACCAAGAGGCACCGACTCGAGAGCGGAAAACGAGCAAGTAGAAGTAGATGGGGGGACAGAAGGGGTACCTGGCTCCAGGTTCCAAGCTGCAGCCCGGAGCTCTGCCCAGGCGGGAATAGGCAGAGTCGGACTGTCGTCGGGACATGCTGCGTCGAGCCGGGCGCTCCGGCGGGAAGCCGTCACCGGGGAGGAGACAGACCGGCCCCGGCGGGAGTAGGCCGCTGTTCGCGGAGAGGAGGCTGAGCGGCCACCGGGGTGGTCACCCGCGTCTCCCGCTCCGCATCAGGGGCCGCCGTGGGGGCGGGCCGGGGCGCCGAGCCGGTGCAGACGAGGTGCGAGGAAGGCGACGGCGGAGTAGTCGGGGACGAGGGACAGAGCGCCAGGTCAAAGACGGAGCCGGGGGGATGGCGGCGGGGGCGAGCACGAGGCTGAGGCCCGGGGCGGACAGCACCCCCGAGGCGGGCCGGTCGACGGGAGTCGCCAGCGAACCCGACCCGGCCGGGGCGGAGGGACCCAGAGGAGCGATGGCAACCGGGACCAGCGAGGAGGCCACGATGCCATCCACCCTGGTCGGGGACGGGACGACCTTAGAGGGGACTAGGGGGGCCAAGGGAGACGGTGGCGACCCCTCCAAAGCCGGCATGGAGCAACCAACGACAGCCGGGGAGCGAGGAGAGGACGCCGGGAAGACCACCAGGCCGACGCTCGACGCGTCGCTCCCCTCCATGGTCTCGCTGTCCGGGACAGGGGAGGCGTCCTGGGGAAGCGGAGAGACAGGGAGAGGGGTGAGCAAAGCCTGACAGCCCTGGGGTCCAACAGCGGGGGGTGGAGGCGACGGAGACAGAGAGCGGGAGCGCGAGTCGTCGGAGCCCGCATCATCATCGAAGCGGTGGGAGCGGTGAGAGCGGGGGTGGTGGCGGCCATGGAAGTTGTCGTCGGTCCCAGGGTTGCCACCGGGGGGGGGGGGGTCATCGGAGGAGCGAGGGCGCCCAACGTGGTTGGGAGGCTCAGGGGCGATCCGGAGGTCAAAGCCCTGGTCGTTGAAGAACACCCGGATGGTGGCTCGAAGCTTGGAGGAGTCCAGACACTTGACCTTGACGCGGACCTCCTCCTCTTTGCAAAGGGAGAGCTCGTCCACCACCACCACCTTGCCCAGGATCCGGGACATCTGGCGGATGACCACCTCAGACCGAGCAATGTATGGGAGGCCTCCCACCAAGATCCAGGTTGTGTCCAGGATGGCCACCGCCTATGGGTCCAGGATCGGCTCAGTGATGTCGACGACAAGCTGGTGGAGGGCGAGGGTGATCTGGCCGCTGCGGGTGGCGTAGCCATAGCTGATGGCGTCGGGGAAGATCACAGTGAAGATGTTGCCGGCGGTGGGAGTGACCACCCAGTCCCACTGGCGCCGGTACAGGTGGTTGAGCTCTGCCTCAATCATCTCCGGGGAGGCCACCCCATCCGCCACCGTGACGACCGCCTGGAGCGACGGGGTGGGGGGAGGGATGTCTGGGACCTCGAGGTGGAAGAAGCCCAACCCCTCGATGCCATGACCGTACATCATGAGCTTGGCCGACACGGGGCGATCCGGGCACAGAAGGGTGGGGTGGCCCGGGTCCTTGCAGATATAGCAGCATAGAGGGTTGACGCAGGAGACTTGGGAGTGACCCGCCACCCCGCAATTGAAGCACTGGGGGGCGAGGGAGGCCAGACACCAGACCCAGGGCGAACGAGGAGCCCGGGCCTAGCGGAGCGGGAGTGTGCAAGATGCCGCGACCTTGACCACGACGTTTCTTCTTCTTCGCTTGACCTTGGCGGCCGCGGGCCGGAGCGCCACCCGCACCGAACCTGGAAGCGGGAGGAGCCGCGGAGGTGGCATGCGGGGGAACATACTTCCGGGCCGGCGTGGGAGGCGGTAGGGCTTGCTGACGGGGGGACGGAGGGCGAGGATGGCGCGAAGGCGAGGGGGAACGGACACGGCGCGGGGAGGGCGAACGGCGTCACCCGCGCCAATCGGCCCCGGCGCCCAGAGGAGAGCGGGAGCGGTCGTGCCGGTCCGAGCGGCCCAGGGACCGGCGGTCTTCACGGTGTCCATCCCGAAGAGCACAGAGCTCCCGCCGAAGCTCCTCCTCCCGGTGGACCGTGTTTGGGGACGCGCGAGGCCGGTCCTCATAACGCCGCTTCCGGCGAGCCTCCCCATCGTCCCATTCCCGGGTCATGGCCGGACGGGTCGGGGGAGGAAGGGGGAGGGGGGAGGGGAGGTCGGGGCGCAAGAGGACGGGGAGGGCGGCGGGGATGGAGCAGCAGAGGTAGCGCGCGGGGAGACGAGAGAGGAAACAGATGTGGCGGCGGATAGGGGAACCGAGGCAAGCGGAAACCCTTAGGGGGGAAATGCCTGAATCAGCCATAATGGGCCTAGGGCACCGCAAAGGCCCAACCTGTCCAGGTTGGCCCAAACGGCAGGCGGTAGGCCCAGCAAGGGCAACGGGCCACTGGGCAGGGCATGGGCCCAGCAGGCCACGCCCACAATCAACAGGGCCCAGGGGGCGCGGGGTGGTTGCCAAAAGGGTTTCCCCTCCACATGCGACCGCCGCCGCCGCCGCCGCCACCGGTGCGAGGATGCGGGGGGAGGCCAGCCAGGTCCGGCTGGTGGGCTGAGACGGGCGGAGAGCAAGCGATGACGATCCAAAGTTGGCGATGAAGGGGTGAAAGGGGGACGAGCGCACGAGCGAGGCGGCCAGAATCTCAGCACGGCAAGTTAACCGCGGGAGCGGCACCGACGAGAGGGGAGATCCCGCCACCGACCGGCGCCAAGACGCACCGGCTAGGCCCATCTCCGAGTGACCAGCCATGCCCCAGGCACGCTGCCGACGACGTCGAACACCGCGTCCCCGCAAGACAGCGTCTTGCGACCCAGGCGCCGGGGCAGAGCGCAGCGGCGTCCGCAAGCTAGCAGCCGAGCCTCGCACGGGGGAGGCTAAGCTGCCAGCCATGCAGGGCGGCGCGACTCGCCGAGGGGCCGGGGAGGGGCGTGCCATACGAGCATCAAAGGGGCATGTGAGGGGGGAATCAGCGTCGTCCTCGGCGACATCGGCCCACCGGATCCTCGGCGGGGCGGCCAGGGGCACAGCGGCCGGGAGGGGGAGAAAAGCATCTCCGGCGAGGGCGGAGGGGGCGGGCACGGCGAAGGGACAGCGGGGCTGGGCGGGGTGCTGAGCGCGCCGGCCATCGTGGGCGGAGCCACGGTCGGGGGCGAGGCGCCAGGGCAATCGCCAGAGCGCACCATCCCACACATGTCTAGAAAAATATTTAGAGTGTGCATGGAACCGGTGGAATTAAGGGCTTGAAGGAATGTAAGAGGACTAGCCAAAAAAACTACTATGAAAAGACTTGTTGATGGTCCTGGTGGAATTAAGCCTTGGCCAACTAAGAGAGCTCATGCAGGCCTGCCAACTAATAAAACAAATACAAGGTCAAAGAAACAACTTCCACAAGAGGCTAAGGCAAGTACTCAAAGAGAAGGGATGTCAGACCCTAAATGCATGACTGCTTCTGTCGCTCGTCCCCACCACAATTGGTAAGTCTTTTGCAACTTTCATGACCACACACAACATGGTGTTGAAGGAAAATTCTACTACCATGATTTTTACTATGTTGACCTTTTCTAGGTTCAAGGAAATTATCTAAACTCAATGGATTCACTTGAATACTGATGTTCACTTTATGAATGCAGGAAATTGACCTTTGATAAGTACAAACTGAATTTCCACACACATGTTTATATCCAACAAATTTTTATATTGTGTATTCCCTTAATATTTATTTTTCTTTTTATCATCGGTGGTTTCTATTCCTTACTATTAATATCATATCATGCTCATGATTCTGTCTTTGGACGTGGATTAGTCATGAATATCCATAAAATTATGCATGTTTTAGTGGAATAACTAGATGTGTATCTATTTCCTCATGGTAGTAATACGTTTCTAAGTAATTTCATGTTGCATATGTTATAACCAGTATTGAAGATTTATTTGTTTTTCAAATAGCGAGCCTGGTATATAAGTTTTATTATATGATCAATGCACTCTCATGAGCTGCCTTTTCTTGGAAGATGATTGCCTCATCCATCGTGATGACAACACCTCTATGGCCAATGGAAGTGGTCATGTTGCCCAGCCTGATGAGAACAACCATATGGTTTATGAGAAAGGTGATGCCAACCAGTCAGTTCAGTTGCTATTGAACTGATTTTTATCTGCAATTCTTAATAAACCGTAGGGATTAACCATTGATGAAATTTTAGAATCTGAATCCAGCAATTCAATCTCATATGCTTAATCTAAACCTTAATTTGGCTTCATTGCACTTTGTTCCTTACTGTTAATATCATACCATGCACATGATTCTGTCTTTAGACATGGATTAGTCATGGATATCCATTAAAATACGCCTGTTTAAATGGAATAGCTAGATGTGTATCTATTTCTTCATGGTAGTAATAGTTTTCTAAGTAATTTCATGTTGCATATGTTATAAATAGCCAGTACTGAAGATTTATTTGTTTTTTAAACAGCGAGCCTTGTCTATTAAGTTTTATTCTGTCATCAATGCACTCTCCCTAACTGCTTTTTCTTAGAAGATGATGATCTCGTCCATCGTGATGACAACACCTCTATGGCCAATGGAAGTGATCTCGTTGCCCAGCCTGATGAGCACAACCAGATGGTGAATGAGGAAGGTGATGACAACCAGTTCTTCAGTTGCTATTTTTGACTTTAATCTACATTTGATAATGAAATGAAATTCTAGAATCTGAATTCAGCAATTCAATCATATATGCTTAATCTAAATCCTAATTTTAGACCCCGTTGATTGCATCTTGCTTGTAGATTATGAATTTAGCAATTCTATCATGTATGCTTAATTTTGTGAACATTTGTTCTTGATATCCTTCAAAGTCATGGTTATGGCTGGACGCTCGCTGTGTCTCTTATGTCGCTGGCATGTGTGCCCACGCTGTGTTGGTATGCTTATATGAAATTTACAAACTACATTACAACCAGGCTACACATGATCATTAGCTACACTGTTTACAACATTACACTCTTAACAAATCAAGTGCTTTAATGATGAATAAAAAAGGACATGTATATGGACCATGTGTTGGAAATATGCCCTAGAGGCAATAATAAAATGGTTATTATTATATTTCCTTGTTCATGATAATTGTCTATTGTTCATGCTATAATTGTATTGATCGGAAACCGTAATACATGTGTGAATACATAGACCACACCATGTCCCTAGTGAGCCTCTAGTTGACTAGCTCGTTGATCAACAGATGGTCATGGTTTCCTGACTATGGACATTGGATGTCATTGATAACAGGATCACATCATTATGAGAATGATGTGATGGACAAGACCCAATCCTAAGCATAGCACAAGATCGTGTAGTTCGTTTGCTAGAGCTTTTCTAATGTCAAATATCATTTCCTTAGACCATGAGATCATGCAACTCCCGGATACCATAGGAATGCTTTGGGTGTACCAAACGTCACAACGTAACTGGGTGGCTATAAAGGTGCACTACAGGTATCTCCGAAAGTGTGCATTGGGTTGTACGAATCGAGGCTGGATTTGTCACTCCGTATGACGAAGAGGTATCTCTGGGCCCACTCGATAATGCATCATCATAATGAGCTCAATGTGACTAAGTAGTTGGTCACGGGATCATGCATTACGGAACGAGTAAAGTGACTTGCCGGTAACGAGATTGAATGAGGTATTGGGATACCGATGATCGAATCTCAGGCAAGTAACGTACCGATTGACAAAGGGAATTGTATACGGGATTGCTTGAATCCTCGACATCGTGGTTCATCGGATGAGATCATCGTGGAACATGTGGGAGTCAACATGGGTATCCAGATCCCGCTGTTGGTTATTGGCCGGAGAGCTGTCTCGGTCATGTCTACATGATTCCCGAACCCGTAGGGTCTACACACTTAAGGTTCGATGACGCTAGGGTTATAAGGAAGATTTGTATGTGATTACCGAATGTTGTTCGGAGTCCTGGATGAGATCCCGGGCGTCGCGAGGAGTTCCGGAATGGTCCGGAGGTGAAGATTTATATATGGAAAGTCATCATAAGGTCACCGGAAATGGGTATACCGGTATTGTACCGGGACCACCGGAGGGGTTCCGGGGGTCCACCGGGTGGGTCCACCTGCCCCGGAGGGCCTTATGGGCTGTAGGTGGAACGGAACCAGCCCCAAGTGGGCTGGGCGCCACCCCCTCAGGGCCCATGCGCCTAGGGTTGGGGGGAACCCTAAAGGGGGCGCCCTCCTTGGCTTGGGGGTTAAGCCCCCTCCCCCCTTGGCCGCCCCCCTCTAGATCCCATCTAGAGGGGCCGGCCCCCTTCCCCCTTCTCCCTATAAATAGAGGGGTGGAGGGAGGGGTGCAGCACCACATGCAAGGCGCAGCCCCTCCCCTCCCCAACACCTCTCCTCCTCCGCAAGAGCTTGGCGAAGCCTCACGGGAGAATCGCCACTCCATCACCACCACGCCGTCGTGCTGCTGTTGGAGCCTTCTTCCTCAACCTCTCCCTCCTCCTTGCTAGATCAAGGTGTGGGAGACGTCACCGGGCTGCACGTGTGTTGAACGTGGAGGCACCGTTGTTCGGTGCTTAGATCGGATTCGGCCGTGATCTGAATCGCTACGTGTATGACTCCTCCAACCGCGTTCTTGCAATGCTTCCGACTCACGATCTTCAAGGGTATGAAGATGCACTCCCCTCTCTCTCTCATTGCTAGTTACTCCATAGATTGATCTTGGTGATGCGTAGAATTTTTTTAATTTCTGCAACGATCCCCAACAGTGGCATCATGAGCTAGGTCTATGCGTAGTTTCTATGCACGAGTAGAACACAAGTTTGTTGTGGGCATCGATTTTGTCAATTTACTTGCCACTACTAGTCTTATCTTGTTTCGGCGGCATCGTGGGATGAAGAGGCCCGGACCGACCTTACACGTACGCTTACGTGAGACAGGTTCCACTGACTGACATGCACTAGTTGCATAAGGTGGCTAGCGGGTGTTTGTCTCTCCCACTTTAGTCGGATCGGATTTGATGAAAAGGGTCCTTATGAAGGGTAAATAGCAATTGGCATATCACGTTGTGGTTTTGGCTAAGGTAAGAAACGTTCTTGCTAGAAACCTATAGCAGCCACGTAAAAAACTTGCAACAACAATTAGAGGACGTCTAACTTGTTTTTGCAGCATATGTCGTGTGATGTGATATGGCCAAAAGGATGTGATGAATGATATATATGTGATGTATGAGATTGATCATGTTCTTGTAATAGGAATCACGACTTGCATGTCGATGAGTATGACAACCGGCAGGAGCCATGGAGTTGTCTTAATTTATTGTATGACCTGTGTGTCAATGAATAACGCCATGTAATCAGTTTACTTTATTGCTAAACTGTTAGCCATAGTAGTAGAAGTAATAGTTGGCGAGACAACTTCATGAAGACACGATGATGGAGATCATGATGATGGAGATCATGGTGTCATGCCGGTGACGATGATGATCATGGCGCCCCGAAGATGGAGATCAAAAGGAGCAAAAAATGATATTGGCCATATCATGTCACTATTTGATTGCATGTGATGTTTATCATGTTTTACATCTTATTTACTTAGAACGACGGTAGCATAAATAAGATGACCCCTCATAAAAATTTCAAGAAAGTGTTCCCCCTAACTGTGCATCGTTGTGAAGGTTCGTTGTTTTGAAGCACCACGTGATGATCGGGTGTGATAGATTCTAAGGTTCGAATACAACGGGTGTAAGCCAGATTTACACATGCAGAACACTTAGGTTGACTTGACGAGCCTAGCACGTACATACATGGCCTCAGAATACAAGAGACCGAAAGGTCGAACATGAGTCATATAGAAGATACGATCAACATCAATATGTTCACCGATGATGACTAGTCCGTCTCACGTGATGATCGGACACGCCCTAGTTGACTCGGATCATGTATCACTTAGATGACTAGAGGGATGTCTATCTGAGTGGGAGTTCATTGAATAATTTGATTAGATGAACTTAGTCTAAAAATCTTTACAATATGTCTTGTAGATCAAATGGCCCACGCTAATGTTGTCCTCAACTTCAACGCGTTCCTAGAGAAAACCAAGCTGAAAGACGATGGTAGCAACTTCTCTGATCGGGTCCGTAACTTGAGGATCATCCTCATAGATGCCAAGAAAGCATATGTCCTTGAAGCACCGCTTAGGTGAAGCACTGTCCCAATGAACCAAGACGTTATGAACGCCTTTGGTAGTCGCGTGTTGATGATTACTCCTGCTTCAAAGGCGGCATACTTTACAGCTTAGAACCGGGGCTCCAAAAGCGTTTCGAGCAAAGACGGAGCATATGAGATGTTCCAAGAGCTAAAATGGTTTTCCAAGCTCATGCCCGGGTCGAGAGATATGAAGTCTCGAAAAGTTCTACTGATTGTAAGATGGAGGAGAATAGTTCCATCAGCGAGCACATACTCAAAATGTCTGGGTTGCACAACCGCTTGTCTCAGCTGGGAGTTAATCTCCCGGATGACGCGGTTGTTGACAGAATCCTTCAGTCGCTTCCACCGAGCTACAAGAGCTTTGTGATGAACTTCAATATGTAGGGGATGGAGAAAATCATTCCTGAGGTATATTCGATGCTGAAATCAGCGGAGGTGGAAATCAAAAAGGAACGTCAAGTGTTGATGGTGAATAAAACTACTAAGTTCAAGAAAGGCAAGGGTAAAAAGGGCTTCAAGAAAGATGGCAAGGGAGTTGCCGCGCCCGGTAAGCAAGGTGTCGGGAAGAAGCCAAAGAATGGACCCAAGCCTGAGACTGAGTGTTTTTATTGCAAGGGAAATGGTCACTGGAAGCGGAACTGCCCCAAGTACTTAGTGGACAAGAAGGCCGGCAACACCAAAGGTATATGTGATATACATGTTATTGACGTGTACCTTACTAGTACTCGTAGTAGCTCTTGGGTATTTGATACCGGTGCAGTTGCTCATATTTGTAACTCAAAATAGGAGCTGCGGAATAAGCGGAGACTAGCGAAGGACGAGGTGACGATGAATGTCGGGAATGGTTCCAAGGTCGATGTGATCACCGTCGGCACGCTACCTCTACATTTACCTACGGGATTAGTTTAAACCTCAATAATAGTTATTTAGTGCCAGCTTTGAGCATGAACATTATATCTGGATCTCGTTTAATACGAGATGGCTACTCATTTAAATCCGAGAATAACGGTTGTCCATTTATATGAGAGATATGTTTTATGGTCATGCCCCGCTTGTCAATGGTTCATTCTTAATGAATCTCGAACGTGATGTTACACATATTCATAGTGTGAATACCAAAAGATGTAAGGTTGATAATGATAGTCCCACATACTTGTGGCACTGCCGCCTTGGTCACATTGGTGTCAAACGCATGAAGAAACTCCATGCAGATGGACTTTTGGAGTCTCTTGATTATGAATCATTTGACACGCGCGAACCTTGCCTCATGGGCAAAATGACCAAGACTTCGTTCTCCGGAACAATGGAGCGAGCAACCAACTTCTGGAAATCATACATACTTGATGTGTGCGGTCCAATGAGCGTTGAGGCTCGCGGTGGCAATCGTTATGTTCTCACCTCACTGATGACTTAAGTAGATATGGGTATGTCTACTTAATGAAACACAAGTCTGAGACCTTTGAAAAGTTCAAGGAATTTCAGAGTGAGGTTGAAAATCAACGTGACAGGAAAATAAAGTTCTTGCGATCAGATCGTGGAGGAGAATATTTGAGTCATGAATTTGGCACACACTTAAAGAAATGTGGAATCGTTTCACAACTCACGCCACCTGGAACACCTCAGCGTAATGGTGTGGCCGAACGTTGTAATCGCACTCTATTGGATATGGTGCAATCTATGATGTCTCTTACCGATCTGCCGCTCTCATTTTGGGGTTATGCTTTAGAGACTGCCGCATTCACTTTAAATAGGGCTCCGTCAAAATCCGTTGAGATGACACCGTATGAATTATGGTTTGGGAAGAAACCTAAGCTGTCGTTTCTAAAAGTTTGGGGATGCGATGCTTATGTCAAGAAACTTCAACCTGAAAAGCTCGAACCCAAGTCGGAAAAATGCGTCTTCATAGGATACCCGAACGAAACCATTGGGTATACCTTCTACCTCAGATCCGAAGGCAAGATCTTTGTTGCCAAGAACGGGTCCTTTCTGGAGAAAGAGTTTCTCTTGAAAGAAGTAAGTGGGAGGAAAGTAGAACTTGATGAAATCTTGCCTCTTGAAGCGGAAAGTAGCGCAGCTCAGAAGATGTTTACGTGGTGCTGCACCGGCTAGAGAGGAGGTTAATGATGATGATCAAGGTACTTCAGATCAAGTTGCTCTTGAACTCAGGTCCACGAGGACACGTTCCACACCGTAATGGTATGGCAACCCATCACGGAAATCATGTTGTTAAGACAACGGTGAACCTTCGAACTATGAAGAAGCGATGGCGGGCCCAGATTCCAACAAATGGCTTGAGGCCATGCAATCCGAGATAGGATCCATGTATGAAAACAAAGTTTGGACTTTGACAGACTTGCCAGATGATCGGCGAGCGATAGAAAATAAATGGATCTTTAAGAAGAAGACAGACACGGATGGTAATGTACCATCTATAAAGCTCGACTTGTCGCTAAGGGTTATCGGCAAGTTCAAGGGGTTGACTACGATGAGACCTTCTCACCCGTAGCGAAGCTGAAGTCCGTCCGAATCATGTTAGCAATTGCCGCATTCTACGATTATGAGATATGGCAAATGGACGTCAAAATGGCATTCCTTAACAGCTTTCTTAAGTAAGAATTGTATATGATGCAGCCAGAAGGTTTTTTCGATCCTAAGAATGCTAACAAGGTATGCAAGCTCCAGTGCTCCATCTATGGGCTGGTGCAAGCATCTCGAAGTTGGAACATTCGCTTTGATGAAATGATCAAAGCGTTTGGGTTTATGCAGACTTATGGAGAAGCCTGCGTTTACAAGAAAGTGAGTGGGAGCTCTATAGCATTTCTCATATTATATGTGGATGACATACTATTGATGGGAAATGATATAGAACTTTTAGAAAGCATAAAGGCCTACATTAATAAGTGTTTTTCAATGAAGGACCTTGGAGAAGCTGCTTACATATTAGGCATCAAGATCTATAGAGATAGATCGAGGCGCCTCATAGGTCTTTTGCAGAGCAGATATCTTGATAATATATTGAAGAAGTTCAATATGGATCACTCAAGAAGGGGTTCTTGCCTGTATTGCAAGGTGTGAAATTGATCTCGGCTCAAAGCCCGACCACGACAGAAGATAGAGAAAAGATGATTGTCATCCCCTATGCCTCAGCCATAGGGTCTATTATGTATGCCATGCTGTGTACCAGACCTGATGTAAACCTTGCCGTAAGTTTGGTAGGGAGGTACCAAAGTAATCCCCGCATGGAACACTTTGGGCCAATGATCAAGAATATCCTGAAGTACCTGAAAAGGACTAAGGATATGTTTCTCGTTTATGGAGGTGATGAAGAGCTCGGCATAAAGGGTTACGTCGATGCTAGCTTCGACACAGATTTGGATGACTCCAAGTCACAAACCGGATACATGTATATTTTGAATGGTGGGGCGATGGTAAAGTGCGGTTGCAAGCAAAGCGTCGTGACGGGATCTACATGTGAGGCGGAGTAGATGGCAGCCTCGGAGGCAGCACATGAAGCAATCTGGATGAAGGAGTTCATTACTAACCTAGGAGTTATTCCCAATGCGTCGGGCCCGATGACTATCTTCTGTGACAACACTGGAGCTATCGCCCTTGCCAAGTGGCCCAGGTTTCACAAGAAGACCAGACACATCAAGCGTTGCTTCAACTCCATTCGTGAAAATGTTCAAGATAGAGACATAGATATTTGTAAAGTGCATACGGATCTGAATGTCGCAGATCCGTTAACTAAACCTCTTCCGCGAGCAAAACATGATCAACACCAGAACTCCATGGGTGTTCGATTCATCACAATGTAACTAGATTATTGACTCTAGTGAAAGTGGGAGACTGTTGGAAATATGCCCTAGAGGCAATAATAAAATGGTTATTATTATATTTCCTTGTTCATGATAATTGTCTATTGTTCATGCTACAATTGTATTGATCGGAAACTATAATACATGTGTGAATACATAGACCACACCATGTCCCTAGTGAGCCTCTAGTTGACTAGCTCATTGATCAACAGATGGTCATGGTTTCCTGACTATGGACATTGGATGTCATTGGTAACAGGATCACATCATTATGAGAATGATGTGATGGACAAGACCCAATCCTAAGCATAGCACAGGATCGTGTAGTTCGTTTGCTAGAGCTTTTCTAATGTCAAGTATCATTTCCTTAGACCATGAGATTGTGCAACTCCCGAATACCGTAGGAATGCTTTGGGTGTACCAAACGTCACAATGTAGCTGGGTGGCTATAAAGGTGCACTCTGGTATCTCCGAAAGTATTTGTTGGGTTGGCACGAATCGAGACTGGGATTTGTCACTCCGTATGACGGAGAGGTATCTCTGGGCCCACTCGGTAATGCATCATCATAATGAGCTCAATGTGACTAAGTAGTTGGTCACGGGATCATGCATTACGGAACGAGTAAAGTGACTTGCCGGTAACGAGATTGAACGAGGTATTGGGATACCGACGATCGAATCTCGGGCAAGTAACGTACCGATTGACAAAGGGAATTGTATACGGGATTGCTTGAATCCTCGACATCGTGGTTCATTCGATGAGATCATCATGGAACATGTGGGAGTCAACATGGGTATCCAGATCCCGTTGTTGGTTATTGGCCGGAGAGCTGTCTCGGTCATGTCTACATGATTCCCGAACCCGTAGGGTCTACACACTTAAGGTTCGATGACGCTAGGGTTATAAGGAAGATTTGTATGTGATTACCGAATGTTGTTCGGAGTCCCTGATGAGATCCCTGACGTCACGAGGAGTTCCGGAATGGTCCGGAGGTGAAGATTTATATATGGGAAGTCATCACACGGTCACCGAAAATATTCGGGGGTATACTGGTATTGTACCGGGACCACCGAAGGGGTTCCGGGGGTCCACCGGGTGGGTCCACCTGCCCCAGAGGGCCTTATGGGCTGTAGGTGGAAGGGAACCAGCCCCAAGTGGGATGGGAGCCACCCTCCTAGGGCCCATGCGCCTATGGTTGGGGGGGAACCCTAAAGGGGGCGCGCCCCTTGGCTTGGGGGGCAAGCCCCCTCCCCCCTTGGTCGCCCCCCCCCCCCTCTAGATCCCATCTAGAGGGGCCGGCCCCCTTCCCCCTTCTCCCTATAAATAGAGGGGTGGAGGGAGGGGTGCAGCACCACATCCAAGGCGCAGCCCCTCCCCTCCCCAACACCTCTCCTCCTCCGCAAGAGCTTGGCGAAGCCCTGCCGGAGAACTGCCACTCCATCACCACCACGCCGTCGTGCTGCTGTTGGAGCCTTCTTACTCAACCTCTCCCTCCTCCTTGCTGGATCAAGGCGCGGGAGACACCGGGCTGCACGTGTGTTGAACGCGGAGGCACCGTTGTTCGGTGCTTAGATCGGATTCGGCCGCGATCTGAATCGCTACGTGTACGACTCCTCCAACCGCGTTCTTGCAACACTTTCGACTCGCGATCTTCAAGGGTATGAAGATGCACTCCCCTCTCTCTCGTTGCTAGTTACTCCATAGATTGATCTTGGTGATGCGTAGACTTTTTTAATTTCTGCAACGATCCCCAACACCATGTACGCTCTTTACTTGACTGACTGATGCTGAGGAACAGAGCTAATGTGGTGACGACATTTCTATGAATTTGTTGCTACTGTATACACTCACTTGTTTAACATTCTTCACAAATCAAGTGCTTTTATGTCATCCTCAACAGGCCTCACCTATTTACACTCACTTGTATGAAATATTTGTAGGGGAGCACAATTATACTATTCTACTGTTATCCTTTTTTCTATGCATACAATCTTTGCTTAAAATCAATTTCATGCAACGCTTCCCTTATTCAATTAGAGGCGATGGTCTGAATGATGTTCCTTTTAGTGAGATCACAATTCATATGGTGTTGGTGCATCCTCTGCACCAACCAATGAAATTCGACAAAGGTAATGGGGAGGGCAAACCTTTGCTATCAGGAATTTGAATACATCAAATGGATGGTCTTTCTTTGGGTTATGTAATGATATTTGGAATAAATTAATATTCTAGTTCAGGTCTTACTTCATATTCTGGACAGTAAAAAGCAAGGTATTGGTGTCCTTTTTAGTATTTTGGAAAATTCCTGGACCATGTTCATATTTTTGACAGTCGTAGGCACATTTTTAGGGACTCTAGTAAGCCTCAAATTTTATTTGACACACTGTTAGGCTTTCTGGACGTTGCTTGTTGTTTTTGGAAGTTCTAATCAGCAGCAACTCTATAATCAGATTATGCAATATTATGCCTCTCAGTTATGTGACGTGCATGTGAACTGTGAATGCTGTAGTTGATATAATATATGAGTAGTTCTTAAGTGCATACTTGTTCTGCAGTGTTCGAGACATGTATAAAATACATTTTTTCTATTTTATATGTACATATTCAAAGGAAATATTTTTTTTTACAATTTTTTCCGAGACATACCTGACTATATCTTCCTTTTAGACAGTTTGTCAGAATTAGAATCAATCTTGCTGTGACTTTTATTTTGGAGAACAATTTAACTCAGGTTCTGACTATATCTTCCCAATATCATTTCTCCAGTTTTGTTTTTCGAGAAATTTCTTTGACTTATTTGTATAGATTTGGAGTCAACTGTTGAAACATGTGTACGTACATATTCATTTACGATTATGAGATTGATTTTATTTCTGTAAGAAAGTGAGGTAAATACCTTATGCCAATATTCAATTTCAAAGTTACAAACTGAAGATATATCCTAAGTATTCTTAGATGCATGTGGAAAGTTCAATTTCCTACAAACTGAAACCTACAAAACAGACCATTGTATTATCACGAAGTAGGAGAGATAATTGTTGTGCAAACACCCCAAGATACAAGGTCATCCACGTTACTCATGCTTGCCCGAATAAACATACTTGTTGGCCACCAATGTTCACCATAAAATCAAAAGAGAACCAGAAGAATCATTGGAGCTTTGCCATGCAGCTCTTCTAAAGTGACAATCAAGCTCATGAACTAACTTTGAGCTACAACCTTGAAGACGGGTTTTTCAGGGTTGAGCGCAACATGCTTATCTTGTATGCATCGTTGATGCGGGGCATCGGACTGCACCTACCATGTGTAAGTTCCATCAAACAACTGGTTCACGCAGCTCTCTTATGCACTGTGATAATTTGGTAAGTCAGACATATGGCCGTGGATTTGCACCTATGAAATTTTGCTTCTACATAGTTATTGTGTGTAATGTTTCCTGGGCTTCAGCCAATAAATGCTTTATCTGATTATCAATGGTATCTTATTCTGAACAAATGGATAAAGTAAATCCATTTTGGGTATTGTATACGTTATTTCTTCATAGTTACTGAATCTGAAGCGACCATGAATACATAAGTAAGCTTGCTACATATATGTTGTTTTCAGGGAAAAGAATACAAAGATGAAAGGATATCCACTACATCAACAAGAAGAAAGGGTACACAGTCACCGTACAGTCTGCAATTGTAGGTCAGGGTTGAAAGAGTGCTAACCGTAGCACAATGCTTACTTTTTTTCCCAGTAGATCCAATAGTACAATAATCAATAATTGTAAAGTCAGCTTAAAGAGAGGTAGAAGAATAACTTGACCTTCAACTATATTTTTTTTCTGTATTATTCTTTGCTTCTTATATGAATACGATCCACTTGGCAACCATTGCATGATTCATACATGGGTTCTATTTTTCAGGGTTGAGCGCATCATGCTTATCTTGTGTGCATCATTGATGCGGGGCAGCGAAGTGCGTCGTATTCTGTTCATGGATATCAATCCAAGCATTTTGCTGTGGGTGGTTTGTGGCACCGGAGTGATTGTAGTTTCATACTCCCTCTATATCGTAATATTTGTCGCCTACGGTACAGAGGGAGTATTTATGTTGGATCAGAACATGTGTGATTTGATGCTGGAACTTAACTTCTGTTGTCATATTTGTGTTGTGATCTGTTGCTGGATAAGAATCTATATTGTTGTTCATATATAACAGTTTTTGGTGCTAAATTTTATATATAACATGATGGGTTGGTTTAGTTTTATAGTTTTGATGGTCTAGAACTGGGCTGAAATGTGCTGGTTAACCAGACCAAACTGGGCTGAATTGGCTGGCTAACTAGACCGAAACAAGCAGGCCTAGAAATTATGTGTTCAAAAATGGGCTCAATGAGGTGGACATTTGGGTTGGGTGATGCACTATAGCTGGGCCGAAATTGGCTAGCAAACACAACGAAAATAAGCAGGCCCAACAATTGTATACTTGATCAGAAAATGCAATGGGCCGAATAAGGCAAAGCTTAAATGGGCTGAAATTAGATAGGGCAACCAGACAAAATTAATGGACTGGACTTGAGGAAACATGCTGACGGATCGGACTGGGCTGAAAATATGAGGTTGAAAGTCTAATTTGGCCACATCTTGTAGGCCGTCATGTCCATCTATGTGCCACGTTATGAAATTCTGTGACGGTTCATGTTGTCACAAAGGCCTGGGCTGGGCTTAGGCCCTACCCGAACTAGATGGGCTCATGGCTGATCTATGACGACCAAGGATCGTCACGGGTCAACATAATTTGTGAAGATTTCGGCCCTTCGTCATGAAGACCAATCTATGACAGGGAATACATGATGGTTTTCAAAAACGTCATCAATGGGCGTTTGTGATAGTTTGGTAGCAATCTGTGAAGGTTCAGGGCCGTCATGGATCAACAACATTCTTGTAGTGCATGCCTTAGAAGTAGATTTGAATGAGAATGAATGAAATGAGCAAACGTTACTAGAAAGGTGAACTCGCTATCAAACTACTGCTTGTGTTAGAGGAAGCGCGAAAGAGAAACCAGTTTCAAGCCAGATCTGGTACCCTTGAAGGACTCCCAGGAATGAGAGAGCAAGTACAAGGACAATCTTATTTTCTAAGGATAGGCGGTATTCCATAATTAACATAGTTTGGTAGAGTGGATTTGAAAAGCTACAACAGATCGATAAGTTGCGGTTTTTATTTGGGGTTTTTCTTTCTTTTTTCTTGTTATTTTTTATTTTGCTTTTTAAAAATGCATGAACTTTTTCAAATTCGAAACTTTCTTCAAATTTGTGAACTTTTCAAATTCGCAAACTTTTTCTTAGAAATCCTCGAACCTTCTTTCATATTCGATGAACATTTTTCAAAATTGATGAACTTTTTTGAAGTTTATGAACTTTTTCCAAAATTGATGAACTTTTTTTCAAATTCAAGGAACTTTTTTTAAAATCGATGGAATTTATTCAATTTTGTGCTCTCTCAATATCGATGATTTTTTAAAATTGATAAACTTTTTTCAAAGGATTTTTTTTCAAAATCATTGATTTTTTTTCAAATTTGTGAACTTTTCTTCAAAGTAGATGTTTGTTTTAAATTGATGTACTATTTCAAATGAGGAACTTATTTCAAATCCATGAAACTTTTCTCAAATTCTTGAACTTTAATTCAGGAAAATCGAAAAAAGTTCACAGCTTTTGAAAGCTGCTGGCCATGTAGTAAAATATTTTTTAATTTTGAAGGCAAGTAGTACACAGGTCGTACTGTAGTTTTGTTTTAGTTTGAGGGAAAGATCATACTGTAGGTAATAGGAAGTCGCACTGTTGGGCTGCAACCTGCAAACAAATCTAGCAAGCGCGAGCCAAGCTTCTTGGCGCATGAAGCGGAATATCCTATTTGCCGCTCGTTGCTTCAAACTGCCGGCACTTCGCACAGGCGAGCGACCGAGCAGCGACGCAACGGGCCGGCCCGTTTTAACCGTTCCAGCACTCTCGGTTTTGGGAACCTTCTAGAGGTTCCAGCTGGTTTTTTTCCGGTTTTGGAAACCTTCTAGAAGGTTCCTGAACCGGTTTTTATTTTCCTTTCTTTTCTATTTCTGTTTCTTTTTCTTATCTTTTTTTCTTTTTGTTTTTCAGGTTTTTGTTTTATCTCTCAAAAAAATGTTCACGCTTTTAAAAAAATGTTCAAAATTTGAAAAATGTTCGTGTTTTCAAATTTTGTTCATACATTCACAAAATGTTCAGAATTTTCAAGAAATAATTTGTTTTAACAAAATTCTTCAGAATGTTTTTTCAAAATTTTGACAACTTTTAAAAAAATGTTCGCGATTTCAAAAAAATGTTTCCGTTTCAACTTTTTTTGGCAATTTTCCAAAAATGTTCATGAACTTCTGAAAATATTCATTTTATATTTTCTTCACGTATTCAAAAAATGTTCAAGTTTCAAATTTGTTTGGAATTTTTAATTTTTTTTCTATTTCTAACTTTGGCCTAAAAATGTTCTTGTTTCCTTTTTTTCGTTTCTTTTTTATTTTTCAATTTTGTTTGAAAAAATTTCATGTTTCAAAAATTGTTCCTAACCTTTAAAAATTGTTCCCAGTTCAGAAAACCTTCATTTTTTAAAAATGGCCTCATTTTATGATTTTCGAAATATTGTTTGCTCCTTTTCAAAAAATGTTCAAAAATTCATAAAAATTTATTGTTTACAAAAAGTGTTCGCTTTTTAAAAATTTGTTCGTTTGTACTTTTAGATTTTCCTGTTTCTTTTCTTTTTTAACTATTCCATTTTTTCTGTAATTTAAAAAAATTACGAATTTTTAAAATTTTGTTCAAGTTTTTCAGAAAATATTTCCGTTCTCAAATTTTGTTCACAATTTTCGAAAAATGTTTCTGTTTTCAAATTTTGTTGAAACTAAGAAAAAAATAATCATATTTTCATAAACAAATTGCTCCTTTTCAAACTATGTTCAAAAATTTATAACAGTTTAGAATTTCGTTTTTTTTCTTTTTTAAATTTTGTTCACAAACTAAAAAGTTCTTGGATTTCAAAAACTTGTTCCCGTTTTACAAATTTGTACACACATTCATATAAATGTTATGTTTTAAAATTTGTTCACAAATTCATGAAAAGTTCCATTTTTCATTTTTTGTTTGTAAACTTTTGAAAATGTTTTTAGTTATAGATTTTTGTTCGGAATTTCACGAAAAGCTCCTTGTTTCAAATATTTGTTCAAGAATTCAAAAAATGTTCACGGCTTCAAAATTTGTTCAAAATTGCATAGTTTGTACATATATTCAAAAACATGTTAATTTTGCCGAAAATTGTTCAGAAATTCGAAAACTATTTGCACATTTTCAAAATATACATTTTAAAAGAAGTTCACTTTCAAAAATTTGTTCATAAATTCAGAAAATGTTCTTGTTTTGAAAATATGTTCACTCTTTCGCAATTTACAAATAATGTTCGCACTTTCCTAAATCTGTTCAGAGTTTCAAAATTAGTACGCAGATGGAAAAGAATGTCTTTATTTTTTCCAACAATGTTCATATTTTAAAAAGCGGTTACATTTTCTCAAAATGTGTTCACAAATTCAAAGAAATTCCTGTTTTAAAGTTTGTTCGCACAGTATCATAGAATTGTTTGCTTTTGTCAAAACAAAACCGTACGTTTAAAAATTTAACTAAACTTTGGAAAATGGTAAAGTATATTTTTTCAAACAGTGTTTATTCTTATACATTCTTTAGTTCTTTTAGATTTTCTCTGTTCATTTGTCAATTTTTTTCACCTGGTTACTATGGCGCATTGCAATGGGCCGGTCCAATTGTCACACGCGAACGGCGTACCTGTGCGAAATCGCGGCAATTTGACGTGGAACGCGTCATATAGGAACTCCCGCATGAAGCGCCCCATAGGAGCTCCATATGGTTCGCAGTGCATCCTATTCCGCACGTAGGCCGCCCGGAAGCGACCTAGCGCGTAACACCCTCACGCGTTATTATTTTTATGGGCCAGCCCATTGTTGGATTTTATTTACACCGTTTTTGGGAAGGTTCTAGAGACTTGTTTCTTTTGTTCTCCTTTCGTTTTCTTCTTTTTATTTTTCCTTTTCCATTTTATTTTTCTTTTTTCTTTAATCTTTTTTATTTCCTATTGATTTATTTACTTTTCTTATTCTTTAAATTTTGCAAACATATTTCAAATTTTTTAACATTTTCAAATCATGAACATTTTTCAAACTAATGAATAATTATTTGAAATAAAGCCATTTTTCAAATTTCGCAAACATTTTTTACAAATTCGTGAATATTTTAAAATTTGGACAATTTTTTGACATCTCGAAATTTTTTGAAATTGCGCAATTTTTGAACTTGTGAACAATTTTTTGCACAGATGGACATGTTTTTGAAAATTGGGAACATTTTTTGTAATTCAAGAACATTTTTTGTTATTGATGAAAAATTGTTGAATTCATGA
Source organism: Aegilops bicornis (assembly GCA_021605145.1). Lineage (NCBI taxonomy): Eukaryota > Viridiplantae > Streptophyta > Magnoliopsida > Poales > Poaceae > Aegilops > Aegilops bicornis. Next base: position 455,253,832 of record CM038674.1, on the reverse strand, counting down.
ATATTTTTTGAATCGGTGAGCTGCTTTTGAATTCTCTGTATATTCTTTTAAATTTGGATTTTTTTTGAAATTCCTAAACAATCTTTGAATATTTTGAACATTTTCGCAAATTCATGCAAATTTATAAAATTCATGGAAATTTTGAATTTTTGTGAACATTTTATGAATACTCGAACATTTTTTTAAAACCATGAACATGTTTTGAATCACTAAGCATTTATCATTTCGTTAACATTTTTCAAATCATGAACATATTTTCAGTTACAAACTTTTTTTTACAGTTTTCACAATTTTTTGGAATTCCGGTTTATTTAAAAAAAATAAAATATTATAACAGGAAAAAACAAAAAGGCACTCCCGTTGCTTTGGGACCTTTTTTTGAGAGAATTGCTTCGGGACCTTGTGACGCTCTCTGCGTCACAGGAGTGTCTTCGACTGGGCCGGCCCATGAAGATAGCGACACTGTTGATCAAAAGGAAAAATTGCACAGCAGGGGATTTGAACAAAGGATAGACTGCTCTAAACTACGCATTTCTACCAGCTGAGCTAGGAGCAGTATCTGACCATATTAGAGCATCAAACTTAAACAACAAAATACGCTGCGCAGATCCAAATTAGTTCAGGAATTTCGTAAGCAATTTCTTTCTGATCAATATTTTGGAAACCTATAACATTTTTTTAAAACAGGATTTTTTTTGAAAATTATGAACAAATTTTTGAAACGCGAACATTTTTCCAAGTTTCAAAACAAAAACGGGAAACACAAACATATTTGAAAATTCCTGAACGAAATTAAAAATGATTTTAAAGAAAACTGTGAACATATTTTGAAACTCCTGGAAAAATGAAAACAAGAACAATTTTCTAAATTTGTGAACAATTTTTTAAAACAGAAATTTTTTTGAACATTGGCAAAAATTTGGAAAGAAAACAATCAAACATTTTTTGTAAAAAACAAGAACCTTTTTTGAAATTCCAGAACAATTTTCAGCTTTTGAAAAATTGGAACAATTCAAAAAACGGGAACATTTTTTGAATTCATGAACAATTTTGTAAAACACGAACATTTTTTAAAAATTTGAACGTTTTTCTAAAACAGGAACCTTTTTTGAAAAATTCAAACAATTTTTTAGAACGGGATTTTTTTTGAATTTATGAACAATTTTTTAAAACATGAACATGTTTTAAAATGTTGAACGTTTTTTAAAACAGGAACTTTTTTTGAAAATTTTGAAGAATTTTCGAAACATGATATTTTCAAAAAATTAACTTGAAAAGTGAAATAAACATAAAAGTGAAAGACAAAAAGGAAACAAAAAACAAAAATAAGAAAGAAGAAAAAGAAATAGAAAAGCGGTAAAAAGAAAAATCGAAATACAAAAAAACCCTAGAAGAAACAGGAAAACCGGTCAAAAATATAAAAACGGTTCAGGAACCTTCTAGAAGATTCCCGAATCCGGCTGCCTAGATTTTGTATAACGGGACGGCCCATAGCTAGCGATGCGGCGCTTAGCCTGTGCGTTGCCTCGACATTTTGACGTAACAAGCGGCGCATAGGGTTTTCTGTGCGTAACTCCCCCTCTCTTGGGCGCTGGTTTTTGCATGGGCTGGCCCATTTTTTGGGTTTCATCCAATCTTGACCTTCCCTGTACCGTTTGTTTTTGTTGTTGTTTAGTTTTTCTTTCTTTCTCTCTCTTTTTTCGCTTTTTCGTTTTTCTTGTCTGTTTCTTTTTCTCTTTTCCTTTTCCTTTTAATTCTTTTTCAATTGGCGAAAATATTTTAAATTCGTGCACATTTTAAATTCATGAACATTTTTTTGAAATCATGAACATATTTTTACGAATTCATGAACTATTTCTAAATCATGAACAAATTTTGAAATTATGAACAATTTTTAGAAACAGTGAACAATTTTTAAAGTCATGAGCATTTTTTACAACTTCGTTAACGTGAAGTCGCGAACATTTTTTTTAAATCGTAAACATTTTTCGAAATCTTGAACATTTTTCGAAATTATGATCATTTTTTAGATTTTATTAAGTGAGCAATATTTTACAAATTCATGAACATTCTCTTAAACTTGAACATTTTTAATTCTTATTTTTTTAAAAAAATCATGAATATTTTTTAAATTCATGAACATTTTAATCCGCAAACATTTTTTGATTTATTTTTTTCCTTAAATGCACATTTTTTAGTAATTCAGAACCTTTTATATCCTAAATTATTTAAATAGAAAAACAAAAACTGAAAATTGAAAAGAAAAAGAAAAAAAATTAAAAAAGAGCGCTCGGACATGGGCCGGCCGGACGGGCGCTCTGAGGGTCGCTTCTTCCAGCGCGTATCGCCGTATAGGAGAACAAAAGCGACTAGTAGACTGCCCGTGCGTTGCCACGGCCAAAAATTAAATTTATAAACAATGCTCATATTTCTCTTCCCGAATGAAAACATTGCACACAATGTTCAACCACAACACAAACACAAGTATCTTCTCTCTATTCCAACAAACGCAATGCACCCCTCTAGCCTCTCGTTTATGTTGAAGTTGTTCTCCTTAGCCCTCTTTGTCCGTACATCAACCATCCTCTCAATCTATTGCCCTTGACTTTGCATGTGGCTTCCATGTCTACTACGTATGTCATGCAACATGGAACATGATAAAAAGGATGAGATACAAGGCACCTCACCTTATTAAAAATCACAAGAAAATGTGGCATATGAACATGAGAACATTATTTCCACCACATGTTCATTCACAAACTAATAATGCTCTGCTTTAACTGGGCTCTGCTTTCATCTCCACCTAAGATGCATCTCCGTCACATTATCTCACTAATACTTATTTTCCTATGGACCTCAAATATACATACAAGAATCACATGACAAGGTTGCATCATTGTCATTCCATCTATTCTTTCACTTCAGCTCTTTTGGTCATTGCAACACCAGTCTACTCCATCGTCACCCTACTCTAAATCCGCCCATGTTTCCATCCGGCTCCAAATACAGCCATTTTTTCTCCATGTCTTTCATGTCGTATCAAGTTTGTACTTTCAACCTCAGAATTTTCATTGTTCAGAATGAGGAGGGTTTTCAGAGTTCACTTCTCTGAGAGAGAACACAACACATATTGATACAGATTAGTGATGAACAAAATTTATTTTGTGTTATTTATAACGATGAATACCAACACATGGTATGTTACAATGGAGTAGCTAAGTTGTCGTCTTTGGAAAAATAAGTCTAATGTAAGTATATTGAAGTGAATCCTGAATTAACAAATGCAAGAGAAAAAGATGACTACTCCTCTAGACGGGTGCATGGGGCATCCACAGGTTCCTAGATCATCAAGTTGACCAACGCATTATACAACACAGAAACTATATGTTTAGGAATTTTATTCAATCATTTAATTCAGTGTCTATTGCCCACACCCTAGTCATTCCAATCATTGCCCCTTGCATTATATCACTGTCACCTTTTCTCTCCCCACCTCTCTCTCTCTCTCTCTCTATCATATTTCATCTCATCCTAACATTGTCCCCTACAACCATCCACCCACTAACATCGTCTCCGGCAATGGGCGAGGGCTATGGTGCCTCTACTTGCACGAGGAAAACCTCTAGTGGGCACGAAAATGAATCCAACACACCTATGTTCCACCTCCTATTTTGGCGCCGTCTCCTGCTCCCTCTCCTACTTCGGGGAGTTCGAGACAAGCCACCGTAATGCGACCGATGTGCCATGCCCGGACCCCATGCATTGCAACGGGGCATAGATATTCTATTGGTTCAACATCAATCTTGTCCGACATATACCTAACATCCACCATATTCTAGATTTTGATAACATTTAATTTGATTATATTATGATAAGAGAAGGCAAGAAAAGTTTTGATTCAGTTAAAATTCTGGTAAGATTGATTTGATATGACTGAGTTAATGCAAGACACGGTTATGGAAAAGTACCGATTTCGTGTAGATTATTCCAATTTACTATATTTATGTTGGTTTTTATTTTGTTCCACGTCGGTTGGGGATACCAAAACCAACAGGAAACCAAAGAGGGACGGTAACATGAGGTGGAAAAACCGAGAATGAGGGTAGGCTGACGGAACAAAGCCCCACTTAAGAGTAGAGATATCATACATTTCACTTCCATAGGCGTAAATTACTCTCTATTTAAACTATATTTTGTTTCAAATCTTGATAATCCTTGCTTCGGAACTTTAGTTTCCTTCATATGGTTTTTCACTTCCTTTTTATGGTAAGTAATTTATTTCGGTCAAATTACTTCTATCGCATTATTTCATTATCTCAACGCATTTTATGACTTCCAGGATATAAGAATAATCTAACATGTAAAATAATTCTTTCTTAGGTTTCAAATAAGTCACCAAGAGGTCAAAAATAGAGGTGAAATCTTGCTGTGCAAAAGACACACAACAACAGCCGATGAGTGTCGCTAAGGTCCAATGAAAACAACATAAGTAGTGGAGAACAGAATTGCCAACTCTCTATGCTAGTTTTGCGACTCAGTACATTAAAAAGATACATTTTACCTATCTTACATTATCTGTCATCGTTCGGGCAGACGCCGTGCTCGGCAGCCGCCATCGCCCGTGTGGATGCGCGGCGTCGTGGACCGGCAGGAGGCCACCCTACATGAGCACGTACATCATCCTCGGTGTGTCCACCGCCGAGTTGTTGTTGTGGTCGACGTGGACCACGCCGTCATGAGAAAGCTGATGTCAACACAGATGGATCTCAACCATGGCAAAGCAAGCACATCAAACAAACACACATTAACAAGCAAGCACACATACCTCCATCTTGGGATCCGCCGTCTAACGTGACTTGCCCGTCGGGACAATCTACCGCTGCCATGCTCACCGTGGCGAATCCACTATCCCCGCCAGCAACCATAACCTCACCCATGACCATGTACCTCACAGGCACAAAACCTCACCTGTACCATGCCCACGGGCCGAAATCACATCCATACCCAAACCCATCGGGTACCCATAGGGCAACTCGACAATATGCGATATTATACCCTCAATAATGGCAAATAAACAGAAAACAATGATTTTAATTCACAGTTGACAAGCTCACAATCACAACCACATATAAATAGCATGACCATGTTTGCAAAAATGGTAGCTTGACCATAGTAAATAACACGTTTACATGTGTAACCAAGGGACAAATAGCAACCGAAAATTATTTAAAACAAAGTACAGCTCCAAGTCTCCGAACATGATTTTAGTAAATAAAAAGTGCACTGTCCACACAACCGCCAACCAGTAGCTCCAGGTCTTCATTCTTGAGTGATGACTGAATTAGGTTCGTCCTACACGCGGTATAGACCAAAAGAACATGATTTAATTAATTACACAGAGAATCTTACAATTTAAGTGAAAAATATCTGAAGTGAAAACAACAAAGTTGTAATTTTTTTTACAATTTGTTCTTCGTCATCCTCTAGAACACTCTGAAATTCTGCAAAGCGAGTGGAATTCCAATCACCTAATGTCTAACCAACAATTATTATATAAATAACAAGGTATTTGCACAATAAAAATAAGAGGCAAGTGCAGATATTGAGTACCTAATAGATCCGCATGAGACTAATCTTGCATACACTTGAGAGCTTCTGAAATATTAGGAGTAAGACTTGAGATTCAGGCTATTTGGAGTGACTTGAGATTCAGACGCTCCATCTTGAGAAGCCAGTGAACCTTCCCATATCACAGCTGAGCCTTGCGCTCCATCTTGAGAAGCCAGTGAGCTGTACATAATACACAACAGATAAGTTTAAGAATTGTACGAAAAATAGTATTAAATTTTAGTAAAAGTGAACCAAATAAGTAGAATGTAAAACTCGAATTATGGTGATCCCACAATAGTCTTCACAATTATAGAGGTACCAAACCAATCACTAATTAATTTTCTTTCAAGCAAACATGCAACACCTGAATCTTAATTGAAGATGATAGTAATCGATTAATTAACCAAACATGCACACATGGATAGATCCACGTACTTGCATATAGTATTATAGGAATACAAATATGTACTACTATGTATTGATATTACAGGAATATAAGCAAGAATCATGCCTTGAATGAAGCCTGGTCCTTGAAGCGGCCATGCTCTCCGCCATGGTACATGCTCCCAGCCTGCCTTGCTGGTGTGACCTGCCTTGTCGTCATTGAACCCTTGTACCTCGATCGCTGTCGTCAGCCGTTAACTTCTTCGTGATCGTAAATGGTGATCTATGGGGGGGGGGGTGGTATCTATAGATGGCTGGCAATGAGAGGAGACGAGAAGATATGGTGGACTGATGGAATAATTTACGGTGGGGTAATTTACTTTCCACCTTTTAACAAAAAAACATATGGTGGGATAAGGAAAGTTAAGATTTTTGCCATATTTTTTTTGTGATTTTAGGAAGCGTGGCCCACAACCATGCTTGATTGTTAGAAAATCTGTAAGACGGAGATCTTCATTTCAAGAAGGAAAGAATCATTCGTAATGAGGAAATACAACTGCCAAGATGGAAAAACGAAAGGAAGGGTTATGGAAATTGATTTGGTTTTTAATGCGAAGACTGGTGGGATGTGAAACGAAAATAAACCAGATAAAATAAATCGGTTGAAAATAAACCGGTTGAAAGTGGGGGACTATTCAACCAATTCGTCCATTAGGAGTAGAGATTCTTCAGTCCGAACCAAGTTCGTATCGCTTAGTCTTTAACTTAAATTATAAAATTAGAAAGTCTTTTCTCACTCTAGATAGAAGATCCCCAATTCGCCGAATCTCTCGGCAACGCGCCTAGATCCCTGATTCTCTCGGCGACGCGCTCGGCAGATCTATCCGGGACGACCCTCGCATCCCCGTCGTGCGGGCGGTGGTGGATCAGTCGGGTAAGCTGTATCTGTTTTTATATGGGTAATTTTCTCATGTGCTCGGGGTTGATTTGAATCGGGGTTTCGAGTTGAGTTTTGGTTGATTTGAAACGGAATTCCTTGGGTTCCGAAATTGATCTCAAGCGAGGGTTCGAATTGAGTCCTTGATTATTCTGAATTGGGGATTCGAATTTTTTATTGTTCTGAATCGGGGGAAGTTGTGGGACATATTCTGCACGCACACACATCAACATTGTCATGTGATTCGAAGTTAAAAAATTGTGATGGCACATCTAGCTGAGAGTGATTTCTGTCGCAGCAAATACGATTGTGTGTTGCGAATTTGGCGATGTACAATGTTCATGACATTCCCATTAGAAATTTATTGAAAATTTCCTTGCTTAGCTTACAAGCCAAATTAGCATGATTTTCTCGGAATACTATACTAGATAGCTACTGTTTGAAAATGCTAGCAACCAAATATTAATGTGATTATGCATAGAACGGTACACCCTCCCTGTTTAAGACAACAAAACCACAAAATCATCTCTACTCACAGGTCCGGTGTTCCAGTGGAAGCAGTCACGCACATCACAAGCTACAGGGTACTGGAATATGATATGGATTATGCACCACATCCTCGGTTACACCACATAAAGCACAGTTCGCATCTCCCAGCCAACTTTAGCAGATTGATTCTTCCTCTTAAACACATCCAAAGAAATCTTATTTTGCAAAGGGATCTTGGCCTTCCAAACATCCGTTATCCTCTGTGCGATGGTGAACATGGCTGATTTATCATAGGTAATGGTGAACATGGCTGATTTAGTGAAAGCCCCGACTAGTACTATCTTGGCTCTCTTCAAGGATAATACCTGCTAATTCCTCCTCTGTATAATCTCGTACAATTCCCTCTTTCCAAAGTATGTCCTGAAATTTAAACCCTCTAAAAATCATAAAGATATATTTTCCTTACTGTTTTGTATGGCTCCATGGTACTGCACATTCATCGGACACTGACCAAGGCAAGGATCAGTCAAAAAGTACACAGATCTACCATTATGGATATTGTTTACCAACCCAGTGTGCAACCAATCCTTGATCAAGTGTTAGCCCTTTCAAAATTGTGAAGCTAAGTCATTGTTAGATTGAAGAAAACAATGCTCGTTTAGCATAAGTTGACGTCCTGATGTGGAGCTACCTGAAAACAGAAAGGCATCAACACATGTAGCAAGGTAGTGAACAAGCTACTCTTTATTTTGGGCTGCACCCACCAAGTTGATGCTCCCATTCTGCAAATTGCCGCGACACATGGTCACAAATTAGTGTCTGCACCTTGCACTTGATTACTTTGCTTGGAGTTGATGATTGGGAGAGTGGTGGCCATGGTGGTTGATTTGGGGCAGCAAAAAGATTCGATTAGGTCATTAGGGGGGAGTGGGGCTGTGGGTGGTGCGTGGCTGTGGGGGAGAAAAAAAACAATTGAGATTTGGGAAATGGGAGAAGAACGAAGAAGAGAGGTGGATGCTTCGCTTTCAGTTGGCCGTGTACAGTTTGAGGCAGGTGTCGAGTTTAGCTGGGGCCAGGCCAAATAAGTGGGCTGAGTGGTCGACTAAACCTGCATCCCATGGTCTGTTTTTCATAGCTCAGGCCGTGAGTGCAAGGTGCTCACATCAGGTTTTCTGTAGGTGCGAAGCTCTGTTTTCTTGTAGGTTCGAAGTCAGGTTTCCTGTAGATAAGAAGCTTGGGTTTCCTGGAGGAGCCGAGCTCAGATTTTCTGTAGGTGCGAAGCTCGGGAGTCTCAGTGGTGTGAAGCTCAAGTTTCCTGTAGGTGTGGAGCTTGGGTTTGTGGCTTGAAGATTTTCTCAAAGTTTGGAAAAGTGTCCAGCTCGGGAAGAGGAGGCACTCCTTACCCAACCTGTCTGCAACTGGAAATTCCATTTATTCAATTTCTACAGATGTTCCTTATTCTTACGTTTTGAAACCAAGACCTCCCATCTCTTCATGTCTACATAGATCATCAATCTTCACCATTTGGTATTTACCTTCATTGCTGTTCACTAGGTTTACACTAGATTATATTTTCTTGTTTATTAACCCACCTCTCCGCAACCGGAAATTCCATTTATTCAGTAGACAGATTTTCTTTATTCGTACGTTTTGAAACCAAGACCTCCCATCTCTTCAGGTCTATGTAGATCAGCAATCTTCACCATTTGGTATTTACCTTCATCACTGTTCACTAGGTTTACACTAGATTATATTTTCTTGTTTATTAACCCACCTCTCCGCAACCGGAAATTCCATTTATTCAGTAGACAGATGTTATTTATTCGTACGTTTTGAAACCAAGACCTCCCATCTCTTCAGGTCTATGTAGATCAGCAATCTTCACCATTTGGTATTTACCTTCATCACTGTTCACTAGGTTTCCACTAGATCATATTTTCTTGTTTATTAACCCACCTCTCCGCAACTGGAAATTCCATTTATTAAGTAGACATAGTTTCTTTATTCTTACGTTGTGAAACCAAGACCTCCCATCTCTTCAGGTCTATGTAGATCATCAATCTTCACCATTTGGTATTTACCTTCATTGCTGTTCACTAGGTTTACACTAGATAATGTTTTCTTGTTTATGAATTCTTTCAATCACACTTTTGTTCTTCTGATCTCATCGATACTCACATTGTTGAATTATTATTAATTATAACCGCCAATCTATAATACATAAATAATTCATCCCCACTATCCTATGTCTCTTGACATGCAGCCTATCCACCTCAGCAGCCTTGCTACATAAGCAATCTACTCTCTTTTTTCTTGGTGTGCAACTTGCCACCTCAGCATTTAAAAAAAAATCAAGTGATTCATCTCTGGTAACCAAGCGGACCATTCTTCCATGACTGTCACTCTTCGTATCCAGTCGTTGTAAAAACCAATAAAGCGGGCCATCTCGCACCCTCGCACCAAAATATTTCCATTTTACACTGATTTGAACACTTGTTTTTTGCCCCATGAATGTACAGTGTTTGATAGTAACTCCGCCTATGTCTTCTCGGCAATCGGCATAGCCGGTCCCAAGCCCGGGTAAAGGAGGAGGGCTGTGATAGGCTTGGCGAGCCAACGTAAAAACTAGCCAGTCCCATAGGTATGAAACCCATTTGAGCGAGAGTAGTACTAGGATGGGTGACCTCACAGGAAGTCGTCGTGAAAGGGTTTCATATCTAAGGGTTGTGATAGGCTTGGCGAGCCAACGTAAAAACTAGCCAGTCTTTTGGGTATGAAACCCATTTGGGCGAGAGTAGTACTAGGATGGGTGACCTCCTGGGAAGTCCTCGTGAAAGGGTTTCATATCTAGCCTACCCCAACTTTTTTGGGATTAAAGGCTTCGTAAGCAAGCAAGCAATGTACAATGTTTGATAGTGTTGTGTGGGAATGAGATAAAGAACAGGTAACAATGCTCGAATAACTCTCTACGCCCTCCTTCTGGAAATAGCTGTTGCTCAAATGGATGTATCTAAACGTATTTCAGTGCTGGATTCATCCGTTTGAGCGACGGTTATTTCCGGACGGAGGAAGTAATTTTGTATAAGAGGCCAAAAGCCATCAGCTTTGACATGCACATATATTGGCAAACCTTTGGAGCACTGGGAGCGTGATGGCTTTTGCAGCCTTTGTTGCTCTACTAATAATTTCAATTTGCTCTCTGCTTCAGGACCGGAAAGATGCAGAAAAATAAGAGGGCGAGTGGTCACGCAAGTAGCTTGAGAAAGGTGCAAAGCACCATCAAAAAGAAGGAAAAAAGTGGAAGTAGTCGCAAAAGAGGCATTACTACTCGGAAAGGACACCTGAGAGAGAGTTAGTCAATGATTTATGACTTCGTTGGATCTTTTCTTGAACTTATATTGCTCTAATAGAGCACTCATCGTTCTGCTGTATCTTTTTTCTTTGATTAGATATATTTGGCTACTCATCACCTGATCGGGATATTTCTAGCACCAAGTTCGAAGAGCGACAATTTGGCAGTGTATATGAACCTGGTCAAGCTGACTGGTGTGAACTAAGTAAAAGAGTAGCTTCACATTTGTCTGTGGAAGTTGTCTCACTTGCTTTGTTCGATGGTGATGATGCTACTATATGCTTATGAAAATATCCAAATCTGTACTGAGTCGCCACTTGTTAATTATCAGAAAAATGTGATCTTGTGCAGGAGATAAGATGTTATATGCATGCACGGGTATAGTTCTACCACGTGGGACATCAAGACTGGACCTAACAAGATTCCTGACTTCATCACAGTTGGTTGCAGTCTTTAATTTTAAAAGAAACAAGGATGATAAATTGAGGGTTTGTGCTCACAACAGTTTTCTCGCCATCTTGCTTTATGCCCTTATTTATTCAAGCTAACCTTGATCACTTCTTGCTGATGTAGTGGTTTTATCACTGTAGGTTTTGGTGCGCCTTCCTGACAAAAAAACTATACCTGGGATCTTAGGACTATATGATAAATATATTGCTATTGTTACATCCGAATACTTCCAAGATGTTATGCCATTAGACATGTATCAGCAAACATATCTGCCTAATCCTTCGACGATGGTAGCTGCTGGACGTGCCTACAATTCAAGCAGTTTGATGGGCACGATTGGGGAGCTGACTGATATAGGAGCTGATTATGAAGATCTTGTGGCCTCTAACTGTCAGATCACAGAGGTATGTTTGATTTTTTTTCCTTTTTGCAGGATGCAGAATTTGAAACAGATAGTTGCATTATGATATCTGTGGTCTAATGTGACAATGTGTGCATCTTTTTTACTTGTTCTAGGCTGGACTTGGAGGGCCACTCATTGATCTTGCTGGCAATTTTGTTGGGATGAACATTTGTTTTCATGGTGATACGCAAAGGCCTTTGTTTCTACCAAGGATATTGCTTCGTCAACGCTTGGAGCAATATGAGGTGCTCATGTATGTCTTCCTTGCCTAGTGTTATTTTTTCGAGAAAACGCAAAGAGCTTTGCGTTTCATTGCATTGAAGAGAAGAGATTTTACAATCCTCCTAGGAGGCTGGGGCTACAAAAGACTGTGTACTCGGTCAGTGGACGTCCCAGGACGTGGGTAGGACTACCCTGAGCCCCTTTGCCCCGGCTTGTGCCCAACATTTGGCTTCCGTTTTAATCCTATCCACTAATGCTTCTATCGATGGCCGTGTGTTTTCGAAAACACATTCATTGCGCTGCTTCCAGATCATCCAAGGGACAAGCATGGCGATGGATTGCAATCCTTTGCGCAGCGCGTGCGGTGTCCCTCCCTTCGTTCGCTGCCACCAGTCTGTGAGTGAGGGGTCGTTGTGTGGTGGCTGTGCTGGAATGCGCGTCCAGTTCAGGGTGGCGTGCCAGGCTTGCTGCGCGAAAGGGCAGGTCAGGAGTAGGTGCTGGATGGTCTCCGGCTCTTGATCGCAGAGGAGGCATCTGGGGTGGTGTTGCAGGCCGCGACGGGCCAGCCGTTCAGCTGTCCAGCACCGGTCTAGGCTGGCCAGCCAATGGAAGAATCGGACTCTGGGTGGCGCCCAGCTCTTCCATGTCAGCTTCCATGAGGGGCATCTCGTGGATCCATGAAAGGTCGCAGCGTAGCAGGACTGCGCCGTGTAAGTGCCGTTTGCTGTCCACCTCCAGAGCATTTGGTCAGGAGCATTTGTGAGGGTGATGCGCTGCACGGCCTGCCAAAGCCTCAGGTATTGCCCAATTTCATGTATCCCAAGCACTCCCTGGATGTCTCGTGCCCAAGCGTTGCCTGTTAGGGCCTCCGCCACCGTTCTCACCTTGCGCCTCCGCTTGGGTATGCACTGGTAAAGCGCAGGGGCGATGTCGCGGATGGATTGCCCCTGGAGCCAGCGGTCGTCCCAGAATAGGGCCGTCAATCCGTCTCCGAGGGTCATGGTGGTGGAGGCAAAGAACAGCGCACGCTCCTCTGTGGTGAACTGCAAGTCAAGCCCTTGCCATGCGCGGTTGTCGTTCGTGCGAGTGTACCACAGCCATCGCAACCGTAAGCTAATTGCCTAGTGTTATGAGCTATATCTTCTCCAATTAGCTTATCTATATTTGTTCTAAGCCTCCTGCCCTCCTTTCATGTTTCACTTCACCTGTGTAAGGTAATCCTTTTTCTGTTACTAGCAACACTGGCACCCTAAGAGTCTTCACGCATCTCCCTAGCAATGGAGGAGAAAATTAGTAAAAAAAAAAGCTTTTCCACATGCCCTCCACTGCACTACCAACTGATCTATCCGTATAGTTAATTTTAGCAAAGGCTGTGTGACAGCAACAATACTACTTCTAGGAGAAGGTACATAAATACTTATCGAGTAAACAAGTATCTCAAGTTCTCAACCCTATAATAATAGTTTTGTTTTCTCAAAATACATAAATACTTGCCATACCCCAAACTGTTGTTTCAATAAATGCCTAGGCATATTTCCGCAACACAGTCTGGAGCTACCCAGACTGTACTTACCTGTAAGTATCATCCTTGAGCCGAAGCTTCTTCAAGCCGCCACCAAGCTTGTTGGAGTGAAAGCTTATTTTTTGAAGCCACCATACCAACATTCTGTTTCTAAGTTAGTGTGCTTGTTTCTGAAGTTAGTCTATTTGTCTAAATGAGGTGAGTTAAAACATCTCATTCAGAATAAAATTTGGACAATATTTCATATTTATAGCTTCTGGATCTGCTCAATCTTTCTGTCTTTCGTTGTATCTTTATTTTTAGGCCCGATTTCCATTTCTTTTTTGCGTATCTTGTTTCCTTTTATACATCGGTTCTATGTGTTGGTAGACTCTTGTTTTGGGGAGTACATCTGTGTATCTATTTATAACAACAGCCCTGCTGTGTCTATTGCAGTCCTGGAAAAGGTTATGGAGAGAAAATGCCATCTTATTGTGCAGGTGAGCATGGCACAATCATTATTATTTTCTAGTCATAATTATCATCATTTCTTTAACATGTAGTCCATGGATATGCTTACCTGTTCTTGATACATTTTTTAGTGTGTCCTCATTCATCTTCTCCATTTTAGGTTTGTTAATGGGAAAAACCAGCAATAGCAGGCAGGGATCTTATGAACCTCCTCCAGGTGCTTCCAGAATAATCCCTTCAGGTGTGAACTATGTGCTATTTTTTTTTACCTATTGATCATTGCACGGCACATCTGAGTACTAATATTGATCACCTTATACACCAGGATTTATGGATACCTGGGAGTGGCTAGAATCCATGGGCTACCCTAAACCACCACCACTTATGCTGGAATGTATGTTGTTGCTTTTGATGTTGCCGGCTTCTGCATTGTGCATTTTCATATAGCTATTGTAGCAATAACTAATTCTGTGCTTGTTTCTTTGAACAGTGAATGGGCGCCTGGTTAGGACATTTGAGGAAGTGTTTGGTTGGTTACATGCTTGGAAAGGTTATAAAAACTTCGATATGTTGCACGGTCATGGAAAGAATGCCTGGCAGAGGCTTGATAAGAAGATAGTTGCAACTATATCCAATCGTGTTATCTCACTTGTTTCGTTCAATGGTGATTTTAACAGTTGAACCGTTACTTTTTTCCTACCTAGTATTTCATCCTAACGACCAAACTTGTCATATGTAGGAGAGGGTACGAGTGTTTTTTCATGCTCAGGCTTCCTTATAAGGGGTCCGCCAAGAAAAGGGCGCACACGCAATGTGATTGTGACTTCGGCCAGTTTGGTTAGAACTTGTGATGTTACAGACAAATTTGATGAGAATATGAGGGTTGGTGCTCCTACCTCCTTGTCGATTTTCCTCCGTCTTCAGGGTTAAATACAAGGTGTACCAGTTGAGTTCACTTCACCTGCAGATTGAGGTGTTTCTCCCACCGAATCAGCGCTTGAATGGGACACTGGAATCATATCATTCCGGATATAATATTGCTATTGTCACTGTTAAGGGTTTGCGTGATATTTGTCCAGAAGATATGAAATTTGATGATCCCATGAGTAATCGAGAGAATCCTTTACCCAGAAGGGTGGTAGCTATAGGGCGTGAGCCCAAAGGAGTGTTATGTGCCTCAATGGGTGAACCTATACTTTGTGATGAAGACCTGCACTGGCCTAGCACATTTGGTTGCCAGCAACTTAAGCTGTCCAATTGTAAAATCGCGAAGGTATGCCGGTGAAGTTCTCTTGCCTTTCATACCCAGGGGTTTGTGACTTTATACCCTACCAATGCATGTACTAACCTAGCTTATTTTATGACTGCTGTTTTTGTACAAGGTTGGTATTGGAGGCCCCCTGATAAACTTCTTTAACGGGCGTCTTGTTGGCATGAACTTTTGTGATGGAAGGCCTGATAGAACTCCCTACCTGCCTTGTAAGCAAATTCGTGAAGTCTTACATAGCACATGGCGCTTAACTACCGACCGCTCTGTGCTCAGATTGGACAAACCAGATGTGAACAACAAATGCAGGTATTCTTATGGTTTCTCAGTGCCATATGTTTGTTCGTAGTGTTCAATTACTCAGCACCTGGCTTACATTGGAAACAAAATTTGGATTGCAGATGGCCAGTGCCCAAGCCATATTGGTATCACGGTCTTCTCGAGATGAATAGGTTTGGTCCGATGCCCATGATAGGATGGGTTCGCCAGTAGGCTCGCACCACATACTGTTAATTGAAGTTTATGTCTACCGCTTATTTCCTGCTTGTAACAAAGTACTGCGTTCCTAAATATAAGACCTTTTAGATATAAGACCTTTTAGAGATTCCAATATGAACTACAAAGCAAAATGAGTGAATCTACACTATGAAATATGTTTATATACATCCGTATGTAGTCTGTATTTAAATCTCTAAGAGCATCTCCAACAGACGTGCGGTTGTGCGGGGCGTTAATTTTTTTTTGCAGCGCCAAAATAGCGTTTTAGGCCCTGTATAATGCAAGGTGCTTGGGATAGGTGCTTTAGAGAAATAAACCAATTTTTCTCTGAGCACCGGTGCTTATTTGTAGAGGGTAGACGCTTAATTAAACGTCTGTCCTATAGAAATAAGTATCGGTGCTTAAGAAAAATTTGGTTTATTTCACTAAGTATCTCCCTAAGCACCTCCCATTGTACAAGGCCTTGGTGCGCTTGGCAGGTGTTTTGCTTTACTAGAGGCGTTATATACTGCACGCCGTAGGTAGGGCTCTAGCAGGCGTGGTAACACGTCTAGCGTGGTAACACGTCTAGCACAAACAACATTTTTTCTTCAACATAGAACCAAGAAGATCGAACACATAAAATAAATTAACAATAAATAGTTCAATTATGATTACAACTTAAACAAATAGTTTATCTTTCAATACAACAAACAGTTCATGAATAATGCAACAAATAGTCAATAATACGACAAACATACAACATCAAACTAATTTTGTCGCCCATTTCATGACCTACCACTCCTCGACCAAATCCTTTTGATGGCCATCATGCGTTTTGGCAGGTCGAATGGCATGTGATGCGTTTTTGAGTGAAGGATTAGGTATAGCTGATGATAGGAGGCAATAAAGCGGGCCACCCGCGCAGACCCCCTCTGCACTCGCACTGGATGTCCCAACAACTCATACCGAGAATAGTCTAAATCTTGCCTACGCTTGATTACACAAATGTTTATGATGTATCAAAGAATCTTTTGATCCTAAAATCTAGCCGGTCCTCTGATAGTAGCAAATTGGGCTTACAAAATCCCAAAGCTCTCTACATCTTTCCTAGCCACCGCCTGAGCATTGTGGAAATCAAGATTTTTCTTACCTTGCGGTGTCGTCAACGGCTTCACAAATGTTTGTCACCTGGGTAGATACCATTCGCATAGTAGCCATAGTTGTATGTATGATCATTTGTTACAAACTTCACCGGTGGAGTTTACTATTTACAATCCTATTCATGAGTGGTGACCGTTAAGAATATTGATGTCATTGCAAGATCCAAGCATTTAAAAATAACATGCCAAATTCAAGTCTTCTCCACCGCTTCAAGGATTATAGTGGAACCCTTTTTCTGGCCGTGGAATTATCCATGCCATGCCTTAGGACAGTTCTTCCAACTTTAATGCATGCAATCTATTGAGCCAAGCATACCTGGGAACACACGAGCTTTGTTCATCTTCAAAAGCCTTACGGTGTCTTCAGTATTGGAAGCTCTCAAATATTCCGGACCAAACACTCACAATTCCAACTGCGAAGCGCTTGACACACATGATGGCTTGACTCTCACCCATGACCAAGTGGTTATCAACTAGATCCGTCGGAATACCGTATGCCAACATAAGCAAAGTGACGGTCATCTTTTGAAAGGTGCTACGTCCGAGTTCTTCAGCAGCATTCCTCCTTTGCTGAAAACCCCGATCATGGCTCGCTAGTTTCTCCGCAATGTGTTTGAACAACTCGATGCTCATCCTAAAACGGCGCCGAAAGTAGGACTCAGGGTATGTGGGATTCTTCATAAAATTGTTCCTCATCAATCTGTTGTGGTCATCGATCCTTTCCCTTCATAATTTTTGACAACCGATAACCGAACCATCGTGCTTTGGCTTTCTATTGACGTGCATAGCTAGGATCACTACGACATCCTCCTCCACTTGAAGATCAAATTCTTCATTGGAAGAACCATAGGATGAACTCATCTACAAAGTTGGATTTAAACTAATTTAAAACTACAAACAACATGCACCAAATTCATCTACAAATATAAAGTTAGAAGCAATATATACCTTGCAAGCGTTCTGTCAAACACCCTGTGGACGCCGAGCTACAAACGGCCGTCGGGCGCTATTCGTCGGGGGAACGGGGCGCTCGAGGGGCCGCGGCGAGGAAAGAAGGTGGAGGAAGCAGCAGCGGCACGCTAGGGATAGGTGGGGAAGCGTTGACGGGTCGCCGGAGCGAATGGGAAAGGTGCGGGTGGAGGCGCCAGCACATGAAGGTTTCAGATTCGACGATTGGTGAGATTCGCACCAAATAAGTAGCGGGCGATGCCGTTTTCCCCAGCGCGCTGGACCTACTTTGCCGCGCACGGGATTTTAGCTCATCTGCTGAAGCGTCAGTTTCGGTCGCGCGCGCAATATAGTTGTCTTTTGAAGCGCGCAATGTACCGCGTCTAGGGCAGCGTGATCTGAATGATATTCAGAAATCAACTCGAAAACTAGTTATGGTTAAACCTCCTGTGGCGGGTGCATTTGAAACGTCTGGGACGTAGGAGAGATGTTTTGAAGCACTGACGTTTTATGTGGTCTTGTCTGTCTCCGTCCTGAACATCTGCAATGTCCTCTCGCGTCTTATTTGAGGGAAAACTTCACGTCCTCACATCTTATTTTGGGGGACAACCTCCATACCGTTGCTTGGCTATGCTTATCTATTATTGAATCTTTTATTTTAAATATCACTTTATCCACAACTATAACCCAGAACCCAGATATTGCACATTTTTGTGTTTCTAGTGGTAACAAAATAGTTTTCTTTTAAAGAAACACCCTACGCTTATGTATATGCATGCGCACTCGCCAAGCACGTACTACATATATGCTACCAATAGAGCATCTCCAACGGATAATGTAAAAGGTGGTGCCCAAAAAATAGTTTTAGGCTAGAAGAGAATGTTTTGGAATATTTCTTCCCAAGACGTCTTTTACAACTAAAGTTACCATGAAAAAAAAACCCTAAAAAAAGGAAACTTGTCATCCGAAAAGAAAGTTGCCATGCTTGACAACTAAAGGTGTCATCCTTGCGTCACTAATCTTGCCATAAAAAATGTTTATAGTTGCAATGTGTTTGTGCCACGCGTGTGACACTTATCAGGGTCATATTTCTTTGATACCAGATGCCCTAAAAATGAAATCCTAAACTTTCAAACTTTACTAACATGATAATTGTGTATTCTGAAATTATGAACTCTATTATATGGAATGTTCAACATTAAACATTAAAATAACAGTTAAATAGTATTACTTCCGTCTCAAAATTACTCGTCTTAGACTTTTCTAGACAACAAGTTTTTTTTTGAGAAAATTTCTAGACAACAAGTAATTTGGGATGGAGGGAGAAGACTGACTACTACGGACACACTACATAAGTGTAGTACTACTATTTATGTATTCACCTGAGTCGATGACGATCAAGGGGCCTACCTTGTGGTCATTGCCGGTAGGCGGCTTCACCTCCTTGTCGAAGAGCTCATCAACCTCACTGTAACACCCCAGTAGTTCAACTACACTAAACACACACTATTGGATCCATGTCATTGCAAATGATTTGCTAAACCTCACTTTCATCCAAACCGAGTTCAAATTTAAAATTTAAGATAAAGTCAAAAATAAAGGTTCTTCAAACTGCAAAACTAAAAATGTTCATTGTATTACAAATAATAAATGATTATTTTTCATGGTGAAACCAACATTTTATAAAGTGGTTAGCTGCCCTAAAATAAATAAAACAGGGGCTAAACCAATTATTTAAATTGTCTTTTCTAAATAATGAAAATGCAAACTATTTTAAATAAATTCTCAACACTTTTTGGCTGTGCCAAAATTTACTATATTAATAGTGGGCCAAGTCCCTTATTTTATAAAACTCAAATGTTTTTGGTTTTAAAAGAAAACAGAAATTAAAAGAAAAAAAAGGAAAAGAAGTACGCGCGCGCGTGTGTGTGTTTAGAGCTTGGATTTGCTATCCACACTAGGTACGGTGGTGGTTATCGAAACCGTTCATGCGCTTTGAGATCCGCACCTTCGGATGGATAAGGTTCTGATTTTCTGAAGTATTGAATTTTGCCATGATGCAAGAGGTAAGCTCAGCAAGCATTTTTATGTAAGTGTAGTCCCAGGATGACAAGCTAGTGTCTGACTTTGCAGCCGTTTTCAGAACAAAAGGCTGCCTCACCTTTCTCGCCTGGCTGTGGGCAACAGGAACTATTTCGGGCAAATGTCTACAGTGGCTGATGGAGGTCAATTGCAAAACGTTCTGAGCTATACGCTGCTGCTATCCCGGCAGAGTTAATTACACGATAGTATCACAATTAGGGCCGTGGTGGCGAATTGATACCACTTTTGAAAAAATTTACGTGTCGATTACGCTTCGACCGAACCGTTACCGTCGGGCTAAACTTCGTATTTATGCGTATATGATGGGCCCGACCGCCCGGGCCCGCGTCGAGATGCCACGTTGGCGAATCGGCACGCCCGCTCGCTCGATAGGTGCGGTCCGGCTCGAACCGGACCGGCCCGTGATCCACTTCGCCTCTCTGCCTTCGTTTGCCGACGAACCCTAGCTCCCCACGCGTCTGGCGATGGCGTGGCGCCCGGGCGGTGGTGGCGGCGGGCGGTGGCGGCGGCAGCGATGGCGGCGGCACAAACCTTCCTCTTCGCATCGGGCGCGGGGAGGAATCGAGGGAGATCTCCAATCGATGGCGGCGATGGCTACTCGAGCTCTGAGTACTCCAATGACGACGACGAAGTTCATGGAGCCCTTGACGTCCATGGAGCGGTAGTGCGGCCGGGTAAAGCAATGGGTGGCGAACCCTAGCAATAGCCACGGCTGACCCACGGGCTCGGCGGCGTCCCCGTAAGTTTCTGTTTACATCTCTTTTTTCTTCTCATTTATTTGCTAATTAGGGTTATAGTGTCTTGATTAGGCAAATTGCATGTGAATTGTAGTTTATATGAAGACATATGGAATGTTAGGATCCATTTTGACAATAATGATCTGTTAGAGAGGAAATTAAGTTGTTCGGATGTGACATATCTGAATATGGTTGCATTGATGGAAATCCAAGGCTTTAGTATTGACGATTCACCGATGTTTTACATGGAGACCCCAGGAGAGCAGGGCTTGGAATTGGTTGATAGTAATGTTAAACTACAGTTGATCAAGAGGCAGAATGAGGAGAGTTTGGTGCTTAATTTGCTATTTAGGGCTTGTCCACCAGCTGTCAGTGTACCACAGAAGGGTTTTGTACAGAAGCAAAATTTAGATATAACTGAATATTCTGAGCCTGTTGTTTTTGATCTTGCTGATCCTCCTGTTTATGCTGTTGATCAGCAAGGTGTTGCTTATGAAGGTCGAGTAGCTGTTCTATTGCATTTGTAGGCCTGCTATTTTAACACAAGAGAGCAGGAGTGTTCTAAATCCCAAGTTAAAAAGAAGTTGTGGAAGAAGAACAAGTTGGCTATGATGGCGATTATGCATGTTCATCAAGAAGGATCTGAAGGCGATATGATAGTGACATGGGGATTTAAGGCCTAACTATAATGAGGAAATGCATGATCTGAAGACATGGAGATGGAAGAGGGAAATAGACAGAGAGAGGAAGAAGTACAAGAGCAACATGAGGAAGAAAGCAGAGGATGAAGAATCAGAAGAAGAATCAGAGGATGAAGAACAAGTGCATTATGAGGGTGACACAGAGGTAGAGGAATTATTTGAGTTGGAGGATGATGACCCTATTGTTCCAGAAGAGGAGGAAAAAATATCTATGCCAGCAAAGAAGAAGCAGAAGTTGCAAGTAAGGAGGGGACCAACAACAAGGTCACATTCCAGTGTTTTAGAGGAAGTGAAACCTGATTGGAAACCATCATCAGATGAAGAAGATAATAGTTTATTGAAGGACAGTGAAGATGATGGGTTTGAGCCACTAGCATTTGTGCTACCTCAAAAAAGGAAGAGTAGGGCAAAGAAGAGGCCAGCTAGAGTATGGTACAATGAGGATTTGGAGCAACCACACCAACAACTAAAACTGCATATGTGCTTCAAAGATCAACATCAATTCAGAGATGCTCTGTTGAGCTTGACATCACCGTCTTGAGAGACTTCAAGTATCACAGAACTCGGATCGGAGGATCGTTGTGCATTGCAAGAATGAACATTGCAAGTTCTGCATTGTGGCAGCTGTTATAAAGGGGAAAACACTTTTGTAATTAAGAAGATGAGGATACAACACACCTGCCCTAGTTCTCTCGAAACAAGCGGGAGTAAGTGCAAAGTGGCTTGCAAAGCAATATGAGCCACTATTCAGATCTGATGTCAGTACTAGCATACATACACTTATTGATGCCTGCATGGAAAAGTATGGTGTGGATGTGCCCAAGGCTATGGCATATAGGGCAAAAAACTTAGCTGTTAGGCTGTGTTGGGAGATCATAGGAAGCAATATCCAAGGTTGAGAGACTATGCTCAGACTGTGATGGATACAAACCCTGGGAGTAGAGTTATAGTCACCACTGTAACTCCAAAAGCCACTGAAAAAATCCCACATCCAGGACCAAGATTCCATGCCATGTTTTACAGCATCAATGGAGCAAGGGAGGGATTTCTACAGGGCTGTAGACCATTCATTGGTTAGTTCATTTTAGCTTGTACACTACTTTGATGTTGTTAGTTTCAATAGGTTGCACATATAAATGCATTTGACATGTTATGTTTACTTCTGTTTTAGGTATTGATGGATGTTTTATCAAGTGACCTTTGGTGCACAAATCCTTGCTGCCACTGGTAGAGATGGCAATAACAACATATACCCACTGGCATTTGGCATTGTTGGACAAGAGGACAAAGCAAACTGGTGCTGGTTTCTACACCAACTGAAGATTTGTCTTGGAGGAGAAGTTGGACAGTATGGTCCATATACTATAATGTCAGACAGACAGAAGGTATGTTTATCCACCTTGCATTGCCTGCTAAATATGTGTTTACATGTGTATTAGACAGTAGCTTAGCTGTTTAAATTGTGTGCACCAGGGGCTATTGTATGCAGTGAATAGAGTTTTTCCTAACAGTCATCAAAGATTCTCGCTTAAGACACATATATGCAAACTTCGAATGCTGGCTTTAGGGGAGGACCTTAAGAAGTGCATGGATAATGCCAGTTATGCATATAATGAACACAAATTTAATATAGCAATGGATGATCTCAAAGCTGAGAGTGTGGAAGCTTGGCGTTGGCTTAGTGCAATACCCAAGAAAACATGGGCTAGGCATGCATTTGATACAAATAGCAAGACTGACTTGGTTGTCAACAATTTGTCAGAGGTGTTTAACAAGTACATCCTAGATCATAGGAAAAAACCAATAAGAATTATGTGTGATGGCATAAAGGATAAGCAGATGGTTAGGTGGCACAGGAATAGAGAGATTGGAAGGGAAGCTAGATGGGAGATCACACCACATTACAGTGAGAAGTTGGAGATTGAAAAGGAAAGGGCCAGGTTCTGCAAACCCATTCAAGCAGGTGTTAACTTGTGGCAAGTAACTAGTGGTGAGCAAACACATCTGTCAATTTGGAAGTTGAAACACGTGGTTGCAGAAAGTGGGACCTCAATGGCATCCCATGTAACCATGCCATCTCGACCAATCAACAAGGCAAAAGGTTTCGAGAGAGGACTTTGTAAGAAAATTCTTCAAGAAACCATATTACTTGGCAGCATATGAACCAATGATATATCCTGTCCCTGGTGAGCATGGTGGACAAAGACCCAGGTCCAGACATAGAACCACCAGCATTTAAAGTGAAGAAAGGAAGAAGGAAAGAGAAGAGAATAAAGGGAAAATTTGAAGTTCCAAAGCCAAAGTCCACCTCAAGAATGGGGACAATAACTTGTAGCAATTGTGGATTACAAGGGCATAAATACACAAGCTGCCTTAAACAGTTGAAACCTGAGTTGGCCTTAAGAAAGAACAAACATGTGGTAAGCCCCTTTGTACTAGTTCTTCATTTTGATGTTTCTGTAGATTACCTTTCTTATTTGTAGTATTATTAAATGTGTTTCCTTTGAATTGTTTTCCAAGCCTGCTAGAAGGAATTCACAAGCAAGAGGTGTTGCTCCTACAGCTCCTGCAACAACACCTAGAGCTGCTTGAATGACTAGATCTCCTGCACCTACAACTAGGGCTCCTGCAAGAACACCTACAGCTCCTGCACCAACACCAAGAACTGCTCCACCTGCAACAACTAGGGCTCCTGCTCCAACACCGGGAGGAAGAAGCTGGAAGTCTTCTTTGGTAGAGGTGGTGGAAGTGGTCTTTGGTAGAGTCTTGAGGAAGAAGGGCTGGTGGTGGAAGAGGATCTGGAAGAGCATCTTCTAGTGCTCAATCTTCTGCTGGGAGAGGTGCAAATTCTTCAAGGCCTTTCTCTGCCCCAAGGCAGTATGGTGCCTCAACTTCTAGTGCTCCTCCACCAACTGATGGCACACACAGTGGATGGATGGACTGGTTCAATGCTAGTAGAGGTGGCAGAAGGTGATGCAAACTTACATTGATTCTACAATGTGCACTGCTACAATGTGGCATGTTATCTTTTGGTTTGATGCCACTACAATGTCTTGTGTTCCCGGTACAATGTCCTTTATTTTGGTTTGATGCCACTGCAGTAACTTGTGCTGCTGCTACAATGTGATTTATTTTGGTTTGATGCCACTGCAGCAACTGTTGCTGCTGCTACAATGATGTACTTTTTAGAGTTTGATGCCACTACAATGTGTTTTCTTTTGGGTTTGATGCCACTAAAGCAACTTTTGCTGTTGCCAATGGATATCTTGATGGTTCTATTGGGGATAACTTGATGGTTGATAGATTGATGCCACTTGGGTGGATAACTTGATGGTTTATGTCCACTTGGGTGGATTGATGCCACTTGGATGAACCAACCTTAACCTAACCATGATTGTTTATGGTGGCTCGGGGTCGACGGAACCACCTTAATCTAACCATTAGGGTTTATGGTGGCTAGGGGTCGACGGAACCAACTTAACCTAACCATTAGTGTTTACGGTGGCTCGGGGTCGACGGAACCACCTTAACCTAACCATGATGGTTTACGGTGGCTCGGGGTCGACGGAACCACCTTAACCTAACCATTAGGGTTTATGGTGGCTCGGGGTCGACGGAACCACCTTAACCTAACCATGATGGTTTACGGTGGCTCGGGGTCGACGGAACCACCTTAATCTAACCATTAGGGTTTATGGTGGCTAGGGGTCGACGGAACCACCTTAACCTAACCATGATGGTTTACGGTGGCTCGGGGTCGACGGAACCACCTTAATCTAACCATTAGGGTTTATGGTGGCTCGGTGTCGACGGAACCAGCTTAACCTAACCATTAGTGTTTACGGTGGCTCGGGGTCGACGGAACCACCTTAACCTAACCATGATGGTTTACGGTGCTAACATAATCATCTAATATAAAAATATAAAACCTATTGCAAGAGAAATCATAACTTTTAGTCTACATCTCATGGCACAGAATATCTGATCCATCTTCTAATGCATGATATATCATCATTTCAAGTGTAGCCAACATAACACACAATACTTTCATCGGAGTTCAACATATTATAGGGTACACAGCAGGTCCATCACAAATACATAGTGGAGTTTGAGTTTAAATGCATAGTTCATCCTTTTCTCACAAAAGGATGAAAAGCATATCTACTACATACATACACAGACATAGTTCACAATTAGTAGAGCCATACACTACACAACCATCAAGCCCAAAAGGTCAGCATTACCCACTAGTCTCATATTCATTTTCTTCACTTCTCTAAGATGTCCTGGATCCCCTTGATCTTCTCCTTCAACTTCTCCTCTGCCTTCATCAGCTCAGCAATCTGAAGCTCTAGCTGCCCCTTCTCTTCACCATGCTTTTCCTTTCCCTTAAGCAAATCAGCAAACTGAAACTTCAACTCTAGCTTCTCTTGGGTGAGCTTCTCCTCAGACTTTGTGAGCTCTGCATTCTTCAACTCCAAGTTCATCTTATCTTCACTAAGCAATTGCTTGTCTGTAATATGCTTCAACTTCAAGTTCTGGATCACTGTTGCTTGTGCTCTTGTCAGGTTCAGTAGCACTTCATAATTCTGCTTAAGCTTCTCAAACTCTGCATCTTTCTTTGCCATTTGTGCCTTCATATCAGCCACCGGTTCATACGCATTGCTGGCGATATGTAAGGTTATCCTGCAGATATCTGAAATCCACTACCCTGTCCTCCACAGAAGCTCATAAGCTGATGCACATCTTGGACTAACTTGTCATAGTTGGCCTCCGACTTGTTCTTCTCTTCATCAGGATGGTGGATAGTGAAAGAACTTTCAATATTATCATTCACCCTAGCACTCTTGCTATCTTCAACCATGGCCCACAGCTTCAACAATGCATTTTGCATTGTTGGAGCCACCGGTGATCAACCCATTCAACAAACCCACAATTCTGCCCTTCACGCAAAAAAGGCAAAAGATAAAAAAATAAACATGTTACGTCAGAAGCACAGGTAAATAACTAGTGCAAAGCAATAACACTGTACATTGGTAATAATAGCACCACTAAGCTACACTAGTAATTGAGATGTACCTACCCACTAAATAACAGCATGCCAAATTACATCACCACACGACTCTGACTTTGAACTAGATTTTGCTAATCAGCTACAAAACAAGAGAGAGCATTCTCAAACTGCAAACTTGGTGAACTACCAAAGCATATGCAGTACATACTATCCATTCAACTGAATATTTCAAGTAATTAGATACATAATAGCAGGTCCATCCCAACATAAAATTTACAGTTCACTCAATATTTAGTTCCAAACAGGACCAAAAATAACAGGAACATATTTAATAGTAGCACTGTCATTCAACTGAGTACTCCATTGTACTACATAAAAATGCCACAACAGCAACGATGAAACCTGTGGAAACCCCTAGCGATTATTTCACATGATAGCAAGAACAATGCCCTTCGCAAAATAACAAGATTACCATTGTCATTTAACTACACAAGCTCTTGTTGTTGCAAAAATGAATATGCCCTTAATAATCAGGCCTTCTACTCATGTTCACTCATGTTCAATATGGCCATCAAACCAACAATAATATGACACTTTGTCAACCTATATATAATATCCGACTATCGGCATAGAATTCATACACTCTGCACATGCTAGGAACCTTCTCCCCTGTACATTCCTTCAAATGCGACAAGCCTCTCGGATGCCTTGCCGTGCTTCTCACATGGCGACATCATTTCCAGCTCAAGCCCACAGTAATCCCCGGATCTTCAACGCTGAAAGGGACACGCCAAGCTCGTACAATCAAAATGCCCAAATCAAAACCTGTGGAAATCAACCAAATCAAAAGCCCCAAATCTGAATCCCTAACCCTAGACCTAGCTCAAGGAATATCACCTGGTTAAGCCCGTCCGTGGATGAGGTCGAGTGCATGTTCGGCTGGCTGGACGTGTCATCTCTGTTTTCGTCTTCGATAACCAGGGCGGGCGGCGGCGCTCCGCTCCGGCAAAGCTGCCGGGCGGTGACGAGGGCGACGAGAGAGGAGCAAGGAGGGAGGCAGGAGCGAGGAGGAACAAAGTGGAGCACGGGCCGGTCCGGTTCGAGCCGGACCGCACCTATCGAGCGAGCGGGCGCGTGCCGATTCGCCAGCGTGGCATCTGACGTGCGGGCCCGGGCGGTCAGTTCCCACAATACGTACAAATACGAAGTTTAGCCCGATTTGCAACGGTTCGGTCGAAACATGGTACTGACACGTAAATTTTTTCAAAAGTGGTATCAATTCGCCACCACGGCCCCAATTGTGGTACTATCGTGTAATTAACTCATCCCGGCATGAAAACTTTCCGTTTTTGTCTGGCTCTATGTACACGGTTCGGCACCGTTTGCACGACAAATTTAACAATTTTAACCTGTGAATGAAATCATTTCACAAAATGAACTGTCCGTAATTTTTTTACTCAGCTGACTTTTTTGAGTGACGCCCGACACGAAGGCGCCACACTACACTGTGCAATGTTTGAATGACAGACGTTGCACGCCTAGCCAGCGTCGCACCCGTGTAATCCGAAAATTACTAAGTCAGTGTGCAACGCCTAAGAACTAAGCGCCACACTACAGTGTAGCGCCTAGCTTCTAGGCGTTGCATTAGTGGTTGATCCGAAAATTACTAAGTCAGTGTGCAGCACCTGAGAGCTAGGCGCCACACTATACAGTGTAGCACCTAGCTTCTAGGCGTTGCACTAGTGGTCACTCACCACTTCCTTCATTGCATATATGTTCACTTGGATCTTAAGAAAAAGGCGCGTTTCACCTTTTTTGGTGCGTTTTTTAATAGTAATAAGTTGACCCAGCTATTTATTTTTATACAGCACAATGAGAGGAAAATGGATATCCATCGGAGAGTGTTACGAGCAGCAGTTGGCTTTCGCCAACGCCAAACCATGCGAAGATCAACGTTGACGGAGCATTTTCTCGAGATGGTATGGTGGCCGCGGCTGCTGCTATTGGATTTGGGGCTTCGCGGACCCAAAAAAGATTCGAACTTTGGGGTACATGCGAAGAACTTGATCTCCCCAGCCTACCAACTCGTCGCTCTCACAACCTAGCTCGATGAACCGGAAAAGGAGGGGACACGACAGTTTACCCAGGTTCTGGCCACCTTGCGGTGTAAGACCCTACTCCTGCTTTGTGGTGGATTAGCCTCGCGGTGGGCTGAGGATGAACTAATACAGGTGAAGAACAACCTCGGGAGGTCCGTTCTTGTGTTGGTGTAAGCCGGTGAGGGTTCGGATGGATCCGCCCCTCTATGGTGGTGGCTAACCTATATTTACAGTGGCCTCGGTCCTCTTCCCCCAAAATGAAGGCGGGAAAGGATCCCACAACGGCCAAGTTTGAAGGGAGATAAATAATACATCTTATCCTGACGAAACATGGTCTTCGCCTGCAAAGCTTCTGGTCGTGACGTCGTGGTGGGCTCGGCGATGACCTCCGTCCTGTCGTCCTGGCGGTCTTGGTCTTGTAGCACGGAAATGGAAACCTTTGGCTTATCCCTCGGGACTCCACGCCCACGCTTGCCTCCTTAGAACCAAAGAGGAAACATGCTGCACTGTGCCCGCTGGCGCCCGCCTGGCCTTGGTCGTCATGGCTTGCGTCGCCTTAACCTCATGAGGTGAGCACCTGCATAGGAATCTCCGCTCCTCAGGAGCCAGTCTAGGGAGGTCGTTCCCTCTGGAGGTCTCGGCGTCGTCCGCCTCGCGAAGCTTGGCCCCCCGCGGGGTCTTGTCTTGTCGATGCTGAAGATGGGTCGTACCAGGACGTTGATGGAGCCACACCGTGGGCCGCAGGCAGACAAGTATGGGTACCCTGGTTCCCAGAACGCCGACAGTAGCCTCCGGGCCCAAGGCGCGCTCGGACTTGGCTTCGAGGCGAAGCCAAGGGGCAAGGGCGAAGCGCCGCAGGCCCCAATCGCCTGCGAACCGGGTCAACGCGTGGTGCTTGATGGGACGTGGGCGTCTCCACTTCCCCATGCTGCCTCGTCAACCGTTCGACTTGACAACAGCCTGCTGCATGCAAAAAAGATCATCATTACTGGGGATCGTGGGAGGCCGGCGGTTGGCCTCCCTCTGGCTATAAGTGGGAAGGGGGGGGGGGTGGAAGCCCCCTGCCCATCTCCGTCTTCTTGCTGCTTGCTCCTCCTTCTTCCTTTGTCTTGTTGAAACACCCATAGCGCCGATGAGGAGGTTTTTCGCGGCAGAGAAAGGGAAGGCCCCCAAGGAGGGGCCAGGCTCGCCACGGCCCAAGAGAGGCCGTGGGCGGCCCCGAAAGCACGTGGCAACTCTGGCGGCGGCCTCCCGGGGGCACGGGCGTGCCCCTTCAATGGCCGGTGTTGCCTCTGGCAGCCGCGGTGGTGCCTTTTCTCGCAGTAGGAGCTACCGCGGACGGGGCAACCTCAGCGATGGGGGGAGGCGTGCGGCGATTGCCCGGCCAACGCGGCTGCGCTCCCACTCAGCCGACACATCTTCGGAATTCATCGTGTGGTCGGGAAGGCCAGCGGGCATCTGGTTCCAGCTTCCGCGCTCCTTCGTGAGCGCGCTGCCGGCCGGAGGGCTTGGTGGCCTTTGGCCGCAGGCCGACGCTGCAGCAGCAAGGCCTTATGGGTGGACGTTGAAGTCACTTCTACTGGAAACGTGTTCCTGAACCGCGGGTGGCAGCCGTTTACCCACGCGCGCGACCTGCATGGGAGGTGCACCCTTCACTTCAGGTATGACGGCGCTGCGACCCTCTATGTCAGGGTCTTCGGGGAAGACGGCCGACGGTTGGCGTGCTTCCCGGAGAGCGACAGCGACGAGGAGGACGACAACGCTGGCGTTGCCGCTGGCGGCGAGCTTGTCCTTGGCGACGTCCGCGCCGCCTCCAGCAGTGGAGGCTCCTCTTCTGTGCTGAGTACGAGCAATGGCGACTACGACTAGCCGCCACGCCGCCGAGCTCGGACCGGGGAGGACGACGAGCTACATCGTCGGTGCGCCCCGATGAAGCAGGAGGAAGACTCCGACTGAGCTCGAGCGTCGCCTGAGCCAGGCCTCAGGAGCCGATGTAGTCGCGTGGCTTGCTTTTGATTCTTTTTTTCTCCTGCATCGAAAAAAGGTAGAAGGCCCTGTTGGGGTGTGTAATGAACCATGGCGCTTGCGCCATTATGCTATGCTCGTTATTTTCATATCATGTCTTGATATCCGTGCTGCCACTGGGTGTGGTTAGGGTAACTTAGCTTGATGTGCTCGCGGTAGACTCCCATGCCGCGGGAGCATGCCCTTTCAGGAGCATCTTCCCAGGGCTTCCTTCTTGGAAACTCGAGGATGGTCGAACCCCCGGAGGTGCCATGCGGTTGCAGGGTTAGAAAATCTCATGAGGCGCCATACCTCGCGCAAGCCCCCGAGCGTGGGTTAATTGCGGCTAGTATGCCATGTCGCAATGCCCGGAGGCACGGACTCGAGAGGGCGCGCCTGCCCGTGAGCTCGTTCGAGGGCGTCCCGCAAGGATTAAGGCGCCAAAGCTAGGCCAACACGGTTTTGGCGAGGCGTGGTCGTGGGCGAGCACAAGCGCACACACACCGTACCCAGCCCCCGCGTGCGGGATGCGCGAGGAAGAGTGACGGGTAACAGTCACTCTTCCTAAAACAAGGTTTTAAAAGGGCGAACACTACGGGGAGAGAAAAGAAAGAAACTTCCCAAACCTTGCGAATAAGAGTCACGAAAATTCCAAATTTCATTCAAGAAGCCAAAAAACCAGCTACAGAAAGCTAGCAAAAGAACAACCGCGTGAAGGAAATATACCCTAGAGGCAATAATAAAGTTGTTATTTTATATTTTCTTATATCATGATAAATCCGTTAGCTTATCATATTGATCGTTCAATTTTATTGGTATCGCGTTCTTCATGTCATATACATATTCCTTTGACTATGAGATTATGCAACTCCCGGACACCGGAGGAATACCTTGTGTGCTATCAAACGTCACAACGTAACAGGTATCTCCGAAGGTGTTTGTTGTGTTGGAATAGATCGAGATTAGTATTTGTCACTCCGAGTATTGGAGAGGTATCTTTGGGCCCTCTCGGTAATGCACATCATAAGAAGCCTTGCAAGCAAAGTGACTAATGAGTTAGTTGCGGGATGCTGTATTACGAAACGAGTAAAGAGACTTGCCGGTAACGAGATTGAACTAGGTATGAAGATACCGACGGTCAAATCTCGGGCAAGTAACATACCAATGGACAAAGGGAATTATGCATGTTGTCATAAGGTTCGACCGATAAAGATCTTCATAGAATATGTAGGAGCCAACATAGGCATCCATGTTCCGCTATTGGTTATTGACCAGAGAGGTGTCTCGATCATGTCTACATAGTTCTCGAACCCGCAGGGTCCGCACGCTTAACATTCGTTAACGATATAGTATTATATGAGTTATGTATGTTGGTGACCGAATATTGTTCAAAGTCCCGGATGTGATCACGGACATGACAAGGAGCTCCGGAATGGTTCAGAGATAAAAATTGATATATGGGTTTGACACACGAACACGTCACATGTACCCTCGACGCCGGGGGTGATGCACTGCAGCTCACGTCGAGGGAGACCCGACCGACAGCGCGATACGCAGACAGTCGACGGGCGCTTTTGCAGACCCGAAAACCCCACACCCCCGGGAGGGACCCCGTCAGGGAGTGCGGTGGCTACGGGCTGCCCTAGGTCGATTCGCTCGCCCCTAGAGCCTCGGGATTCGCAGCTCTCAAACACGAAGAACAACGAAGCCGAGAGAGAAAAACGGTGGAGAGATAAAACGTAGATGAAAAAGTAGTATATTGATTTGTTCGATTGTGTGTTGTTCCATCGGCCATCACCCCCAATATATATAAGAGGCGGCTGGACTTCCCGTACAAGTAAATGATTCATCTAGGCTTTCCTTACAAGAAAAATTACATCAATTCACGTCCTAGAGTCCTAGTTCTATTCCAACTCGGATTTGGTCTAAATCTGGCCCAAACTCTATCTTTCTTCTTGCACGGGCCGCTGAGCTTGCATATGATCTCCGATCAAGACGACCCAAATAACAAACTTGTGCGCCCCGACGATATGAACAACTCTCATGTTGATCAGTTTTTCAAATAAGGCCATCTTGAATACTTTTCGAGGTCATCTTTACCTTCCAGTCGGACTCGGTCTTGTAGTAGACTGGATTATCCGAGTCTTGTAGTGAATATGCAGACCATATACTATCTCTGATGATGATGACTCCAAAACCAAAGTTTACCGTCTTGATGATACGCACAACTTCTGTATTGAACACTTCTTCATCCGAGGTCACCTTGATAAACTTTCGGGCACATGTTCAGTTTCACTCGGATTCGAGCTCATCCACTCGGATATTAGAGACTTTCACTCGGATCGTCCGATTGAACTTTTTCACTCGGAAGACATTCTTTCACTCGGATGACTATATTTCCACTCGGAAGGCACTATCTTACTTGATCGGCAAGTTTTCGTCCCGATGGTAATCTTTTCACTCGGAATATTTTCACCTGGAGGATAATTTCACTCGGATGACCATATTTCCACTCGGATGACTATATTTCCACTTGGATAATAATAAGTTCATCCGGTCAGCAAACTTTCACTCGACCGGTAAGTCTTCACTCGGATCGTAAACTTTTTTCACTCGGATTTCCGACTGAAAACACAGCGTGATCTTGTCTTGTCTCTCCAGGCCTCATACGCCCTCGGATTGAGACGAATTATATGTGAAAATCGATCGACTCGACGAGACGAAACTTTTCCGTGTTGAAGGTTTTTTGATCAATGCCGTCTTCAGGGCCGAATTGCTCACGCATTGCATCAGACACTCATCAACATGTGTCTGGTGTCAAGCGTAATATTTTGGTCTCCGGCATGTCCAAACCGTATTGACTGTAACTTTTGCATATGAACTCGGATTAAGATAATTTATATATGAAAATCAATTGCCTCGACGAGACGAAGACAATTCCTTTAGAGTTCTCCTTCATATGAGGTCATTTTGAGGGCGAATCGGCCGAAAAGCACTCAGAACACTAAATTTTGTCACTCGGAGTACAACTTCGGCCACTGAGATGAGGTCGAATGGCGATAGCCTAAACATCAAAGTTGTTCCACTCAACAATGTGAAACTTTCTTATGCTGAAAACCCTTTCACTCCGTATCTTGCCAAAATCAGGTGTCAACAATGGGATAATAGTGTTCGGTCTCCGGAAGGGTTCCGGAATTCACCGGAAGGGGTTCAGGATGTTTCCTGAAATGTTTGGGAACGACAACACTTTATTTGGGCCAAATAGGAAAGCCCACGAGGTTTATGGAAAGCGCAAAAGGAAGTTTGCGGAGTCCAGGGGCCAGATGTCGGGAACCCTGGTAGGACTCTTGCCTTTCAGGCAAAACCGACTTCGAGGAGGCTTTTACTCCAAGTTTCGACCCGAGGCGTCAACATATAAATAGAGGGGCATGGCTAGCACCCAAGACACAGCAAGATTCACCAAGCCGTGTGCCAGTAACCCTGTCCCCTCTAGTTTATACTCCGTCTAGTTTCTGTAGTGCTTGGCGAAGCCCTGCGAAGATTGTTCTTCATCACCAACCGTCCTGCCGCCGTCGTCTTCTTTGGAACACATCTACTACTTCCGCTTTGTTTCTTTGGATCAAGAAGGCGAGGACGTCATCGAGCTGAACGTGTGCTGAACGCGGAGGTGTCGTACGTTCGGTACTTGATCAGGACGGATCATGAAGGTGTACGACTACATCAACTGCATTGATAAATGCTTCTGCTTTGCGATCTTCAAGGGTATGAAGATGCTCTCCCCTCTCGTTGCTATGCATCTCCTAGATAGATCTTGCGTGAGCATAGGATTTTTTTTAAATTGCATGCTATGTTTCCCAACAGTGGCATTCGAGCCAGGTCTATGCGTAGATGATATGCATGAGTAGAACAGAAGGAGTTGTGGGCGGTGATCGTCATACTGCTTACCACCAATGTCTTATTTCGATTCGGCGGTATTGTTGGATGAAGCGGCCCGGACCAAGCTTACATGACCGCGTTCATGAGACCAGTTCCACAGACAGACATGCAACTAGTTTTGCATAAAGGTGGCTGGCAGGTGTCTGTTTCTCCTACTTTAGTTGAATCGAATTTGACTGCGGCCGGTCCTTGTTGAAGGTTAAAATAGCAAACTTGATAAATCACCGTTGTGGTTTTGATGCGTAGGTAAGAAAGCTTCTTGCTAGAAGCCCGTAGCAGCCACGTAAAACTTGCAACAACAAAGTAGAGGACGTCTAACTTGTTTTTGCAGGGCATGTTGTGGTGTGATATGGTGTGACGCCCTCGATTCAATTGTACACTAATCATACACGCAAATGTGTACGATCAAGATCAAGGACTCACGGGAAGATATCACAACACAACTCTAGACACAAATTAAAATAATACAAGCTTTATGTTACAAGCCGGGGCCTCGAGGGCTCGAATACATATTTCGAAAACACAAGAGTCAATAAAAGCAACAATATCACGAAATGAGACATCAGTTAGACAAGTCTGCCTTAAGAAGGCTAGCACAAAAGCAACATCGATCGAAAAGGCAAGGCCTCCTGCACCTGGGAGCCTCCTAACTACTCCCCGGTCATCGGCGGTCTCCACGTAGTAGTAGGCATCGACGGTGGCATCGGCTCTGGGCTCCGGCATCTGGTTGCATCAACCGGAAAGAAGAAGAAAGGGGAAAAGGGGCAAAGCAACCGTGAGTACTCATCCAAAGTACTCGCAAGCAAGGATCTACACTACATATGCAACGTTATCAAAGGAAGGCTGTATATGTGGACTGGGCTGCAGAAAAGCCAGGATAGAGGGGAGAACCTAGTCCTATCGAAGACTAGCATCTTCTGGAAACCAGCATCTTGTAGCAACAGGAGGGAGTAGAGTAGCATAAATTAAAGTAGTAGCGTTATCAACCTCGGCCAGAGATCCTTTCTCGACTCCCTGTGAGAAAGCAATCCCAGAGCCATACTATCCAAGTGTCATCACAATCCAATTCTCATCATCATCCAGTTCTCATCACAAGTATCCAGTTCTAGTTGTATCGATCGGGATACAACTCCAAGTGTCCGTTACCGTAGGACAGGCTATCGATAGATGTTTTCTTCCCTGCACGGGTGCACCAACTTACCCACCACGCTCGCTTAACTCCGGCCGGACACACTTTCCTGGGTCATGCCCGACCTCGGCCAAACAATACGCCGCAACCCGACCTAGGCTTAATAGAGAGGCCAGCACGCCGGACTAAACCTATGCTCCCATGGGTCATGGGCCATCTCCCCGAGAATTCCTGCAGGTTGCGTGGGCGGCCGGTGAGCAGACCTAGCTACCTCCTTCAACAAGGCAGGCGCTTACGCAGTCCAACCCGGCCAGCAGCGCCCGATCGTGATGTCTATTAAGCTTGGTGATGCATCTGACCAACGCCCATACTATGCCCACGTGATGGTTAGTGCTATCGGGCCGAGGCCCCTCGGATCAAATATCCAAATCGTAGTGGATTAAGGCAGCGGTAACAAGCGAGACTCACGAAAGATGTTACCCCGTTGCCCCGTCTCGAGGACTTGCGGCAAGGGCTAGGAATGCCCAGCCACGCCTCGTAATTATCTCGCGGGCACCCTCCGAGGTCATCCGTCTCCACATCACTCGCAATTAAGCTCGCGGGTACCCCACATTCGACCCGTCTTTCCAAATAACGAGGTAAAGTCCAAGTATCCGTGTGTCCAAACATCAAGGGAAAAACCGAGGAATCACCCGATGAATTCCACTAGATGTAATCATCAAGGTGAACGTAGAGGAATCACCCCGAGGTTCACACTTGAGGGTTGCATAATGAGTCGTGT
The DNA here is from genome assembly GCA_021605145.1 of Aegilops bicornis. Lineage (NCBI taxonomy): Eukaryota > Viridiplantae > Streptophyta > Magnoliopsida > Poales > Poaceae > Aegilops > Aegilops bicornis. The sequence goes on along the minus strand of CM038674.1, from coordinate 455,217,654 downwards.
CGGAAGTGGTTAAGGAGGAAATCACCCTCGATGACCACGACCGAATGACTACACTCTGAGGTTAACATCGGAAGTCTTGAAGAGGTTCACCCTCGGTACTCGATAGTAACCCAAAGAGTGTTGAGCAACTAAGGGAAAGTGATGTGCGGTGCCGGGCCTGGTCTTCGGTCCCGTTGATCGGGTCTTCAATGATGAAGCGAGCAACAAGGACAAGGTGGGGGTCAGCGATGGATCACTAACCAACCTATACTAAGCAGTTTAGGATAAGCGGGTAGGTAACAATAAGCGAGGTTACAAAAGCGAGGCTATGCATCGAGAATAGGAGCAATCAATAACAGTAGCAAAATCTAATGCAAGCATGAGAGAATGGAATGGACGATATCGGGATGATCAAAGGTGGGGCTTGCACGGTTGCTCACGGCAAGGAGGGTCGTCGTCGGCGTGTCGATCACAGGCGACATCGATCTCGGGGTCTCTAGGAGAGAAGAGGGGAAGAAACAATAAATATAAAGCAAACATAACATCACAAAGCATAACGTGGCAATATGTTGCGCCGGGTGTGACCTAACGTATGGCTACACGATATAGGTGAAGGGGGAATTCAACCGGGAATGTATTCCCGGTTCCGGACCTGTGTTAGACAGATGACCGGAGGAGAAATGTTCCATGTTCAGCATGCTAGAGGCATGTGGCAGATGAACGGACCGTATATTCGGATTCATTGAATTTTTCTGAGCAACTTTCATGTACAAAACTTTTTCATCCGAGCTACGGATTAATTACTATGATTTTACAAAGTTTAAAATGATTTTATATATTCATAGAATTCTTTTATTTTGAAAATAAAACAGCAAAAATACTTTTGTCACCTAGTTCTATTCTAGCCGTAGTGTATGACAGTGGGACCAAAGGGGTTGGGTTGACACAGTCAAATGTTGACTAGTCAACATATGAATAGTGTAGGGGGCCACATGTCATTGACTTAGACTTTTCTGAAAATTTATTTTTCTTTAAGCTAACCCTGGGTCCACATGTCATCTACTATTGGACTAATTAACTAGTACTACTAATTAGACTAACTAACTAAATTAGTCCCTAAACTAGTATTTACTTGCCACGCACACACAGAACACACACTCACGCACACACACACTACTCTGCACAACACCACGGCCATGGCAAAGCAATGAGCAGCAGCAGAGTAAGAGCAGCGGCGGCAACTAAGTAGCAGCAAGGCAGTAGCAAGGGAGCAGCGCAGTGGCACGCAAGGAGCAGTAGCAGTGGACAGCGGGCAACAACATCTGTACGAGCAGTAGCGACAAGGAGCAGCAAGGCAGCGGAGCTGCTGCGGCTGCAAGCAGCAGAGCAGCTGCGGCACGGGAGCTCAGGCGAGGGTGTGGTCGGCTGCGGCCTTGGCGTGGGCTCGGCCAGGCGTGCAGGCGGCGGGGTGTGGGTCGTGGTAGCGCGGTGAGCAGGGCCCAAGCAGGCAGCAGGGCGTACAGCACGAATACGGCCATGGGCGAGCATAAAACGCGACTACGGTGGCGTATCAAAGGGGAAAGGAGGGAATCGACAGAGGAGCTCACCGCGGAGCTTGTGGGCGTGGTCGGGGAGCGCGGGGTGGCGGACACGAAGAACTTCGGCGACGAGATCTCGGCGGCCGTGGGCGAAGACGATGGGGATGGCGAGCGTACGGGGCCTCCCAGCTCGGGATCTACAGTGTAGTTGAAGGAGACGACCGCGGAGAGGCTCCTGGACCTGCTAGCCGGCAACGAGGAGGCCGGTGGTCGCGGGATCGACAAGGTGGCGGTGATGGAAGCGCTCCTCATCGAACAGAGGAAGAGATCGAGTGAGAGGGAGAGCGAGCGAGGGAGAGGGGAAAGTGGGCGCTAGGGTTTGCCAGGGAGCCGACGACGTTCTTATCCACCAGGAGGACCGCAGGATGCCCGACACGACGACGGCAGCAGCCATGGTGGGGTTGGATGCATGCCACGCCATAGCCCCTGTCTCCTCTCTGTACAGAGGAACAGAGGAAGGGGAAAAAGGCCGTGGTGGGCTGGGCGATGTGCCTTTGTGCACTTAGGCCTGCACCACGGTAGATGTTTAGGGCCTTTTCCTTTTTCTTTTTGTTTTCGTTTCTGAGAAGAATTTTGCGAGATAAGTGAGCTGCCAAATGTATTTTGTAAAATGTGAAACTTAGTCACACAGATATAATGCCTTATCCGACCTTTGTCACAAAAAGTTTGGGGCCATCAGGAGTTGTCCAAGCATTTTTAGAAAATGAAAAGGACATCTTAAATAATGATGGACCATATAGTAAATTTCCAGGGGCAATTTGGGAGTTCTAAAAATGTTGGTTTCAACATGACAATTATCCAGGGATTACTTACCATAGGATGAACTATTTTATTTGCATGACAGAAGAAGCAAATATTTGACATGCAATTTAAATTTGAATTTGAAGCAGATTTTGGACAAGTGGCATTTTGGCATGATGATCATGATGACATGACCTTCATTAGGGGAAGATTATTGTAGCAAGATTCTCGGGGCGTTACAAATCTCCTCCACTATAAGAAATCTCGTCCCGAGATTTAAGTGCGGAAGTAAAGAGTAACCGGAGGCGGCCCTTATAGGGTTAACTATCTGGTGAACAATTCAAGGAAAGTGGCAGATGTACCTCTCGAGTTAAAACTTAATAAAACATCAAGAGCAAAATATGAAGGTACAATAGGAAGTTTCAAGCAAATAGACAGACGATCGATACCTGAACAGAGTGTGAGAGGGGGGTTCAGAGCATCGGGAATAGATCATCTCTCGAAAGGTGGCTCGTGACATGATACGAAGCCAAATACAAGAATATTTCGGAATCAAAGATATACAAGAGAGTCAGGTTTCGATCCTGTGGAACTATAGGTTATGGGCCCACCATGTGGGTTAAAAGCAGAAAGGCGCTATCATTTTGCACAGTCATGATGGCAAGGCAGGTCAGAGAATAGCCTGTCAATTATGTTGGCAACAACGTTGGTACCAAGGGCGAGGGACGAAGAGAACCATTTTCCTGCTTTCGTAAGACGAGGCGGACCAATAGGCAAAGTTCTCATCCATCGGTGGCTACCGGAATGTCATCAACAATAGAAACAGGGTTATACTAGACATGGTTGTACCCCGAGGTGTTTGCGTAAGCAGGGAAATATTACTGCTTATATCATATAGATTACCAGAAAGGTTAAACAAAACAATGGAACAGAAAATGTGTTTATACACAAGATTTAGGAGTGTAACTTTTCCCAAGGAAAAGTAGAGCATGATATACATGTTAGATCAACAAGCACATCACCATTTGGATAAAGGGACAAGGTAATTCATGATGTTATCCATACAACGGTGTTTGGAGAATAGAACAAGTAACATTTAGCATTGCGCCAACAATGTTCTTAATGATGTCCGGAGTCATGCTTCGGGATAGCATTGACATGATCATCAGGTAAAGGTCGGACCTAGGGAACACAAAGGATACATCGGGAATTTTTAGAACATCTCATGCAATTCTATCAGGAAAAGATGAGGATATGGCCGATGGGTTCAAAGACAATCCATCGACATATCAAAAGATGTATTTCCAAAATTTGTATAAATAAGTTTATGTTGGGGAGTAGACAAGAATGTTGTCGATGATAACATAAATCATCGAGGGCAAGGATGGTATTGCTCATCACGAATTCAATTGATATCTTTGGAAGAGCTCGGAATGTTGATGATGAGCACAACACAATTGTCGAGAGATTTCAGGAAGATGTAATCGATCGGCGATGACATCAAGTCGAAGGAATGATGAGTGAAAGGTTATTGGAACCACAGTGCGACACAAACTCGAAATCAAGCTTGCTGTTCAAGGCGAAATGATATGACGAGGAAGATCGACGTAGGCTTAGCTCATCGTCGAAAATTCTGTTCCGGGAAGAAGGACCAGGTAGCATAGTTAAAATTAGCTCGACAATGATATAGTTGATCAGGGCTAGGAATGATGTGATGGAGAATCATTCCAATGAGAATTCACAAGAGGTATTGCAATGACACAATATCCTTGAGATAACAGGGGGCAATACTCGAGGTAGATCAGAATAGAGGTTTGACAGATGAAACGATCTGCAGAAGACAAGTATTTTAACTTGTCCGGGAAATGGAATCAAGGACAAAATATGGTCGGAACCACGATTGCAAAGAATCAATTTACAGATGCAAGATGAGCTTATACCAAGGGAACATTTGATTATAAGAGAAGCTTCCATGATAAGATCTACATCGTGTCTATGGGCATGAACACAAAGTTCAAGGTCGACTCCCACTTCTTCAATGCATATCATTTCATTTACTTCTCGCTTTTCGTAGAAATGGTATTGTAGAGGATTTATCTGGCGAAGTACCAGAAGAGTAAGACTCACATCTCTTTTGAGTTCACATGGGTTAGGGAAGGCATAGGTTCAACCCATAGGGGTATCTTAGGAACATTTACAACTAACTTCAGGATTAAGATATACCATTTCGAAAGCGAGAGCATGGTTGACAAAAGCAGATGATAGAATTTACCAAAGGCATTATGTGTCAGGGCAAAACTCACAAGTTTAATGAATATGAAGGACATTGTCGGATAATAATCCAACCAAGGATATGGCGGTCCATAAAAGATCTGATGTGAGTATCGATACTCACCCAGAAGAAGAAAGAATGCAAAGGCATCGGGTTATAGATATAGCTGGATAACTTCAAAGCTTAAATACAAAGGAATTACGATTTTCAAATCAGAAGATCTGAAGCAGAGGCTCTGATCAAAATATAATTGAGTTGAATCGATATAGATCGACAATCAATCAAAGTTTGATTTGACAAGAACAAGCTCATGTTTGGAGTGACGTCTGAGCCGAAAGGATGAATGCTAGGATCTGATTGAGGATTACGAGCATTCGCAACGTATTGGATCAAGGGACTCGAAACGATAGTGACAGAGGATGTCAACGAAGATTACTAGAATTATGGAATTAACCATAATGCAAGCAAACAAGAATTTCAACAACAATAGGCTCTTTGAGGATTTTGGGAAGATCGAATAGTATTACAAAGACTTTTGTGAAACATAAGAACAAGCGGGGAAAAGCAAATCCTCAATAGGTGTGAGGATTAATTTGTCGGTGTGTTCAAAGCGACAAGGATATCTGATTAGTCAAAGGGGCTTATCGGTGGTAGGGAATTGCAAACGCGATGAGCACAAGTTATCGGGATAACATCGGAGAGTATCTTCGGAATCTTCTGGTGCAGCAGGCGATCATCTGTAATAAGGGGCTCTCCGGGAGGAAGTAGTTACGGGATCCTAATGTTAGAGTTAGCAAAATCGTTTAACCCAAATGGAAGAGAGATCAGAGTCCCAGAGTATATACGAGGAATAAAAGATCCTAATACCACCCAATTGGCGACGTGGGCCCGTAAGCCACACAACCAAGTTAGTAAAACAATTTTGGACGACTAGACTCAACTTCGCCCAAGGAGTTGGAAAGGGGGCTACCTACAGGCAGTCGGCTCTGATACCAACTTGTGACGCCCTCGGTTCAATCATACACTAATCATACACGCAAATGTGTACGATCAAGATCAAGGACTCACGGGAAGATATCACAACACAACTCTAGACACAAATTAAAATAATACAAGCTTTATGTTACAAGCCAGGGGCCTCGAGGGCTCGAATACATAAGCTCGAAAACACAAGAGTCAGCAAAAGCAACAATATATGAGTACATACATCAGTTAGACAAGTCTGCCTTAAGAAGGCTAGCACAAAAGCAACATCGATCGAAAAGGCAAGGCCTCCTGCCTGGGACCTCCTAACTACTCCTGGTCATCGGAGGTCTCCACGTAGTAGTAGGCATCAACGGTGGCATCTGGCTCCTGGGCTCCGACATCTGGTTGCATCAACCGGAAAGAAGAAGAAAGGGGGAAAAGGGGGCAAAGCAACCGTGAGTACTCATCCAAAGTACTCGCAAGCAAGGATCTACACTACATATGCAACGTTATCAAAGGAAGGCTGTATATGTGGACTGGGCTGCAGAAAAGCCAGGATAGAGGGGAGAACCTAGTCCTATCGAAGACTAGCATCTTCTGGAAACCACCATCTTGCAGCAACAGGAGGGAGTAGAGTAGCATAAAGTAAAGTAGTAGCGTTATCAACCTCGGCCAGAGATCCTTTCTCGACTCCTGCGAGAAAGCAATCCCAGAGCCATACTATCCAAGTGTCATCACAATCCAATTCTCATCATCATCCAGTTCTCATCACAAGTATCCAGTTCTAGTTGTATCGATCGGGATACAACTCCAAGTGTTTGTTACCGTAGGACAGGCTATCGATAGATGTTTTCTTCCCTGCAGGGGTGCACCAACTTACCCACCACGCTCGCTTAACTCCGGCCGGACACACTTTCCTGGGTCATGCCCGGCCTCGGCCAAACAATACGCCGCAACCCGACCTAGGCTTAATAGAGAGGCCAGCATGCCGGACTAAACCTATGCCCCCAGGGGTCAAGGGCCATCTCCCCGGGAACTCCTGCATGTTGCGTGGGCGGCCGGTGAGCAGACCTAGCTACCTCCTTCAACAAGGCAGGCGCCACGCAGTCCAACCCGCCGCCCGATCGCCGACGTTTATTAAGCTTCGGCTGATGCATACGACGCAGAACGCCCATACTATGCCCACGTGATGGTTAGTGCTATCAGGCCCCTCGGATCAAATATCCAAATCGTAGTGGATTAGGAACGTGGGGTAACAAGCAGAGACTCACGAAAGATGTGACCCCGTTGCCCCGTCTCGAGGACTTGTGGCAAGGGCTAGGAATGCCCGGCCACGCCTCGTAATTATCTCGCGGGCACCCTCCAGGTCAACCCGTCTTCACATCACTCGCAATTAAGCTCGCGCGGGTACCCCTCAGGGTCGACCCGTCTTTCCAAGTAACAGGGGTAAAGTCCAAGTATCCGTGTGTCCAAACATCAAGGGAAAACCCGAGGAATCACCCCCGATGAATTCCACTAGATGTAATCATCAAGGTGAACGTAAGAGGAATCATCCCTGCGGTTCACACTTGAGGGGTTGCCTGACAGTCGTGTCGGAAGTGGTTAAGGAGGAAATCACCCTCGATGACCACGACCGAATGACTACACTACAGGGTTAACATCAGAAGTGCTGAAGAGGTTCACCCTCGGTACTCGATAGTAACCCAGTAGTGTTGAGCAACTAAGGGGAAAGTGATGTGCGGTGCCGGGGCCTGGTCTTCGGTCCCGTTGATCGGGTCTTCAATGATGAAGCAGGGGCAACAAGGACAAGGTGGGGGTCACTGATGGATCACTAACCAACCTATACTAAGCAGTTTAGGATAAGCAGGTAGGTAACAACAAGCAGGTTACAAAAGCAGGCTATGCATCAGAATAGGAGCAATCAATAACAGTAGCAAAATCTAATGCAAGCATGAGAGAATGGAATGGGCGATATTGGGATGATCAAAGGTGGGGCTTGCCTGGTTGCTCTGGCAAGGAGAATTAAATGCGTCGGCGTAGTCGATCACGAAGTGACATCGGTCTCGGGTCTACCGGAGAGAAGAGGGGAAGAAACAATAAATATAAAGCAAACATAACATCACAAAGCATAACGTAGCAATATGTTGTGCCGGTGTGACCTAACGTATGGCTACACGATATAGGTGAAGGGAATTCAACCGAATGTATTCCGGTTCGGACTAATGTTAGACAGATGACCGGAGGGGAAATGTTCCATGTTCAGCATGCTAGAGGCATGTGACAGATGAACGGACCGCATATTCGGATTCGTTGAATTTTTCTGAGCAACTTTCATGTACAAAACTTTTTCATCCGAGCTACGGATTAATTACTATGATTTTACAAAGTTTAAAATGATTTTATATATTCATAGAATTCTTTTATTTTGAAAATAAAACATCAAAAATACTTTTGTCACCTAGTTCTATTCTAGCCGTAGTGTATGACAGTGGGACCAAAGGGGTTGGGTTGACACAGTCAAATGTTGACTAGTCAACATATGAATAGTGTAGGGGGCCACATGTCATTGACTTAGACTTTTCTGAAAATTTATTTTTCTTTAAGCTAACCCTGGGTCCACATGTCATCTACTATTGGACTAATTAACTAGTACTACTAAATTAGTCCCTAAACTAGTATTTGCGCCGGCCACGCATACACAGAACACACACTACTCTGCACAACACCACGGCCATGACAAAGCAATGAGCAGCAGCAGAGTAAGAGCAGCGGCGGCAACTAAGTAGCAGCAAGGCAGTAGCAAGGGAGCAAGCAATGCACGCAAGGAGCGAGCAGGCACAGCGGCAACAACATCTGTCTGACGAGCAGCAGCGATGGGGAGCAAGAAGCGGAGACTCTGCGGCCGCAAGCAGCAGAGCAGCGGCACGGGAGCTCAGCGGCGCGGCGGTCGGGTGGCGGAGCGCGTGGGCTCGGCCGGGCGCGCACGGGCAGCCGGGTGTGGGTCGCGCGGTGAGCAGGGCGCAAGCAGCAGAAGCGCTGCTGACAGCACGGGTACGGCCATGGACGAGCATAAGGCGACGACTACGGTGACGTATCGAAGGGGGAAAGGAGGGGAATCGACAGAGGAGCTCACCGCGGAGCTTGTGGACGTGGTCAGGGAGCGCGGGGTGGCCGGACACGAAGAACTCGACGACGAGATGCGGCGGCCGTGGGCGAAGACGACGGCGATGGCGAGCGTACGGGGCCTCCCAGCTCGGGTTCTTCAGTGTAGTTGAAGGAGACGACCGCGGAGAGGCTCCTGGACCTGCTAGCCGGCAACGAGGAGGCCGGTGGTCGCGGGATCGACAAGGTGGCGGTGATGGAAGCGCTCCTCATCGAACAAAGGAAGAGATCGAGTGAGAGGGAGAGCGAGCGAGGGAGAGGGGAAAGTGGGCGCTAGGGTTCGCCAGGGAGCCGACGACGTTCTTATCCACCAGGAGGACCGCGGGATGCCCGACACGGCAGCGGCAGCAGCCATGGTGGGGGTGGATGCATGCCACGCCATGGCCCCTGTCTCCTCTCTGTACAGAGGAACAGAGGAAGGGGAAAAAGGCCGTGGTGGGCTGGGCGATGTGCACTGTGCACTTAGGCCCAGACCACGGTAGATGTTTAGGGCCTTTTCCTTTTTCTTTTCTGTTTTCGTTTCTGAGAAGAATTTTGCGAGATAAGTGAGCTGCCAAATGTATTTTGTAAAATGTGAAACTTAGTCACACAGATATAATGCCTTATCCGACCTTTGTCACAAAAAGTTTGGGGCCATCAGGAGTTGTCCAAGCATTTTTAGAAAATGAAAAGGACATATTAAATAATGATGGATCAGATAGTAAATTTCCAGGGGCAATTTGGGAGTTCCAAAAATGTTGGTTTCAACATGACAATTATCCAGGGATTATTTACCATAGGATGAACTATTTTATTTGCATGACAGAAGAAGCAAATATTTGACATGCAATTTAAATTTGAATTTGAAGTAGATTTTGGACAAGTGGCATTTTGGCATGATGATCATGATGACATGACCTTCATTAGGGGAAGATTATTATAGCAAGATTCTCGGGGCGTTACATATGGTTAAGACATGATGTGATAAAATTTATTGTATGAGATGATCATGTTTTGTAAGATATCTGACAACCGACAGGAGCCTTATGGTTGTCTCTTTATTGTATGAAATGCAAGGGCCATGTAATTGCTTTAGTTTATCACTATGCGTTAGCGATAGTTGTAGAAGCAATAGTTGGCGAGACGACCACGACGCTACGATGGAGATCAAGGTGTCGAGCCGGTGACGATGGAGATCATGACGATGCTTTGGAGATGGAGATCAAAAGAACAAGATGATGATGGCCATATTATGTCACATATTTTGATTGCATGTGATGTTTATCTTATTTACATCTTATTTTGCTTAATAAGGCGGGTATGATTATAATATGATCCCTTCACTAAATTTCAAGGTAGAAGTGTTCTCCTTGAGTATGCACCATTGCTACAATTCTTCGTTTCAAGACACCATGTGATGATCAGGTGTAATAGACTCTACGTTCACATACAGCGGGTGCAAGACAATTTTGCACATGTAGAATACTCGGGTTAAACTTGACGAGCCTGGCATGTACAGACATGGCCTCGGAACTGGAGACCGAATGGTCGAACGTGAATCATATAGTAGATATGAGCAACATAGAGATGTTCACCTTTGATGACTACTCCATCTCACGTGATGATCAGACATGGTTTAGTTGATTTGGATCACGTATCATTTAGATGACTTGAGGGATGTCTATCTAAGTGGGAGTTCTTAAGTAATTTGATTAATTGAACTTAATTTATCATAAACTTAGTCCTGATAGTATTTGCAAATTATGTTGTAGATCAATAGCTCGCGTTGTAGCTCCTCTATGTTTTTGATATATTCCTAGAGAAAACTAAGTTGAAAGATGATAGTAGCAATGATGCGGACTGGGTCCATGATCTGAGGATTATCCTCATTGCTGCATAGAAGAATTATGTCCTTGATGCACCGCTAGGTGACAGACCTATTGCAGGAGCAGATGCAGACATTATGAATGTTTGACAAGCTCGATATGATGACTACTTAATAGTTTAGTGCGCCATGCTTAACGGCTTAGAACCGGGACTTCAAAAATGTTTTGAACGCCACAGAGCTTATGATATGTTCGAAGAGTTAAAATTGGTATTGCAGACTCATGCCCATGCCAAGAGGTATGAGACCTCTGACAAGTACTTTGCATACAAGATGGAGGAGAATAGCTCAGCCAGTGAGCATGTACTCAGAATGTACTACAATCGCTTGAATCAACTGGGAGTTAATCTTCCAGATAAGATAGTGATTGACAGAGTTCTCTAGTCACTATCACCAAGCTACTAGAACTTCGTGATGAACTATAATGTGCAAGGGATGACGAAAAAGATTCCCAAGCTCTTCGCGGTGCTGAAATAGGCGATGGTAGAAATCAAGAAAGAGCATCATGTGTTGATGGTTAACAAGACCACTAGTTTCAGGAAAAAGGGGCAAAGGAAAAGAAAGGGAACTTCAAGAAGAATGGCAAGCAAGTTGCCACTCCCGTGAAGAAGGCTAAACTAGACCTAAGCTTGAAAATGAGTGCTTCTGCTGCAAAGGAAATCGTCACTAGAAACGGAACTGCCCCAAATACTTGGCGGATAAGAAGGATGGCAAAGTGAACAAAGGTATATTTGATATACATGATATTAATCTGTACTTTAATAGTATTCATAGTAACCCCAGGGTATTTGATACCAGTTCAGTTGTTAAGATTAGTAACTCGAAACAGGAGTTGCAAAATGAACAGAGACTAGTCAAGGGCGAGGTGACGATGTCTGTTGGAAATTATTCCAAGGTTTATAAGATCACCATTTCACACTCCCTCTACCTTCGGGATTAATGTTGGAACTAAATAAATGTTATTTGGTGTTTGCGTTAAGCATGAATATGATTGGATCATGTTTATTGCGATACGATTATTCATTTAGGTCAGAGAATAATTGTTGTTCTGTTTACATGAATAAAACCTTATATGGTCATACACCCAATGTAAATGGTTTATTGAATCTCGATTGTAGTAATACACATATTCATAATATTGATGCTAAAAGATGCCAAATTGATAATGATAGTGCAACATACTTGTAGCATTGCCGTTTTGGTCATATTGGTGTAAAGCGCATGAAGAAACTCCATGCAGATGGACTTTTGGAATCACTTGATTATGAATCATTTGATACTTGCGAATCATGCCTCATAGGCAAGATGACTAAAACTCTGTTCTCCGGAACAATGGAGCGAGCTGATGACTTATTGGATATAATACATATCAATGTATACGGTCCGATGAGTATTGAAGGACGCGACGGGTATCATTATTTTCTGACCTCCACAGATGATTTGAGTAGATATGGGTATATCGACTTAATGAAACACAAGTCTGAAGCATTTGAAAAGTTCAAAGAATTTCAGAGTGAAGTGGAGAATCATCCTAACAAGAAAATAAAAGTTTCTACGAGCTGGTCGCGGAGGCGAATATTTGAGTTACGATTTTGGCCTTCATTTAAAACAATGTGGAATAGTTTCACAACTCACGCCACCTGGAACACCACAATATAATGGTGTGTCCGAACGTCGTAACCATACTTTATTAGATATGGTGCGATCTATGATGTCTCTTACCGATTTACCACTATCGTTTTGGGGTTATGCATTAGAGACAGTTGCATTCATATTAAATAGGGCACCGTCTAAATCCGTTGAGACGACACCATATGAAATGTGGTTTGGCAAGAACCCTAAGCCGTCGTTTCTTAAAGTTTGGTGTTGCGATGCTTATGTTAAAAAGCTTCAGCCTGATAAGCTCGAACCCAAATTGGAGAAGTGCGTCTTCATAGGATACCCTAAAGAAACTGTGGGTACACCTTCTACCACAAATCAGAAGGCAAGATCTTTGTTTCTAAGAATGGATTCTTTCTAGAGAAGGAGTTTATCTCGAAATAAGTGAGTGGGAGGAAAGTGGAACTTGATGAGGTAATTGTACCTTCTCTCGAATTGGAAGGTAGCTCATCACAGAAAATCGTTCTCGTGTTGTCTACACCAACTAAAGAGGAAGCTAATGATAATGATCATGAAACTTCAGATCAAGTTACTACTAAACCTCGTAGGTCAATCAGAGCATGATCCGCACCAGACTGGTATGGTAATCTTGTTCTGAAAGTCATGTTACTAGACCATGATGAACCTATGAACTATGAAGAAGCTATGATGAGCCAGGATTCCGATAAATGGCTTAAGGCCATGAAATCTGAGATAGGATCCATGTATGAGAACAAAGTGTGGACTTTGGTGGAGTTGCCCAATGATTGGCAAGCCATTGAGAATAAATGGATCTTCAAGAGGAATACAGATGCTGATGATAGTGTTACTATCTACAAAGCTCGACTTGTCACAAAAGTGTTTTCGACAAGTTCAAGGAGTTGACTACGATGAGACTTTCTCACTCGTAGCGATGCTTAAGTCTGTTCGAATCATGTTAGCAATTGCCACATTTTATGATTATGAAATCTGGCAAATGGATGTCAAAACTGCATTCCTTAATGGATTTATTAAATAAGAATTGTATATGATGCAACCAGAAGGTTTTGTCGATCCTAAAGGTGCTAACAAAGTGTGCAAGATCCAGCGATCCATCTATGGACTGGTGCAAGCATCTCGGAGTTGGAATATACGCTTTGATGAGGTGATCAAAGCATATGGTTTTATCTGAGACTTAAGGTGAAGCCTGTATTTACAAGAAAGTGAGTGGGAGCTCTATAGCATTTCTGATATTATATGTGGATGACATATTGTTGATTGGAAATGATATATAATTTTTGGATAGCATAAAAGGATACTTGAATAAGAATTTTTCAGTGAAAGACCTTGGTAAAGCTACTTATATATTGGGCATCAAGATCTATAGGGATAGATCAAGATGCTTAATAGGACTTTCACAAAGCACATACCTTGACAAGATTTTGAAGAACTTCAAAATGGATCAGTCAAAGAAAATGTTCTTGTCTTTATTGCAAGGCATGAAGTTGAGTAAGACTCAAAACCCGACCATGACAGAAGATAGAGGGAGAATTAAAGTCATTCCCTGTGCCTCAACCATAGGTTCTATAAAGTATGCTATGCTGTGTACCAGACCTATTGTGTACCTTGCCATGAGTTTGACAAGGGGGTACAATAGTGATCCAGGAGTAGATCACTGGACATCGGTCAAAACTATCCTTAGGTACCTAAAGAGGACTAAGGAAATGTTTCTCGGTTATGGAGGTGACAATGGTTCGTCGTAAAGGGTTATGTCGATGCAAGCTTTGACACTAATCCAGATGACTCCGAGTCTCAATCTGGATACATATTGAAAGTGGGAGCAATTAGCTAGAGTAGCTCCATGCAGAGTATTATAGACATAGAAATTTGCAAAATACATACGGAATTGAATGTGGCAGACCCGTTGACTAAACCTCTCTCACAAGCAAAACATGATCAGACCTTAGTACTCTTTAGGTATTAATCGCATGGCGATGTGATCTAGATTATTGACTCTAGTGAACTCTTTGGGTGTTGGTCACATGGCGATGTGAACTATTGGTGTTAAATCACATGGCGATGTGAACTAGATTATTGACTCTAGTGCAAGTGGGAGACTGAAGGAAATATGCCCTAGAGGCAATAATAAAGTTGTTATTTTATATTTCCTTATATCATGATAAATGTTCATTATTCATGCTAGAACTGTATTAACCGGAAACTTGATAGATACATAGACAAAACACCATGTCCCTAGTAAGCCTCTACTAGACTAGCTCCTTAATCAAAGATGGTTAAGTTTCCTAACCATAGACATGTGTTGTCATTTGATGAACGGGATCACATAATTAGGAGAATTATGTGATGGACAAGACCCACCCATTAGCTTAGCATATTGATCGTTCAGTTTTGTTGGTATTGCTTTCTTCATGTCATATACATATTCCTTTGACTATGAGATTATGCAACTCCCCTACACCAGAGGAATATCTTGTGTGCTACCAAACGTCACAACGTAACTGGGTGATTATAAAGATGCTCTACAGGTATCTTCGAAGTTGTTTGTTGGGTTGGCATAGATTGAGATTAGGATTTGTCCCTCCGAGTATCGGAGAGGTATCTTTGGCCCCTCTCGGTAATGCACATCATAAGAAGCCTTGCAAGCAAAGTGACTAATGAGTTAGTTGCGGGATGATGTATTATGGAACGAGTAAAGAGACTTGCCGGTAACGAGATTGAACTAGGTATGAAGATACCGATGATCGAATCTCGGGCAAGTAACATACCGATGGACAAAGGGAATTATGTATATTGTCATAAGGTTCGACCGATAAATATCTTCGTAGAATATGTAGGAGCCAATATAGGCATCCAGGTTCCGCTATTGGTTATTGACCAGAGAGGTGTCTCAGTCATGTCTACATAGTTCTCGAACCCGTAGGGTCCGCACACTTAACGTTCGTTGACGGTATAGTATTATATGAGTTATGTATGTTGGTGATCGAATATTGTTCGGAGTCGCGGATGTGATCACGGACATGACAAGGAGCTCCGGAATGGTTCGGAGATAAAGATTGATATATGGGACAATAGCATTCGGTCTCCGGAAGGGTTCCGGAATTCACCGGAAGGGGTTCCAGATGTTTCCCGAAATGTTTGGGTATGAGAACACTTTATTTGGGCCAAAGGGGAAAGCCCACGAGGTTTATGGAAAGCGCAAAAGGAAGTTTTGCGGAGTCCAGGGGCCAGACCCTGGCGTCTGGGTCCAGACGCTGGGAACCCTGGCGTTTGGTCCTGGAGTCCGAGAAGGACTCTTGCCTTGCGGGCAAAACCTACTTTGAGGAGGCTTTTACTCCAAGTTTCTACCCCAGGGCTCAACATATAAATAGAGGGGCAGGTCTAGCACCCAAGATACATCAAGATTCACCAAGCCATGTGCCGGTAACCCCATCCCCTCTTGTTTATCTTCTGTCTAGTTTCTGTAGTGCTTGGCGAAGCCCTGCGGAGATTGTTCTTCATCACCAACCGTCACCATGCTGTCGTGCTGCTGGAACACATCTACTACTTCGCCCGACTTGATGGATCAAGAAGGGGAGGACATCATCGAGCTGAACGTGTGCTGAACACGGAGGTGCCGTACGTTCGGTACTTGATTGGGACGGATCATGAAGGTGTATGACTACATCAAACGTGTTGATAAACGCTTTCGCTTTGCGATCTTCAAGGGTATGAAGATTGTCTCCCCTCTCATTGCTATGCATCTCCTAGATAGATCTCGCGTGAGCGTAGGATTTTTTTTGAAATTGCGTGCTACGTTTACCAACACCGCGTCCGGCACCTAGTCTAGTCTTCTTGTCTTCCCACCAGCGCGAAGCATGGGGCTGATACGTCTCCAACGTATCTATAATTTTTTATTGTTCCATGCTGTTATATTATCAATTTTGGATGTTTTATAATCATTTTATACTCCTTTTATACCATTTTTGGTACTAACCTATTGACATAGTGCCAAGTGCGACTTGCTGTTTTTTTGCATGTTTTTACTTCGCAGGAAATCAATGCCAAACGGAGTCCAAACGCAACGAAACTTTTTGGAGATTTTTTTGGATCAGAAGACATCCAGTGGGCCGAAGAAGCGCCTGGGGCGGATGCTCCGAGGGGAGCACAACCCACCAGGGCACGCAAGGAGGCCCATGCGCGCCCTGGTGGGTTGTGCGCACCTCGGGTGCCCCCTAAACCGACTCTTTGCTCTATAAATACCCAATATTCCAGAAACCCTAGGGGAGTCGACGGAAATCAATTCCAGCCTCCGCAGGGTCCAGAACCACTAGATCCAATCTAGACACCATCACGGAGGGGTTCACCACTTCCATTGGTGCCTCTCCGATGATGCATGAGTAGTCCTTTGTAGACCTTTGGGTCCGTAGTTAGTAGCTAGATGGCTTCCTCTCCCTCTATTGATTATCAATACAATGGTCTCTTGGAGATCCATATGATGTAACTCTTTTTACAGTGTGTTTGTTGGGATCGGGTGAACTTTGAGTTTATGATCAGATCTATCTTTTTATATCCATGAAAGTTATTTGAGTTTCTTTGATCTCTTATATGCATGATTGCTTATAGCCTCGTATTTCTTCTCCTATATTTGGGTTTTTTGGCTAACTTGATCTATTTATCTTGCAATGGGAAGAGGTGCTTTGTAGTGGGTTTGATCTTATAGTGCTTGATCCCAGTGACAGAAAGGGAACCGACATGTATGTATCGTAGCTACTAAGGATAAAATGATGGGGTCTATTTCTACATAAATAAATCTTTTCTACATCATGTCATCGTTCTTATTGCATTACTCCGTTTCTCCATGAACTTAATACACTAGATGGATGCTGGATAGCGGTCGATGTGTGGAGTAATAGTAGTAGATGCAGGTAGGAGTCGGTCTACTAATCTTGGACGTGATGCCTATATAATGATCATTTCCTGGATATCATCATGATTATTTTAAGTTCTATCAATTGCCCAACAGTAATTTGTTTACCCACCATTTTCTATTTTTCTCGAGAGAAGCCACTAGTGAAGTCTACGCCCCCCGGGTCTCTTTCTCATATTATTTGCCTTTGCGATCCATTTTCCTTCGCTTTTATTTTTAGATCTATTAAACAAAAAATACAAAAATACCTTGCTGCAATTTATTCTTATTTATTTTATTTAGCGTTCGATCTATCAATCCACTACAATTTATTCACGTCTGTTTGCCTATCGTGGGGCACCGCTACCCGAAAGGGATTGACAACCCCTTTTACACGCCGGGTTGCGAGTATTTGTTATTTGTGTGCAGGTGCTGTTTACGTTGTGTTGCTTGGTTCTCCTACTGGTCCGACAACCTCGATCTCATAACTGAGGGAAATACCTACCGCCGATGTGCTGCATCATCCCTTCCTCTCTGGGGAAATACCGACGTAGCTTCAAGCAGCATCAAAAGGAATTTCTGGTGCCGTTGTCGGGGAGGATCTTCAACATATACCAGGTTCCTAATCACAAATCTCATCTCCTTGCAATTTACATTATTTGCCATTTGCCTCTGATTTTCCTCCCCCCCACTTCACAAAAATTTGCCGTTTTATTCGCCCTCTTTTCCGTTCGCCGTTTTCTTGCCGGATCTGTTTTCGCATGCGTTCTTGTTTGCATAGTTATGATGCCTCAAAGAAAATATTATGATGTTCCTTACCCCAATATTTTGCTTGAAATTGAGAAAAGTACTAAGGAATATATGACTACACAATTTGAGCAAAATAAGTATTTTACGGAAGAACTTAAGGAGCACTCCGTCGTGCTTGATGCTATAACAAAACAACTTGATGATATTAGTAGAGAAGTTTGCAATCTCCAATCTATGTATGCTTTTGCCGAAATTTTGCTAGGAAAAATATCCGACGCACAAGCTACCCTAGTAAATCAAATGGCCGCTAAATCAAAATCGTTAGAAGATAAAAATGAAGATCTTAAAATGATTGGTGTTTCTATTCCTTGTTTAGTAAAGTTAAGATTGATGAAAAATGGATTGGAGAAGAGTCAACTTTAGTTAGAAGGTGTCCGATATTTCGGAGGATGAAAATCTTGTTGAGAAAATTGATAAAAGTGGGTTTGAAGAGGTCAAGACTTTAACTAGTGATGTGCCCACTCTTTTGGATTACAAAGACTTTAATTATGATAGTTGCTCTTTGATTGATTGTGTTTCTTTGTTGCAATCCATGATAAATTCACCCCAGGCTTATGAACAAAATAAAGCTTTTACTAAGCATATTGTTGATGCTATGATGAAAGCTTTAGAAGAAAAGTTGGAATTAGAAGTTTCAATTCCTAGAAAATTGCATGATGAATGGTAACCTACTATCAGATTCAAGATTAAAAATTATGAGTGTTTTGCTTTATGTGACTTGGGTGCTAGTGTTTCTACAATTCGGAAATCTTTATGTGATGTGCTTGGTCTTACCGATCTTGAAGAATGCTCTTTAAATTTGCACTTGGCGGATTCTACTATTTAAAAGCCTATGGGAAGAATTAACGATGTTCTTATCCTTGCAAATAGGAATTATGCGCCCATAGATTTTATTGTTCTTGATATTGATTGCAATCCGTCTTGCCCAATTATTCTTGGTAGACCGTTTTTACGCACTATTGGTGCCATGATTGATATGAAAGAAGGCAATATTAAGTTCCAAGTTCCTTTGAGGAAAGGCATGGAACACTTCCCTAGAACAATAATTAGGCCACCTTATGAATCAATCATGAGGGCATCTTATGGATCTCGAAACAAAGATGACAAAACTTAGATCCTTGCTTTATGACTAGCTAGGGGCATGAAACTATAGCGCTTGTTGGGAGGCAACCCAATGAAAAAAATTAATTTTTGCTTTTTGCTTTATTTCTTGAGTGTTAGCACAATTATGCTACTGTCATCATTGTGTTTTTTGTGTTCTAATTAGTTTTTGTGCCAAGTAAAGCCTTTAGGATCTTCTTGGAACTTTTGCACTCACGAAAACAATTCTTATTTTTAACCAGAGTGTGTTAAAATACCAATTATTTTTGCAGAAGATTAATATACAAATTTCTCAGGTCATACTAATTTTGCAGAATTTTTGGAGTTTTATAAGTATTAGAAATATTCAGATTTCTACAGACTGTTCTGTTTTTGACAGATTCTGTTTTCTTTGCGTTGTGTGCTTGTTTTGATGATTCTATGGTTTTCTTTGATGAGTTTTTGCCATAGAAAAGTTGGAATACAGTAGATATAATGCAATAATAAAATATTAATAGGTTGCAACAGTACTTATAGTAGTGATTTATTTTCTTATACTAACGAATCTCATGAAGGTTTTGTTGAGTTTTGTGTGATTGAAGTTTTCAAGTTTTGGGATATCTTACGATGGATGAAGGAATAATGAGTAAGAAGAGCCTAAGCTTGGGGATGCCCCGGCATCCCAAGCTATTTTCCAAAAAGATCAAGCAACTAAGCTTGGGGATGCCCCGAGTGGCATCCCCTCTTTCTTCTAACGACCATCGGTATTTTACTCGAAACTATATTTTTATCCGTCACACACTATGTGTTTTGCTTGGAGCGTATTGTATGATATGATTCTTTGCTTGTTTTATTTTGTGTTTTAAGTCTTGATTCCTTGCTGGACACACCTATTTGAGAGAGCCAAAATTATGCCATGACTTGCTAGAATTGCTCTCTATGCTTCACTTAAATTTTTATGAGCTATGGACTTGCTCTAGTGATTCACTTATATCTTTTTGAGCAAGGTGTGATTTAGTATTTTTGAAGAAATGCTCTCTTCCTTCACTTAGATTTATTTGAGAGTTAGTAAAATTTTCAAGAAATTCTCTCTTGCTTCACTTAAATTAATTTGAGAGAAAGAAATATTATGCTCATGATCTTCACTTATATTTGTATGAGCTTATCAAAAGCAACACATGAAAGTTAGTCCCAAAGTGATAGATAGCCAAGAAGGATATAATAAAAACTTTCATGAAGATCATTGGACAAAATAAACTTGATTCTTAGTAATAGTTTTGAGATATGATGATGTGATATGTGAGTCATGTTGATGAGTAATTATTCTTTAGTAAGAATATTGGTGTTAAGGTTTGTGATTCCCTATGCAAGCACGAAAGTCAATAGTCATGCAATGAAATTATATCCTACCTGTGGTGCATTATTCGGTGTTAATTATGCTTAATGCTCGCTTATGAGATTATTCGTTTCTTGGTTGGTCACTTCTCAATCTTTTGCTACGCTGGTACATGCCGGTGTTATACAAACGGTTTTTAACCCCTTTCCGCAACGACATTTGGGACCGTCGCCAAGTGAGTGTGGGCGATAGGGTGTCCTTCCCACACGACCCAGAAATCGTCGGGGATATGGAGCAATGATTCAGAGACCTTCCAAAATGTAATCATGTGCGATGCAGCACATACTTCTTTCGCACGTGTGGTATCGGTGATTGAACGTTTCTAATGATAGAGTGAAACCATACGGTCTGTCGTAATGAACCGTTTGGGAAACAGTATGTAGGGCACACGAGCCAACATATGAACTGTGCAGAAAACTCGTGTGCCCGACTGGGATAAAAATATCGTGTAACCTGTCTGCCATGCAAGACTCCATCGCACACATTTCCCAACAATTACCGTCTACATTAATGTTCTATCAAAAATGGTTCAGGAGCCCCTTTGCACACATACAAGTACTGCAGACCGTTTGTGATTTGTTGTGTATCACTGACGGTTGCCGCAAGAGTGACGTGTTCTTTTCCTTTGGGATCCCACACGTTTCCCAAAAAAATTATGACTGGGATTGTATTTTACATTGGGCACGGTTTACTCCGAGTTCTTATGTGTGATAACGCGATATCACAAAAGGTTTGGGAGGCCCTACGCACACGTAGTAGCACTGGAAATCGTTTGTGATCTGCTGTGTATCACCGATGGTTCCGCTATGATTGACGTATGCTTTCGGGTGTGGATCACACACAATCATTTAGTTGAACCGTGTGCGGAGCAATTGCCAGGTTAAGACAAAAATATCCCATGCAAAATGCCAATTCGCCACAATATTCAATTGAACAAATAAACAAAATATCACATTTTGAATCGGCACGCAAAAAGCAAATTCGCCACAATATTCAATAGAACAAATAAACAAAAATATCCCATATTGAATCAACACACAAAAAGAAAATTCGCCATAATATTCAATTGAACAAATAGTGTCCAGAGGAAGAACATTCATTAGATTTCGCAACAATTGCAATTGAACATATGGTAGCTAAATTCCAATGATTTATCCACACATATATGCATTACATAATTAATCATAGTGTACGAAATATGAAGACCTCATCAGATGGAAAACAATGGATCCATGCGTATATGTTTAGCAGCCAACTCTTACTCAATGTTTTAGGAGAAGGCGTGCTGAAATCTTCATTATCACCAGTGGGATTGATGTAGTGATCCAGGAAGAAGTGCTGATAAATCTCTGAACCATCAGCAATTCGCCAGCCGGGAGCGGTTCATGGGTCCTCGATTTTAAGATGAGCTACATTATTTTTAAGATCAGAATGTTCCATATGAGTGGAGTAGAAGATATTAATTAAGATAGACTTACTGGTACTAATTCGCGAGGATCGTCACAACTATCAGCAGATTTGCAGATGGAGATTATGTAATACGCAAACATAGTATCCACAAAGGTTGGTCCCTGCTTCTTGCTGAGGACACTGAAATTTTTTGTACAAAATTAGTCATGTATTTGTCCTGTTAGGAACAACCTAACCGGTGTTAGATGTATTATTTTTTCTTTGTACAAAATAGAAAGAAGTTCGTTTAGAAGCTTGAACATTTGACTAGCGTAAGAAAAGGTATTTGTAGACCGTTGGATAAATTTTCCAAAAATAACGGATTTCGGTGTGTTACCGAAGAAACGATCTCGTGCTGCAAAGGTAGTTCCCTCTTGAACATGTTTCCTGGTTTAGTTTTCCACAATGCGAGCACACTGCAAATGATGATGAATTTTGACAACATCAATTATTGAACCAGATATGAATGCAAATTAATTTCAACATCATAGAATTCAATACCTATCCATGAATTGCTGAAGATGCGTCAGATCCTGAGCGTTTGTTGACTCTCTGAGAGAATTGATGTAGTAAACTGTGTTCCTGTTTGGAATAATGAATACCAATATCCAATGTTTGTTACATATTAAGAAAGCCATGAACTTACGAATTATGTCGAAATCTGAAAGACAATCAGTGTATGCGTGGTTGTTTACTTGACTAACCTTCATGATATGGCCAGAGAAATGATTCTGCATGGGACGTGTTTTCGAAGAGATGGACGGCCTTGTTCCCAGTCCCGTAGGTCCTTACCATGTATAGTTGTGTCATTTGCTAATTCAGGATCTATGAGATACACTGATACGTCTCCAACGTATCTATAATTTTTGATTGTTTCATGCTATTATATTACCCCTTTTGAATGTTTATGGGCTTTATTTTACACATTTATATCATTTTTGGGACTAACCTACTAACCAGAGGCCCAACCCGTATTGCTGTTTTTTTTGCCTATTTCAGTATTTGGAAGAAAAGGAATATCAAACGGAATGAAACCTTTGGGAGCGTGATTTTTGGAACGAACGTGATCCAGAGGACTTGGAGTGCAAGTCAAGAAGCAGCCGAGGTGGCCACGAGAGGGTAGGGCGTGCCCCCCCTATAGGGCGCGCCCCCATGTCTCGTGGGCCCCTCGGGCGGCCACCGTCGTACTTCTTCCTCCTATATAAGCCTACGTACCCCGAAAACATCCAGGGAGCCAACGAAACACAATTTCCACCGCCGTAACCTTCTGTATCCGCGAGATCCCATCTTGGAGCCTTCGCCGGCGCTCTGCCGGAGGGGGAATCGACCATGGAGGGCTTCTACATAACCATAGCCCCTCCGATGAGTTGTGAGTAGTTTACCACAGACCTTCGGGTCCATAGTTATTAGCTAGATGGCTTCTTCTCTCTTTTTGGATATCAATACAATGTTCTCCCCCTCTCTTGTGGAGATCTATTCAATGTAAACTCTTTTTGCGGTGTGTTTATCGAGATCCGATGAATTGTGGGTTTATGATCAAGTTTATCTATGAAAAATATTTGAATCTCCTTTGAATTCTTTTATGTATGATTGAGTTATCGTTGCAAGTCTCTTTGATTTATCAGTTTGGTTTGGCCTACTAGATTGATCTTTCTTGCCATGGGAGAAGTGCTTAGCTTTGGGTTCAATCTTGCGGTGTCCTTACCCAGTGACAGAAAGGGTTGCAAGGCACGTATTGCATTGTTGCCATCGAGGATAAAAAGATGGGGTTTATATCATATTGCATGAGTTTATCCCTCTACATCATGTCATCTTGTTTAAAGCGTTACTCTGTTCTTATGAACTTAATACTCTAGATGCAGGCAGGAGTCGGTCGATGTGTGGAGTAATAGTAGTAGATGCAGGCAGGAGTCGGTCTACTTGTTGCGGACGTGATGCCTATATACATGATCATGCCTAGATAATCTCATAATTATTCGCTTTTCTATCAGTTGCTCGACAGTAATTTGTTCACCCACCGTAATACTTATGCTATCTTGAGAGAAGCCTCTAGTGAAACCTATGGCCCCCGGGTCTATCTCTTATCATATTTGCTTCCAATCTACTTTTATTTGCATCTTTACTTTTTGCATCTATATTATAAAATACCAAAAATATATCTATCTTATCATACTATCTCTATTAGATCTCACTTCGCAAGTGGTCGTGAAGTGATTGACAACCCCTTTGTTGCGTTGGTTGTGAGTTCTTTGTTTGCTTGTGTAGGTGCCTGGGACTTTTGAGGAGCCTCCTACTGGATTGATACCTTGGTTCTCAAAAACTGAGGGAAATACTTACGCTACTATTCCTGCATCACCCTTTCCTCTTCAAGGAAAACCAACGTAAGCTCAAGACGTAGCAAGAAGGATTTCTGGCGCCGTTCTTTCGGGAGGTCTTCGCTCAAGTCAAGACATACCAAGTACCCATCACAAACTCATCTCCCTCGCATTTACATTATTTGCCATTTGCCTCTCGTTTTCCTCTCCCCCACTTCACTGTTGCCATTTTATTCACCCTCTCTTTCCCAATCTCCTCTCTCTCTCGTTTGCTTTCTTCTTCCTTGCTTTTGTTTGCCGTTATGTCTGAAATTGGGGAGATTATCGTCGATATGGACAATAATGATAACATGGAAAATTCCGATGCTCCGGCTGAAGAACCCCCTAATCGGTAGTGGTAACATTATTGGAAAAAGTGTTATTCAAGATTTCTTTACTTGTGCCGGTGCTTTACCTCCCATGGGTGGTTCTATTCTTCACAGAACTAGTAGTCTTGCGGATGCCATTGCTATGCTTGTAGTTGAACTTGAAAGACAATTTATGCATATGCATCCTTGCATACAAAGAATTTTTCTAGAATTTTCCAATATTGAGCATTCTTCTGTTAAACGTGTTGTTACTATCTTTTTGGCTCATGAGTTTAGATTTATAATAAGAGAGGCCAAAGAAATCTTTGCGCACTATAGGGTGGACGCCGGTCGTCCTCCCATAGAGGCGGTCCTCTTTGATCAAGAGGAAATTAGGCGTTTTCAATCTTCGGACTATGTTGCTTTCAATGAAAACCTTAGAAAAAGGGTCCCTACCAATGTCTTGGTTGATAGAATTACCGAACTTAATAATGACTTTGCCCTTTGAAACAATGAGCTAGGATAATCCCTTGAGTATAGGCTCACGAGATTTTGCCAAAAGAATGCTTTTAGTGATGAACTAGTTGTGCATTATGAAGGGCCAAAGGAGGAACCCGTTCCTCCTGAGATTGATCTTGGGGACTTTTGTCCCGCTAAATTTATCCCTTTTGATTACTTTTGCTTGCCTCAAAGAAAACTTGCTGCCGAACATAGAGAATATGAGATGAGCTTTCAAGATCTATCTTATTATTATGGCACTACTTAGATCTATCTTCGCTTTTATGCCTAGCTAGGTGCGTTAAATGATAGCGCTAGTTGGGAGGCAACCCAATTTTATTTGTGTTTTTTGTTTTTGTTCCTGTTTAGTAATAAATCTTGCATATACCTTCTGTTTAGATGTGTTTTTATATTTTAATTAGTGTTTGTGCCAAGTAGAACCTATAGGATAACCTATGATGATAGTTGGTTTGATTCTGCTGAAAAACAGAAACTTTGCACGCATGAATTTAGTTTTGTTAAATCGCAGAAACGTGCTTTTGCGTTGATTATTTTTGCTGCTGATCAATAGAAAAATTGTCCAGGACTTCCTATTTTGGTAGGATTTTTAAAGTTCCAGAAGTTTGCGTTAGTTACAGATTGCTACTGCATCGTTCTGTTTTTTGATAGATTCTGTTTTTCGTGTGTTGTTTGCTTATTTTGATGCATTTATGGCTAGTAAAATAGTTTATGAACCATAGAGAAGTTGTAATACAGTAGGTTTAACACCAAAATAAATAAAGAATGAGTTCATTACAGTACCTTATGTGGTGGTTTTGTTTCTCTCACTAACGGAGCTCATAAGATTTCCTGTTGAGTTTTGTGTTGTGAAGTTTTCAAGTTTTGGGTAAAGCTTTTATGGATTATGGAATAAGGAGTGGCAAGAGCCTAAGCTTGGGGATGCCATTGGCACCCTAAGAAATTCAAGGATATCCAAAAGCCTAAGCTTGGGGATGCCTCGGGAAGGCATCCCCTCTTTCGTCTTCGTTCATTGGTAACTTTACTTGGAGCTATATTTTTATTCGCCACATGGTATGTGTTTTGCTTGGAGCGTCATGTATTATATTAGTCTTTGCTTTTTATTTTACCACAATCATACTTTCTGTACACACTTTTGGGTTAAGCCCACTTGATTATAATTTGCTAGAATACCCTATGTGCTTCACTTATATCTTTTGAGCTTGATAGTTTTTGCTCTAGTGCTTCACTTATATCTTTTAGAGCACGACGGTGACTTATTTTTGTAGAAATTGCTAGTCTCTCATGCTTCACTTATATTATTTTGAGAGTCTTTTAGAACAGCATGGTATTTGCTATGGTTATAAAATTGGTCCTAGAATGGTAGGCATCCAAGTTGGGTATAATAAAAACTATCATAGGAAGTGAATTGGATGCTATGATCAATTTGATACTTGATAATTGTTTTGAGATATGGAGGTAGTGATATTAAAGTCATGCTAGTTGGGTGATTATGAATTTAAAGAATGCTTGTGTTGAAGTTAGCAAGTCCCGTAGCATGCACGTATGGTTAAAGTTGTGTAACAAATTTGAAACATGAAGTGTACCGGCTTGTGCATCCTTATGAGTGGCGGTCGGGGATGAGCGATGGTCTTTTCCTACCAATCTATCCCCCTAGGAGCATGCGCGTAGTGCTTGATTTTTGATGACTTCTAAATTTTTGCAATAAGTATATGAGTTCTTTTGACTAATGTTGAGTCCATGAATTATACGCACTTTTACCTTTCCACCATTGCTAGCCTCTTCGGTACCGTGCATTGCCCTTTCTCACCTTGAGAGTTGGTGCAAACTTCGCCGGTGCATCCAAACCCCGTGATACGATACGCTCTATCACACATAAACCTCCTTATATCTTCCTAAAAAACAGCCACCATACCTACCTATTATGGCATTTCCATAGCCATTCCGAGATATATTGCCATGCAACTTTCCACCGTTCCGTTCATCATCATCATGACATACTTTACTTTTGTCATATTGCCATTGCATGATCATGTAGTTGACATCATATTTGTGGCAAAGCCATCATGCATAATTTTTCATACATGTCACTCTTGATTCATTGCACCATCCCGCTACACCACCGGAGGCATTCATATAAAGCCATATCTTGTTGTAGTTTCGAGTTGTAATTCATAGTTGTAATCAATAGAAGTGTGATGATCGTCATTATTAGAGCATTGCCCAAAAAAAAGAAAGGCAAAAAAAGGCCAAAGAAAAGAAAAGAAAAGAAAAAAAAGAAAAAAAGAAAAAAAGAAAAAGAAAATAAATAAAAGGGGCAATGTTACTATCTCTTTTTCCACACTTATGCTTCAAAGTAGCACCTTGTTCTTCATGTAGTGAGTCTCATATATTGTGCTTCAAAGTAGCACCATGTTTTTCATATAGTGAGTCTCATAAGTTGTCTTTTTCATACTAGTGGGAATTTTTCATTATAGAACTTGGCTTGTATATTCCTACGATGGGCTTCCTCAAATGCCCTAGGTCTTCGTGAGCAAGCAAGTTGGATGCACACCCACTAGTTTCTTTTTGTTGAGCATTCATTTATAGCTCTAGTGCATCCGTTGCATGGCAATCCCTACTCCTCATGTTGACATTAATTGATGGGCATCTCCATAGCCCGTTGATTATCCTCGTCAATGTGAGACTTTCTCCTTTTTGTCTTCTCCACACAATCCCCATCATCATATTCTATTCCACCTATAGTGCTATATCCATGGCTCATGCTCATGTATTGCGTGAAGGTTGAAAAAGTTTGAGATTATTTAAGTATGAAACAATTGCTTGGCTTGTCATCGGGGTATAGAAGTTGGGAACATCTTTGTGTGACGAAAATGAAGCATAGCCTAACTATATGATTTTGTAGGGATGAACTTTCTTTTGCCATGTTATTTTGAGAAGACATGATTACTTTGATTAGTATGCTTGAAGTGTTACTATTTCTTTTATCAATATGAACTTTTATTTTGAATCATTTGGATCTGAACATTCATGCCACAATAAACAAAATTACATTGAGAATTATGCTAGGTAGCATTCCACATCAAAAATTCTCTTTTTATCGTTTACCTACTCAAGGATGAGCAGGAATTAAGCTTGGGGATGCTTGATACGTCCCCAACGTATCTATAATTTTTGATTGTTCCATGCTATTATATTACCCCTTTTGGATGTTTATGGGCTTTATTTTACACATTTATATCAATTTTGGGACTAACCTACTAACCGGAGGCCCAGCCCGTATTGCTGTTTTTTTTGCCTATTTCAGTATTTTGAAGAAAAGGAATATCAAATAGAGTCCAAACGGACTGAAATCTTCAGGAGCGTGATTTTTGTAAGGAACGTGATCCAGAGGACTTGGAGTGCAAGTCAAGAAGCAGCCGAGGCGGCCACGAGAGGGTAGGGCGCCCCCCCCCCTATAGGGCGTGCCCATGTCTCGTGGGCCCCTCGGGCGGCCACCGACGTACTTCATCCTCCTATATAAGCCTACGTACCACGAAAACATCCAGGGAGCCAACGAAACACAATTTCCACCGCCAGTAACATACGTATCCATGAGATCCCATCTTGGAGCCTTCGTCGGCGCTTTCTGAGGAGGGAATCGACCATGGAGGGCTTCTACATCAACACCATAGCCCCTCCGATGAGTTGTGAGTAGTTTACCACAGACCTTCGGGTCCATAGTTATTAGATAGATGGCTTCTTCTCTCTTTTTGGATCTCAATACAATGTTCTCCCCTCTCTTGTGGAGATCTATTCGATGTAAACTCTTTTTGCGGTGTGTTTGTCGAGATCCGATGAATTGTGGGTTTATGATCAAGTTTATCTATGAGAAATATTTGAATCTCCTCTAAATTCTTTTATGTATGATTGAGTTATCTTTGCAAGTCTCTTCGATTTATCAGTTTGGTTTGGCCTACTAGATTGATCTTTCTTGCCATGGGAGAAGTGCTTAGCTTTGGGTTCAATCTTGCGGTGTCCTTACCCGGATGTAAAGTGTTGCAAGGCACGTATTGTATTGTTGCCATCGAGGATAAAAAGATGGGGTTTATATCATATTGCATGAGTTTATCCCTCTACATCATGTCATCTTGCTTAAGGCGTTACTACATTCTTATGAACTTAATACTCTAGATGCAAAAGTGAGTCGGTCGATGTGTGGAGTAATAGTAGTAGATGCAGGCAGGAGTCGGTCTACTTGTTGCGGACATGATGCCTATATACATGATCATGCCTAGATAATCTCATAATTATTCTCTTTTCTATCAATTGCTCGACAGTAATTTGTTCACCCACCGTAATACTTATGCTATCTTGAGAGAAGCCTCTAGTGAAACCTATGGCCCCCGGGTCTATCTCTTATCATATTTGCTTTCAATCTACTTTTATTTGCATCTTTACTTTTTGCATCTATATTATAAAATACCAAAAATATATTTATCTTATCATACTATCTCTATTAGATCTCACTTCGCAAGTGGCAATGAAGGTATTGACAACCCCTTTATTGCATTGGTTGCGAGTTCTTTGTTTGTTTGTGTAGGTGCGTGGGACTTTTGAGGAGCCTCCTACTGGATTGATACCTTGGTTCTCAAAAACTGAGGGAAATACTTACGCTACTATTGCTGCATCACCCTTTCCTCTTCAAGGAAAACCAACACAAGCTCAAGACGTAGCATACACACTCTCCCTTTTTTCTTCTTCGCACGTTCAATCCCCTGGGAGGAATCAAATGCAGTTAGCTGTTTATCATTTACAACCTTGTATGGAGAAGTTGATCAGAGTTTGTTAAGTACTTACAAAATCAGGCATCTAACAAGAGTGGCATTGAGCTCGTTGAAGTTGAAGAAGAGATGTAAGTCCTCGAAACTCACATCGATGGAACCATCATCGTGTCGGAAATGATCTCTGTTGTAGTGGACTAGCAAACCATGATGACCTGCTGACATTTGATCCATAATATTCATGTAACTCGCGACAACTGGAGCTGCACTCATCAAAGTATTCGCCAACAAGAAATGGCTGGCCATGGACGTAATTGCGTGCTTCAAGTACGTCTGCTTTACTTTTAGCAAGCAACAAATCTACTTCTTCATCATCCATGCCGTCAGAAATAATATTACTCCCCGATTCGAACAACCTGCTGTTAATTTGGTTCTGGGCTATGATTGCTTTAAGTAAGAGGCAATCGTTCTCTTTCCTCTTCACTTTCCCGCCGCGCTTCCTCGTGGTCGTGGGTGTAGCCTTTTTGGCCACTTCCTTCTTGGTACTTGAAGCATTTCTAGTAGAACGTCTGGTTGGCTGCAAGGTAGATTGCCAAGCAGACGGTGAAGCTTCGACGGACTGCTTAGCGGACGATTTATCTATGCTGGACCACTGAGCTGGCAGTGCTGCAGTGACGGACTGCTGGGCTATAGGCACTACAATAAAAATACACATCCGTGACATTTTGGGCCGAACGATTTTTTTCCTGTCATGCTTATGACACTTCTATGACGATAATTGTGACAAAACCCGGTATCATCATAGATGTGGTGGGCTCCTACTTCTATGACAAAAAGCATGACAGAAAATGGGCTTTTCGTCACAGGCGGTGGAGACGCGGCTGCATGACATTCTTTGGGCTGTCCATGACGGAAAAACCGTGGTAGAAGCGAGGCGAAGAAAATATCGGGGAGTTCGATTCACGGTGGGTGGTAGGGGCGGCGATGTGCGTTTCTCTCGTGACGTATGCGGCGTGTGTGCGAGCATTGCGCTCTAATCGAACCCGGCGAGGCGTTGGGCTCTAACTTAACCCGGCGACAGACCGCGAACTCTGGCGTTATCGAACCCGAGCGATCGATCGATGGTCGTTAATCGAACCCGATCGAGCGATTCCTTCGCTACTGCTGCTAACTGAAGCCGATTGAACATTGCTGCCTCCTTGCCTTGATGAACAGTGAGCGTTGTTTGGGGGTTTGGATGAACAGTTCCCGGTGGGGGGGGGGGGGGGTTGGATGAACAGGACCCCGTGGTAGTAGATGGCGTTGCCGCTGGATGAATAGTACCCCAATCGATCGAGCCGGTGGAGGGCTGGATGAAGAGGACCCAGTGGAGGGCTAGATGAACAGGACCCCGTGGAGGGCTGGTTGAACAGTAGCCAGTGGAGGGCTGGATGAATAGTAGCCCGTGGAGGGGTGGTTGAACAGGACCCCATGGAGAGGGCTGGTTGAACAGTAGCCGGTGGAGGAGCGCGCGGTGGAGGCTGGATGAACAGGAGCCCGTGGATGAACAGTCGCAGGTGGAGGCTGGAGGAGGTCGACGGTGGATGAACAGTAGCCCGTGGAGGCTAGAGGAGGTCGACGGTGGAGATGAACAGTATCCCGTGGAGTCCCATTTTTCGGTACGCCACATCCCTCCCGATGAACAGGACCCCCGTTTTGACCGTAGCGCTCCAAGGCAAGTCCGTTTCCTCCGTTTTGCGGTACGCCACACCCCTCCCGATCAACAGGACCCCGTTGCGACCATAGGAGGTCCAAGAGAAGTCCGTTTCCTCTGTTTTGTGGTACGCCAGACCCCTCCTGATGAATAGGATCCTGTTTCGACCATGCCCGGTCGAATACAAGGCTGTTTCCTTCGTTCTGCGGTATGCCAGGCTTCGTTTCCATCAGTTGTTCCGTCCAAGCCGGTTGGCTCCCGATGAACAACACGTCTTCCGTTGCCTCCCGGTGAACACGACGCATTCCTTTGCCTCCCCATGAACACGACGACGACGCAGTTTCGCCGTTGTGACCCAGCCATGTACACGAGCCCTGGCCGTACGTATGCGCGAGTAGGTGTTCGAGACCCCGCCCGTATGTATGTCCGTGGTCGTATTTACTTTCTTGCACCCTGGCCGTTGTACGTACGTGTACATGCTACTGCGTGCCTCTATTACGACACGTGCATGCCTCTACTACGACACGTGCCTTTCCTTACACAACCACAGTTCATCGCTGCAGCCTGCAGATAGACCAATCATATGTACATACACGTTCGCGACCAGATTGACAACGCTATGTACGCTTCGACCAGGTGGGTCTCGACTGTCAGGCACTTCCTTGCATGCGAAGATGTAGCTGGTGGGTCCCAGCAGTCAGGGGAGAATCATTTTTTTAGCTGTAATATGGACGCACTTCATTGCATGCGAAGATGTAGCTAGTGGGTCGCAATAGTCGGGGGGAGAAAACATTATTTTTCAGGGTAAAAAGGATGCAGTTGCATGCATGCTTCCATGGGCGTAGTGCAACCCCACTGTCAGCCTCTCATGTACAGTCATCTTCCGATGACTCTTGTTTGTTGACCATGTTGACCACACCGTGCTGAGCGCACCAAGGCCGGTGGACGACGGCGAGGCCCTAGACTGGAACGACCCGAAGATGGGGAAGACGCGGTAGTGGAGTCGCAGATGGAGAGGAGTGGGAAACTTGATCGGTTGGTCTTGTGGCAACCTTTGCCCACGGGAGACATGAGCAAGAATAGAGGTTGAAGAAGGAGCACGGCCGTTGGATTAACATCCAACGGTCCAGCTGCTAGAATCATTTGTTGACTAAGTTGACAAAGCCCTGCGTACACGCCCGCCTAGTAGGCCCACAAGCCAGCCACCAAATCTGATGGGTCCCAGCTGGCAACGGGAGGAATAGTTTTTTTTGCATAACAAGGAGGCACTTCCTTCCGTGGGAAGATACAGTCGGTGGGTCCTAGCTGTCAGGGGGAGGAAACAATTTTTCCAGCTTAATAAGGAGGAACTTTCCTTGCGTGTGACCATGGACCTCGTGGGTCCCAGTCGTCAGGCTCTCCACATACAGTCCTCTTTCGATGACTCTCGTTTGTTGACCACGCCGCACCGAGTGCAGTGAGGCGATGGACGATGGCGAGGCCTGGGACAGGAACGACCCGGAGATGGGAAGATACGGCAGTGGAGTCACAGATTGAGAGGAGTACAAGGGTTATAACTAGTTCTGGTGCTGCGTGGGGCTGCAGTCGATGGAGAATAACATGAGGTATGGAGGGGTGGAGGGATAGCCTGGCCGACGGTGGGGTAGCGCTTCACAGCGATGCGTGCTAAGCAAAGCCGCTAGCTGCCGAAGGCCGGACCAGGCGGTCCCGACGATGCTTGAGGAAGAAGACGAGAGATTGAAGGTGCATGTCGGCCGTTGGATATAAATCCAATGGCTATGGATGTCATAATCATTTGTTGACCAAGTTGACAACGCCCTGCATAGGCTTCGACCTATTGCCCTACATGTCAGCCTGCAAAAATGTGGCATATATTTAACCCATATTTTCTAGAATGTACAGTCCATTTGTTGGGCTGGGTGAACAAATAATTTCATGTCAATGCGGCCCATTTAATATTTTCTAAGAAATCCCAGCCCATTTGCACTTTCTTGAAATACACGAATTAGCTGGGCTCGTTCTATATATAATGTTAGGTTAGAAGGGGCAATTAATATCAAAAAATAAACCGTTGCGACACATTATATATATATATATATATATATATATATATAATTAACAAATTAGCGAGTTATTTCTCCAAATAAAAATGAGTGCGTTATTATTACATTGGTCCTTAAAACCTTCGCAAGCTTTTGTACGCAATCACCAGGATTTTCCTACCTGTGAGTCAAAAACAACCAGGATTTTCCTTGCCAACTTCTATTAAACATTTACTTTTATAAGTTAATAACCCGTGGGATATTTTTATAATGTACATATAAGTCTCTAAAATATACGATAATAGTAATAATATAAATATATATAATGTGGTTAGAAGGAAAAACATAAATTGGACACAACATTATTATTCTTATATATAGATAAATAGAACAGAGATCTGCATTTTATTAAGAAAATACATTGGGTTGCCGATCTTTAAGAAATAGTAAAACCTACGTTGGGAGGCCCATAGGGCGGTATGGACCTCAAAAAATAAGTTGAAACCACTGCCTCCGTATGTCATGGGCTACGCCTACCTAGGCCTAGCTGATACTTGTTCGCCCTCTGGAAAAAATGATACCAGCTAGATCCCCGAGCGAACTGGATTAAAGAGGGGCCAGCGGCGCGACTGAAGAAGCACATCAAACGCGATTTTTTCCCTCAGTGGATGGCTCTCGATAGTGTTTTTTTACTTGCCTTTGCACCATACAACTTGTATTTTTAGCCTCCCAGTCCATGGTGGACGAGCAGCCCATTTGATGGGCGGGCCAACCTACAGAAATCATCACTCGATTTTTCATCAAGCCACAAAAAGAACGCAGTACTATGCTTGTTTTGAGGCTGAAATATTACAACAGGGGTTGAGCGGGGGAGGGGGAAGACAGAGCAAAAATATTAAAAAGAGCTGATGCACTGTTGCTATCCTAACAAAGCAGGTGCAATTCTTCTCGGGAAGGTGTGCCGTTGACAACCACATGTCACAAATCCCACAGTAGACATACTAACAAGTTCACACCCAAGTACAATGTAATGTAAACATTCGTCTCAAACTCAGGTTCACAGGACACGTTCATATTCATAGCCAACATTCACAATCAACAACTCAAAAGATTCATATATACACAAGTTCAGCATGTCTATGCATCCAAATGATTGATAGATCACACGACAATATTCATAGATAATTCACACAAAAATTCAGGTATACACATGTTCAGTATGTTTATGCAACCAAATGATTGATATCACAGTCAATATCATCCATGGACGAACTTTAATTACCTAGGGTACATACTGGTAAATGGTGTTCAATCGGAGGTACTTCTTGCTAAAATTAATGCTTGTACGAGTAAACTTTCAAGTACATAAGAGGCAGCACAGACAATCTGAACTTTGCTTGTAGGTTTATCCTCAAATAGTGGCCTCGTGCCGAGGGAGGTTTGAGCAACTTGGCCACTACTTTCATCCAACTAGTTTACTGGCTCATCTTGGTCCTGTAGCTCGCCAAAATTCTACATTGCAGACAAGGAGGCGGTTGAGAAAATGAACCACCTAAATTTTTTGTGCAGTTCAACTAAAATGGAGCATCCCTGGCGTGCAAACTGATTAAGTGCTAGATGAATATACACGTCAACCAACTTGTTTGAAATCTTTAGCCTCCATGCCATACAGTTCGCTACCATATGTGTCGATAACCAAAAGGCACAAGTTGGGACCAAAGACTGGACTGCGTTTTTCTAGGCTATGCGCCAAGCAATATTTTTGGCGTTCACTCTCCTAATACTTGGAGTTTGACAACTGATTGACACTGGTTGATACTCGAATGAATATAGGCACTTCTTCTTGTCAACATCGATGCTTGTCTGAGTGAACTTTGGAGTACATAGGAGCAACATAAGTACCTGTCCATCTGATCTTTTTGTGCAGTTCTTCTGAAATCACCAAATGTAATGATTTGCCTGCGAGTTCAGGCTCCAAGTTACTCTTTATGAAATCGGCAAACAGTAGCACAATACCAAATTACCAATACATATGACAAGCACAATAATCAGGATAAAGACCAATACCAACCGGTGTGAGGTAGCATATCAATTACTATTTCCTTTGACTGGAAGCCGAGATAAGCCAAGTGAGTGGGATCAAAGGAAGGAAGCAAGGCCCAGATTAGCGACTGACAGGAAAGGAAGGAAGCTGTCGAAGCAATGAAGCACCCAAAGTTTTTGTGCAGTTTCACCAAAATCGAGCATCCCTGTTGGCACATATATTAAGAGTGAGATTACTGTAATAGTGGGACTAGTTGATGAAACATACACTAACAAATAGAAGCACCCTCATTATCTTAATGGGTAAAGTTAGCAACATAGTAGTCTTGCTTAAAGAGAGGTATTAGTTTATTTAATTAGTGCCAATTAGCTCAACACTCAAAGCATTGCCATGTATCATAGGTTGAAAACATTTAACGTGCAAAGATAAAGGAGTTTCTCATGACAATAGCACGATACAAATAGAGATGACAACAAACTAATATGGATGAAGGCCTTAGGCCAGTACCAACCTAAGCAAAAAAGCTTATTCATGTAGTCCCAGAAGAGATGATAAAGCACTCACTGGAATCATTAAATAGTATATATTTTTGTGCACTACAAATGGATAGTTGAAATCACTCTTGTTTACCAGTGCTGAGATTATATCGAAAGATTATCAAGAACTTCCAGCAGAGTTAAAGCACTCGCTGGGATACAATTCATTGTATTGTCTTGTGTAGTTCCACTAAAATGTATGATTGGCACAACATGATCCCTGTTTGCACAAGTAGGAACAAGGTAAAACCTTCATTAGCTTAGTGAGGAAGGATAGAAAGACATTAGCATATTACTCTAACAGTAGCATCAAATTCATCATGGAAAATACGCAGAAGTGGAAGGGCTCCCTGGAGGATCGTCTCACATGTAAGGTAGACGTTGCTGGAGCCCTTGAATGGCCTTCGGCGAGGCCTCGGCTTCAAAGAAGATCACCTTGGCACAGTTTATTCTTCTTCTTCCTCTTCATGCTCTGTTTCTCTTTCTCCTCACCAGTTGGTGAAACCAAGTACATGATTGGCCTTCTATTTCAGAATTGGTTTTGTCAATGAGGGAGTACAAGTGTACTAGTAAACAACGGCATTATTTTCTCATGGCAGTTGCAAAATAGAGATGAACACATGCATTAAATATCATTCTTACCTAAAGGAAGGTTATGGTGCCAATATGGATGATGAGGATTGGAACACAGATCTCCCTTTGCGCAGTTCCACCGAAATGAACCAACTGTTCCATTCTGACATTCCAGTTAAACAACACAAAAGTCACTTCTTTTAAGAAGTGTTTTGTGCAGTGCACCAAAAGCACAATAGCAACCAAGTGAAATGGATATCCCTGTTTGCACAAATAGCTATAGAGGAAACAGTCAGAGTCTCAAACAATTACAGGCAAAAACATTTGGCTAAACTTGTCATGGCTTATAACAGCAGCATGGCTTCATTTTACCAGGGGCATTATATTAAGAACAACTAAATATTTGGTATAAGGGCATGGGACAATGGGTGCACTAGCAGTCCAGCACCATGTACCTAAACAAAGGCATAAAGTGGTGATTCAGAGTTTGTTGCCCCGAGAAACAAACATCCAAGAAACATATCTAGGTTGGTCCCATTTTTGTTCACTCTAGCCACCTACTCCTATGTTTTTTTTGAAATGGAGGCGTGCCCCCGACCTCTGCATCATAATGATGCATGCAGCCATCTTATGTGTGGATAGAAAATCTAGTCCTGGTCATACCACTGTGTATAGTGTTTCCCCTATATTTTCCTTTTCGACCAAGAGACCGGTTGGATGACTAGTCTGTACTACTTTCACCCCCTATCCTTCATGTTTGTACCAAGTCCGATGTAAATACTAAATTCCCCCACCCCCACTTTATTTCTTGTTTGAACCAAGTACAAGATTCGACTCCATGAAGTAGCTTTACCTCTAACAATAGAGGGAAAAATATGTGTCGTTGTACCATCCGATTGAGGGGATGATAGGTAGAAAATGATGCACATGCAACGACATAGCGAGCTGGGGAAGTAGAGCTAAGGCGGTTTAGAAGGAAGATATACTTGAAGGTCGTCGGGATGTGGATAGGTGGGCGACGGGAGGCCGGATCCGCCCACACTAGGGCAACGACGAAGGGTTCGGAGGACCTCCCGCACCGGCGCTCGGCCAGAGATAACGATGCGGTCGACAGTGGGTCTCCTCCCTCGCTGTCGACGATGGCCTATACGCTGCCCGTCCTCCCCTTCACCGGCGGAGGGGGATACGTCCGGATCTGTAAACAGCGTGAGGATAGAAAGACAGTGTTTTTTGAAGGGAGAAAAACAGTGTTACCACCGCTATCTTGTTTAGATCTGGAGAGGATGAGAGTGTGTGAATAGAGCAACCCTAGCAAGCAAGCGCGGAGGCTCCGGCCTATATATACGTAGTGGGGTAGTTTTCCTTTTTCACTCCATCAAAAAAATCGTTTAAAATTGTGTATAGTTTTCCTTTTTCACTCCATCAAAAAAATCGTTTAAAATTGTGTACGTGCCAGGTCACCGTTTTTTTGAGTTGTTGGTTGTTTTTTGAGATAGCTACCCGCTTATTCCAAGTGGTGTTACAGTGTGTCAGGTCGCACTTTGTGTCGTTCAAGTCTGGTACAAGACCCTCCATTAAATGAACAACCGCCCCCTCATAAATTTTTTGAACAAGCCCACGACTAAAATTATCGGAAACGTGGGCTGCCCCAACATGTATTATTATTTACTAGTAAAAGTGCCCGTGCGTTGCATCGGGTAAAAAAATCCCCACCGTCACGAGAGCAAAAACCTGCACCCTTCCACTAAAGGGCACATGTGTAAAATGCGAGTTGGACACTACTTCTTAGTGAAACTATTGTTGCGAAAATTGTTTGGAAAACTAAAAAAACAAATGATAGTCACGAGTGCTTGCATAGTTAGACACATAATCTTTTTATCACTCACTTGAGGCATTAATAAGCTGTAAACATTTTGGATGTACCAAACTAAATATATTTCAACACTGTAAATGGTATAGTTGATTCTGAACCACTATCATACCGCCAATAATTATATTAGCATATTTTTTAGAATAACATATTATCAAATATATGTATTAACCAAGCAAATAGTAATAATTAAGGGAAATAGTTTAGTCCACATATATATATGTCTATATATATTCATGCAAATTTGTGGGGGAAATGTAGTTGTCAGAACGGATGCATAACAACAGTAGTCATGTACATCATTGGTCTTGGTTAACATTCAAAATGCATGGAAAATAAATAGCTACAACAATTAGGCTACAAATTTCTCTTGAAAGGAAAGCTAGTGTGGCAGAGAACATTTAGGTCAGTAGTCATGTGATGATGTAAAGCCAAACAAACATCCACTTAACTATCCTACTATAATAGTTGTTTGACAGCAAATTTCAAGGGTACATCGAACAAATAAAAACTTCAATGTACTGATTTTCTTGCTGATCGTGGGCACAGTTAGGTTACAAATATACTACTCCCTCCGTTCCGAATTACTTGTCGCAGGTGTGGATGTATCTAGATGTATTTTAGTTCTAGATACATCCAATTCTACGACGAGTAATTTGGAACGGAGGGAGTACCTCATTTAGAAAGTGGACTGTCTCAATGCCTGAAATACAAAACTAAGTCCATTCTCCGGTGAGCGCAACAACAACTGTAGTTGAATGCACAAATTATGTTTCCTCTAAGCAAAACTGCATCTAACATGGTCAAATTGGCTGAACATTTCATAATCTGACTGGTCACAGTTTTTCATTTCTGTAGAGCCATGATCACCGGTAACATTTGGACCTTGCACGAGATCATTGATCTTTTGCTTGACAAGGTGAGTGTCATGTGGGGCCAGCCCTATAGGCGTAAGGGACCTGCATGGGCCGGCCCTGCACCTGCCTAAAGATATGTCCTAGTTTAATTACAGTCTTTTTAGATTAGGAGTCTGGGTATTAGTTGGAAAGGTTTAGTCCCGAAGAAGGTTACCCAGCCAACACCCAATTATAATAGGAGTCTTAGTCTGGTCTTGTAATTAGGCTATATATAGCCAGCCCTTGGATCAATAAGCATAAGCAGAATATCCTACAACCTCTCCTCCCTTGCTCCTGCGCCACGGCGCCCCTCCTCACCCCCTTCTCCAACCATAGGTAAGCGAGGGCCTCGCCCTCGTCCTCCTACCAACCACGACTACAACTTGCGCGGCAATCAGCCGGCCCGTGACAACTTGGTATCAGCTTCCTCGTCGATCCCAGCGGCCATGTCTCCGCCACCGCCGTCGGCGCCTCTACCGCAAACCCTAGCAGACCTCGCGACCAAACATCACGAGGATCATGAGGCCGTGGTCGCCACTTTGAACAGCCTCTCGGAGGAGAACCACCTTTGCCGGACAGAGCGCTGGCCGAGGACCGCGCCACCTTCGATCCATCGCCGCGACACTCAAAACCCTCCAGGACCCGGTGGCGGACACGTCCACGGCGGCGGCCAGCAGAACACAGCCCTCCTTCGGTGGAAGGCAAGGGCACGCCTCAATTGGGTGGTACCGGGCTCTGAGGCCCCAGATCGCCATCCCACACGGGGCCCGGCCGATCCGAGGATAGGGCTCGCGCCTCTACAAGATTGATTTTCCCCTCTTTGGCGGGGCCCGGCGATCCACGGCCGTGGGCGACACGTTGCAATCTCTTCTTCCTCGGGCGTGACGCCGAGTCGGATAAGACTTGGCTCGCCTCATACCACCTCGCGATGTCGCCGCATTATGGTATGGCCACCTCGAGACTAAAATTTGGGCGGTGGCCGTCCTGGACCGAGTTTCAAAAACTGATCGCCAACCACTTCGGACCGCCGACCCGCGCCAACCCCTTTGGCGAGCTGATCTCCACCCGCCGCTCCGGCACCGTGGCAGAATACTCCAAGCGCTTTCTAGAGAATCTCTCTCGGGTGCGCCCCATTGCTGACGATGATGAGCGGGATATCTTCACCAACAACTTGGGCGAGCCTATGAAAACTCAGTCGAGATCTTTGAAACCGGCGACTTTGGGCGCAGCTATGGACTTAGCAATCTCCTTTGAGCACCTCAATCATCACTGACACCGCGACCACTCCGGGCCGGCCCAGCCATCCACTCCGCCCCATGGCTGCACCTACTCCGGCCTTGCCGGACTCCTCCAACCCCACGCCCGCGCTCGTCTTTAAAAGACTCACGCCTGCCGAGATGGATGAACGGCGCACTAAGGGTCTCTGCTTCAATTGTGACGAGAAGTTCGCGCGGGGCCATCGCTGCAAACGACTGTTCTATATTCAATCCGCCGGCCTTGAAGAGGAGCGGTTTGAGGATTTCCAGGAAGCACAAATCTCACTCTTGGCTGTTACCGGAATTCCCACCAGCAACACAATGCAGGTCACTCTTCGCATCGGGGACCGTGACTTGGTCGCCTTGCTTGATTCGGGTAGCAATTATAACTTCATCCATGAAGAGTTTGCCACCATCGTCGGGCTGCCTTTCTCCTCCAATCGCCGTTTGGGAGTCACGGTCGCTAATGGCGATAAGATGACCTGGCGGGGACTCCTTCAGCAGACTGCGATCACCATTGACTAGGAGCGTTTCGTTGGTGATCTGCATGCCATTCCATTGGGCGGGTTCGACATCGTCCTCGGTACACGATTCCTCAAAACTCTTGGGCCAATTCTCTGGGATTTCACTATGCAGTGGATGTCGTTTTGGCTTTTCGGATCACCGTGTGGAGTGGTCGGGCCTCGGCTCCCTCGGACGTCCTGCCCACCTACACGCATGCGAAGGCAAGGAACTTACGGGCGACTGGCCGCCACTTTCACCGATGTTTTCGCTGACCCACGGGGCCTGCCGCCGCAGCGCACACATGACCATCATATTCATCTTATTCCCGGGACACCGCCGGTTGTTGTCCGTCCCTACCGCTACCCAACGATTCAAAAAGATGAACTAGAGCGCCAATGTTCAGAGATCTTTGGCTCATGATGCGATCCGTCCTAGTTCTTGCATTTTCATCCCCATTCTACTCGTCGGAAAGTGGCCGGGACTTGGCGTTTCTGTATCGACTACCGTGGTCTCAACCTTGTCACCATCAAGGACAAGTTTCCAATTCCTGTTGTCGATGAACTTTTGGATGAACTCAAGGGCGCCCGCTTTTTCACCAAACTGGATCTCCGGTCGGGTTACCACCAGGTTCGGATGGCCCCTGAGGATATCCACAAGACGGCCTTCCGCACACATGAGGGCCTCTTTGAGTTTGTAGTAATGGCCTTTGGTTTGACAAATGCCCCAGCGACGTTCCAAGCACTCATGAACGACGTCCTCCGTCCCTACCTTCGTCGGTTTGTGCTTGTGTTCTTCGATGATATCTTGATCTACAGCTCGTCCTGGTCGGATCACCTACGTCATGTCAAGCTCGTTTTGGAGGCTATGCGCACACATCAACTGTTTCTCAAGCGCTCGAAGTGTTCCTTTGGGGAGGAAACCATGGCTTATCTAGGACACGTCATCTCCGCTGCAGGTGTTGCCATGGACAGCGACAAGGTTCTTGCCGTGGTAGACAGGCCGGTTCCGCGCACCGTCCGCGCTGTGCGTGGTTTCTTAGGTCTGGCAGGATACTACCGCAAGTTCATCCGGGATTTTGGCACCATTGCAGCTCCCCTCACGACACTCCTCAAGAAAGACAGATTTCTTTGGACGTCTGCAGCAACTATTGCCTTTGAAGCCCTCAAGAAAGCTCTTACCACAGCCCCAGTGCTTCAGCTACCGGAT
Organism: Aegilops bicornis; assembly: GCA_021605145.1. NCBI lineage: Eukaryota > Viridiplantae > Streptophyta > Magnoliopsida > Poales > Poaceae > Aegilops > Aegilops bicornis. The sequence continues at coordinate 455,175,253 of CM038674.1, read as the reverse complement.
TTTGCTGTTTCATTCATTGTGGAGTGTGATGATCTGGATCTAGTTTCGGGGTAGTCCTGCATCAAGGTGGCGGCCCCATTGCCTATTTCAGCAAAACCATCGCTCTGCGTCATGCTTCTCTCGCCGCTTATGAGCGGGAGCTCATTGGTCTGGTGCACGCCGTGCGCCATCGGGCGGCCTATCTTTGGGGACGTCGTTAAATCGTCAAAAGCTGACCACTCTGACCTAAAGTTTTCTTTGGACCAACGCCTCGCTACCATTCCACAACATCATTGGGTGGGCAAAGCTGTTGGGGTTCGACTTCCTTTGTGGAATATAAACCGGTCGCCAAAACATCGCCGCCGATGCTCTTTCTCGCCGTGATGCTCCTGCCGCCGAGCACTCGCCATCTCCGGGCCTTCTTTTGATCTGTTTGAAGCTCTCCGTCAGGCTGCACACACGGACCCGACGCTTGTCACTTTCCGGGAACAACTAGAATCTGGTGAGTTAGGACAGCCTTGGGCTCTCGTTGATGGTGTTGTTACCTTCCAACAGCGGGCTTATGTGCCACCCGTGTCGCCACTGCTCGGGGAGGTCCTGGCTGCAGCCCATGATGCGGGCCATGAAGGTATCCAGAAGTCACTTCATCGTCTTCGCCGGGATTTCCATCTGCCGCAAGCAAGGGCAGCACTTCAACAGTATATTCGTGCTTGTCAGGTTTGTCAACGCAACAAGACGGAGCAGCTTCATCCAGCCGGCTTATTGCAGCCCTTGACAGTGACCTCTCGTGCGGGAAGACATCTCCATGGATTTCATTGAGGCACTTCCGAAGGTGGGCGGCAAAAGTGTGATACTGACTGTTGTGGACCGTTTCTCCAAGTATGCGCATTTCATCCCCTTGGCGCATCTGTACACTGCAGAGTCTGTTGCTAAAGCCTTCTTCTCCATCATTGTCCGACTTCATGGGTTTCCCACATCCATCGTTTCGGACAGGGATGTGGTTTTCACTTCGGGCTTTTGGAAGGCCCTGTTTGCCGCCGCAGGGACACGCTTGCACATGAGTTCGACCTTCCATCCATGATCGATGGGCAATCTGAGGCCGTCAATCGCGTCATCACCATGTACCTCCGTTGCATAGCGGGGATCGCATGCAGCGATGCTCAATGGTTGCCTTGGGCGAATCGCTACAACACTTCGTACCACTCAGCATTGAAGGACACGCCTTTCAGGGTGGTTTATGGACAGGATCCCCCCTCATTCCGGGACTATACGCCGGGCGAGATTCACAATCAGGCGGTGGAACGGCAGATTGTCGACCGCGATCAGTTCTTACACGACATCCGTGGCGTCTCCTTGAGAAGCTTCTTGATACAAGCATTACTATGATGATAAGCATCGGGCCCTTTCTTTTGATGTTGGAGAGTGGGTTTGGCTCCGTCTTGACCGCCGTACGGCGGCATTCCTTGGAGTAGGCGCCAAAGGGAAATTGGCTCCCAAATATTATGGGCCTTTCAAAGTCCTCGCTAAAATCGTCACGGTTGCTTACCGTTTGGAGCTGCCCCACGCCGCGCATTCACAATGTTCTCCATGTCGGGTCCTGAAGAAGTACCATGGCTCACCGCCGAAAGTTCATGATGCTTCCACCTACATTTGTGGTCGAGTACATCCAACCCCTGTCCAAGCATTGCGTGCTTTCGTATTGCCGTGGTATCCAAATAGTGCTCATTCACTGGGAGGGCCAGCCGGCGTCTGCTGCTTCATGGGAGGATGTTACAACCTTCCGCGAACATTATCCAAGCTTCCAGCTCGAGGACGAGCTGTTTCAGAATGGAGGGGGAGATGCCATGTGGGGCCAGCCCTATAGGCGTAAGGGACCTGCACGGGCCGGCCCTGCACCTGCCTAAAGATATGTCCTAGTTTAATTACAGTCTTTTTAGATTAGGAGTCTGGGTATTAGTTGGAAAGGTTTAGTCCCGAAGAAGGTTACCCTGCCAACACCCAATTGTAATAGGAGTCTTAGTCTGGTCTTGTAATTAGGCTATATATAGCCAGCCCTTGGATCAATAAACGCAAGCAGAATATCCTACAACCTCTCCTCCCTTGCTCCTGCGCCACGGCGCCCCTCCTCACCCCCTTCTCCAACCATAGGCAAGCGAGGGCCTCGCCCTCGTCCTCCTACCAACCACGACTACAACCTGCGCGGCAATCAGCCGGGCCGTGACAGTGAGATTCACTCAGCTGAAGAACATTTTCATCAAAAAGGGACAGTCTCGAATGCCCATGAACTCCTGTCTTGCTCATGTTGTTTTCAAGACACCACTGAAGTGACTCATCTAAGCCGGCTGCTGTTCGTCTTGCATCAGTGCGAAGCCACTTAGTAGTGCCAACAGGGGAAAAGAGATAATGAGCAACACATGCAATTATACTCTGAAGCTGAATAATAATCTCGTTGATGTTGAACACCGCTGAATACTGGCCAAAGTACTCCAAGTAGTAACCATTTTAAAATGACAACTCCTAATTATATGTGTGTCAAGAGTAGTATTAGAGCCATCATTTCTTACTAATGGGACTCCTGACATTCTCGGCAATAGATACACATTCTATCCAAGGTGTTTGCAAAATTGACAGCTAGAATTGTGCAAAGGCTATGTTTATTGCATAGTAGTGCTCTGACCAGAGGAGGGCCACAGAAACCATCGTGCAGGTTGTAAGTACATAATTGTTTTGGCGATTGACCTCAAAATCACAACATATTGCTATTTTGGTTAACAGGTTGTAAGTACAGATTCTTTCATTGATCCCAGCTATGATGGAAGCTAGCAATGATATCTGCAAATAAAGGCTTTCTAGCCTTATAGAAATAAAATAATTGATTAACTAATGGACATGGACAGTCATGCATTGTGTAAAACCAGATAGACTCCAGATGAGTTTAGGATCATGATTGAAGTAGTTCTTCTACACAAGAAATTGGTCAAACTATACTTTCGGAAGATCGACAACCTCCAATTCTACAATGGATTTGGGATCTTTTGAGCATCTGGACAAGTTTCTAAGTTATGAGAACAAAAAATCACTTGGGGAGTTGACAGGTTCAGTCAGAATAGTAACCTGCTGCACATATCTAAACCCCAAATTCAGGAGCACCATTTTCCACAATTTTCTTTTATTTTGGCTATCTATTTCAGAAAATCATAGTACACAGATGAATTTGCATAACAATGAGAATAGTCAACTTAAATTTCACATCTATGTCAAAAATCCAAGAGCAAAATACAACACAAAGGGGTGAAAGTACTGCTGGACATGTGTAGAAGCAAAATTCTAGAATGAGAAAGTAAATCATATCAGTAAATGTGGTCTGCGACACAGCATAAATGAACTCAGTATAGTATAAGACAATCGTAAATTCGGCAAGGAGGAAGATCAGGGAATAATAATGCGAATTTTGCCACTATATATTTGAATTACATGGAGATCAATCATTCCAAAACCAAGTTTCCTGAAATACAGACCGTTGTCTGGGCTTATCTTTTACCTACAATAAAGTGGTCATTTTTGTTCTGATCAGGTGGTGTTAAGACCTGGCATTTGATTTGTTGCATGGGTGATAACTGTGATGATTGTGATTCTTGGCAATTTTAATTAGTTTACTTCTGAGCTTGAAGAATATGCTTTCATCTTTTAATTATAACCTTAATCTTGCTCACTATGCAATGACCCCAGAATATATACGAAAATGAACATGTACTTCATGCTCTTGTAAATTTTCTTTCCCTGACACAAGGGAAAACACCCAGCTTCTATTAGATAAGACAAATTATTACAAAGTATATATGGAGAAAAGTGTCACAATAATAGACGCATTGTACATGTACCAGGGCTTACATATGCAAACTAATATGAAGGGGATGCATGCCTCTGGTGTAGCTGCCATATGCAACATTGGACGGCTCGACAGATGTTCATCACTCATCTTAAGGGTCTGAAAAAAAATTCAATTCCAAATCAGAATAAGCTTTTTGCAGACGGACATCAATGTTGACTAAATCATAACTGTGACAAAAAATAGCTGATCGTTCTTTTATTCTATCAAGTGGCACCAGGCACTTAATTCTACTGAAAAATATGCAGATACACACTGGCCACATGCCCAAAGAAGTTAGCTCCACACAAACATTTGCACATCAGGTCATGTGCAACTGTAATGCAGTTTTGACGGATTGAGACATTGATTTAACACAAAATATGCACATATACTTTATATAGGCCACTTATAAACATGCTACCAGGGCAAAACAATAAGTGTTACTATTGTAGACATATAATCACTGCTGAGCAGTACTCATCTGACATTAATGACCAATTAAACCATGTTTCCTCTTTGCTGCGCATATAGGAGTACGATGATGGTTCAGTTGTTTTTTATTGTTAATTTTGTAAAAAGTTATTGGATCACTGATTTGATTGATGAGCTAGTTATGAACACAGCCAAACTGAAGCACCCCTTTATTCCAAATAGAAAATGTAGTACAACAGAATCAAATTACAGACATTTTTTGAAGTAAAATTACAGACATTATTGTGAAATAGCCCACTGGCCACTGCTCTGAAGATCCAACACTTGTAAACATGCTAGCAGGACAGCAGTGGAACAATATATTCTGCGTGATACAAAGATGTTTTGGCCATTGCTTTGAGCAAAAAACATGCCGCAACCCCAGAAACTACAGGGAGGAAAGTTGTTTACACATCCTAATCCTGTTTTGCTAGGTGCAGCTAGCATATCTATTCTGCAAAGCTAATTCTTAACTGAAGAAAAAGCATAACCTAGGTGCAGCTAGCATATCTATATTCTGCAAAGCTAATTGTTAACTGAAGAAAAAGCATAATCGAGCAAGGGGACAGAAACAATAACTACAACCGGGGATACCATCCATTGATTAGCTTTCGAGGGGAAAGATACCTCTCGTGTAGCCACCACAGGAGACAATGCATGGCTCGACGGACGTTCTTGTTCCTCCGGCGAACTCGGTGCTTCTTCCTCTGGCGACTCAGCGTCGACATTGGATGTTTGGTCAAAATTTGCAATTTTGACAGGATGATGGAGATTATGGTCGAAGGGCAAAACCTGATGGAGATTCCGGCCAAGGACCCTTACTTCTTATAGCAGCCAATCAAATCGGGTCAGGCACTCCATAAATTTTTGTTGGAGAAGCACACGACCAGCCTCCAATTTCCCATTCAAATCACGACACAGGAGTAGTAAGTCGGAGGTTGAGAAGGATACGACAGAGGAAGCCAGAGAGGACTGGCGGCGGACAGATCACAACGGCACCGGCTGTGCTGGCGGCCGGCGTACCATCCTCCATGAACGCCCACGAGCACAGCGAGGGTGGCCTCCCTTACCCAAGCACGTGCCCACGACATCCGCCTTCTCCTCCGCCGCAGCTGTAGCCGTCCGACGAAGGTGCCGCTCCTCACCTGCTCGTGCTCCGCCATGGTAGCACTAATTTACCACAAAATAAAAACAGAAACGTTGCAATTCAAATGAAGGTCCTTTTTTTCACCTGAATGCAAATAGAGGTCCTGATGGATTGACAGGATCTACCAAGAATAGAGAACAGAGGGTTCCCCTGTTGCCTAGCCGGCTCCCAGCTCACCACCGTCAACATCCACCACAGCATCAAGCTCTCCTCTGTGCTGCACCCAGGAAAGGGGTGGATCCAGATCGAGCGTGCACACACACAGAGAGAAGGACCGGAAGGCGCTCGTTTGGGGACGGGTGTGTCAGACCCTGGAAGGATCTACGGGAGAAACATAGTAATTTGGGCGAGATTATGGAGCAGAATTTCAGATCAGAAGGGTATGAGCTGTAAGAGGAGCTGTATTTGTTAAGGGTTCTAGCCCGAGGCAAGCAATGGGGAATTCAACATGATCCTTTCCAGCCATAGCCCGGCTGGTTATAAGCGATAGCTTACCGTTAACGGCAACACATGAAACAGAACAGTGTAACAGCAACTAGCATCTAACGGTGGGCAGCGCTCAGGGTTCATCCTAGCCGTTCGTCATCTGAAGTTGTATTTGTCTGAAACGCTACAGACGTAGTTACTGAATAACTGGGTCTGACATTGCCCCCTTGTAAGATTCGACGTGACCTCACGGTGTTTGAGCTGCTTCTCGCCATGCTTGAGTCGTTTTCTTGAAGAACTCTGGGAACGAGGACTTGATGAAGTCTGCATCCTCCCAAGTAGATTCTACCTCTGACAAATTCTACCATTGTATTAGCCACTGTACGACTGGAAAATTGTGTCTAGGCACTTGCCGAACTTGGAGAACTTCAGCTGGGCCAGTCTTGATTGTGCCGTCTTGATTAACCAATGGTAGGTTCGGACTGGGTATGGCGTTGGGGCCAATATGCTTCTTGAGCTGACTCACATGGAAAACAGGATGGATTTGCACATGTGATGGAAATTGCAATTTGTAAGCGGAGTTGCCTATCTTCTGCACAATGAGAAATGGACCGTAGTACTTGTGCTGCAGTTTCAAAGCGCCCCTGAATCCAAATGCTGCTAATCTATAAGGTGCCATCTTAAGGTAGACCATATCACCCACTTCAAATACTCTTTCCACTCGCTTGAGATCAGCATATCTTTTCATTCTGTTCTGGGCTTGCAGCAAATTGGATTTTAAGTGCTCCAGGATGTGTTGTTTAGCAGCCAAAAAATTATGTGCCTCCTCTTCCTCAGGGCCAGGTATAGCAAGCTCAGAAATCATGGGGGGTGGAAAGCCATACAAGGCTTGAAAGGGGGACATCTTGGTAGCAGTGTGGTAGGTAGTATTATACCAATACTCTGCTAATGGTAACCATGAGCTCCATTCTTGGGTTCTGTGCTTGCCATGCATCTAAGATAAGTCTCCAGACACTGATTTACTTGTTCAGTTTGGCCATCAGTCTGGGGGTGATATGCAGTGATATACCTCAGTTCACTCTTCCAAGCTGAAAATATATCTCTCCATAGTTTGCTGGTGAAGATTCTGTTACTTTCTGTTATACACCTTCATCATTAATTTGTGCTGTACACCTTCAGTTACTTTCTGGCCAGTGATGAATTTGAGTGATTGTTGGTCAGTTTTGATTATCAATTCTCTGCCCAGTAGATAGTGTCTCCATCTTTTCAATGCTTCCAGTATAGCTAGTGCTTCTTTTTCATAAGTGGACAATGCAGCATTCCGGGGGCAAAGTGCAGAGCTATAGTAAGCTATTGGCCTACCTTGTTGCATTAAATCTGCTCCAATTCCCTTGCCAGAGGCATCAGTTTCCAAAACAAAAGGTTGAGAAAATTTTGGGAGTGCTAAAACTGGCGCAGTAATAAGGGCCTATTGGAGCTGTGCAAATGTTGTGTCATGAACAGTTGACCATGAGAACTGCCCTTTCTTAAGAAGATCATGTAGTGGTCTGCAGATCACCCCATATCCTTTTATGAATCTTCTATAGTAACCTTCCAAGCCCAGGAAACTTCTTAATTTGGTCACATTATCTGGTGTGGTCGTGTGGGCCGCTCAGCAATAGCTTGAATTTTCTTAGGGTCTGTTGCCACACCCTCTGCTGAAATGACATGACCCAGATATTCCACCTGTTGAACAGCAAACACACACTTAGATTGTTTAGCACACATCTTGTTTTCCTTCAACACTTGCAGCACTGTGTGTATGTGTTCCATATGCTCTTTAAGTGTTTTGCTGTAGATTAATATGTCATCGAAGAAAACCAATACAAATTTTCTGAGATATGGCCCAAATATCTTGTTCATTACTGCTTGAAATGTGCCTGGGGCATTTGATAGTCCAAAAGGCATAACCAGATATTCAAAATGCCCCAAGAAAGTCCTGAAAGCTGTTTTATGCACATCACCAGGGTGCATCCTAATTTGATGATACCCAGCTCTCAAATCAATTTTGGAAAAGTACTTGGCTCCATGTAACTCATCCAACAGATCCTCTATAACTGTAATTGGGAACTTGTTTTCGATAGTAGCAGCATTTAACTTCCTGAAGTCAGTGCATAGTCTCATAGACCCATCCTTTTTCTTTACCAAAATTACAAGAGCTGCATATGGAATCTGGCTGTGTCTTATAAAGTGTGCTGCTAATAATTTCTTGATTTGCTCCTCCATTTCCTGTTTTTGGTGTTGAGGAACTCTGTATGGTCTAGCATGAGGTGGGTCTGTTCCAGGTTTTAAGGGAATAGTGTGGTCACAATCTCTATGAGGAGGTAAGTTTGAAGGCTCTTCAAACAAATTTGCATATTCAAGCAGAAGTTTCTGCACTTGTGGTGGGATTTTAAATCCTTCAGGAGCTGCTAGCACAATGTTGTGCATTTGGAGGAGAAATCCTTCTGCCCCTTTTTCTAATAGCTTTGTGGCTATTTTAGCTGGAACTTCTTCTGCAGTTTTAGTGTGATTGAATATAGCAGTAGTTACAGTTTGCTTGCCCTGTAGAGTGAAACTGGAAGTGTTCTTTGGCACATCAAATGCTACAAGACTGACCAGAGAAAACCAATCATATCCCAAAATAATATCATGACTTGGTAATGGTAACACTCTGAAATTATGAGTTAACTTGAGTTTTGCAAGTTGAAAGTCACATGCAGGTGCAACAGATGAAGATATAAGCTTGCCTCCACCAGCTACATCAATAGTTCTGGGTTGTACAGGTAGCAGTTGACAGCCACATTTCACAGCAAAATCCTGACTCATGAAAGAGGTTGTACTTCCAGAGTCTAAGAGGGCCACAACTCTTTTTCCTTTCACGTACACTATAAATGTGGGAGTTGGAATAGCTAGCTGATGTCCTAATGCATTAACAGAAATGAACATAACTTGTTCTTCTTCTGCCAGCAATTCCTCTTGTTCAGGAGGGGCTTGTTCTTCATTGCTATCTAGTTTCTCTATTGTTTCTTATTGCATCATGTGTACATTTGGGATTAATTTGCATTTGTGTCCAGGTACCCATTTGTCACCACATCTCCAACATTCACCTGGCTTCTTAAACTTTTGATTGCTGACAGCAGTGATCTCAGTTTGTTTTCCTAGAGTTACTGGCTGTTGTGAAGGAGTTGTACTTGGTTTACTTGGCACAGTGTATTGTTGTTTCTGATAGTAGTTTGTGTAGGGAATGCTCTGTTTCTTAGCTGCGGGCAATACTTGGGGGGGGGGGGTGACAAGGCTCCACATCTCTTGCTAAGCAATAAGCATCAGTCAGTGTTTGTGGTTTGTGTGGTCTAATTTGGAATTTGATCCCTTCCCTAAGGCCATTCACATAGCATCTCACAAACCACAACTCATTTAACTCTGGATTTTCCTCTTGAACTTCTGCCATTAGATCTTCAAAGGTTTTTGTGTACACTGACACTGTGTTGCTGCCTTGCTTTAGTGTGCTGAACTTCTCAGTGAGATCATATGATCCTTGTTGAGAAAACCTTTTTACTACGTCTGCCCCAAATTCTTTCCATGAAAACTTCTGCTTGAGTAGTCCAGATCTTCTCAGCCATGTGTCTGCTTCATGTTGTATATACATTTGTGCCAATGAAACTTTATATTCTTCTGGTGCTCCAGACATCTGAAAGTATTTTTTACACTGCCTGAGCCAGCCAACAGGGTCCTCTCCACTGAACCTAGGAAAATCCAGCTTTGGTCCTTTGGTAATGGATTTCATAAATTGTGCCTGCATGTCCTGTTCATATGTCCTGTAGTATCCTTGCCAAAGCTGTCTCTCTCTATTATGTTGGTAATATTTGTTAAAAGCTGGAGTATGGCCTTCCTGCCTTGCAGTTACAGGAGTTCCAATGACACTAGCAGCCTCTTGTCTTCCCTGATTAACAAATCCTGGTGGAACAGTAGGTCTAGTTGTTCGAATTGGTGGTAAGTTCTGAAGCTGTAATTCTTCCAGTTGCTTTGATTTCTCCTTTTCAGCAGCTAGTTGCTTCTTCAATTGCTCCAGTATATCATTTGTGTCTGCAGGTTGTTCCTGATGCAGAGTGGGGGATTTGACGACTTGACTTGAACTGGGAAGCTGTGTATCTGCTTGCTGAGAAGCATTTGGTAACACCATGTTCTTCAGAACTGTGCTGATAGCCGATAGCTGTTTGCTCAGATCAACGATAGCTTGCTCAACATTACCAACTTGCAAAGCTATATCCCCTTGTCTTTTGCTCATAGACTGAACATCACTTTGGATTTTTGCCATTTCTGAGTGTATCAGAGAATTGTCCTTCTGCAGAGCACCGAAATCATCATGCAGGGAGAGTACCTCTTGCAGATCTACATCATCGATCGCCTTGGTGCGCCCCATCACCTTGATCTGAGGGAGAGAGAAGGAATTTTACAGCCAGAAATTTGTGGTAACCCGGCTCTCTGCTCAGATCCTGCCGTCGCCCCGATCCTCGCCTCTGAAACTGCACGAACTAGCGATGGACAAGGGATTTTACTGTCGAGGAAGTGTCCCCCTACAACCTTTCTGCGCTACTGGTTTGCAGCCGAAGGATTCACCGCCACCTACGCCGCCTTGGTACAGATCACCGCCGCCAGCGCCGCCCTAGTATAGATCTCTGCTCTTCTCCCGGCCCATGCTCGAATCGCTCCCGATCGACTCATAGGGAGGGAATTGGGTGGGCTTACTCTTCCTCTGGATGATTTTTTTTGTGGCCGAGGATAAACCTTGCTCTGAATACCAATATGTCAGACCCTGGAAAGATCTACGGGAGAAACATAGTAATTTGGGCGAGATTATGGAGCAGAATTTCAGATCAGAAGGGTATGAGTTGTAAGAGGAGCTGTATTTGTTTAGGGTTCTAGCCCGAGGCAAGCAATGGGGAATTCAACATGATCCTTTCCAGCCACATCCCGACTGGTTATAAGCGATAGCTTACCGTTAATGGCAACACATGAAACGGAACAGTGTAACAGCAACTAGCATCTAACGGTGGGCAGCGCTCAGGGTTCATCCTAGCCGTTCGTTATCTGAAACTGTATTTGTCTGAAATGCTACATGCATAGTTACTGAATAACTGGGTCTGACAGGGTGGAACTCGAGGGAGTTGGCCGGCCGAGGAAGAGCAGCGGCAGTGGAGGAGGATGAGAGATAGGAGTTGGGGAAGGTGCGGCACCAGCGTCAATTGTCGCCGGCGGTGGAAAGCCGCAACGATGGGGGCACTTGGGTAGAGATGGGCCTGGGGCTGGCAGCGCACGGGGGGGGGGGGGGGGACCGTGGAGGCCGGTGGCGGCGGTGGTGGGTTTCCGCGCCTCAAACCAGCCAGAAGGAGCCGCCGACGGAGCACCCTGTGCTCAGAGATGAGAGGGAGGGGCAGATGGCTGCGCGGGGGGAAGGGGGGAGGGGGGCGAGGGGAAGATCAACCTGCCACCGGTCGCCTTCGGTGCACGAAGGGCGGCGGGGTGGCTTGCCGCCGGTGCCAAGCGAGGTGAAGCCATGGGGTGATGCAGCAGATGTTCGGGCGTAGGCGTGCGAGAGCTTTGTTTTTTTTTCAATGATGAATTGTTATTTCACCTAGGGACATGACCGCGGGTTAATTTTCAGAAAGTACAAGGGCTTTTCTAAAAAAAGGACGCGAGGGTGAACCTGACAGACTCAACCCGTGCTTTATTATTAGGGAGAGATATTTTCTATGTGGGAATATCTTCAAAACAAATGTGAGAGTGCAATATTTATTGGGCCCCTTTGTAATTGACGCTAAATTTTGACCAAAGATTTAACTCATAAAATGTTAGTGCATGTTAACAAAAATTATATCGTTTGATTCATATTTGAACATAGTTTTCAATTATGTAATTTTTTGTGACATGCATGAACACTTGGTTAGTTAAATTTATAGTCAAAATTTGGCAAGGTGCATTAAATCAACACATGCAAGTATCAAAAGGAGTCACGGCATGCATGCATGCGTTGTAATTAATGCATCGGTAAACACAAATTATTGAAATATATCGAGTGCAGTGCTTTGATGTGTTGCGCCAACTCGTACAACAAGAAGTTTGATTACTACAACGCCCTCTCGCCTTAACCGCACCTGCCTTTGGCTGCATGACAGGTGGGCCACCCACCTGTCATACACGCAAAGGAAGGAGCAGTAAGTCAATGAAGCTGCGTCCCTCCCTCGCCCATGAGCGTGGTGGCTGGCAGGACTAGGAGAAGCTTTCGTTTGCTACACGCTCTCCCTCCCGCACGCGGTGGACATGCAGCAGTTCAATCAGTGTCAGATGCCAGAAGCATACTGTAGTACTCCTCCACTGCAGTAGTACTCCATCATTGTTCGACTTCCCGAAGCGGCGAAGAGCCAAGCGCAGCCCGGACGCTCGTGTAGCAGTTTTATGTGTAGAGTAGTCTAGGATAGCGTGTACCGTGCCTAAGCTTAAAATCGTTGGGGTCGGCTCCGTGTTTTTTTATTAGTAACATCATTGTTCGTTGTCTCGAAGAGGCGAAGAGCCAAGCGCAACCCGAATGTGGCAGTTGCGAACGCTCGCCACCGTGTGTTTGGTTGTATTCTCATCTCAGCATAGTTGTTCCCTCTTCGTGCATACTCATCCCAGCACCCCTCTTAATGCATGCTCTTCTCATGCATGCTCCTAGTGTATTTGTGTTTAGCTAGTGTGGACTCATGCACCATTCATACACCCTACCAAACACCCAAAAGTGGGTCGAGAAGGGCTTGGAGCACACATATAGCTGGGCTCTTGCATGAGACAAAATTGCTATTTGAGCCCACTATTGTAGTACTACTTGCTAGTATAGCCCTGTAAACCGGAAATGAGTATTTTCCTTTCTAGAGATTTCAACAAGTGACTAGACTACACCCTAAATGAGTAGTACTAGAGCAAAATGAGTGAATCTACACTGTAAATAATTGCGTAGTTCTCTCGTTTTCCTCTCCGCCTTGGTCGCGGTGCACAATATTGAGTACTCCTATATGAATAGCCGCTCTATCTACATGTGGGACATCAAAGCATCCAGGCACGCGTGCCATCCACCAAACCACAACGAGGTGCTATAGTCGAGACTCACTGGTCACCCCGGTGTGGCCGTCATGACCCATCATCTCACAAAACCCACACCTTTACCAGTAGTAGTAAAGTGGCCTCGAAGTTGGACTGGACGAAGCAACCATCATTTCACTGGAACGCTCATTGAAGCCCTTTCTCCCCTTTCTTGAAGAAAACCTCACTCCAGGCTACTCACTTCTGCCATTTTTCTTCTGTATCGACGAAGGAAAGGTGGGCGAATCAGTGATGCTACTATATTTTCATTCCAAGAATCTTCTTTTTGCGAAGCACCGACCGATTCTCATAGCCTATTCTTTTCCGTTTTCCTTGCGATTGTGGTTTCCTTTTGATTGCTTTTTGTTTGTCAGTTTATTGATGGATCCTGGAGCAGTAGACAAAGAGTTGCCGGCGGACAACCCACTAGAGACAACGCTCTCGAGGAAGCAAGAACCGACCAATGAGTTGACCATGTTGGCGAGCCAATCCATGGAGACAAAGAACTCCAAGAAACAAGCACTGGCCAAAGAGTTGACGGCGTTGGCAGACGAACTCCTCAAAGAAAGTTGGAAGAACAGCAAGGTCCCCACCGTGCCTGTTGGGGATATAACTACTGAGTATAAACCGCCCAGGAGGGGCCGGTTTATGCTCATACGTATTGAAGCCCATGAAGACAAGGAGTATGGCGCTTTACTATAGAAGCTTGGAGGCCCAGAGCCCAAGGGCGGTTCAGGGCCCATAGACATAAACCGCCATGAGATAGGTAACTTGTGATTGTAAGTTAGGAAAAGGTAGAAACCGAGCCGGACATGTGTATGAGTCGGCCTTGGTGTTCTGTAAACCGCCGGGCATCAACCTGTGTATATAAAGGGGCGACCCGGTGGCGGTTCAGGGACAAGAAACAACAACTCGAGAGATAGGTAAAGCGGATTCGCTCCCTGCTCATCGAGACCCCATCAATTCCACCACAACTCGATCGTAGGCTTTTAACTTCATCGTAAGGGGCTGAACCAGTATAAACTCCCCGCGTCCTTTGTCCGGTTTAACTCCTTTTTGCTAATCTCATTGCGATGGCTCCATGACTAAGTCTTCTCACTAGGACACCTGACGTGTTAATTCCACGACAGTTGGCGCCCACCGTGGGGCTATCACATGATGGTTTCGAGTTCTTGAAGGGCAACTTTGAAGGACTCAAGGGATACGCGGTTGGCCGGATGACCAAGAGTCGTCGCGGCAAGCTCTACATCGACGATGCAGGATGGGGCCCCGAGGCCGGCTCAGTTGAGTATGGGTACCGGGTCCCCTTTGGCGGAATTCACGTTTTCATCGGCAAGATCGGTGAACCGGGCCTTGAGACGGACATCTCCACCGACCTCGTCGAGATGGCTCAGCGTGCGAGTCCTTCCCGGGTTCAGCCTGCCATGAAGCGTGCATTCATACGATTCATCCATGGTGTAGAATCCGAACCGGTGTCCCATGGTGAGATGGCCGTCTACTCAGATGGCGAGTCATCCACTGGCGAGACCGAGTCGCTGTACCAATTGCAGGACGGCGGATCGGGGGCTGTTCCGATGGCGACAGTATTCCGGACCCCTTTGAACCGCCAAATCGGGTTGCAATCTTCATGGCCGGTACACAACCCATGTTGCAATCTTCAACTGCAGCAGCAATGATTTTTGGATCGGCAGCCGGGGCAGGAGGCCCTGCGCGCCGGCCGGCTCAAGTTCTGTCCGGTTTATTGGACGCCTGGACGACACTATTGGCTACAACAGTTACCCCGGAGACTCAAGATCGGCATGACGCGGAGGTTGCAAAGCTACGGGATCAGATAACTCAGGCCAAGGAGGACTTGGCAGCTGAGGACACCAGGATGGCTGATGAGCGGGCCGCTTTAGACGCTCAGTCGCATCGGATTCAAGCAGAGAATTATCGGCTCATGCTGGATCAGAACTCTTCGAATGAAGTATTGAGGAGGAGGCACCGGTCTCGTCTGCTGCTGGTTTATGAAGGAATGAATCTCTTCAACACGCCAGGAGCTGGACCCAGTGATCCGGCAGCGATGAACCGGACTGAGGCACCTGGGCCAGGAGCGCCGGATCAGCCACGGATGATGGACCCGCCTCGATGAACAGATAACCCGCCGCAATACATGACGACACTGCCGGGTCACTTCTCTAGCCCTCTGGATAACATGATTGCTGCGGCGTCTCGATTGGCAGCTATTCCGATGGAGGGCGAGTCACTAGCGGCGGTTGAGATGCGATGGGCCAGGGATCTTCTTCAAACCACCATGGTGCAGCAGCAGGCTTATTCATATAGCCGAGACAGAATACATTCATTCCCCCGTCCAAGCAAGAGTTACAGCAGGCACATTGATGAACCAACTGTGTCAAGCAGTGCGCGGCACCGGGATGCCCCTCGAGGGCCTAATCCGGTGCGCGGTGGTATGAATGCTCAGGACGTAGTGAACAATGGTAGAGCACGTCGGGAGGCGGAGTTAGCGGCACAGTTGGCGGCACAGTATGCGAATCATCAACCCGCTCCGGTTCAACCAATGGCATCAGTTGAACGGGGACTGGCTTTTAGCTCTTGGGGGGTGCCGTGTCTTACCCCAGCTCTAGGTAATGTGTGGTTACCCAAGGATTTCAAGGGCCCGCGTAAGGTGCCTAATTATACCGCCAATTTACCCCCCGAGGCGTGGGTTGAGAGTTATGAGATGGCAATGGAGATGCTGGATGTGGACGAAGCGGCGTGTGCGAAGTACTTCACCATGATGTTAGATGGAACGGCTTGAACTTGGTTAAAGAGTCTGCCCGTTAACTTGATCAGTTCATGGAACGAGTTGAAGGCCCGTTTTATAGCGAACTTCAAGGACACGTGCAAGCAACCCATGTCGATCGTGGATCTGGCTGCTTGTGTCCAAGGAGAAAACGAATCAACGACTCATTGGGTGCGCCGGGTTTCGGAAATCCTGCATTCGTCAGACCGCATCAATGCTGATTCGGCAATCATAACATTGGAGGGCAATTGCCGGTTGAAGTCGCTGAAGCAGAAATTGTGACGGCTCAAGCGTCACTGCAATGACATGGGAACGCTCATGGCAGCTTTGGTTAAGTATGCCGATTCTGATAATACCAAGGATCCTGAGTGTGACAAAGAGAAGCCGGAGAAGGGAAAGAAGAATGTTGGCGCAAAAGGACAGCAGCATAACCAGGCTAGCCATGGGAATAACAGTAAGCGCAAAGCAGACAATAATTCTGATTTTGTAGCTAACACCAATGTTCAAGGTAATAATCAGCACCGTAAGGGTAAACCGCCCCCACGTGGCGGAGGATCAGGTATGAATCTGGAGCGTCTGCTAAACCAGCCCTGCCCAAAGCACGGGACACAAGATAAACCGGCTACGCACCTATGGAAGGATTGCTTCATTATGCGAGAGTTCAAAAATTCAGATCTCTTCCGGTATGATCATGGATCTCTGGCGGTTTAGGACCCGGGTTTCACAGGCCGGGTTATGGGGGAGGTAATTCCGGTTCAGGTTTTCAAGGAAACCAAGGTGGACAGGGCAATCAACGCAATCAGGGCAACCGAGGTGGTTATAATCAACAAGGGAATCAGCAACATCGTGATCGGGTTATCAGAGTAACCCGAAGCAGTTAAATGGTGGGCAGTATCATGTCTTCACTACTAGCCTGTGCAAGCGCGATCATAAGCTCCATAAGAGGGCAGTGAACTCCGTTGAACTAGCGGTGCCTCGTTATCTGCGCTGGTCAGAGCAGCCTATTGTTTGGAGTCGAGAAGACCATCTGCCCCGGGTTGACAATCCGGGTCATCTGGTGTTAGTGGTCGCACCACATGTTGGAGGTTATAAGTTCACCAAAGTGCTCATGGATGGAGGGAGCAGTATCAACATCTTGTATTATGAAACCTTCCGGCGTATGGGTTGATGGATAAGAATCTTAAACCGTCGAACACCGTTTTTCACGGTGTGGTACCTGGTAAATCGGCCTACCCAGTCGGCAAGATAGCTCTGGAAGTGGTTTTTGGAGATGATCATGATTCAAGATCCGAGACGTTGACCTTTGAAGTGGTCAAAATCAGAAGTCCGTACCATGCCCTATTTGGACGGCTGGTTTATGCTAAGTTCATGGCAAGGCCGTGTTATGCTTATCTGCAGCTCAAGATGCCGGGTCATAAGGGGACCATTACGGTTCATGGCAGCCGCAAGACCGCACTAGAGTGCGAGGAGGGTGACACGGCTTATGCTGAGTCGGTTTGTGCAATGGAGGAGTTGAAGTTCTATAAGGACAATGTTGATCCGGCAAATATGACTTCTCTGAAGAAGCCCACTACAGAGCATGATCCGGCTTTGAAGTTTAAATCGGCTGATGAGACTAAGTTGGTTGATTTTGTTCCTAACGATTCATCCAAGCGATTCAAAGATCGGCATTAACTTGGATCCGAAATAGGAAAGCGCGCTCATCGAGTTCATCCATGAGAACCGGGACATCTTTGCATGGAAACCTTCTGACATGCCAGGTGTACCGAGGGAACTCGCTGAGCACACCCTTAATATTGACCCCAAGTTTAAACCGGTCAAGCAATTTCTTCGGCGCTTTAATGAAGAGAGACGTAAGGCCATTGGAGAGGAGGTAGGCCGGCTATTGGCAGCGGGGTTTATTGTGGTGGTTTTTCACCCTGAGTGGTTGGCTAACCCGGTGTTGGTACTTAAGAAGAACGACATTTGGCGTATGTGTGTGGACTACACGGATTTGAAAAAAGCTTGCCCAGCTGATCCCTTTGCCCTCCCTCATATTGATCAAATTATTGATGCTACGACGGGTTGCGAGCGTTTGAGTTTTCTGGATGCTTATTCGGGTTACCATCAGATCAAAATGGCAGTTAAGGACCAGGAGAAGACAACCTTTATAACTCCTTTTGGAGCCTTCTGCTATGTTTCTATGCCTTTTGGGCTCAAGAGTGCTCAGGCGACTTACCAACGGTGTGTGCAGAATTGCCTCCATAATCAGATTGGGCGCAATGTTCATGCTTATGTGGATGATATCGTGGTGAAATCCAGGAAAGCAGAGACACTCATAGCTGCCTTGCAGGAAACTTTTGATAATCTAAGGGTTTATAAGATGATGCTTAATCCGTCCAAATGTGTTTTTGGTGTGCCAGCTGGCAAGCTCTTGGGTTTTCTGGTGTCTAACAGGGGAATTGAGGCTAATCTGGAAAAGATCAAGGCTATCAAATCCCTGGCTAAACCGGCGTGTATCAATGACGTTCAAAGACTGGGGGTCGGATTGCAGTACTGAGCCGGTTTATCAGCCGGTTGGGGGAGAAGGTGATCCCGCTTTATCAGATGATGAAGAAAATAGACAACTTTGTTTGGAGTGATGCTGCTGATGCGGCGTTTGAGGATTTGAAGAAGCAGTTGGCCGAACCGCCCGTCCTTGCTGCCCCCATTGATAAGGAACCATTGCTGTTATACGTGGCTGCTAATGCCTGGGCTGTCAGCGTGGCTATTGTGGTGGAGCGCAAGGAGGCTAGTAAGGAATATCCAGTTCAACGGTCGGTTTATTATATCAGTGAGGTACTTATCGAGTCCAAACAGAGATATCCCCATTGGCGTAAGCTGGTGTATGGAGTGTTTATGGCAAAAGCTTAAGCAATACTTTCAAGGCCATCCCATCATCGTGGTCGATTACGCTCCATTGGGAGACATCGTTCAAAACAAGGAGGCAACTGGCCGGGTTGCTAAGTGGGCTGTTGAGCTTGGGCCTCACGGGTTGAAATACATGCCTCACACTGCTATCAAGTCCCAAGCGCTCGTAGACTTCATCAATGACTGGACAGAGTTGCAGGCACCGGAGGATAAACCGGATAACACATACTGGACTATTCACTTTGATGGATCCAGACAATTGGAGGGCTCGGGGGCTGGAGTGGTTCTTACTTCCCCTCGAGGTGACAAATTTGTTATGTTATCCGCTTAATGTTTCCCTGTACTAACAATGCAGCTAAGTATGAGGCCTTACTCCATGGTCTGCGGATGGCTAAGGAGATGAACTTAATCTGGGTACGTTGCTTTGGTGACTCCGATTTAGTGGCTCAGCAAGTATCCGATACGTGGGATTCCAAGGATCCACTCATGGCGTCTTATCGGCGAGAGGTGGACGTCATTGCTGGTCACTTCAAGGGTTATCAGGTCGAGCACATTGATCGGCGCAAAAATGAAGCGGCAAATGCTTTAAGCCGGCTCGGTTCCCAGCGTAAACTGGTGCCGCCTAATGTTTTTCTGGATGTTCTGCATAATCCGGCGGTCAAGATACCAACGGAGGAGGATCTGGCGATTCCTGACCCGGAAGCTCAATTGGTGGCGGTTCTTCATGCTATCGCTGATTGGACATTACCGTACCTGGCGTACATGAACCAGCGCGAGTTACCAGAGGACGAAGTTTTGGCCAAGCAGATAATCCGGCTGTCTAAGCCCATGACTATTGTCAATGGCGAGTTACACCACTGCAGTGTCTCAGGGGTGTTTTAGCGTTGTGTTTCTTCTGAAGAAGGCTGTGAGATCTCGCGTGAAATCCACGAAGGAGATTGTGGTCATTATGTCGGTTCAAAATCCTTGGTGGCTAAGGCTTTCCGGCATGATTTTTACTGGTTAACAACTCATGCTGATGTGGAAGATCTGGTCCGAAAGTGTGACGGCTTCAGAAGTTTGCACGTCGAGCTCATGTTCTGGCTCAGGAGTTGAGGATGATTCCAATTACCTGGCCGTTTGCAACTTGGGGGCTGTATATGGTTGGGCCTTTTAAGAGGTCCAAGGATAAGAAGACCCACCTCCTGGTGGCGGTTGATAAATTCACCAAGTAGGTGGAGGCAGAGCTAGTGAGCAAGTGTGATGCGGCCACGGCGGTTCAGTTCATGAAAAAGGCGATCTTCCGTTTTGGCTTTCCACACAACATTATAACAGATAATTGCACGAATCTCTCCAAGGGAGCTATGGAAGAGTTCTGTCAACGTGAGCACATCCGGCTTGATGTGTCAACAATGGCCCACCCCCAATCTAATGGTTAAGCGGAGAGAGCTAATCAGGAAATCCTAAAAGGTATCAAGCCCCGGCTTATGGTCCCTTTGAAGCGGACGCCAGGTTGTTGGGTGGAGGAGTTGCCTTCCTTTTTATGGAGTATTAATACCACCCCCAATAGATCTACGGGTTACACACCCTTCTTCATGGTTTATGGAGCGGAAGCAGTTCTCCCAAGTGATATTCGCCATGACTCGCCCCGAGTGGCAGCTTACGTTGAAGCGGATAATGAGAGAGCACGCCAGGATGCATTGGACCTGTTAGATGAACAATGGGATATTGCGGTAGCTCGCTTGGTGATTTATCAGCAAGACCTGCGGCGTTATTACAGCCGCCGGGTTAAAACCAGGACTTTCCAAGAAGGCAACTTGGTGCTCCGGCTCATCCAAGATCAGGCTGACATGCACAAGTTGTCTCCACCTTGGGAAGGACCCTTTGTGGTCAGCAAGAATTTGAACAACGGGTCATACTACCTCATCGATGTTCGAGAACACAAAGACTCACGCAAGTCAGAGGAGGAGACTCGCCGGCCATGGAATATAGCTCATCTTAGGCCTTACTACACCTGAGCCACAGGCTCCTACTATGTATATATTTTTGATAATGTACATATTATGATCAATAAATAAACCGGCATCCTTGCTAAAGCGGGGCCTCTGCCATTTCGTCTTATATGTCTTCTTGGTTACATGGGGGCTCATGCTTATAAGCGGAGTTTTCCATTAAACCGGCTTATAAAGCCACAACATAGCTTGAGAGCTTCACACCCAAGGGACCAAAGAGAGTTTGTTGCCACGCACAGCTCAAACATAGGTACCCATTGAGCACAGCTCACAATGTTACTTGGGGGCTCTTTGTGCACAACAACAAAGAGTTTGAAAGGACCCTTGTAATAGGCTATCAAGCCAGGCTTGGAAGCCAGGTGTATTCACCTAAAACCCCGGGTTAACCTGCCTTCATCAAGTAAGCCACTCCGTCCAGGTAATCCTGGTATGACCCGTCGAACGTTTGACAAGTCAATCTTATACAGACCCTGAACTTGTCAAAGTTAAAACGACGATTGGTTAATTGGAGGCCCATCTTAAAAGGCTTTGTCAAATGGTTTACTCAGCGGCCTGGCAGCCCATGAAAAGCCTCGAATTTGGGCCTGGCAGCCCTTGAAAAGCCTCGACTACAATTTTTTATTTGATTTTTTTGCAAGTTTTCTTTCCTTTGATAAGGTTTTAAGATAAACCGGCGTCTATTGACCCGGCCCGACTATAAGTCATTACATCAACCCGGTGTTTTTTAACCCGGCATAGATTTCAACTATCAGTTGTTAGCACAAAATCAATTATGAACCGGTGTTTCTTAGCCCGGTCTGGCATTGACTATAAGTTGCCAGGATGATCATCCGGTGTTTATCATAACCCGACATGGCTTATTATATACCAGCCCAGCATGGTGGGAGTTATCAACACTCAAGATTTGGGTTATCACCCTTACTACAAAAACGATTGGTAAACCAATGATGTGATTTAAATCACATGTATGGTATATTTTCATATTTCATTATCTTTACGGCCTTTGTTATAAACTCTGGCTTCATATTGGGCATCATAACCCGTCTGGCGGTAAACCGCCAGGACAAGTTTTCAGTTTATTACATGCAGAAAAGAGGATTGCATAACACTGATAAAGATCATAAGCAGATATTGCACATTATGACAAAGTGGCGGTCTCAGGAAAGTGATTATGCACGACGACATAGCAGACCAAGTGTTTCAAGCTATGCACGATGGCATAGCAGACCAAGTTTTTTAAGCTAGCCTATTACAAGGCGTTTTAACCGCCCAAAAGGATAATTGTTTTTTCTACAGAGGACGGTGCACAAATGATAAACCGGCTTACGGATTATGATTCCTCTTCAGCTTGATGATAAGTTTGTGGATCACCCTGCGCCGGTTCAACCTCTGCCTCCTCATCCACTGGCTGGAAGTCAATGGTTGCCCAGTCAATTCCAGACAAAGCTCGGAAGATGGCTTCATCACTTATAAGATCTGACGGTTCAACATCAGGGGCATAAGTGTGCTTACGGATTGGAGGGATTAGATTCTGGGCCTCATAAACTGACGCATCAATCCGCCTGTTGCCTGCATCATAGATGGACTGGTGGAAAGATAAGCCAGTCTCTTCGGCCAATCTGCTTGCAAGAGGACGCATCTCCTTTGTCAACGCTTTAAGGGCATCCTCGTCAAATTCCGACCCATCTTCTTTTTGACTAGGATAACCATTCCCAATATCCTTCGGATCAAGATCAACTATCCAAGCCTTCACCCGAGTCAAGGCAGATAAAGCACTAGCCCTTGCAGCGGATCTCTTCACTTTTTCTAGCTGGGCAGGTGTCATGGAGAGCTTGGCCAAGGTATCTTTGATTAAAGTTGGTGCGGTTTGTTGTATGAAGTAGTGCAGATAACTTGTTGAGCGCCGGTATATAGCTGCTCAATTAAGGTATAAGCAGCCTTCAGCTTCTTGCGCATATCAGAGCCAAGATGAGCGACGCGGCTACCTGCAATGGTTACAATGTTGTTGTTAAACCGGCGGTTCTCAAGGCTGATGGAGTACGGTTCATTAAAAAGCTACTTAGCCAAGATAGCAGAAGTCATAGCATTGATCTGCTGCTTTAAACCAGTCAGCTCTTCCGCCACCGGTTTAAGTGCTGCTTCAGCATCCTCAACCCGTTTTAACAGAGTGGCCTTCTCAGTCTCCCTGTCTGCCCGCTCGCCTTTGAAGCCATCCTTCAATTGTTCCATGGCTGTTAAAGCGCCCTTAAGTTCATCCTTCGCCTTGGATGTTTCGGCTTGCTGGGATTTGATGTTTTCCTGGAGGTCGGCGATTTGAGAATCTTTGTTGGTTAAATCAGCCAGCAAAACATAGAAAAGTAAATTGGCAATACTTTTTTCAAAGTCCCAAGCACATAACAAGTTATACACTTGGCACTTGGGGGCTAATGCGGATTGCTTTTTCTTAAAGGATATTTTAAGTCCCAAGGCTCAATACAAGTATTAATCTTGGCACTTGGGGCTAATGCTTAATTGATCAGATAAACCGGACGTGAAGGAATTAAACAAGGATAAGCTTTACAACAGGAAGTACCGTTTCATCTTGAAGAGATAAACCGGCCCTTGGGGGCTACTGGAGTTAAGGATTGAAGAAGATCCTAAGGGAAAAGGGCTTATGCAAATGAATAAATATTTACCTCATATCGCTCTTTCATCAGGTTTACCAAACCGGCTTCGTAGTCACGACTTGTGTACAGCCGGCTCAAATATCCAGAATGGATGTCTTGAGCATTGAGATGAGCATAGCTTGAAAAATCAGATTTCCACTTGCCCTTCTCCATAGCGGCAAATTCTTCTTTTGCACTGTGCTTTGATAAAGCAACAGGATTGCCAGGAGTGGTATGGCCAAAGCCAGTAATTACAATATCATCTGTTGTGCCTTTAGCTGTCTTATTTGGGCTCGACAGTTTGTCAGCGGCCTTAGCTGGGCTCGGCGGATCAGCGTGTGGGCTTGTTGGATTTGTCTCTGGCGGGTCAGCAAAAGTATCCTGGCCTTGAGGTGCCGGGTCATCTAGATCAATGTCAGCATTTTGCTCAATAGCCTCTGAGGTTTTCTCCGGTTCAGTAGCCGGATTATCGTTAGTTGGTTTACTCAACTTAGCTTTCTTGCTAAGTCTAGCTTTGGCACTGAATAAAGCAGATGCAGAAGTCAGTACAGTAAAACGGTGCAAGGCATAAAAGGTTAAAGTGTAATATGCTTACCCAGGAACTGTCTTGAGGGGAGGCATCTGTGTGGCTGATGATTCGCCGGAGGATGAATTGGAGGTACCATGATAATTTGAATCAGACGGATTAAGAGGGTATCGGAAGTAACCCACCTTGGGATAAGATGTATTAGAAGTACAAGAGACCTCTGGACGGCGTTTTTGAACCGGGGTGTCTGGTAAACCGGAGGAGGTAACTTGTTGGCCACTATGTCGGGTTGTGCGACGAGCTTCATGTTGCTGTGTCTTCAAAGAAAAGTGCGGATCCAAATAAGCGAGATGATGTGAACGTTTTACTTTTCGGACTGCGCGACGGAGTTTTTGTACTCGCACATGATCTGAGTCGGAAGAAAGGGAAATTACCTCTACATGATCAGCGCGGCTCGCCTCCGCATCATCCTGATAATGATCATTGCCAATAAGGTGCATGAAAAATGAACCAAGGGAATCAAGTTCTACCTCTGATTCCGAGTCATCAACATCTTCGGCCGGATCAGGGGACTCAGCGGTTCTTTTCTTTGCTGGCTTCTTTGAGGCCTTACTCTTAACACGACGCGCTCTCACCGGTTTGTCTTGTAGTTTTGCCGGCTTGTCTTGAGATTTCCTCTTCCAGAACGGATCATTGCTCTGCAAAGATAAACAGAAGGTCATCAGAAAGTGTCAATGTGGGGGCTTAATTAAAGCGAAGATACAATTCTTACAGTTGGCGGTTTATTGGAGGCATAAAAGGGACGCAACCCAGTCTTGCTGCACTCAGATATCGGTTCATCCAACATATTTTTGACAGCTTCAGTAATCTCTTCATCAGTTAGCTGAATATCAATATGACATTGAGGATCTTTTAAGTCTCCTGTGTACTCGCACATTAAATCGGGATGCTGGCTTAAGGGCAAGATACTCCACGAAACCCAGCAACAGACAAGGTCAACACCGGTTAAACCGTTTGCCATAAAAGCCCGGATCTTAGAAATCTGTGGTGCATATTTCGATCGTTCCCTGGCAGTAAGCCGTTGAGGCAATGGATGTTCATTACTGAGCCAGTGAGCACGATAACCCGGCAGATGATTTTCATTATCAGGAGCGTTATTCCGGCAGTAAAACCATGTTTGATTCCAGTCCTTGGGGTGGCTGTGATGTTTGGCGTGAGGAAAATTGACTTCTTTCCTTTTTGAATTGACACCCGCCAAGTTCAGTTGGGGCCGTCGGTAAATTCAAGACTGGCGGTTCAAGTGGAAGAAGTCTCTGAAAAATTCAACGGTCGGTTCTTCTTGCAGATAAACCTCACAAAACACCTGGAAATTGCAAATGTTGGACACAGAGTTCGGTCCAATATCTTGAGGGCGGAGTTGGAAGCTGGCAAGTACATCGCGGAATTTTTTTGATCCGGGAGGGCTAAACCCTCGGTCCAGATGATGTACAAACACAATTATTTCTCCATCTTGAGGTTCAAGAGGATTTTCAGTACCCAGGACTCTCCAATGGATGGTTTCTTGCTTTGCTAAAGCGCCAGTCAAAACATACCCAGTAAGTTGCTCTTCCGTAACCCGGGAGGGAACCTAATTGCAAGAGAAGAACTGTTTGGCCATTTTTTATGACAAGCTGTAAAAGAAGTTCAAACGCCGGATTACGGTTCAAGATTGATATGCATAAACCGGCGCCAGGCCGGGGGAAGGAATTAATCAGAGAAAATGTACATGTTAAACCGGATACTGATGCTCATGTAAAATTGGCGGTTTAAGAGAGGGCTAATGGTACCCAGCGGATTATCAACTTTTAACGGTTAAACCGCCTACAGTATTATGGAAGAAACAGATCTGAAAATTACTAAGTGCTGCAGAAACAGGTTTCACAGGCTAAAGTTATAATTATGGATCTAGCGCAGTTCAGGAAAAGGAAAAATCTCAAAGCCCTAAAATGACGACAGTAGAACAGCAAAGGTCCAGATGAGATCTTTTCATGGATGAAGGGATGCTATGGTGAGAAAAAATAAATTATAGTTTCGGCCGCGCGGGGAAGATGTCAAGTTCGTCAAGATACGATGGGACAGTAAGGGAAAGCAATGAACGCCGACGAATACTGATGAACACCGACGAAGGCATGAAACCCTAATGCAGATCTAGGGTTGAAGAAAGAGGGCTTACCGGCTTCACAGGAGTGGCGGAGAAGTGCCACGGTTCTCTGGTACGTTTAGGTCGATGCAGCGGCCAGGGGTGATGCAGCGCTTGATGGTCGAGGGCGGCCACGGAGCTTTAGGGCTCGGGCGTCGCAAGGAGGAAGAAGAGGCGAAGAAGCACGGAAGGGGAAGGAAAAAAGACCTCTAGTCCTATTTATAAGGCAAATGGATAAGTAGGCAGGCGCGGGAATCGAGGAGCCCAAAACGGAGAATGGGGCATAGCTGTCGTCTCGGTCTTCGGAGATTAATTAATAAAAGAAGTATTTACAGGTTTTTATACAGAAATGATGTCATGACGATTCACTGCAATCTTAGAAGATGACGTCATGGTGGTTTATCAAGTTCATATGGAGGAGACGTCATGGCGGCTTACAAGGATTATACGAGGATATTCAAGGAGTTTTTTCTAAGTGTTGAAGATTGACATGAACAGGTTCAAATCAATCTGGGGCCTAATGTTGGGGATATAACTATTGAGTATAAACCGCCCAGGAGGGGCTGGTTTATGCTCATCCGTATTGAAGCCCATGAAGAGAAGGAGTATGTTGCTTTACTATAGAAGCTTGGAGGCCCAGAGCCCAAGGCCGGTTCAGGGCCCATAGACATAAACCGCCATGAGATAGGTAACTTGTGATTGTAAGTTAGGGAAAGGTAGAAACCGAGCCGAACATGTGTATGAGCCGGCCTTGGTGTTCTCAGAACCGCAAGGCGTCAACTGTGTGTATATAAAGGCGACCCAAGGCGGTTCAGGGACAAGAAACAACAACTCGAGAGATAGGTAAAGCTGATTCGTTCCCTGCTCATCGAGACCCCATCAATTCCACCACAACTGGATCGTAGGATTTTACCTTCATCTTAAGGGGCCGAACCAGTATAAACTCCCCTTGTCCTTTGTCCGGTTTAACCTATTTTTGCTAATCTCGTTGCGATGGCTCAACGACTAAGTCCTCTCACTAGGACATCTGACGTGTTAATTCCATGACAGTGCCTACCTCAGAAAATCTAATGGCCACCTATGCGAGGCTCAAGGCCGAGTTCGAGGAGATAGTCGCCGTTGAGAAGCAGTATTCCCCTGACAAGGTGATGGCCCCCATCGAGGACGAGGAGATGGCCCCCGGAGGGATGGGATCCCCCGGTGAGCTGCACAAGGTAAAAAATAATGGCTTACCATAGTTGTGGTTTTTGATTATTTGGAATGTGCTTGCTAATATGTTAGGGTTGTGCAGGTGCTGGTAGACGCCCTTGATGATTCCGATGTCGTGGCCCGTGCTATGGACAATGCCCCAGAGATCGTTTTTGATGTCGCGGTCCGTCCTGTTGACATCACCCTGGAGATCGATTCCGATGCCGCTGTCCATCGTGTGGACATTGCCCCAAAGATCGATTCTGATGTCGCGGTGGACATCGCCCCAGAGATCGATTCCTATGCCGCTGTCCGTGCTGTGGTCATTGCCCGATAGATCGATGACAAGAAATAGTTGGTCATGCTAATCCTTCAGGGTAGTTTGCATTGTGTTTAATTACCAGAACGATGCATGTTATCAAACCATCTTAGGGCTAGTACACTGTGTTATGTGGGCGGTACTTGCTACTTTTGTTCGATAGTGAATCATGTGAACCCTCTCCGAGTTGTGAAAACAAATGTATCCTCACCAGCTTTTGATGTAATATATGGCATGCTTAGATGTAAGTTTGAATTGTTTGTCATATCAGCAGGGCTTGTTTGATGATTCTTGGTGTTAGTAGGCTAGCTACTGTGCGAGCTATAGTACTTGCAAAACACTCACCAAAGAGAAACGTTGGGGCTGATGAGCTCGTGGTACGCTTATACTGATCCGTCATTGATCGGCCAATGGCCCAAGCTCCTAAAATTGTAGGCTTAGCGATTGATCAACAATAGTTGACACAGATACATTCAGGCCTCATTTGGTTCATAGGGTAGGAAAATCGTAGCAAAAATACAAAGACGTACAACACAAAATCATAGCAGTACAGAGACGTACTCCCTCCGTTCCAAAATAGATGACTCAACTTTGTACTACTAACTTTATGAAACAGAGGGAGTACAAATCCTAGGCGGGCTAGTTTGGCCTAGTAGGTTTCAATGATATGACGTGGTATAGTGTCGTCCGGTCTTCGCGTGTGGTAGCAGTACTGCGGGTACAGTAAGTTTTCTTGAAGAAGCGGAATTCAACAAAGTCATGATGGTTCCTTTGTTCGACCAACTTACTGTGGGAAAGGTTGGGCCTACGCTATGACCGGGGTGGACCAGGATAATTTTGTGCATGGCAGGTGGACCAGGATGGTCGACGTCCCACATGTTGGCGAATGAAAGTATTCTTTCCGATATAGTGGACAAGCAATGAGTATTCATTGATTATTTTTTATGAAAGCTATTGTCTCCACTCTTACAACAGAGGAGTGTGAAACACGGCAGCCCAGTGAACTTTCCATCTGCACCACTCCCTCCTTCCTCATGTAATACTACCATAGTGTTGACTATAAGGTTGGCTATAAGGTAACAACTTTTTATAACTTTCTCTCTATCTATTTCCTCTCAAATGTTTTTTACCTTTCTTTTTAGAAATAATTGTTTTTTATGCCTCTTTTTCAGAATTAGTTTTTTTATACCTGGGAGCACGTGTAGAGACGGGCTCCTGCATATCCCACTCCTTGACTTTGTCAATGCCTCTCTCTCCTCCACATAAGCGGGGTCAGGGCATGTACAATGGTTCTATTGTAGGGATGCCACATAGGATAAATGATGAGGTGGAGGAAAGAGAAATCATAAGAAAAGGCTTGTCTTCTCTTATTTAAGAGAAGACAAGAGATGATCTCTTAGCACAAAATGTTTCACCATGTTTTTAGGAATAACTAGTTATTGAAGATAAGGCTAAGAGATGATCCATTGTACACATGTTTTTTTGTCATCTCTAAATTACATGCAAGACTTATGATAAGACTATCTTATCAACCATTGTACATCTTTGTCGGCGTTGCAGGAGCAGGGGTCCCAGAACTTGCTGCTGACCCATGGCGTGGCTCAAGGGGCGCCATGACGGCCCATCTTCATTAGCATGAGCTCAAGACCCTCGCGAGGAGCCAAGCCTCGCGGGGCGGACGACAAGGAGCTTCCTCAGGAGCGGCCTCGTCAGGCTGGCTCGCAAGGAGGCGGAGAGATCAAGGCGGGGTACCTCATGAGGTGCCCATGACGCAAGCCATGACGACCGAAGCCAGGCGGGCGCCAGGCGGGCGCCGGCCTGCGCAGAGTCCTTGTTTCCTCTTTGGTGTATAGGGAGCAAGCACAGGCAAGAGCATCAAGCAAAGGCGGCCATTTCGGTGCAACAAGACCAAGACCAGCAGAACGGCAGGATGGAGGTCATCGTGGAGCCCAAGCCGGCGTCACCACCAGAGCCTTTGGCAGGCGAGGACCAATTTAGTCAGGATAAGTGTACTAGATGTTCCCCTTCAAAATGGCCAATTGTTGGCGCCCTTCCCGCTCAATATTTGGGGAGAGGCCCAGGGCCTTTGCCTATAAATAAGACTAGCCACCACAAGGTAGAGGCATCCGGTCATCACCAGGAAACCAGTAGAAAGGGCGACTGAACTCCCTCTAGCAGTTCATCACACTGCATAAGAACAGACCCTCGCGAGGCTGTTCTTCCTTGTATTGTCCATCATCAGCCCAAGAGGCAATCCACCACACCACACACTGGAGTAGGGTATTACACCACAATGGTGGCCTAAACCAGTATAAACTCTATGTCTCTTGTGTTGTTCCTTTGATTGCTTAGGTTTTAGCGGGGCGGTGAGGTGCAGGTAGGCAGAGGGCGAAATCTCCGCGCGCACCCCAGTGTTCGAATCTAGACGTTCCGCCGGAACCCGAAATTCGACATTTGGCACGCCAGGTAGGGGTGCACCGGAATCCACCTTCTGCCGCTTCGCGTCCCGTCGCATCGTCATCATCATGTCCGGCGACCAGGCAGGCAACCTCGATCCTCGGGCGGCTGGCCCGCCCATCGCAGAGCCGCTTG
The DNA here is from genome assembly GCA_021605145.1 of Aegilops bicornis. Taxonomy (NCBI): domain Eukaryota; kingdom Viridiplantae; phylum Streptophyta; class Magnoliopsida; order Poales; family Poaceae; genus Aegilops; species Aegilops bicornis. Next base: position 455,145,111 of record CM038674.1, on the reverse strand, counting down.
CCCGGCAACCCCATGCCCAGTGCAGCTCAAGGTCCGCTAGGGCGCATGCGGGCCGCGGGCGGCGCAGACAGGCAGCGACAGCTCTCCCGACGCGGCAGGCGCGGTCGGCGGCGAGGGCTTCCCATCACGCTGCAACCACGGTGCCGTACACCCGACGGGAGCATGCAAACTCGAGGGCCGCGCTCACCGTGGCGCGAGAGCTGCTGCAGTGCAGGCTGCTGGAAGGCGGTCATGACGTGCTGCTAAAGCGGGTGGCAGAGCTCCTGGGCTTCGCCGCCTCGGGAGCTCCCCCCTTCTGCACCCAACTCCCACCTCAGGTCCAGGGTGGCCCGCACGGGGGGCTCCGTGCCCGCCGCTGCAGCCCCAAGCGGACTCCAAGGCCACCCCAACGCCGGCCAGGCCGTCAGCACCGGGCCAACAACAGCACTACCTCCGCCCCTGGCCATCGAAGGAGGACTCGCCACAACCCACAGCCCCGATGGGCCACCGTGCTACCACCCCCAGGCGGGTGCCTCAAGCAGCACTGCATGGCGCGCGGGGCGCTACGGCGCGACTTTCGGGATGGCGGCCCCAGAAGAGTACGTGCCCCACATGATGGACCAAGGGCGTGCGCATGAGGACGAACAAGTCTCGCTCCTCGGCCCAAGCTGGGGGGACGAGGCACCAGAAGCTGAGCTCTTCCAGGATCCCCGGGAAGGCCCCGCCGGCTACGCTGGAAACAACGATTATCAGGTACCAATAATCCCTCAGGAGCCGGCATACGCCAACCATGGATCGCAGGAGGTGCAGGCCACCACCACGGGCGGCCGACCCACTCCCGCAGCTTCATACCCCTCAGGAGGAAGGCGCCGGGGGCTGCAGGAGAGGGGCCAAGATCCGACATCACCACCGCGGCGTTCGGAGCAAGGCGTCCTCAGGAGGTAGGCCCTCTGTTGGGGAGGTGCCTCGTGGCTCGCCCTGGCGGAAGGACCTGTGGTCGTCGGGAACCGCTGGCGACCGCTCTACCCCATCGGGCGGCGTCTGGTTTCCGGTCGCCGCCGGTGGCACTGGAGTCTTGGCGCAAGGCGGGGCCCTCGTCTGGCGATATGAAGCAAGGCGGTACACGTGAAGAAGGCCAGTGCTGTGAAGCTTCGCCATACCGTGACACTCTCACATAATAATGAGTGGGGCTGTACACGCCCCGGAGTCTCAGGGGTGCCGGCCTCAGGCCCTGGGGCTCCCTCCCATGCCTAGTGGCAGCACTTAGCTCCACGCTGGTGAGAAGACGTCCAAGACTAGACTAGGTGCCGGACGCGGCCTTTTCTCTGCTTTCGTTGCTTTCCCCTTTGGTTGTCGTTTTCCCCCGTTGAATTTAAGTTGGATTTGAGCTTGAAGATTTGCGTGTGTTCGGGGAAGGGGTGTTTAGTCTCGTTCGAGCAATCTCTAGCGTTCTGGTTACCACTTCGCCTCAGCTGCCTCCCCTCGTGAGCCCCTCGCGAGCCGGGTCAGGCCTAGCTTGCGTGCAGCCCAGACTGCCGTCGCCGTGCCTTCTCAGGAGGTTTTCATTACAGGTTCGATGGGCTCGTTCGGGAGACGCTCCAGACACCACAGCCCTCCAGAGGCTAACTCGAGGCACTAGCGGGTCGAAGGTAAACAAGCCCGCCAGCTCGCCACAAAGCCAGCCGCTTGGCGCAGGCGTACGGGTGATATCGCATCTACTAATACGCTGAATATGAGTTTTTACATGAGGGGCTCCCCCTCCCAAAATGCTCTTACAATCTTCAGGGCAAGGCCCAAACTCTATCTACGCAGGGTAAGGAAGCAGGGACAACACGCGGTCAGTCGGATAAATCCCCCAATGCATCCTCAGGGGCGCCTCCTGAATCGTCACTGGCGTCGCTGGCCTCGCCATCGCCCTCCGCGTTGCCGGCAGCGGCGCCAGGGCCGTTCACCACGTCACCTTCATCAGCAGCCACGACCGCGTTGTCGTTATCAGAAGCGAAGGCCCTAACGAGGGCATCCACGTTGTCTTTCACCCAGCGCGCCAGGTCGCCCCGGACGGCCTGGGGCACTGGGGCGATGGCGGCGTCGAAGTCGAAGTTGGGGAACATGTTCTGAAGGTGGCTGAAGACACGAGAGAAGCGGCGTCCGAAAGCGGTAGCGGCTCCTCTCCTCCACCAGCCTGTTGGCACCGACCGACCGCGCCTCCAGCTGCGTCACCATGTTGGTGAAGAACTGAAGATTGCCAGCATAGTTGACTGCGTGGGGCTGGTCAACAGCCGCCTCGCAGATGTTACCCAAGGCCGCGTTGGCTCTCTCCCGGAGCCTGGCGAGCATGGGGCCATGCTCATGCTCCAGAATCCGCCGCTGGCGTATCTCATCCTTGTTCTGCCGTGCAACAGCCTCAGCCTCGTCCACCCGCTGGCGGAGAAGAAGCGCCTCGGCGCGGGAGGTAGTCAGTTCCTCCTGCGCTACGTCGAGGGCGGCCCGAGAAGCGTCGGCCCGCCACGTCGCTTCCTCCAGCTTGGCCCTCAGGGCGGCGGTCCTGCCTTCAGCCTCGACCCGGATCAACCCCAGCCTCTCCTTAAACTTGCGCTCAAGATTCAAGCGGGCCGTCGCCACCCCGCGATCAACCTCCACTATGGCTCAGGCCTCGCGCGCAGCAACGTCGTCCTCCGCCTGTGTCACCAAGCGCTCTCTCGTCTCCAGACATTCAAGATCACGTGCGCGCTCAGCAGCTTCCAGCGTCAGCGCCTCCTCACTCCTCAGGAGCTCTGCCTGGTCGACCGAAGCCACCTTCATCGACGCAAGGGCCGTCTCGCGCAACACCACCTGCTGCTCCAGGGAGTGGCACCGGGCCAAGAGTTCCAGTGCCCGCTCCTCCGACGCCTCGCGCCGCCGATCAGCCCCTCGGGCCTCCTCTACGGCCCGGGAATGAGCCTCCCGAGAGGCCGCCAGCAACGCCTCGGCCTCCTCGTTATCGAGGTCACGCTGGTGGCGCGCAAGGGCAACAGCCGCCTTCAGCTTGCGCCTCTCTTCAGCCAGGCGCAGGCCCTCAGCCTCAAGGCGTGCGTCTTCATCATCAAGCTCTTCACAAAGCTAGTTCACCGCGTCAGCCGCCCTCCGGAGAAACTCTTGGCGAAGAGCGCGACGCCTCCGGGCGCGCTCGAGCACGTCTTCTGCGTCGTCCTCCGCCACAAGTAAGCACGGGGGGCCGCGAATCAGCACCCCCTCTCTGGGCAGGGGGCTGGGGGCTGGCGCCCTCGTGATGGCCGGGTGCGCCTCGCCAGAAGCCCGGCCAGAAACCGGCCCATCCCCAAATGAAGAGCGCATGGCCGACCTCAGCCAATCGCCATCCAGGATCAGAGGCGAAGCCCAAGGCAGGCTGGCGATGCCCCGAGGGTCGCGAAGGAGGGTCATAAAGCGCGCAGACATGTGCACCTCTGAGGATGGCTCACCTCTCTGGCCGGCCTCACCGCAAGGGCTCTGCTGGAACTCGGAGTGCTCGAAGACGGTGGAGAGGGCGGAGCCTGGGGGGATGGCTCCTCAGCCATCTCCATGAGCTCGGCAGGAAGGGCCCTGCAGAGCAAGGATCATCCAAAGCAACGGGAGGATCATGAACTAGGAAAGGGGAAGGCTTACTCATCAATGGCGAAATACTTCTGGCGCTTCAGCAGGCGTTAAGGGTAATCATCACCCAAGGCCTCCCTTTTCTTCCGGAGAGCCTCAAAGTCCATGCAGAAGCGACCCAGGAGTTGAGCACAGGGGTCAGCCTGCGGCGAGGAAGAAGCGTTTAGATGCCCAGCATCCGGTGCGTCGCCCTGATGCACGCCGCCGGTCGCCTCACCAAGAAGGATAGCTGGGGCCCTAGGGGCCTCAACCACGGGTGCCGTGGGCTGCGGCTCAACGCCTCCAGTCGCAGCGGCACGGGCCTCAGGAGCTGCCCCCTCAGGAGTGCCGCCTGGCGTCGTCACTCCGGCGGGGGCCCCCTCAGCCTCCGGCGGCCCATGCCTCCCTGCTCCGCCACTCGAGGAAGGACCGCCGTGGGCGACTAGGAGGACAGTCACTATCACTGGGTTCTCGCGAGGACCCGTGAGGCCAGCGGGGCGCAGCCCCCATTCGTCGAAGCTGGGCATCTGCTTCACAAAGTCGCCCCTGTTCGAGCAAAGGTACAGCAATGCCCCCCCTTGGGGACGCCGGACTGCCGGGGATGGGTCCCCGATCCAAGACCAAGAGCACCTTCCTCGGTAACCGGGTGACAGGTCCTCATCCTGGAGCCTCATGCGATCTTCACGCCCGTTGAAGGCCCACATCCGGCGGGAGTGGCGCTGGAGAGGGGCAATGCGGTGTAGCAGGAACTCCTTCACCACCTTGGGCGCCGTCACACCAAGCGCCCTCAAGAGCGCGAAGCGATGCCAGACAAAGATGAGCCGGGGGCTCGTGAGTGTTTCCTGGCCCCAGCCTGAATTGGGGACAACGGGCGACTTTGGCTCCGAAAGCAGGGGGCTGGGCACCCCTACATCCACGTACAGCCACCGCTCGCGGAACCCAGGCGCGGACGGAGGAAGGCTGAAATCAATCCTTGAAGCCGCTGTTTCTGGTGCGGCGATGAAGCTCACGCACCCTGAGCATTGGGTGGGATCGACAAGGCGCAGAGAGAAGAAGTGGCGCAGCAAGGCAACCGAAGGAGGGATGCCCATCATCGCCTTGCAGATAAAGGCGAAGAAGACAAGAAGGGTAATGGATTCAGGACCCAAATGCATCAAATGGATCTGGTAATGAGAAAGCACAGGTTGAAGAAATCGGAAAAGGGGGGAACCAATCCCGCCCACAGGGCGTCGGCAAAGTACTGGACCTCGGTGACCACCCTGTCGATGGAGAAGTTGGATGCGGGGCAGGCCGTCGTCCTCCCGCACTCGTTGAAGATGGTGGCCAGATGAGAGCTGACCTTGCCCAAGCCTTCTCGGTTGAGTATGATCGACCGATCGACGGCGGGAGCCGCCAACGACGGCGAGCGAGGCGGAGGCACCGGTTTCTTCCCTTTTCCCTTCTTCGTCGGAGCCATGGCGACGGGAAGAGGGAGGATTCGAGATTGGACTGGAAACAGAGACTGGAGCTCGAGAGGAGGAAGAGCAGGGGACGGTCGAGCGGCGAAAAGAGGAAAGACTGTGTGCAACCACGGGTCCGCCTAGCTGGGCGCAAAATGAGGAGGCGTGGAGAAGCAGGGCCACCCACGTCCAATCAACCTCCACGCGGCGCCCGAGGCCGCAGGCTGTTAGGGCCCGCGGCGCTTCGCACTTACCCCTTCGCTTCTCTGCTCAGCCAAGTCCGGGCGCGCCTTGGGCCCGGGGGCTACTGTCGGCGTTACAGGGAACGGGGTTCCCAGAGACTTGCACTGCAGCCCGCATGGCGTGGCTCAAGGGGCGGCCCAAAGACGGCCCATCTTCATCAAGACGAGCTCAAGACCCTCGTGAGGGGCCAAGCCTCATGAGGCGGATGACAAGGAGCTTCCTCAGAGGCGGCCTCGTCAGGTGGCTCGCGAGGAGGCGGAGAGATCAAGGCGGGTACCTCACGAGGTGCCCATGGCGCTTAAGCCATGACCAAGAAGCCAGTGGGCGCCCGACTCTGTGAGTCCTTGTTTCCTCTTTGGTGTATAGGGAGCAAGCGCATGCAAGAGCATCAATCAAAGGCAGCCATTTCGGTGCAACAAGACCAAGACCAGCAGAACGGCAGGATGGAGGTCATCGTGGAGCCCAAGCCGGCGTCACCACCAGAGCCTTTGGCAGGCGAGGACCAACTTTAGTCAGGATAAGTGTACTAGATGTTCCCCTTCAAAATGGCCAATTGTTGGCGCCCTTCCCTCTCAATATTTGGGGAGAGGCCCAGGGCCTTTGCCTATAAATAGGACTAGCCACCACAAGGTAGAGGCATCCGGTCATCACCAGGAAACCAGTAGAAAGGGCGACTGAACTCCCTCTAGCAGTTCATCACACCAGACAAGAACAGACCCTCGCGAGGCTGTTCTTCCTTGTATTGTCCATCATCAGCCCAAGAGGCAATCCACCACACCACACACTGGAGTAGGGTATTACACCACAATGGTGGCCTGAACCAGTATAAACTCTGTGTCTCTTGTGTTGTTCCTTTGATTGCTTAGGTTTTAGCGGGGTGGTGAGGTGCAAGTAGGCAGAGGGCGAAATCTCCGCGCGCACCCCAGTGTTCGAATCTAGAGGGTCTGTCGGAACCTGAAATCCGACACATGCCCTTATAGCCCAGAATTTTACTGGTACCACTTGAAGGAAATATGCCATAGAGGCAATAATAAAGTTATTATTTATTTCCTTATTTCATGATAAATGTTTATTATTCATGCTAGAATTGTATTAACCAGAAACTTAGTACATATGTGAATACATAGACAAACATAATGTCACTAGTATGCCTCTACTTGACTAGCTCGTTGATCAAAGATGGTTGTGTTTCCTAGCCATGGACATGAGTTGTCATTTGATTAAAGGGATCACATCATTAGGAGAATGATGTGATTGACTTGACCCATTCTGTTAGCTTAGCACTTGATCGTTTAGTATGTTGCTATTGCTTTCTTCATGACCTATACATGTTCCTATGACTATGAGATTATGCAACTCACGTTTACAGGAGGAACTCTTTATGTGCTACCAAACGTCACAATGTAACTGGGTGATTATAAAGGAGCTCTACAGGTGTCTCTGAAGGTACATGTTGAGTTGGCGTATTTTGAGATTAGGATTTGTCACTCCGATTGTCGGAGAGGTATCTCTGGGCCCTCTCGGTAATGCACATCACTATAAGCCTTGCAAGCAATGTAGCTAATGAGTTAGTTACGGGATGATGCATTACATAACGAGTAAAGAGACTTGTCGGTAATGAGATTGAACTAGGTATTAAGATACCGACGATCGAATCTCGGGCAAGTAACATACCGTAGGACCTTGATGTATGTCTAGAGGGGGGGGGGGTGATTAGACCACTTGACCAATAAAAACTTAACCTTTTCCCAATTTTAGAGTTTGACAGATTTTAGCTATTTTAGGACAAGTCAAGCAATCATCACACAATTCAAGCAAGCATGCAAAGAGTGTATAGGCAGCGGAAATTAAAGCATGCAACTTGCAAGAAAGTAAAGGGAAGGGTTTGGAGGATTCAAACGCAATTGGAGACACGGATGTTTTTGGCGTGGTTCCGATAAGTGGTGATGTCATACATCCACGTTGATGGAGACTTCAACCCACGAAGGGTAATGGCTGCACGAGTCCACGGAGGGCTCCACCCACGAAGGGTCCAGGAAGAAGCTACCTTGTCTATCCCACCATGGCCGTCGCCCACGAAGGACTTGCCTCACTAGTGGTAGATCTTCACTAAGTAGGCGATCTCCTTGCCCTTACAAACTCCTTGGTTCAACTCCACAATCTTGTCGGAGGCTCCCAAGTGACACCTAGCCAATCTAGGAGACACCACTCTCCAAGAAGTAACAAATGGTGCGTTGATGATGAACTCCTTGCTCTTGTGCTTCAAATGATAGTCTCCCCAACACTCAACTCTCTCACATAGGATTTGGATCTGGTGGAAAGAGGGTTTGAGTGGAAAGCAACTTGGGGAAGGCTAGAGATCAAGATTCATATGGTAGGAATGGAATATCTTGGCCTCAACACATGAGTAGGTGGTTGTCTCTCAGAAATGGTAAGTTGGAAGTGTAGGTTAGATTCGATGGCTCTCTCCACGAATGAAGAGGAGGTGAAGGGGTATATATAGCCTCCACACAAAATCTAACCGTTACACACAATTTACCAAACTTCGATGGGACCGAATCGTTAAACTCGGTCGGACCGATTTAGTAAACCTAGTGACCGTTAGTGATTTTGATTGGAATGACATGCATCTCGGTGAGGCCGATTTGGTTAGGGTTAGGGCATAACGTAATCTCGGTGAGACCGATTAAACAAACTCGGTGAGACCGATTTGGTAATAAGCTTTCGAGAGAGTTGGTCGGAGTAAACTTCGGTGGGACCGATTTGCTCTTTTAATTGAGACCGAAATGTTATAAAAAGGAAGCAGAGAGTTTACATTGCAATCTCGGTGGGACTGATCGCTCACTTGGTTAGACCGAAATGTTACGAAGGGAAGCAGAGATTGCACCCCCATCTCGGTGAGACCGAGATCCCTATCGGTAAGACCGATTTGCTTAGGGTTTGTGGCAGTGGCTATGACTTTTGGAATCGGTGGCGCCGGATAGAAAGAATTGGTGTGACCAATTTTGGCTTTAGGTTTAGGTCATTTGTGGATGTGGGAAAGTAGTTGAGGGTTTTGGAGCATATCACTAAGCACATGAAGCAAGAGGCTCATTAAGCAACACCTCATCCCTTCTTGATAGTATTGGCTTTTCCTATAGACTCAATGTGATCTTGGATCACTAAAATGTAAAATGAAGAGTCTTGAGCTTTTGAGCTTGAGCCAATCCTTTGTCCTTAGTATTTTGAGGGATCCACTTTCATCATCCATGCCATGCCATTCATTGAGCTTTCTGAAACAATAGTCTTGGAATAGCATTAGCTCAATGAGCTATATGTTGTTATGAATTACCAAAACCACCTAGGGATAGTTGCACTTTCAATCTCCCCTTTTTGGTAATTGATGACAACATATAGATCAAAGCTTCGACAAATGATAATAAAATTTAAATAACATCGTCGCTTTGAGAAGTATGTGATAAGCAAGAGCTCCCCCTAAATTTGTGCATAGTTTTATATTTGCTTTGGACTGCAAATGCACAATGAATTAGGCTCATGGGTTACTCTTCCATGTCACATACATCTTGGTGGAGCGCTCAAAGTAATAAACAATGAATACATGCACTCATCACCAAGCATAGTGAGTGATCACATAAGATAGATAGGATAATATCAAGCATGCATAAGTGTAGCTTATGATCAAACACATGATCATCAATGTCTCACAAGCATAGTATCTCAACCAAAAGCAAACAAAGATTGAAAAACCACCAAAGAAAGCAAGAGAGAACAAAAGCAACACTCTCTCTCTCGAAGCCTATGATCTATACATTTTTCTCCCCCTTTGACAACAAGTTACCAAAAATTTCATAGAAAATGCATAGTGCTAGATCGACTCTCAGGCTTGATCTTCTGGTGGTGGAGTAGAGATGGCTCCTTGCATGAAGGCTTCAGTTGAAGTGGATGGAGCTGGAGGAGTTGGTGCTGGAGCTAGTTGCCTTTGGGCTGTAGAGGCGGTGGCTGGTCTTTGAAGTTGTTGCTCTAGTGTGCATCGGGCACCGCAACTAACCTCTGGGCTCTGGGCACTCTGGCAAACACATTGGTGGTATTCTTGCCCTTCCTCTCCTGCATGTCATCCTGCAGTTGCTCCTGGCCGAATCTCGATTACCTTGACATCCAGATCATAGAATTTTTGTTCCATGATTCTTTCCGAGGCTCTCTGGTTTTGAGTTAGGGTGGCCAACCCTTCTCAATCCTCAGAGATGATGCTATCAAGTAACCAAGCTGCTCCTGTTTGGTTTTCAAGAAATATTTAGATGCCTCCTCTTGAGTTGGCATCTTGGCAGCCTTCTCCCTCTTTGCCTTCTCCTTCTTCTCCTGAGCTTGAACTTATTGTGGATCATCTTCATTCATGACAACCTCATTGTCCTCAAAGTTTGGATAAAGTGGAAAGTGTTCCTTATCCAACTGAGCGCCCATCTTTGAGTTTATCAATTCTTGAATCTAAGGTGCATATCCACAGCTCCTCTTCTGATCTGCTGCAGTCCTCTTGATTGTTTCAATGATCAGGCTCATGACTTTGAAATCTGTGGCACATCAAACACATGCAACATGTTGATGGCATGCCCTCTGATCATGTTATGGTCACCAGACTTGGGCAACAAAGTGTGCCTCAGAATCCAATTTATGGTTGGCAACCCTGACAGCAGAAAGTGAACTGATCCAAACTTGTGAGTCTCTAATGCCTTGTCAGGAATTTCCTTGTACATGTGAGCCATTGAATTGTGACCCATCTTCTTCTTTGCATAAATGTCTAGGTCATCCTCATTCTCCTTGGGGGCATTGATCAGACTTGCCCATTCTTCAATAGTGGACTGGTACCTTGTACCTTCAGACATCAAACTATTCTTCCATCTGGGTAAAAGTGTCTTTGTGGAGTAGAAGCGCATGATAAGATCATCATTCCAGTTGGTGAACTTACATCCAACAAAATCTGCAACTCCACAAGCAACAAAGCTGTCTTGCACTCGAGGATAGTCTTGTTCATTTTCCTTGATGAATTTCAGTCAACCCACCTCATGTCACAGACTATGGGCTTCTTGTCCAACAGAATTGTTTCATAGAAGTCCTGCTGTTCCTTTGTGTGGAACCTGTAGTCAACAGCAGTTCTTCTTCTTGAAGCATATGGATCTTCCATTCTCCATAGTCTCAGCCATGAATCACCTTTGATTCTCATGTCCTCAGCCACATGATGGGCATCATTGTGGTGCAGTATCTTGGGCTTGAGCTTTCTTAGAACCTGTCCTTCATCTTACAGATCTTGACAACATTGGGCACTGGGGCCTTGTTCTTCTCAAAGAATTTGGAATACTCCTAGTATTCCTCTTTGGAACTTGCTTGGCCTTGGAGGCAGCTTTGGGTGTTTCCTTGGGCTTGGATGTTGCAGCCTCGATCTGATTGCATCTCCCATAAGCTTAGCTGCCTTTGGAGCTGGTGCAGCAAGCTCTTCCTCTTCCATCATGGAAGGTTGACCAACAATTTTGGCCATGGTCTTCTTGACCCTTTCCTTCCTCTTCTTTCCTTCAGCAGCTGGCTCTTTGGGATCAGGCCCTTTAGGCAGTTGAGTTGTTGCTCTGGCCTTGGACATTGATTGTCTTCCTGCAGGCCTTTTGGTCTTCATGCCTGGCTTTGTATTTTTTGCTGAGCCATATTCCTTCTTGAGCACCACTTTCTTGGAAGTAGCCTCATCTTCCTCAGCTTTGTAATCTTCATCCTCTGAATCTGAAGTTCTTTTCCTCCTTTGCCTAGTTGCAGCCTTAGGCAAATTGCTAGGAGTACTTCTGCTCCCTTCATCTGAAGTTGAGGGACTAGTGCCCTCACTCAAGTCCATCTGCTCTTGACTGTTCTTTGTCACTTTGATCGGACATATTGCAAAAAGCATTCTGACCACGTGAAGAGTTATAGATGAGATAGAAAAGATGAGCATCACAAAATGCAGAGGTTTTTGCAAAAGAATGACTCAAATGTTCAGTCTTTGTTTTCCACAGAAAGCATTTTGGATCCACCGATTTTCAAACTCGGTGATACCGAAGCAGTTTTGGAACCTAAACTGATGATCTCGGTTGGACCAAGTTTGATTAAATTGGTGCAAGACTGCTAGGGTTTCACAGAATCCTCAAATCGGTTGCACCGATTAGTAATTCTCGGTCAGACCGAGAGTCACTAGTGCAATGGCATAAGCCAAATCGGTGAGACCGAGTTTTCCAACTCGGTGGGTCCGAGATGGTTTCATGAAACCTAACTCTAAAAATTTGAATCACATCTAATCCATGAACTACTTTGGCTGGATAGAAGAGTTTCAATCGTGGCAAGAATCAATATGAAAACAATGTGCCAGGAATCAGACGTGGATAGCACAAAGATTAAGTCCATACCCTAAATTGGCGGTGGACTTGCTATGGCGGCAACGGCGGGGACGAAATCCGTTGACGGCGGCGGAGACCAAATGACGTGGAGGCTGGCGGCGAGGAGACGATCCGGAGACCATGATGGCAGAAGCGAGGCTTGTGGCGAAGGGTTTCGGAGAAATTTCCAAAATTTTGCCCGTGGCTATATATAGATCGACCATCGGTGTGACCGAAAGTGGAACAACTCGGTGGCACCGAGATGCATAACTTGTGTTCGATTCTGACAAATCGGTGAGACCAAAAAGTTCAAATCGGTTGCACCGAGATTGAAAACTCAGATCAACTTGATGATCTCGGCAGGACCAAAATGGAAGGATCGGTCAGACCGAGAATCACTAAGAGGTTTTGGAAGTTTAAGTCTATGACGAATCGGGGACTCTGAGTGCTCCTCACACAGAGTGGTTCGAATCTGACTTGATCAAATTTTGTGATGTAGCATGAATAGAGTTTGAGACGAGAAAAGCATAGATAGCTAAAGAAGGTTCTTAGGCATTCGTGTCCATCCACTTGGCACAAAGAAAAGAATCCAAACAAACAAAACAACAAGTGGGTATCCTTGAATGAGTAAAATATGCACCAACATGCTCACACAATAAGATGGCAATTGAAATATGTGGCAAAGCATGCACAACCAATTTTAGCATCTATCAAGCAATTGGCGATGACTAGGTCATCTGTATATGAGTATATTGACTTAGGAGTCAAATGAGAACATTTGATCATAGGTCATACTCATCGTTTAAGCTCAGGTGGGGTTACCACTTTTACATAATGCATTAATGTGTTCACACCATTAGAGTTGCTTTGACTCAATTCTTAGAGTTAAGCCCCCCCTAGATGTGAGATCCCCCCTTAGAGGGATGAACTAACCTTGGGTTTTTTCGATGATGACTTCATGTAGGTGTTGAAGATGTAGATGCTCAATGTTGATGTAGATCATTTGGAGCAATCCTTTGGAGTGAGTTGCACTTTCAACTTGACTACATGGGTTAGTCCCACAAGGAACAAACAAGAATATCCATAGACATAGAGTGATGCACACACAAGATGATGTCCATGAAAACATTAGGTTACCTTGTCCCTTGCCTTACCAACATGAGGGTTTGTGACTCCCTGAACTAGTGCAAGATGTGAAAGTTGATTGCACTTGTTCTTGCCAAAATGATATGAGTGAAGAATGTTGGCGGAGTCACCCTCAAGAACTCTCTAGTTCTTCTTCTTGGGATCCACATCATCTTGATGGGAATCCTTGGAGTTGTAGTTGTACTTGATGAAGTAGAACTTGACGTAGCCTTGGGGACCCACTTGAACGAGGCTTTAGGTGCTTCTTCAAATGCATCAATCTCTTCTTGAAGCTTGTCCTTGCCTTTGTTCTTGTGGTCTTGTGGTGGAAGATCATCTTGAGCTTGTGTCCCCTTGAAGGAAGTAGGATCATACTTCTCTTGTTGAGGAACAAACTTTGTCTTGGGGTATTGATCTTCTTCCCACTCAACTCCATTGGCGTTGAACTTTCGTTCAAAACCAACACCTTGATTCTTCCGGTGCCTTCCTTGCTTGCGTACAATTTCCTCGAATTGCTTACTCCGGCAAGGCTCTTGTAAACACCTTTCTCTATAATTCCTTCAATAAACTATTTTCTTGCTCAAGTGTAACTTGGCTAAGAGAATCATTAGTGGAATCAAGAGAACTATTAGAAGCAACAACATTGGATTTGACATTATTATTGTTACTACTAGAGGAAGTATCTTTCTTGTACTTGCTACTAGACTTGACTTGAGGCATGTAAGTAGATAAGAGTAAACGCTTGGCAATGTAAGAAGAACTTTTCTGGCGGAGATCATCATTGATTGCCTTTAAGAACTCATGCTCTTTCTCAAGATTGAGCTTTTCAAAGCGTAACTTCTCATGAGCCCTTAAAAGTTCTCGACGATCTTCGAAGATAGTTTCATGAGCCAACTTAAGAGTGTTTAGTTCTTTAGTTAGAAGCTCAATTTTCTCCTTGTCATTGTCATTTGTTTGATTAGCATGATTAATTTACGTTTCATCATAGTATTCATCACTAGAGTTGTCAACAAGTAAATCATCATCCACAAGCAAGTCATCTTCATCACTAATAAAATCAACATACTCGGGATGTGTTACCTTTGGACCTTTGGCCATGAAGCATCTTCCAACACCTTCATTTGGTGAGTCAACTATGTCGTAGGAGTTGGTTGACACAAGTGCTAGACCGGCAACACCTTCATCTTGAGTATATCCGGAGTCGGAGTGATAGCTTCTCTCGGAGTGATTGTCGGAGTCGGAAACCCATTCACCAACATGATCTTGATGTCTTCGTTTTGTGTAGCTCCTTGATAACTTGTCCTTTCTTTCCGAATCCTTACTTCTCCGTGAGGGTCTTTGTTCGTAATGATCATCTCTACTCCTCCTCTCTCTTGGTGGTGATTCTTCTCTTTTGCTCCTTCTTCTTGGAAAATCTTCTCTTCTTTTGTAGGGTGCCGTACACTCATTGGAGTAGTGTCTGGGTCTCCCACAATTGTAGCAATTGCGCTCTCGACTAGAAGATCTCTTGTCATTGTAAGACCTTGACTTGGAGCTTCTTTCTTTGCTTCTACTTTTGTAGAATTTGTTGAAGTTATTCACCATTAAGCTCAATTCTTCATTGAAGGTTGGTTTCTCACTTGATGATGTGGGGCTTCACTTGAGGCTTTGTAAGCACCACTTGACTTGTTGTGAAGTTCCTCCTTATCCTTGAGTGACATCTCATGAGCAACAATCCTTCTAATGACTTCCGTTGGCTTAAGATCTTTGTAGTTTGGCATCATTTGGATCAATGTGCACACGGTATCATACTTTCCATCCAATGCTCTTAGGATTTTCTTGATGATGAATTTGTCGGTCATCTCTTCACTCCCTAAGCCGGCAATCTCATTTGTGATAAGAGCAAGCCTAGAGTACATTTCAGCGACACCTTCACCATCCTTCATTTTGAACTTGTCAAGCTGACTTTGGAGCACATCCAACTTGGATTCCTTGACGGATTCGGTACCTTCATGCATATCAATCAAAGTATCACAAATTTCCTTTGCATTCTCAAGACGGATGATTTTGTTGAATTCTTCGGGGCACAATCCATTGAAGATGATGTCACATGCTTGAGCGTTGTATTGCAGCATCTTCAATTCTTCCGCATTAGCTTCACGGTTCGGTTCTCTCCCATCGAAGAATTCACCTTGCAAGCCAATACAAATAATTGCCCAAACGGCGGGGTTATGTCCAAGAATATGCATTTTCATCTTATGCTTCCAACTAGCAAAATTAGTACCATCAAAGTAAGGACCTCTACGGTGATAATTTCCCTCGCTAGACGCCATACTCTCCTAGGTTGTGAAACCAAAGCTATGACCACCAAAAGCTATGGAAATCAAAGCAAATGGAGACCAAGGCTCTAATACCACTTGTAGGACCTTGAAGTATGTCTAGAGGGGGGGTGATTAGACTACTTGACCAATAAAAACTTAACCTTTTCCCTATTTTAGAGTTTGACAGATTTTAGCTATTTTAGGACAAGTCAAGCAATCATCACACAATTCAAGCAAGCATGCAAAGAGTGTATAGGCAGCGGAAATTAAAGCATGCAACTTGCAAGAAAGTAAGGGGAAGGGTTTGGAGGATTCAAACGCCAATTGGAGACACGGATGTTTTTGGCGTGGTTCCGATAGGTGGTGCTATCGTACATCCACGTTGATGGAGACTTCAACCCACAAAGGGTAACGGCTGCCTTGAGTCCACGGAGGGCTCCACCCACGAAGGGTCCATGAAGAAGCAACCTTGTCTATCCCACCATGGCCGTCGCCCACGAAGGACTTGCCTCACTAGCGGTAGATCTTCACGAAGTAGGCGATCTCCTTGCCCTTACAAACCCCTTAGTTCCACTCCACAATCTTGTCGGAGGCTCCCAAGTGACACCTAGCCAATCTAGGAGACACCACTCTCCAAGAAGTAACAAATGGTGCGTTGATGATGAACTCCTTGCTCTTGTGCTTCAAATGATGGTCTCCCCAACACTCAACTCTCTCTCATAGGATTTCGATCTGGTGGAAAGAGGGTTTGAGTGGAAAGCAACTTGGGGAAGGCTAGAGATCAAGATTCATATGGTAGGAATGGAATATCTTGGCCTCAATACATGAGTAGGTGGTTCTCTCTCGAGAAATGGTAAGTTGGAAGTGTAGGTTCATTCGATGGCTCTCTCCACGAATGAAGAGGAGGCGGAGGGTATATATAGCCTCCACACAAAATCTAACCGTTACACAATTTACCAAACTCGGTGGGACCGAATCGTTAAACTCGGTCGGACCGATTTAGTAAACCTAGTGACCGTTAGTGATTTTCGGTGGGATAGACATGCATCTCAGTGAGGCCGATTCGGTTAGGGTTAGGGCATAACGTAATCTCGGTGAGACCGATTACACAAACCCGGTGAGACCGATTTGGTAATAAGCTTTCCAGAGAGTTGGTCAGGTAAACTCGGTGGGACCGATTTGCTCTTTTCGGTGAGACCGAAATGTTACAAAAAGGAAACAGAGAGTTTACATTGCAATCTCGGTGGGACCGATCGCTCACTTCGGTTAGACCGAAACCTTACGAAGGGGAACAAAGAGATTGCAACCCCATCTCGGTGAGACCGAGATCCCTATCGGTAAGACCGATTTGCTTAGGGTTTGTGGCAGTGGCTATGACTTTTGGAATCGGTGGCGCCGGATAGAAAGAATCGGTGTGACCGATTTTGGCTTTAGGTTTAGGTCATTTGTGGATGTGGGAAAGTAGTTGAGGGTTTTGGAGCATATCACTAAGCACATGAAGCAAGAGGCTCATTAAGCAACACCTCATCCCTTCTTGATAGTATTGGCTTTTCCTATAGACTCAATGTGATCTTGGATCACTAAAATGTAAAATGAAGAGTCTTGAGCTTTTGAGCTTGAGCCAATCCTTTGTCCTTAGTATTTTGAGGGATCCACTTTCATCATCCATGCCATGCCATTCATTGAGTTTTCCTGAAACAATAGTCTTGGAATAGCATTAGCTCAATGAGCTATATGTTGTTATGAATTACCAAAACCACCTAGGGATAGTTGCACTTTCACATACCGATGACAAAGGAACAACGTATGTTGTTATTCGGTTTGACCGATAAAGATCTTCGTAGAATATGTGGGAGCCAATATGAGCATCCAGGTTCCGCTATTGGTTATTGACCGGAGACGTGTCTCGGTCATGTCTACATAGTTCTCGAACCCGTAGGGTCCGCACGCTTAAAGTTCGGTGACGATACATATTATGAGTTTATGTGTTTTGATGTACTGAAGGTAGTTCGGAGTCTTGGATGAGATCGGGGACATGACAAGGAGTGTCGAAATGGTCGAGACAAAAAGATCGATATACTGGACGACTATACTCGGACTTCGGAAACGTTCCAAGTGATTCGGGTATTTTTCGAAGTACCGGAGAGTTACGGGAATTCGCCGGGGAGTATATGGGCCTTATTGGGCCATATGGGAATAGAGGAGAGAGGCCAAAAGGAAGGAGGCGCGCGCCCCCCCTCTGGTCCGAATTAGACAAGGGGTGCAACCCTCTTTTCCTTCTCCCTCTCCCCCTCTTTCCTTCTCTCCTACTTCGGAAAGGAAAGGGGAATCCTACTAGGACTTGGGAGTCCTAGTAGGAGTCCCCACACTTGGCACGCCCCCTCTAGGTCCGGCCTCTCCCTCCCTCCTTTATATACGGGGGCAGGGGGGCACCTCTAGACACAACATTGATCATTGATCTCTTAGCCGCGTGCAGTGCCCCCCTCCACCATATTCCACCTTGGTAATATCGTAGCGGTGCTTAGGCGAAGCCCTGCGTTGGTAGCATCATCAACACCGTCATCACGCCGTCGTCTTGTGGAACTCTCCATAAAGCTCTGCTGGATCGGAGTTCGTGGGGCGTCATCGAAGCTGAGCGTGTCTTTGAACTTCGGAGGTGCCGTGCGTTCGGTACTTGATCGGTCGGATCGTGAAGACGTCTGACTACATCAACCGCGTTGTGCTAATGCTTCCGCTTTTCGGTCTCACGAGTGCGTGGACAACACTCTTCCCTCTCGTTGCTATGCATCACCATGATCTTGCGTGTGCGTATGATTTTTTTTTTGAAATTACTACGTTCCCCAACAGTGGTATCAGAGCCTGGTTTTATGCGTAGATGTTATATGCACGAATAGAACACAAGTGAGTTATGGGCGATACAAATCATACTGCTTACCAGCATGTCATACTTTGGTTCGGCGGTATTGTTGGATGAAGCGGCCCGGACCGACATTACGCGTACGCTTACGTGAGACTGGTTCTACCGACGTGCTTTTCACATAGGTGGCTGAAAGGTGTCAGTTTCTCCAACTTTAGTTGAACCGAGTGTGGCTACGCCCGGTCCTTGAGAAGGTTAAAACAACACTAACTTGACGAACTATCGTTGTGGTTTTGATGCGTAGGTAAGAACGGTTCTTGCTCAGCCTGTAGTAGCCACACAAAACTTACAACAACAAAGTAGAGGACGTCTAACTTGTTTTTGCAGGGCATGTTGTGATGTGATATGGTCAAGACGTGATGCTATATTTTATTGTATGAGATGATCATGTTTTGTAACCGAGTTATCGGCAACTGGCGAAACCATATGGTTGTTGCTTTATTGTATGCAATGCAATCGCCCTGTAATTGCTTTACTTTATCACTAAGCGGTAGCGATAGTCGTAGAAGCAATAGGTGGCGAAACGACAACGATGCTACGATGGAGATCAAGGTGACACGCCAGTGACGATGGTGATCATGACGGTGCTTCGGAGATGGAGATCACAAGCACAAGATGACGATGGCCATATCATATCACTTATATTGATTGCATGTGATGTTTATCCTTTATGCATCTTATTTTGCTTTGATTAATGGTAGCATTACAAGATGATCTCTCACTAAATTTCAAGGTATAAGTGTTCTCCCTGAGTATGCACCGTTGCGAAAGTTCTTGGTGCTGAGACACCACGTGATGATCAGGTGTGATAGGCTCTACGTTCAAATACAACGGGTGCAAAACAGTTGCACACGCAGAATACTCAGGTTAAACTTGACGAGCCTAGCATATACATATATGGCCTCGGAATACTGAGACCGAAAGGTCGAGCGTGAATCTTATAGTAGATATGACAACATAATGATGTTCACCATTGAAATCTACTCCATCTCACGTGATGATCGGACATGGTTTAGTTGATTTGGATCACGTGATCACTTAGATGATTAGAGGGATGTCTATCTAAGTGGGAGTTCTTAAGTAATATGATTAATTGAACTTTAATTTATCATGAACTTAGTCCTGATAGTATTTTGCAAACTATGTTGTAGATCAATAGCTCGCGTTGTTGCTTCCCTATGTTTTATATGTGTTCCTAGAGAAAACTAAGTAGAAAGATATTAGTAGCAATGATGCGGATTAGATCCGTGATCTGAGGTTTATCCTCATTGCTGCATAGAAGAATTATGTCCTTGATGCACCGCTAGGTGATAGACCTATTGCAGGAGCAGATGCAGTCATTATGAATGTTTGGCTAGCTCAATATGATGACTACTTGATAGTTTAGTGCACCATGCTTAACGGCTTAGAATCGGGACTTCAAAGACGTTTTGAACGTCATGGACCATGTGAGATGTTCCAGGAGTTGAAGTAAATATTACAAGCAAATATCCGAGTTGAGAGATATGAAGTCTCCAACAAGTTCTATAGCTAAAAGATGGAGGAGAATTGCTCAACTAGTGAGCATGTGCTCGATTATGCAGGTACTACAACCGCTTCAATCAAGTGGGAGTTAATCTTCCAGATAAGATAGTGATTGACAGAGTTCTCTAGTCACCATCATCAAGTTACTAGAACTTCGTGATGAACTATAGTATGCAAGGGATGACGAAAACGATTCCCAAGCTCTTCATGATGTTGAAATCGACGAAGGTACAAATCAAGAAAAGAGCATCAAGTGTTGATGATTGACAAGACCACTAGTTTCAAGAAAATGGCAAAGGGAAAGAAAGGGAACTTAAAGTAGAATGACAAGCAAGTTGTCACTCCCGCGAAGAAGCCCAAAGCTGGACCAAAGCCTAAAACCGAGTGCTTACACTACAAAGGAAATGGTCACTGGAAGCGGAAATGCCCTGAATATTTGGTGGATAAGAAGGATGGCAAAGTGAACAAGGGTATATTTGATATCTGAGTTATTGATGTGTGCCTTACTAGTGTTTATAGTATCCCCTGAGTATTTGATACTTGTTCGGTTGCTAAGATTAGTAACTCGAAACAGGAGCTACAGAATAAACAGAGACTAGTGAGGGGGAAGTGACGATGAGTGTTGGAAGTAGTTCCAAGATTGATATGATCATTATCACACACTCCCTATACTTTCGGGATTAGTGTTAAACCTAAATAAATTTTATTTGGCATTTGCGTTGAGCATGAATATGATTTGATCATGTTTATTGCAATACAGTTATTCATTTAAAGTCAGAGAATAATTGTTGTTCTGTTTACATGAATAAAACCTTCAATGGTCATACACCCAATGAAAATAGTTTGTTGGATCTCGATCATAGTGATACACATATTCATAATATTGATGCCAAAAGATGCAAAGTTAATAATGATAGTGCAACTTATTTGTGGCACTTGCCGTTTGGGTCATATCAGTGTAAAGCGCATGAAGAAACTCCATAAAGATGGATTTTCGGAATCACTTGGTTATGAATCATTTGATGCTTGCGAACCGTGCCTTTTGGGCAAGATGACTAAAACTCCGTTCTCTGGAACAATGGAATGAGCTGCTGACTTGTTGGAAATAATACATACTGATGTACGCAGACCAATGAGTATTAAGGCTCGTGGCAGGTATCGTTATTTTCTGATTCACAGATGATTTGTGAAGATATGGGTATATCTACTTGATGAAACATAAGTGTGAAATAGTTGAAAGGTTCAAAGAATTTCAGAGTGAAGTGGAAAATCTTCATAACAAGAAAATAAAGTTCCTATGATCTGATCATGGAGATGAATATTTGAGTTACGAGTTTGGCCTTCAGTTAAAATGATGTGGAATAGTTTCACAAACTCATGCCACTTGGAACACCACAACATAACGGTGTGTCCGAACGTCATAACCGCACTTCATTTGATATGGTGCGATCAATGATGTCTCTTACCGATTTACCAATATCGTTTAGGGTTATGCATTAGAGATAGCTGCATTCACATTAAAATAGGGCACCATCTAAATCCGTTGAGATGACACCGTATGAACGATGGTTTAGCAATAAACCTAAGCTGTCGTTTCTTAAAGTTTGGAGTTGCGATGCTTATGTGAAAAAGTTTCAACCTGATAAGCTCGAACCCAAATCGGAGAAATGCGCCTTCATAGGATACCCAAAGCAGACTGTTGGGTACACCTTCTAATCACAGATCCGAAGGTGAAATATTCGTTGCTAAGAATGGATCCTTTCTAGAGAAGGAGTTTCTCTCGAAAGTGGGAGAAAAGTAGAACTTAATGAGGTAATAGTACCTTCTCCCGAATAGGAAATGGTTCATCACTGAAATCAGTTCTAGTGATGCCTACACCAATTAGTGAGGAAGCTAATGATGATGATGATAATGAAACTTCAAATCAAGTTACTACAGAACCTCGTAGGTCTTCCAGAGTACGGTCCGCACCAGTGTGGTATGGTAATCCTATTCTAGAAGTCATGTTACTAGACCATGATAAACCAACAAACTATGAGGAAGCGATGATGAGCCCAGATTCCGTGAAATGGTTTGAGGCCATGAAATCTGAGATGGGATCCATGTATGAGAAAAAAGTGTGGACTTGCCCAATGATCGGCAAGCCATAGAGAATAAATGGATTTTCAAGAGGAAGACGGACACTGATAGTAGTGTTACTATATACAAAGCTCGACTTGTTGCGAAAGGTTTTCAACAAGTTCAAGGGGTTGACTATGATGAGACCTTCTCACCCGTAGCAATGCTTAAGTCTGTCCGAATCATGTTAGCAATTGCCGCATTTTATGATTATGAAATTTGGCAAATGGATGTCAAAACTGCATTCCTCAATGGATTTCTGGAAGAAGAGTTGTATGTGATGCAACTAGAAGGTTTTGTCAATCCGAAAGGTGCTAACAAAGTGTGCAAAGCTCCAATGATCCATTTATGGACCGGTGCAAGCCTCTCGGAGTTGGAATAAATGCTTTGATAGTGTGATCAAAGCATATGGTTTTATCTGAGACTTACGGAGAAGCCTGTATTTACAAGAAAGTGAGTGGGAGCTCTGTAGCATTTCTGATATTATATGTGGACGACATATTGTTGATTGGAAATGGTATAGAATTTTTGGATAGCATAAAAGGATACTTGAATATTTTTTTGTTCAATGAAAGACCTCGGTGAAGCTGCTTACACATTGAGCATCAAGATCTATAGAGATAGATCAAGACGCTTGATAAGATTTTTCAATGAGTACATACCTTGATAAGTTTTTGAAGTAGTTCAAAATGGAACAGTCAAAGAAGGAGTTCTTGCCTGTGTTGCTAGGTGTGAAGTTGAGTAAGACTCAAAACCCGACCATGGCAGAAAATAGAAAGAGAATGAAAAGTCATTCCCTATGCCTCAGTCATAGGTTCTATAAAGTATTCTATGTTGTGTACCGGACCTATTGTGTACCTTTCTCTGAGTTTGGCAAGGGATTACAATTTTTGATCTAATAGTAGATCACCGGACAGCGGTCAAGAATATCCTTAGTGAGGACTAAGGAAATATTTCTCGATTATGGAGGTGATAAATGAGCCCGTCGTAAAGAGTTACATCGGTGCAAGCTTTTACACCGATCCAGATGACTCTGTCTCAATCTGGATACATATTGAAAGTGGGAGCAATTAGCTAGAGTAGCTCCATGCAGAGCATTTTAGACATAGAATATTTGCAAAATACATACGGCTCTGAATGTGACAGACCCGTTGACTAAACTTCTCTCACGAGCAAAACATGATCATACCTTAGTACTCTTTGGGTGTTAATCACATAGCGATGTGAACTAGATTATTGACTCTAGTAAACCCTTTGGGTGTTGATCACATGACGATGTGAACTATGGGTATTAATCACTTACAGATGTGAATATTGGTGTTAAATCACATGGTGATTTGAACTAGATTATTGACTCTAGTGCAAGTGGGAGACTGAAGGAAATATGCCCTAAAGGAAATAATAAAGTTATTACTTATTTCCTTATTTCATGATAAATGTTTATTATTCATGCTAGAATAGTATTAACCAGAAACTTAGTACATGTGTGAATACATAGACAAACATAATGTCACTAGTATGCCTCTACTTGACTAGCTCGTTGATCAAAGATGGTTGTGTTTCCTAGCGATGGACATGAGTTGTCATTTGATTAACGGGATCACATCATTAGTAGAATGATGTGATTGACTTGACCCATTCCGTTAGCTTAGCACTTGATCGTTTAGTATGTTGCTATTGCTTTCTTCATGACTTATACATGTTCCTATGAGTATGAGATTATGCAACTCCCGTTTACCGGAGGAACACTTTGTGTGCTACCAAACGTCACAACGTAACTGGGTGATTATAAAGGAGCTCTACAGGTGTCTCCAAAGGTACATGTTGAGTTGGCGTATTTCGAGATTAGGATTTGTCACTCCGATTGTCGGAGAGGTATCTCTAGGCCCTCTCGGTAATGCACATCACTATAAGCCTTGCAAGCAATGTAGCTAATGAGTTAGTTACAGGATGATGCATTACATAACGAGTAAAGATACTTTCCGGTAACGAGATTGAAATAGGTATTAAGATACCGACGATCGAATCTCGGGCAAGTAACATACCGATGACAAAGGGAACAACGTATGTTGTTATGCGGTTTGACCGATAAAGATCTTCGTAGAATATGTGGGAGCCAATATGAGCATCTAGGTTCCGCTATTGGTTATTGACCGGAGACGTGTCTCGGTCATGTTTACATAGTTCTCGAACCCGTAGGGTCCGCACACTTAAAGTTCGGTGACGATTTATATTATGAGTATATGTGTTTTGATGTACCGAAGGTAGTTCAGAGTCCCGAATGAGATAAGGGGACATGATGAGGAGTCTCGAAATGGTCGAGACGTAAAGATCGATATATTGGACGACTATATTCAGACTTCGGAAAGATTCCGAGTGATTCGGGTATTTTTGACGGAGAGATTCACGGAATTCGCCGGGGAGTATATGGGCCTTATTGGGCCATACGAGAATAGAGGAGAGAGGGCAAAAGGAAGAAGGCGTGCGCCCCCCCTCTAGTCCAAATTGGACAAGGGGTGCAACCCTCTTTTCCTTCTCCCTCTCCCCCTCTTTCCTTCTCTCCTACTCCGGAAAGGAAAGGGAATCCTACTAGGACTTGGGAGTCCTAGTAGGATTCCCCACACTTGGCGCGCCCCCTCTAGGGCCGCCTCCCTCCTCCCTCCTTTATATACGAGGCAGGGGGGGCACCTCTAGAGACAACATTGATCATTGATCTCTTAGCTGCAGCGGTGCCCCCCTCCACCATATTCCACCTCGGTAATATCGTAGCGGTGCTTAGGCGAAGCCCTGCATCGGTAGCATCATCAACACCGTCATCACACCGTCGTGCTGACGGAACTCTCTCGCAAAGCTCTGCTGGATCGGAGTTCGTGGGATGTCATCGAGCTGAACGTGTGCTGAACTTGGAGGTGCCGTACGTTCGGTACTTGATCGGTCGGATCGTGAAGACGTACGACTACATCAACCGTGTTGTGCTAACGCTTCCGCTTTCGGTCTATGAGGGTACGTGGACAACACTCTCCCCTCTCGTTGCTATGCATCACCATGATCTTGCGTGTGCGTATGTTTTTTTTTGAAATTACTATGTTCCCCAACACTACTTGCTATGAATGCGGGCAGCTGGCATCTGAGGGGGGAGCACGCGTGGGGAGGTGGTGGGGTGGGGTGGGGGTAGGGGGGGTGTTTCTGGTGTGTCAGGGGGGGTCAGAAGCGGGCTTGGAAGCGGTCCGAACTCCCGCATGGCCCACCTCACATTATCACCATATATTTGTTGGGGTCCGTGCGCGGCGGGCGGGCGATCTCTTCTCCCTCCCCCATCTCTCTCTTCTCTGCCGACGCCCACCGAGCGATTATATTTTGGCTATCGACGGTTTATTCAATTGCAGTCCCACATGTCAGTGAAAATGCAAGACAACGTGTGTCCCCTCTGGTGAGCGGCCTGCGAGCTGGACTGTCGGGGGTGCGACGCGAACGCGACGCGTATGAGTTGTAAGTGTGCCACCTTTTCCTTTTGAACTTGCAAAGCATAACATTTTCGTGCGATCGATCGATAGAAATCCAGAACAAAATGACGAGGGCGGTGCTTTCCCGTGCGTTAGGCGGGCTAGTTTGAGTGATATGATGTGCTACAGTGCCGTCCACTTGCTCCATTTTTATGTAAGCAAGAGTCTACACTCTTACGTGGGAGGAGTGCAAAACACATCAGATCTGATTTTGATCGAGGGATAACTGTTCCCTGCGAAATAATGGAGCACTATTAGCGATTATAGCATGATAGTTAGGGCATCTCCAGCGCTGGCCCTCAAATTTACACCGGCATCTGTCCGAGGACACTGATGGATGCCATCCAATGCTGCCCCCATACCTTTCAACAACTATATGAACTAACCGGACTAAATTCGTGCAAACAAAGCAAATTTCAAATTAACCAGATGAAATTCATTACATTTCTTAAACTTTTCCTATAAACTGGATGAAATTCATTACATATTTTGCACAAATCGTACTAAAACGTATTGTAAACCTAATCTAAATGATCACCGGCGCCCGACCACCATGTTCGGCCATGAACCAGAGAAAGCCGGCCATTGCCTTTGCCTGCTCCTCATCCGCCTCGATAACCTGCTCCTGCAGAGCACAAGGTTCTGAAGATTTCCGCCTCCACGTCGTCGTCAAGCAGCTACTCGGCCGCCGATGTTTATCCCACCAAGCTTGGCGTCGACTGAGTCGAGGAGCGGTGGCCTTCCCGGGACCAGAGCGGTGGCGACCTACCGTGTACTACTCTTCCTCGTTGCCGGCTGCGCCTGTCGGTGTACTAGAGTAGGGGTACCCTAGTATCCCGTGCAGTGCACGCAGACGATTGCAGCACTGTAGGGTTTGCACGGTCACCGCCAAGATCCTCCGTGGCTCCTTTGGAGCCATTCAAGAACAAAGTATTTGACTAAGAAGACAAGGCCCGGCAAGAGGAGCTTGCCGGGAAGGCCATTCAAGGCATGCAGGAGGCAGGGCCCCGCAAGAGGAGCTTGTCGAAGGCTCGAGCGACAAGCCTCCGGACGCGACAAGGATTCGGCCGCGGCAAAGGCGCTTGCCGCGGCAAGCAACCTCTCCATCTTCGCTCCAGCTCATCCCGAAGAACGTGTCGCCATGGGACCATTCCATGCTGGCGTGTCAAGAGGCTGTCTGCAGCCAGCGGAGGGCAGCGATAAGCGACCGACAAGCTTGCCATCGTGGCGGCGGTGGCGCACTGACGATCTCTGTTGCATTGTTTGGGCGACACAGAGACGGGCATTTATTGCTTTTGTCCCTTGCCGTCGAGTTAGGTATTTTACCGCATACCTCGTTCGAGAAGGTGTACCAACTCCTGTTTTTACATTTGTACCCTCGCCTATGTTGCCACCTGTCGGAGACCCCTTGAGCATATAAAAGGAGGCCCACGCGCAACATAGAAAGGGTTCGGCTCATTCGACTCACTCGAGACCAGATACGCTCACGCTAGGTTTTGCAGCTTGCATCGCTCCCTAGCAAGAACTCAATACATCAAACAAGCAGCAGTAGGAGTTTTATCTCTCCGGAGAGCTCCGAAGCTGGGTAAACTGCTCGTGTGCTTCGCCTCGATCCGCTCTTCGTGCGATCTCCGCCCCCCTTCGAACCACAAGGGGCCCGGTCCGCCGGCCCCATAGGTGTTCGTGGGTACGATCAGCCTCCCGACAACTTTGGCGCGCTGTAGGGGCGTCGAGGCCGTGTGAATCTGATCCGACGTTCACACGAGCAGCATCCTCAACATCTTCGATCAACATGCCACCGAAGAAGAAGGCTTCGGCGGCAGCAGAGCCGTCCGCGTCGTACCCACCCTCACCGCAACAAACGGGTGGTGGGGCAGACGCCGGTGGAGGAACGGGCGCCGACGAAGGTGTTCGCGACGTTGCCAAGTCCAAGGACAAGGCCCCGCAAACCTCGGCGTCCGCGCATCCCCCGCGCCCATCTCAGGAGACGCGGGACCAACAACGTCATGGCGTTCACAATGCCATACGTTCGTTGGATCGAGACCCTCAAGACCAGCATGCACGCCAACATGCTGGCACGAGTGAGATACGGTCGCCTGGACGGGATGCTGCTCCTTCTAACGTAGTTAGAAGTCCGAGCATATCCCGCTCCTCGCACCGTTCGCCAATGCCGCCCACTACTCCAGCGAAGCTTCTGGCGAGCTCAGCTTGCTCCTCGACCCCCCAACGGCCGACAAAGGTCGACGAGTGGAGGCCACTATCCAGAGCCTCATCGGCTTTGCCAACGGCGACGCTCCGCGGCAATCAACGCCGTCGTTGCCGCGGCAAGACGACAAGGCACGAGCCGGTGGCGACGAAACCGTCAGAGGTGCAACTACCATGCACTCTCCGCCCCGAAGGCCAAGATCGCCGACTCACCGGATCCACCTCGACAGCGACTCCACCGCATCGCCGGATCCGCGAGCTTCGCCGCGACCAGCGCCAAGTTCTTCGTGAAACGACAACAAGAGGACGCTTCGAACTTCGTGACGGCGCCGGAGAGAAGCTGACGTCGGTCCGACAAGCCGCTTGGGCCTTCTGTTGACATGCACGCCCGGAGGAGCCAGCGACTTCAGACGTCTGTAGGTTGCCCTGCGTTCACTCGTGAGCTGCGCGGCAAGTCCAAAGGGGCCCAGCCGGAAAAACTTCAAACCAGATGCCGGAGAAGTATGATGGCAGGACGCATCCGTCGAGTTCCTCGGCATCTACACCATCGCGGTGCAAGCTGCGGGGACGGGACGACAAGATCCTCGCCAACTACTTCTGCTCGTGCTCAAGCCCAACGTCGAGATCTTGGCTCATGCACTTGCCGCCAGCTCCATATCCTCTTGGGCAGATCTGTGCCATCGGTTTGTTGGCGCCTTCACGGTGGCCACAAGCCCCATGGCCAAGAGAGTGACCTTCATCCGCCGCCCGAAGGAAGGAGAGTCCTCGCGCAAGTTCATTCAGAGATTCAGCCGTGTGCACTACAACATCCCAGATGTCCACCCTGCCGCGGTGATCAGCGCGTTTCATCAGAACGTGCGGAACCGCAGGATGAGGGAAGAGATGGCGATGTGCAAAGTCAAGGACGTTAGCGAGTTGTACGCCTTGGCCGACAAGTGCGCACGCGCTGAGGAAGGGAGGAGGCTCAGGAGAGAATGCGAAGGTGATCTGATGAGGAGACCGCCCGGCGAAGAAGGGCCGGCGGGCAACAGGAAGAAGAAAGGTAGAGAAGTGCTAGCTGTTGAGCAGTCCAACAGCGGAGGTGGCGACAAGAACGCCAAGGTTGGCGGCTCGGTAAGGAGGTTGTCACGACACCTGCCACCAGTCTGTGGCGGCCGCCGACAAGCAGGACGGCTCCGGCAAGCAGTACTGCAAGATCCACCGCACCAAGGGCCACGACCTCCAGAGCTGCAAGAAAGTCGAGCAGCTTGTCGAACAGCAGAGGGCTGAGTACGAGCGGCGCGACAAGGAGAAGGCCCAGGAAGGTGCTGGGGGAGCAAGCAAGAAACGTCCCGGCCGGGGAGGACGCCGCGGCAAGGCCAAGCAGCGGCAAGGAGACAGACCTCCCCGCGGCCGCGACAAGGATGAAGATGATGACGACGACGAAGATATGGAAGACGACGACGCCGATGAGCAGGAGTTTCAGAAAGCCACAGAGGTCCTGCGTGTTGACGGAGGTGCTTCCTGCATACCTCCCACCGCCAACTCAAGCAATGGATGCGGGAGGTCAATGCAGCGGAACCATCCGTAGAGTCACGCAAGCCTCACGAAGTGGTCCAAAGACGCCTATCGTCTTTGATATTGAGGACCACCACGATCGCATAATCGCGGTCGGGTGCTTGCCGATGTTGGTCTCACCAACCATCCGCAACCTCAAGGTCACCAAGATGCTAGTTATTGGCGGGGCCGGCTTGAACTCGATCTCCTCCGCGGTGCTCCAAGCTTCAAATCCACGACAACGAGCTCGAAGAGACTAGCACCTTCCAAGGAATCAATCCGGGAAGGAGCAAGCGAAGGGAAGATTACGCTGCCGGTAACATTTGGCGTGAGCTAAACTTTAGGACCGAGAGGGTCACATTCGACGTTGCTGATTTCCCATTGCCTTACAATGGGATACTTGGCAAATCCGGACTCGCCAAGTTCATGGCAGCCTCTCACTATGCCTACAACTTACTCAAGATGCCAGGCCCGATAAGCGTCATCTCCGTCCATGGCGACAAGAAGGATGCCCTTATTTGTGCCGAAAAAATCTACCGGGATGCAGCAGCCGCGACAGATTGCCAAACACTTGCCGCTGAAGCTTCCGGGGGGAAGAAGACAAAGTCCAAGTCCGGCAAGAGCTCTGATGCCCACTCCGCAAGCGCACCTCTTGAGTTCTGCACTACCGACGAGGACGCACCATCGAGCTCCACCGGCAAGTGCAAGAAGAAGATGGTAGCTCCGCCAAAGACCAAGAAGGTGCCCGCCAAGGAGGACGGCACTGGTGGTACCTTCACCATCAGTGCCTCTCTCGACCCTAAATAGGAAGGCGCGCTCATTGCTTTCTGAGGCGAATGTCGGCGTGTTTGCATGGAAACCGTCGACATCCCCGGTGTTCCTGTGAAAGTGATTGAGCACCGCTGGCCGCTTGTCCTCATGCGCGCCCGTCAAGCAAAAAGTCGAAAGCAAGCAAAGGAGCGCCAAGAATTCGTAAATGTGAAGAGATCAAGAAACCGGAAGCAGCAGGCCTTGTCGAGGAGGTGCTCCATCCTACGTGGTTGGCCAATCCTCAGAGTCGTATAAGAAAGCAAATGGAAAATGGAGATTTTGTATTGACTTCACGGATGTTAATAAAGCTTGTCCCAAAGATCCATTTCCCTTACCGCGCATCGACCAGATTGTCGACTCCACGGCTGGATGTGATTTGCTTTCGTTTCTTGATGCATACTCAGGATACCATCAGATCTTCATGGCTAAAGAAGATGAGGAGAAGACCGCATTCATAACACCATGTGGCACATCTTGTTTCATACGGATGCCTTTCGGTTTGAAGAATGCTTTGGTTCAACATTTGCAAGGGTAGTCCATGACGCTTTTGAGCCGCAAATGCGAAATGTAGAAGCTTACATGGATGACATAGTGGTCAAAAGCAAGGACAAAGCAACTCTGGTTCAAGATTTGGGCGAGACCTTTGCAAATCTGCGCAAGATCAACCTCAAGCTCAACCCCGAGAAGTGCGTGTTTGGAGTCCCTTCCGCAAGCTTCTCGGATTCTTCGTCATCTCAGGGATTGAAGCCAATCCCGACAAGATCAAGGCCATTGAGCAGATTGAAGCACCAAAGCGCGTCAAGGATGTACGAAGACTTGCGGTTGCGTGAGCTGCTCTCAGCAAGTTTATTTCTAGGTTCTGCTGAGCGCGCCCTGCCGTTTTTCAAGATTTTGAAAAAGGCAGGTCCAGTGAAATGGACTCCCGAAGCGGAGGCTGCGCTGCAGGACTTAAAGAGATAGCTTTCCTCCACTCCAACACTTGTCGCACCTAAACCACAAGAGAAGTTGCTGCTATATATAGCAGCAACCAATCAAGTGGTTAGTGCTGCGTTAGTAGCGGAGAGGGAGGCGGATGACGAGCCAGCAACCACGGCAAGCACATCCGACGACAAGCGGGGGGCTTCGCCGACAAGCTCTGGTCCCGACAAGGACGAATCCGCGCAGACGCATGAACAGATGCAGAAAAGGATGGTGCAGCGCCCAGTTTACTTTGTCAGTTCCCTCCTGCAGGGGCTAGGTCAAGGTACTACGGTGTGCGTAAATTGCTTTTCGGCCTCCTCATGGCCTCGAAAGCTGCGCCATTACTTCCAAGCACATGAGATCACAGTTGTCACTCGCTTTCCGCTCAAGAGGATCTGCAGAATCCAGAGGCAACAGTGTGATTGTCGAGTGGGCACTTTGGAACATCAAGCTTTGGTCTCAAGTTTGAAAGCACTTCAACTATCAAAGCGAGCAGCATTGGCAGAATTCATAGCAGAATGGACGCCAACGCCAGATGAAGAGATTCGAGACGAGCATTCCCGTCCAAGAAAGCAAGCAAAGAGTGGCTAATGTACTTTGATGGTGCCTTCTCATTTGCAAAGGCGCCCGGTCTTGCGGCGTCTTTGCTTATCGCACTCCACCGGAGAACACCTCAAGTATGTAGTCGGATGCACTTTCCCAAGGAGCAAGCAACAAACAATACCGCAGAGTATGAAGGTTTGCTTGCCGGTCTCAGATCATGATGGACCTTGGGATCAAAAAGCTTATTGTCGGGTGACTCGCAGCTTGTCGTCCGCCAAGTGAACAAAGATTATCGAGTCCGTTGATGGAAGCCTACGTTGATGAAGTGAGGAAGCTAGAAGAGCACTTTGACGGCCTGCAAATGGAACATGTTCCAAGAGCTCGTAATGATATTCTTGACGGCTTTGTCAAAGTGCGCAGCACTTAAGTTGCACAATGGAACCAGGGATTTTGTGCTCAAGCTGACTCAACCAACCGTAACACCATCAATCGGACAGAGCAAGAAGAGGAAATTGATCTCTGGTGACTACTTTCCGGCAGAGCTTCCCGGCCGCTGCTATGAAGGTCCCAAGATCAACACCAACTTGATCTTTGAGGCGATCTGCTCCGACAAGCCCTGTGGTTTGTTTCGTTGAAGCGACGCTTCCGACAAGTCTTGCTTCGGCAAGCTTGCCGGGAGCATCAAGCTCCGGCAGAGCCGCAGGTTCTGCCGTAGAAGCTGATGTTCCCACGAAAGCATATGTGCCTTTAGTCCTTGTTGTCGAGCCGCAAGCTCCAAAGATGGGCGCAGCCGATTGTCCTTTTCCTTCAGACGGAGAACTTCTCGAAGAACAAGAAGAAAGCGGAAAGAGTAGCGGCGGTCAAGTATGTACCAGCTTTGTCGACAACATACCGCATGTAAGAAGACTCAACGGGGTGAAATTGAAGTGTATTTGCGGGAAGATGGATGAAGCTGTTGGCGAGATACATGGAGGCATATGTGGTCACCACATTGGCAAGAAGAGCACTTGCCGGCAAAGCTTTCCGGCAAGGTTTCTTCCGCCGACAGCCCTCCGGTTGCAACCGCACAAGTAACTAAGTGTGAAGCGTGCAGTTCCATTCCAAGCAGATACACCAACCAGCTCGGGCTCTCCAGACGATCCCTTTATCCTGGCCCTTTTCGTCCGGGGCTCGACATCCTCGGCCCCTTCCCCGAGCTGTCGGGGCTTTGAGTACTTGTACGCCGCCATCGACAAGTTCACAAAGTGGCGGAAGTGGAAGCGATGAGGAAGGTGACAAGACCCAGCGTCAAGTTCTTCAGGTCAAATGTTTGCCGTTTTGGTAGCCCTAACATGATCATCACCGACATCGGCACACAATTTACTGAGTCACACCTTCATGCAAGACGTCCAAGATCTTGGCGCCAAGGTCCGCTTTGCTTCCGCTGCCCACCCGAGAAGCAACGGTCAAGCGAGAGGGCAAATCTTTGAAGTGCTGCGCGGGCTCAAGACCGAACTTTCGACAGGCTGCACAAGTGCGGAAGAAACTGGATCGAGGAGCTGCCGGTGGTTCTTTGGTCGATCAGACGACGCCAAATCGAGCCACCGGCGGACACCTTCTGCTCTAGTCTATGGAGCGAAGCAGTTCTCCCACGGAACTCAGATCACGGATCGCCTCGAGTGCTCGCCACGATGAGCTTGAGCAAGAGCAGGCTGCGACAAGATGACGCGCTGCTCCTTGAGGAGGATCATCTTCGTGTCAGGCGAGCTGCTCACTACAAAGAAGCTTTGCGCCGCTACCATAGCCGCATAAAGTTAGTGCCGAAGTCTCGAGGAAGGCGACCTTGTTCTTGGCGCGTTCAGTCCGCCAAGTTTTCAAACAAGTTGACGCCAAAGTGGGAAGGCCCTTATCGGGTGAAACGAGTCACTAGGCTCAAGGCGCTGTCCGCTTTGAGACCGAAGATGGCATCCGGTGAGCAACTCTGGAACATTGAGCATCTTCGTAAGTTTTACCCATAGGCGCGGTTGCGGAACCTGTTCCGCAACCACCTTTTTGTACAAGTCTTGCCGCTGTTGCATGTAATCCTTTGTACAAAGCCGAGCGCAGACCCCGTGCATCAGTAAAGCTCATGTGTTGCGCACAACTTGTCAAATTCATGCTTTCATCATTTTATTGCATGCTTTGGCTAACGCTTTATGCAGCAACCACACCCGGTAAGCAAGCAAAATCGAGTCATTGGGCTCCATAACTTTATTTTCTTCTTTCTCTTTTCTCAAAGAAAGGAAGGCTCCCTCGCACAAGTTAAACCGGGGGGAAGGAGAAGATAATAACAAGGACCAGGCAACGCTCGAGGAAGTTTCATTTATCGGGAAGCAAGAGACAGAAAAGCTAAGTTGCCAAAGTTTGAGCAATCAATTTTTAAATTTTTAAGTTATCTTCCTCGAACGAGAAGTACTTTGTATGGAAAACCTGTGCGCAGAGGAACTAACTCGCAGGCTAGTTGCTCCCTTACTTTGTTTCGAGTCCGCTCAACAACTTAAGTGAGCTGCGGCTAGTCGCGACAAGGTTGCTTGTCGGAGGCGGCACTGCCAGCAGGCTGCTGATGTTCCGCACTCAGCGCTCGCGGCAAAGGTGCCCGCACCGACAAGTCCCCCAAATGCGTAGGGCAGAAACGTACAAAGGAAGGAATCAAGTAGAGGAAATAACATTGCATTGATCGCCTAAGATAGAGTATATTACAAAATAACTTGTCGCCGATCTAACAAAGTGTTCTAAACATGATCAGCGACAAGGGAAAGATAAAATTGGCGGCCTAGTCTCTGTGATGCGCCATCAATCCGCTTGATCTTGTTCACCTTGTCCACAATGGGTGCGACAAGGTCTTTGAGCTCCTCCACGTTGGCATCTGGCGGCAAGGATCTGAGGACGCCGTTAAGGTTGAGGCCCGGATTGCGGAAGGCCACCTTTATGAACACCTTCTCGAGGGCTCCTGCACAGATCTCGCGTGATTCCTCGGCTAGCTGCTTTGGGACCTCTTCCCGGAGTCGCTGGAGGCCCGTCACCACGCCTTTGAAGAATAAACTGAGTTTGGTGCTGGGTTGGAGATGCTCGTCGGAGAAGTATGCAAGGTCCGCCATCCCCAGCTCCATCAGCTCGTTGTGGATGTCAGCAGCGGTGTCCACGAGACCTTGATCGATGCTCCACACTCTCCCTCAAGGCGCTACAGGTGGAGAGCGACATTCGCTAGCAGCTCCTCCTTGGCCTTGATCGTCTCCAACAGGCCCACTTCCCGCTCTCTGGCGCCGCCCAACGTCTGCGTCGAGTGGTCAGCTTCAGCTCAAGATCCGCCTTTGAGTCCTTGGCGGCGTCGAACTCCTTGCCCCTATCAGCCGAGGCGACCTGCAGCTCGCCAAGAGTGTAGGCGTCCCTTCTGGCGCTCGTGCTTGAGCGCGGCAAGCTCCTCGCCGCTCTTCTTGAGGCTGGCCTCCGGTTGCCACCTTCGCCTTCAACTCCTCCTTGGCGGCCTCGGCGGCTGGCGGCGTCTTCGCTTCCTTAAGCGCCGCCGTAAGTGACTCCTCGACGCTGCAAGGTCTTCTTCGTGGCTGTCCAGGTTGACCTTCCGCTGCGCCCGGCTTCGCTTTCTGCGCGGAGAGCTTCTCGGCAGCCACCGCTGCTCCTCCTCACCTGCGGCCTTCTCAAGGATGAAGGCCGTGCGCTCCTCGCAAGTTGCCCAGCTTACGCTTTCGTCGCGGAGAGTTTCTTGGTTGGCGCTCGGAGCTCTTGCGCGCTTCTCCATGTCCGCTCTGCCCTCGCGACAAGTGCTTCCGGGACTCCAACTTGGCTTGTCGGGCGCAGTAGAGCGACTGACTTCTTCAGCTGCTCCTCCTCGGACTTCACTGGCTACTCTTGCTTGGCGCGTCCACCAGCGTCCCGGCCAATGGAGGCGAGTAGCTCGCCGTCAAGGTCTCTCCTTCGACCGGGCGCCTGAGGCTCGGCTCCCGGGGAGTTTGATGAAGACTCCTCGCCCGGCCTTGGTAGGCGCCGGTGGGCTCCTCGGGCTGGCCAGCTACTGGCAATGGCCCAGAGTCCTGTCGGTGTATGGCGCTGGCGCTCCTGCGGCCTCAGGGCCGTCGGTCTGATCGCTGACCCTCGCCCGGCTTCTGCGTCGGCAGCCTCGGTGGCCTTCGCCAACAGCAGGCTCGGGCGACGGCCTCTTCTTCCACAAAGAACGACCTCTTCTTCCACAGCGGCTGGCCTCGCCCGGTGTTGCCAGCAACTTCCTCCTTGCCGGCAGCCTCGACCTCCATCGGCTCTGCATCAGACGAAGAAGAAAGAGCGATCAAGCAAATGTTCAAAAGAGAAACAAAAGAGAACAAGCCCAAGGGAAATTTTCAGATAAGGAAATTACACGCAGCTGGATCTGCAGCCATGGCCTCGACCACTTTGGAGGGTCACCGGCGCTGTCCCTTGCCGGGTAGCCTCCTTGGCCGGAGTGGCCTCCTTGTCGAGGGCGCCCCTTGGGAGAATCCTCCCTTGGCGGCGAGGTGGCGTGAGGCAGGGATTTGAGGCGGCTTGAGGAGCCCTCTGATGAGGCTGCTCTGCTCCTATACAAGCAAACAATCGATATCAATGCAGAAGGAGCACCCTGCACACCTAACGATGAAGGAGAAAACCGCACACTTACTCACAGGGGGCTGTCTTTGGGGCCTGCTCAGGAAGGGTTGCCGGGTCAAAGCAAGGGGTCTCAGACGCGTCCTCTGTTGCCACGGGTGGATCGTCCTCAACGACGACCGTCGGGATCTTGGCCCTCTTCGACGCTCTCTGGGCCAGCGTCCTGAAAAGGAAAGAGTCTAGAACGAAGCAAATCAGATTCAAGATGAAGCAATAAAATTGAAGAAATAGAAGCACAATCTCAAAAGCTTACTCTTCATCTTCCTCCTCGGAGCTGAGCGGAGAAGTCAAACTCGGCTCGCCTCCGGTCGACGAGGCGGAGGAGTGGGCTCTCTTGGCCGCTTGGCGGAGGCGTCGGCGGTGGCACTGGAAGATCCCGACCCGGTTGTCGCAGAAGTGTGAGGCGCTCCAGCGCAACATCGCTGTCATGCAGTAGAAGCGCGTCATGTGGCAACGCTTCTGTTGTGGGCGATCTGCCGCCCGACTCGTCTCGACCTTGCGGAGACGCCTCTTGGCGGGCGAGAGCTGCTGGCGGCAAGTCGCTGGGTGGTGGAGAAGAAGCACCCTCGGCGGGTCCACTCGACCCGCCTCGGGCTCGACAAGCTTCGTCCTGGGCGATCTCGCTCGCTCGGCAAGGCTTGCCGCCAGCAGGCGTCCCCCTCTTCCACGGTGTACCCGAAGGCTCCAGAGGCAGCGGGCGCTGCCGCCTCCTCCACCCTGGTGGCAATACGCCGCCATCTCCTCGTCGGTGGTGTCGCGAGTGAGCCTTTTTCGCTTTCGTCGGAGCGGATCGGCACTTCTTCCAAGTCGTCGAAGAACTGCTGCACGACCTCGTCGGGGCTCCTGCCAGTTGGAACGATCCCATGGGAATCGCATGGCGGCATCATGGCGTGGATGCGGTCGGCGCCAAGTTGTTGCACAATGGGACGACCCCCTCGGCAACCTAAACCACTCAGGGTGATCGGGTCGTTCTTGAACAGCTCTAGCAGCATCGCATCCAGCTCGGGACGGTGAAATTCCAGTTCAGCCCGGCGCAACCTCATGATGTCCGCCGCATTTGGAACTCCCAAGCAAGCCTCCTCCTCTCCTGCAAGGGAAGCGGCGGCGGCGAAGGAAATCTGCACTGCGTGCCTACGGTTAGTCCGGCAAGCCTGAGGCGCAAAATCCGGGTCACAGCTATCTTCAACCT
Organism: Aegilops bicornis; assembly: GCA_021605145.1. Classification (NCBI taxonomy): domain Eukaryota; kingdom Viridiplantae; phylum Streptophyta; class Magnoliopsida; order Poales; family Poaceae; genus Aegilops; species Aegilops bicornis. Next base: position 455,108,078 of record CM038674.1, on the reverse strand, counting down.
AGCATCCTTCGGCGCCAAGTTACTCCAATCTCTGCCGCGCACTATTGGGGTTTGGCGCACGGCAGTGAAGGGCTGCGGGTTCTCCTCTACGACCCAACACCAATTGGCTCTCCACTAATCCCACTTGTTGCGGAACTCTCCTTCCAGATAGGCTTCTTTCTTGCCGATCCTGGAGACCCAAGCTATCCCTCCGGCAAGTGGCTCTCCTCTCTCGATGCGGGGCACGAAGAAGTGGCGGAAGAGTGCCACATTTGGGTGGATCCCGACAAAGTTTTCGCAAAGGTGTGCGAAAACTGCCATGGTCAAGACAGCGTTGGGGGTGAAATCAAGGAGGCGGAGGCCATATGTGTTCATGATATCGCAGAAGAACTCGGAAATGGGCGGGCAAAGCCCGCAATAGAAGAAAAGGGAAAAAATGGGGTACCCTGTTGGGGCAAAATCAGAAGCGGTGGCGGGGAGTACCTTCGTGCGCGGTTGCGCACGCGTCTCCGTCGACCAAAAGAGATAGAAGACATCCCGCAGCTCCCTTGCACCGAGCTGCGGGGAAGATGGCCCGCGCGCAGCGCCGCTGAGCCGCTACGCCTCGGCCGACTTGACGCCCTTCTCCTTGTCGGCTGGAGCCATGGCGAGGGCGGCGGAGGAGGCCGACGGCGGTGAGTGCGCTTGTGGCGAAGGGCGGGCGCTGCTCTCTTCGCACTAGAGAAGAAGGGGAGCGGCGGTGGTTTTCTTGACAAGACAAAGAAGGCGGAGTGGACGGCCTGTTTCGCTTCCTCTTATAAAGAGGGGAGGGTGCGGACGTTCCGCTTTTCCTAATAAAGAAACCCCCACGACCACGCCCACGATCTTCGCACGACGCCACGCTCGTGCGTGCCGTTAGTGGGGGTCGTGGTGGGTCTGGGGCGAAGGCGGCGTGATCGAGGCCGCGTGTGATCGATGCCTTTGTTTTGGGCCTGGCCCGGCGGCGCGCTTCGGCACTGTATGCCCGAGCCGGGGCTCCTGCCGGTGTACTAGAGTAGGGGTACCCTAGTATCCCGTGCTAGATGCCTGAGCGATTACACTGTGGCGAGGTTTACTGGTCACCGCCAAGATCCTCCGTGGCTCCTTTGGAGCCATTCAAGAACAAAGTATTTGACTAAGAAGACAAGGCCCGGCAAGAAGAGGAGCTTGCCGGAAGGCCATTCAAGGCATGCAGAGGCAGGGCCCGGCAAGAGGAGCTTGCCGGAAGGCTCTGAGCGCCGACAAGCCTCCGGACGTGACAAGGATTCGCGGCAAAGGTGCTTGCCGACAAGCAACCTCTCTCTCCATCTCCGCTCCAGCTCATCCAAAGAACGTGTCGCCATGGGACCATTCCATGCGCAGCGTGTCAAGAGGCTGTGCAGCCGGCCGGAGAGCAGCGATAAGCGGCGACAAGCTTGCCATCGTGGCGGCGGTGGCGCCTGACGGTCTCTGTTGCCTTTGTTTGGGCGACCGCAGACGGACATTTATTGCTTACATCCCTTGCCGTCGAGTTAGGTATTTTGCACTCGCATAATCGCTCGAGAAGGTGTACCAACTCCTGTTTTTACATTTGTACCCTCGCCTATGTTGCCACGCCGGAGACCCCTTGAGCATATAAAAGGAGGCCCACGCGCATAACATAGAAAGGGTTCGCTCATTCGACTCACTCGAGACCAGACACGCCACGCTTAGGTTTTGCAGCTTGCATCGGCTCCCTAGCAAGAACTCAATACATCAAACAAGCAGCAAGAGGAGTTTTATCTCTCCGTAGAGCTCCGAAGCTGGGTAAACTGCTCGTGTGCCTCGCCTCGATCCGCTCTTCGTGCGATCTCCGCCCCCCTCCGAACCACAAGGGGCCTGGTCCGCCGGCCCCATAGGTGTTCGTGGGTACGATCAGCCTCCCCGACAGCGCCCGTGCACGCGCGCCAGCTTCGTGGTCATGGCGGCGGAGGGCGGCCAGGAGGGAGGGAGGCAGCGATCTCCTTCGTCTGCTCCTGCGACAGTACGTCCAAGAGAGCTTTGGAGCGCGCCCAGAGCGGAGCTGCTAATGTCCTTCGTCTGCTCCTGCGGCAGTACGTCCAAGAGAGCTTTGGAGTGCCAGGAGGCCATGGTTGGAGTGGTGCCGACAGAAGGAAGGGACCAGAGGAGAATGAGTGTGGGTCTTTGGCTATGGCTGGGAGCTGGGGCTCTAAGTCAATTTTGCGGGCGAATGTCAATAAGCCACGACAGACGGATGGATGGCTGGCGCCAAAGTAGGTTCGTCGGCAGCCACGTGTCATTAATGTGGGCGGCAGACGGAAGGATGGCCATGGTGTCGTTAATGCGGAGCAGTCGCTTGCACCGGGATGCCGCGTGGGTGGCGCTCTCTCGGCCGTCGCGCTGCTGCAATGCCGGCGCCAGTGAGAGGTCGCGTCAGGCGTGAATGCGGACGCTGCTTCAGTGAGTTAACCGCAGGTGCGTTGGATCACTGACATGTGGGCCCAACGGGCATCTGGCCCGCATGTCAGTGAAACACCAACTTCACCTGCAGTTAAGTCCGGTGAATGCGGCATTGACGTTCCAGAGAGACGGTGACCGTTTCAGGCGGTAAGCGCGCGCTAGCGATGGAAGGGGTTTCGGTAGGCCAGGGTGGTCAGACGCCGGCGTGGTGGTAAAATGTGAACTCATGGATGACGAGCCTTTGAAGCATATGCGAGCTAGCCTTCGACGACCACCATTATACACCACACAACCATGCATAACTTACGAATAATGGACGAATCGATTAGACACACACTCGTGTGCAGTGGCACTACGATCGGTTGCTCACGATAGTACATACTCTGTACCATAGTACCCTCTCTAGCTAGGATGTTTTATATATTGTCGTTGTGATGGACGATATACATGAGCAAGGCGCCGAGTCACGAGTATGACCGTTGGTGTTGAGCCAGGTGAATACATGCTCAGTGTTCGCGGAGGCCTCCGGCAAACGTCTAAACAGTAATGTCAGGCACCACCGGGGCGCGCAGGTGACGGGCTCGCTGTTTGTGTTGTGCCATGAGCAGGACTTTGATTGGGAGGGCGACGTGCATGCATTAGCATGGTTTGACAGCGTGAGCGTGAGTGTCTGGCTGTCTGCACGCATACATGCTACTTGTCTCTATGGATGGTGTGCGCTAATGTGTGCATCACGTATAATATAAAAAAATCCGTTTGTGCAGTTAACGCAAAGTATTTCATTTTCATTTGGCTGACGAGTGTGCATTGCAGCGACGAGTCTGTGGTTTGATTCCTCACATACACATAATTTTGGTTTTTATTTCTTTCTCCACTAACAGGTAGGCCCGCATAGATAGATAGATAAAGAGTACGAGCTGATGAGGCGCATGCGGATTGTTTGACTGGTCAACCAGACAAATACAGAGCTATACACTGAGCCAGTGATCGTATAATCACCATATCTTGTATACAATGATTAAAGTGAGCTATCAAGACAAGTTTGATGACCGACAATGCATTTTACTCGGTAATAAATGACCAGGATTGAAGTGGAATCCAAATTTCCTTCGTCTTCTATCCTTGAGCTCTTGACAAACCAATGCACTATACGGTTGTCCGACCACTCCACCCCAGAGCTGTCACCAAGCGTCGTTCATGCCACCGTGCGGCACACTAAACGGTAAGGAAGCGATGGCATCCCGCCGCGCCGAGTCCCTCGCCGCCCACGACCGCACACAGAATGGTAGGGAAGCAATGGCATCCAGCCGTGCTGAGTTCATCGCCGCTCGCGACCTCACACCTATGTGGGCGGAATTTGAAGCTGCCAAGGCCGGATGGGAGGTAGAGCAAGAGGCGGCCAAAGCCGCATAGAGGGAGCGGAAAAGTCAAAAAGCACTCAGGAAAAGAGAGGCCCGCCGCCGCAAGAAAGAAGAGGATGCACGCGCTGCTGCGGAGAGGTTGGCGGAGAACCAAGCACGATGGGGTGTCACCGACAAAGCCGAGAAGGAGAATGACAGCGTCTGGCCAGCATGTGAGAAGTAGTAGTACTAGTAGTTAGTGTGTGTGTCTGTGTCACCCGTATGTTTGTTTAATTAATTACGAGCATGTACCACTACTAGTTACTACTGTAGTTTTTGAGCAAATTACCAGCACATTAGCTTAGACTCAATGGAAAAATTCCTACCCTATGCATCAAATGGCATCTCTTTCTCTATAGGAATTGAGATGCATGTCATCTCACTTCCTATGATTTTCATATTTCTATAAAATTCCTATCCTATGAACCAAAGGAGGCCTCTACTGGATTAATTACTGTAGCTAGCAGTACTGCTGGTACAGTAGTTTTCTAAGAAGCGGAATTCAACAAAGTCATGATGGTTCCTTCGTCCGAGCAACTTCACAGTGGGAAAGGTTGGGCCTCTGATTTGACAGCTCATTAGTAATTACTGCGGAGCGACGACCAGGGTGACTCTCCCTTGGAGTTCTGCGGGCATGGCAAGTGGACCAGGATGGTCGACGTTCCACATGTCGGCGAATGGAAGTATTCTTTCCGATATCGAGGAGCAAGGAAACTTTGTGGTATAATATCACTGCTGATTTATATTTATTTTTTATTTCTGATGAATGCTAGCGTTTCAACTCTTACGATGAAGGAGTGCCAAACACGGCACATGCTGGATGTCCCACATGTCAGTGAAAGGAGTGGGACATGAACAACGTGGTAGAGCGTCTCCACTTTTGGGTCGGAGACCACACGTAGTAGTACTAGTGGTATGAACGATACAAAGTGCGACCCGGAGAGAAAGGCACATCTAGTTGGAAGGTCTCTGGGCATACACATAAACAAATATAAAACCTAATATGTGCCTCCAATTAATATAGTAGTAGAAGAGTACTTAGGCACGTACTCCATAACATCACCGGGCATTGCACGTACAACATTTAGTGGTAGTAAGAGACAAACGCCTATATGCCATGCATGTTCATACTACTTGTGCCTTTCTACTTCACTTACTGCGCTACATTACTCAGGTTCGTACGTCCACTCCTTGGTACATGTCCGTCTCATAGTTCCAGTCCCACGTGTTCTTCATAGATGGAACGATCCATAACTGTGGGCAATGGGAATCCATATCATCACAGTTAGTGTGGCTCCCCATGATGGAGACTCATCCAAACTATGGCCAGCCTCGACGCGGAGCAGTCGCGTGCACCGGGAAGCGGCGCTCTCTCGGCCGTCGTGCTGCTTCAAAGCCGACACCAATGAGAGGTCGGCTCCGCTCTGGCCGGGCATTAATGCGGCGCTGACGTTTCGGGGCGACGCTGACCGTTTCACGGGGAAGAGTGCGCCGGCAAGGGAGGGGGGTTGGGTTGGCCAGGGCGGTCAAACGCGGGCGTGGTGGTGGTATTGGTTTTGAACCGTTTCAGGTGTAGTACTGGTAGTTTGCAAAACTACTCAATTATTGCACTCAGTTTCCTAAGAAAATGTGGTAAAAAACGTTACTCCACATCCCGCTTCCCTTCTCCTTCCTCTTCCACCGCCCGCGCACGTCCACGGGAAGCGACCGATCAACCCTTATATAGGAGTGCTAGCACAAAAATATGCATGCATGACCACTAAAATTTCCAGATTAAAGCGCCGCTCCGGCGGGAGTATGGCGTATGTCGTTACCTTGGTGCGGGCCATGGCTCCTAGGCTACGGAGACCAGAGAAGAGGCGACGGGAGGGGAATGAATGCACCTACTGTTTGGGTTCGCTGTCTATCTTAAATAAATGCGCACCATCAGGTGTACCCGCGGGTGCACAAATTGTAACATACGTGTCTGCTTAAGTGGGCGTCACGTAACTGGTGTGTGTGAGAGATTCTGAGAGACAGAGTGCATGTGTGCGACTCTACTCTTCGGACATGCACTCAACCTTTTGCATCGGGATATAAGTATAATGGTATTACACTTTAGCTAGTGATTTACGTGGCCATGTTAACGTGGTTGTGTAAAAAAATGTCACTTCCTGCTCGTGATTTGCATTATATAATTACTAGCAAGATGCTCATGCATTGCACGGAACATCAATTTGCATTTTTTTTTACAAAACACCTGTTGTGATTGACCCATGCAGGAGTAATCCCATGTGTAAAAACTAATGATATCTCAAAATTTTTATCAGAAAATTGGTATCTCGACAATTTCATCGAGAAAATGAAAGATGAGAGATAAGGTGAGGAGGAGTGGAGCGTGGTGGTGACTAGTGGTCAGATTGGGCGGAGGCATGGGGATGGACGGAGCCGGTAGGTGGCAGCGGCCACCATGCTAGATTGTTCTAGAGACTTCCTTTTTTAATTGCTCAGCAATGAGGGTGTGGGAGATAAGGACGATGAACGAGGCAATGCCTTGTCTGTAAATGTGGAGAGAGGTGCGGGTATCTTTTGTAAAATTGTCATAGTTTGTTTTCTATCTGTCAAATATTGATCGGACGGTCTATATTACAAGATGGCAGGCACACCATCATCTCCAACTCGTTTTTTATAAGAGTAGAGATGATAAGTTTTCTAACTACTAAAGTAAAGTGGAATTTGTCCATGTTATACAAGTAAATTAAGGTGATTGCTTATCATATGGGTAAGGTTGGATGAAGGGTGGTAGGAACAAATGCTCCGCCTAGAGAATGTGTGTGTGAGATGGAGTCTTAGTGTGTGTGTGTGACGCGGGGTCCTCGGTGGCGGATGTAATTTAAGTGTGCGTGGCTTCATCATAGTGTATGACAGAGGCCACCAACGAGGGGGTGCGAGAGAGAAAAGGCCCATAGAGAGGGAATAGAAGGCGTGTGCGCGTGAGAGGAGCCAATATCGAGAGAACGTGTTTGTTCGAGAGACACCGAGGAAGACTACTATATATAGATGGTGCATGTAGGCAGGAACTAAACGAAAGGATGGTCTTATTGGTTTCAGGGATATAGGGGAAGAGTGAGAGGGGGGGGGGGGGTAGCTAGAAGGAGATTGTTAAGTCTGAGTGTGTGTTTGACCCATCCACGCGAAAGTTATGTGAACACAAGAAGAGAACGATTCGATGTGGCGTGAGGGTTGAGGGTAATTAACTATGTATGAAGACATAGGAGACCTTGAACGTGCATGTGCAAGAGGTATACATGTATACATGGGATGTATGTGTGTGCGCGCGAGCATGATTGAGATAAAAGAAAGAAGACATAAGTCATAAGATCAACAATATGGGAGAGATCGGCATGACAATATGCATGCATGTGAGAGTGCAGGGAAGAAGGCTCGATAATTGAGCATGTGTTTTTGTCTTTAAGAGATAGTGGCGTGGGCTGGAGCATGCATCTATGGCGAGCAGAGGGAGCGAGACACAACGATTGTGCAAAAGAGATCAACCTATAAATGCATGTATGGAGAGACATATATAGTGTGGGTTATAGGAAGCAAGAGATCGTGTGAGAAAGAAATGTTGATGGAGAAATACAGATAGATACAGAGATAGAGATGCTAGTTAGAGGGACATCGTCTAGTTTGAGTGTTGGAGATGACCGCCGGGTGGTTCAGAGGGTGAAGTTATGTGTGTGTGAGAGAAAGATAAAAATAGGGCACTTGACTGCATGTAGAGAGAAACATATATAGTGTGCGTGATAGGAAGCAAGAGTGAGGGCGATAAAAAAGGTTGATGGAGAAACAGATAAATAGAAAGATAAAGATGCTAGCTAGTGTGTGTTAGAGATAGGAGTCGAGTGGATCAGAAGGCTGAGTTATGTGTGTGGGTGTGAGAGAGATAGAGAGAGTGTTCATGTGAGTCACATACAAACAAATATCAGAGAGAAACGAGATCCCGAGAGATGGAGTTTTGTGTTTGCGAGAGAGAAAGATATTTCACAACGAGAGTGATAGCTTGAGAGACATATGAGGGAACGCAAGATATCTCTAGGGAGAGAGAGAGTGTGTGTGAGCGAGATACAAGAGAATGGTGGGAGATATGAGACCTTGGGAGACAGAGTTTGTGTTTGTGTGGATAAAGAGATATTTAAGAGGAAGAGTCGTAGCTTCTCATATCTGAGGAGCGAAAGACATCTCTGTGTGAGAGGGGGTGTGCGAGTGGCACACAGGGGAATAGTAGAGAGAAATGAGACCCTGGGAGACGAAGTTTGTTTTTGTGTGAGAGAAAGAGATTTCACATGGAGAATCATAGTTAGAGACACATAGCAGGGAGCGAGATATACTTGAGAGATAGAGTGATGAAGGTCGAGGGAGAGAGTACCGTCAGTGTGTTGCGAAGATAAAAGATCATTGTCGACATATAGGTAGCATGAGAGATACCAGAGAGATGATGAACGCGTATAGGTCTAGAGAGATACTCCTAAATAAGCATGAGTGATAGCTATATGAGACAAATATCTGGATTAAAGGGGATTCAAATATTTAAACTAGAGGTCACAACATCGATAATATCATAACGCAAATTGATGTATCAAACATGCATATTCATTTGAATTTGGGGACACGTGTAATGTTATATAGTTTATCAATATTAGTGATCCATAGATTCTTTAATTAGAGACAATGCATGATTTATATGCAATTAATGTATAAACGGGATTGCACTATATATTACGTGTGTGAAACACATATACATGTTTGAGAAGTAAAACCCCCCTGCATGAAACACACATTAATTGGAGACAGTTAGCGAGGAATGCATACATTGGATTTCAACATAAAGTAGTTTCAAATATTTGGAAATCCAAATTAAGATGGATACAACCTTATGAATCTGAGATCATGCCATTTGTATACCATATTTATGTATAAAGGGTGTTGTGCTTTTGAAAGTATATATATATATATATAAATGATGTATATAGAATTTTATTCCAATCGAAAATGGATCCCGCCCGAACAAAAATAGAATACAAAGTGGATTCGAATTGAGTTGGCACGGTAAACATGCACTCTTGCTCTACAAAAATTTGAACGAAGCAGGAAAAGTCGCAGTAACCGCCCGAAACCAAAATCTGTGAGATGGAAATTACTGCCTATCCCTGACAAGCAAAGCCTATCGGCTTGATTTCTATAGGTTTTGATAGGGGTAGGTTTGTAATTTCACTCAAACGTGACATAACCGCCTCTCACCCGGAGTCATACACGGTGGGCGCCAAAACATAGTGTCTCCTCGGCCGAAATTGACTCCCTCCCCGATTCATACACGGTGGGCGCCAAAAACAAACTCTCGTCAGCAAATATTCGGTATATGCGAGATTACCGTCCTATCCCCAATGGACTAATGTTGCTGTGTGCTATGTCTTGAGCTTGCGTTGGTTTTCCTTGAAGAGGAAAGGGTGATGCAGCAATAGTAGCGTAAGTATTTCCCTCAGTTTTTGAGAACCAAGGTATCAATCCAGTAGGAGGCTCCTCAGAAGTCCCACGCACCTACACAAACAAACAAGAACTCACAACCGACGCAATAAAGGGGTTGCCAATCCCTTCACGGCCACTTGCGAAAGTGAGATCTGATAGAGATAGTATGATAAGATAAATATATTTTTGGTATTTTATGATATAGATTGTGTTGGTTATATAACTATTGGTATGACCCGCCCAGGAGGGGCCCGGTTATACTTGCAAATATTCTTGAAGCCCAAGACCCAGAATATAGATGGCACTTTAGTCAAGGGCCCAAGGCCCAGAGGCGACTTAAGGCCCGTAGTGATAAACCGCCATGTATGCGTGACTTGTATTGTAAGGCAAGAATAGTTAAGAGACCGAGCCAAACACTATTTATGAGCCGGCCGGGACTCTGTGAGCCGTAGGGCGTCGACCTCTGTATATAAAGGGACGACCCGATGACGGTTCAGGACAAGTAATATCCACACGAGAGCTAGGTCAAGCGATTCGCTCTCTGGTTATCGAGACATAAGCAATCCCACTCAAAACTGGATCATAGGCTTTTACCTTCACCGTAAGGGGCCGAACCAGTATAAACCTCATGTCCTTTGTCCCGGTTAACCCCTTTAAGCTTCCTAGTTACGATGGCTCCACGACTAAGTCCTTTCACTAGGACATTTGCCGTGACAATTCCACGACAGTTGGCGCCCACCATGGGGCCAGCGCACGGTGGATTTGAGTTCTTGAAGGGAAGCTTCAAAGGGCTCAAGGGATACGCTGTGGGCCGGATGACCAAGAGTTGTCGCTGCAAGCTCTACATTGACGACGCAGGCTGGGGCCCCAACGCCAGCTCAATTGAGTACGCGTACCGGGTCCCCTTCGGTGGAATTCACGTCTTCATCGGCAAGATTGGCGAGCCAGGCCTTGAGTCGGACATCTGCACAGACCTCGTCGAGACGGCTCAGCGTGCGAGACCCGCCCGGGCTCCGCCTGCTGTGAAGTGTGCCTTAGTGGGATGCATCCACGGAGGGCTCTCTGAAGGATCTGCATCTGACGGTGAGACGACCATCTACTCTGATGGTGAGTCATCCACAGGTGAGACAGATTCATTGTATCAACTGCAAGACATCGGGCTTGGGGGTTGTTCCGATGGCAGCAGTATTCCGGATTACCTCGAGCCGTCGAGCAGGGTCGGAATCTTCATGGCCGACACACAACCTATCCAAGATTCCACAACTGCGGCGACCATAACCTCCGGGTCAGCAGCAGCCAGGGCAGGAGGCCCAGAGTGCTCACCGGCTCAGGTGTTGATGGAACTCACAGATAAGATGACTGCTTTGTTAACCATCATGGTCAACCCGGCGGATCAAGCTCGACATGATGCGGAAGTGGCGCAGTTATAATTGGATATGGTGCAGGCTAAGGAAGACCTAGCAGCGGAAGCTATCGCACGATGGTTTGATGATCTTGGAGGGTAAGCTCGAAGGACTCGAAGGCTACGTTGTGGGCCGGATGACCAAGAGTCGTCGCGGCAAGCTCTACATCGACGATGCAGGCTGGGGCCCCGAGGCCGGCTCGATTGAGTACTGGTACCGGGTCCCCTTTGGTGGCATACACGTTTTCATCGGCAAGATCGGTGAGCCAGGGCCTGAGCCGGACATCTGCACCGACCTCGTCGAGACGGTTCAGCGTGCGAAACCTGCCCAGGCTAAACCGGCCGTCAAGCGTGCTTTCGTGGGAGTCATCCACGGAGGAAATTATGAGGACGGATCAGCATCTGGTGGCGAAACCGTCGTCTACTCTGATGACGAGTCGTCGACCGGAGAAACTGAGTCTCTGTATCAGCTGCAAGATGGCCAGATTGGGGGCTGTTCCGACGGTGACGATTCCGGACCCTTTGATCTGCCCAACCGGGTTGGAATATTCATGGCGGTACACAAGCGATGCTTCATTCTTCGACCGCTGCGACAATGGTCGCCGGTTCAACAACGGCGATGGCAGCCGGGCAGAGGCCTGCGCTCGCCGCTCAAGTTTTATCGTAACTATTCGGCGCGTTGGCTGTGCTCATGGCGAGAGGCTAACCCAGCGGACCAGACATTCATAATGCGGAGATTGCAAAGGTGAAGGAACAAATCACTCAAAGCTAAAGCGGATCGACAGGCTGCAGACGCCAGGATGGCGGCGAAATGAGCCGCTTTGGATGCGCATAGCTTATAGGCTCATCTTTGGATCGTAACGCCGTCGCATGAAGTCATGAAGAGGAAATCTGATCCCGCTTGCCTTCAGTTTTTGAGGAAGAGATCTCTTCAACACCCGTGAGGCGAGGGACGATAATCCGCCGGTGGTAAACCGGGCGGAAGATTGGGACGGTAGCGCCCGATTCAACCCAGGCGTAATAGATCTACCTCGCCATCATACCGCACGCCTCGGGCTGTGCAAACACCTCCAGTCACTACTCCAACCCGATGGATAACCTTGTTGCATCTACGGCACGGTTGGAGGCAATTCCAATTGAAGGCGATTCACCACAGGCGGTAGAGACGCGCCGGGTCAAGGAACTCCTTAGGACAGCTCTGGTCCAACAGGAAGCGTATTCATACAGCCGCAATCGGATCCACTCTACCCCCCGCCCAAGCCGGAGCTATAGCAGGCGCGTGGATGAACCGGCCGTATCAAGTAATGCACGGCGGTGCGCCTGCGGCAACAACCCGGCGGGTGGTTTCGATAACGCTTCGGAGGTGGTGGACCGGGCTCGCACACGTGGGGAGGCCGAGTTAGAAGACAAAGATCAGGATTAGCAGCTTACGCCGGTTCGCGACCATCTTTGAGCCTGAGTTACCTCTAGCTCTTTGGGGGTGCCTTGCCTCGTCCCGCTTTACGCAATGTCACGCTTGGCCAAGGATTTCAAGGGGCGCGCAAGGTGCCAAATTACACCGCCGATCGGCTCCGAAGCATGGATAGAGAGTTATGAGATGGCCATGGAGATGCTGGATGTGGATGAAGCCACGTGTGCGAAGTACTTCACCATGATGCTCGAGGGCACGACCCGTACTTGGTTGAAAATCTTGCCACCCAATTCCATCAGTTTATGGGCCCAGTTGCGGACCCGGTTCATTCAGAATTTCAAAGATACCTGTAAGCAGCCCATGTCTGTGGTGGACTTGGTGGCTTGTGTCCAGGCTGAGGGGGAATCAACAACCCATTGGGTACGCCGTGTCTCGGAAATCTTACATTCTTCAGACCGAATCAACGCTGATTCTGCGATCTTGACCCTGGAGGGCAACTGCCGGTTTAAACCTTTAAAGTTGAAGCTGGGGCGCATGAAGCGGTTTTGCAATGACATGGGCACTCTCATGGGCGCTTTAGTGAAGTATGCTGATTCTGATAGTACCAAGGATCCTGAGTCGGATGATGATGATGAGACAGGGAAGGGAAAGAAGAAAAGCAACTCCAAAGGCCAGCAGCATCACCCGACAGGTAATGGTGAAAATAAGCGTAAAGCAAACGGCAACATGGACTTCGTAGCCAACACCAACGCACAGGACAAGGGCCAGCGACGCAAGGGTAAACAGCCGAATCGAGGTGGAGCACCTAATCCCAATCCGGACCGTTTGAACTATCTGTTGAATCAACCCTGTCCGAAGCATGGGACGAAGGAGGCGCCAAAGAAATCACCTCTGGAAGGATTGTTACATTATGCAGGAGTTCAAAAGTTCTAATGCTTTCGGTATGATCAAAGGTTCGGCAGCGGTTGAGTCCGGCCGGAGTTACGTTGGAGGAAATTCCGGTCCAGGTTTAATGGTAATCCGGCGGACATAACAATCGAACAATCGAGAATAACTGTGGTGGTTACAATCAGCAGCAACAACAGTCGGGTTATCAGAGCAACCCAAAGCAGTTGAATAGTGGGCAGTACCACGTCTTCACCACCAGCTTAGACAAGCGAGACCGGAAGCTTCAGAAGCGGGCAGTAAACGTTGTTGAACCGGCCGTGCCTCATTACCTACGCTGGTTAGAGCAGCCCATTGTGTGGAGTAGAGAGGATCATCCTCCCCGGGTTGACAATCCGGGTCAGCTAGCTACAGTGGTGGCACCTCAGGTGGGAGGTTATAAGTTCACCAAGGTGCTTATGGACGGAGGGAGCAGCATCAACATCCTGTACTACGAGACCTTCCGTCGTATGGGGTTAACAGATAAACATCTCAAACCGTCCAATACAGTGTTCCATGGTGTGGTGCCTGGCAAGTCAGCATATCCGGTCGGTAAAATAGCTCTGGAGGTGGCCTTCGGGGATGAACATGACTCCAGATCAGAAACATTGACGTTTGAAGTGGTGAAAATTCAAAGTCCTTATCACGCCCTGTTTGGGCGGCCGCTTATGCCAAGTTCATGGCACGACCTTGTTATATCTATTTGCAGCTCAAGATGCCGGGTCACAAGGGGACAATAATGGTTCATGGGAGCCGCAAGATCGCTTTGGAGTGTGAGGAAGGTGATGCGACTTACGCAGAGTCGGTTTGTGCCACCGAGGAGCTGAAGTATTATAAGGACAATGTTGATCCGGCGGACATGACTCCATTGAAGAAGCCAACTTCTGAGCACGATCCGCCCTGAAGTTTAAATCGGCAACGAGACTAAGCTTGTTGACTTCAGACTGGCGATTCGGCCAAGCAGTTCAAAGATCGCGCCAACTTGGATCCAAAATAGGAAAGCGTGCTCATCGAGTTCATCCGTGAGAATCGGGACATTTTGCATGGAAGCCTTCCGACATGCTGTGTGTACCGAGGGAGCTCGCTGAGCACACTCTTAATGTTGATCCCAAGTACAAACCGGTAAAGCAGTTTCTTCGCCGGTTTAACGAGGAGAGGCGTAAGGTCATCGGAGAGGAGGTTGCCAGGCTCTTAGCAGCGGCCTTTATCGTTGAAGTTTTTCATCCAGAGTGGCTTGCTAATCCGGTGCTGGTCCTTAAGAAAAACGGCACTTGGCGCATGTGTGTGGATTACACAGATCTTAACAAGGCTTGTCCAGCAGATCCTTTTGCCCTCCCCCGCATTGACCAGATTATTGATGCCACTGCGGGTTGTGAGCATTTGAGCTTTTTGGATGCGTATTCTAGATATCATCAGATCAAGATGTCTGTTAAGGACCAGGAGAAGACAACGTTTATCACTCCCTTTGGAGCCTTCTGCTATGTGTCTATGCCTTTTGGGCTCAAGAGCGCCCAAGCAACTTATCAGCGTTGTGTACATAATTGCTTGCATAAACAGATCGGCTGTAATGTGCATGCCTATGTGGATGATATTGTGGTTAAGTCAAGGAAGAAGGAAACACTGATTGATGATTTGAAAGAAACCTTTGACAACTTGCGGGTTTACAAGATGATGCTCAACCCGCCAAATGTGTCTTTGGTGTTCCGGCAGCAAGTTATTGGGTTTTCTTGTGTCCAACAGGGGATTGAAGCTAATCTGGAGAAGATTACGGCTATCACCTCCTGGCTAAACCAAAGTGTATTAATGATGTCCGGCGTTTGGCGGGCAGATTGCCGCTTGAGCCGGTTTATCGGCCGCCCTCGGAGAGAAGGCCATCCCTTTGTACCGTGATCTTTGAAGAAGACAGATCGGTTTGTCCGAGTCCACCCCGATGAAGCGTTGGAGGACTTAAAGCGGCAATTGGCCAACCCGCTGTACCTTTCGCCCCCCATCGACAAGGAGCCGCTTACGCTATATGTTGTTGCTAACGCCAAGCGATTAAGCGTGGCCGTTAATGGTAGAGCGGAAGGAGGCAGGAAGGAGCATCGGTTCAACGTCCGGTTTATTATATCAGCGAGGTGCTTATTGAATCTAAGCAAAGATATCCGCATTGGCGTAAGCTGGTGTATGGAGTTTTTATGGCAAGCGGAAGTCAAGCGATATTTCCAAGGGCATCCCATCACGGTGGTCAGTTCAGCTCCCTTAGGTGATACCATACGGAACAGGGAGGCGACTGGCCGGATTGCCAAGTGGGCCATAGAGCTTGGGCCGCACGGTTTGAAGTATGTACCTCAGACGGCAGTAAAGTCTCAAGCACTTGTGGATTTCATTAATGATTGGACGGAGTTGCAAGCGCCTGAAGAAAAGCCAGATCATACATATTGGACTATCCATTTTGACGGATCCAGGCAGTTGGAGGGCTCGGGGGCTGGAGTCGTATTAACTTCACCACGAGGTGACAAGTTTTGTTACGTTCTCGCTTAATGTTCCCTTGTACTAACAATGCAGCTGAGTATGAAGCCTTGCTCCATGGTCTTCGGATGTCTAAGGAGATGAATCTAAAATTTGGGTTAAGTGCTTGGTGATTCGGACCTAGTCGCTCAACAGTGTCCGGCACTTGGGATTCCAAGGACCCACTCATGGCTGCATATCGTCGTGAGGTGGATGTTGTCGCAGGTCATTTCAAGGGCTATCAGGTGGACCACGTGGATCGCCGGAAAAATGAAGCGGTTAGGCTCTCAACGCAAACCGGTCCCGCCCAATGTTTTTCTCGACGATCGCACCGTCGGTCCAAGCTCCCTGGTGAAGCGGATTTGGCTATTCCTGATCCGGAGGCTCAATTGGTGGCAGCTCTGCGCGTCACTCCGGATTGGACGCTCCCTTATCTGGCGTACATGAACCGGGGCGAGTAAAAATACCAGAAGATGAGACGTTGGCCCGACAGATAGTTCGGCGGTCTAAGTCTATGACCATTGTTAATGGCGAGTTGCATCATTGCAGTGTGTCAGGGGCGTTTCAACGTTGTGTGTCCCCTGAGGAAGGCTGTGAAATATTGCGTGAGATCCATGAAGGAGACTGTGGTCACCACGTCGGTGCAAAATCCTTGGTGGCTAAAGCATTCCGCCACGGTTTCTATTGGTTGACTGCCCATGCTGATGTGGAAGATCTGGTCAGACGATGTGATGGTTGCCAAAAGTTCTCCAGACGTGCTCATGTACCGGCCCAAGAATTGAGGATGATTCCAATTACTTGGCCGTTTGCGACTTGGGGGCTGGATATGGTTGGACCTTTCAAAAGGTCCAAGGACAAGAAGACACACCTGTTGGTGGTGGTTGATAAATTTACAAAGTGGGTAGAGGCAGAACCTGTTAGCAAGTGTGATGCGGCCACGGCGGTTCAATTCATCAAAAAGGTGATTTTCCGGTTTGGTTTTCCACACAGTATCATTACAGATAATGGTACCAATTTGTCCAAAGGTGCCATGAAGGAGTTCTGCGAACGTGAGCACATCCGGCTTGACGTTTCTTCAGTAGCTCACCCACAGTCCAATGGTCAAGCGGAAAGAGCCAATCAAGAGATCCTGAGAGGCATCAAGCCCCGGCTTATGGTCCCTTTGCAGAGGACGCCGGGTTGTTGGGTAGAAGAGCTACCGTCTGTATTATGGAGTATAAATACTACACCTAACAGATCCACGGAATACACGCCGTTCTTTATGGTTTATGGAGCGGAGGCGGTTCTTCCGCCGACGTCCGTCATGACTCACCTCGTGTGGCAGCCTATGTTGAAGCGGATAACGAGACAAAGACGACAGACGATTTGGATCGGCTGGATGAAGAGCGAGACATAGCAGCAGCTCGCTCGGCGATTTACCAGCAGGATCTTTGTCATTATCATAGTCGCCGGGTCAGAACCAGAACCTTTCAAGAAGGAGATTTGGTGCTTCGGCTCATTCAAGACCAGACAGATATGCACAAGCTATCCCCACCTTGGGAGGGACCTTTCGTGGTCAACAAGAATCTGCACAACGGGTCGTACTATCTGATCGATGTTCGAGAGCATAAAGACTCACGCATGTCAGAAGAGGAGACCAACAGGCCGTGGAACATAGCTCATCTTCGGCCTTATTATACCTGAGCCATCGGCTCTACTTATGTACATATTATGACAGTATATATATTATGAATAAAGCAGTAAACCGGAGCCTCGGCTAAAGCGGGGTATACGTGCTACATTACATCATGCGTGGTTACATGGAGTTGTTCTGTCTTAAAGCAGCCTCGGTTTACCCCTTGAGTTTGCTTTCTAAAAAGCTTTATGATATCACTTTGGGGGGCTTGGTAGGTGTCCGAACCAATGCAACACCTTTTGATAGGCGAAAGCCACCAGATCACTTGGGGACATGGTCAAATCTGAACCAGTCACGCTTTTTGATCGGCCTAAGGCCATAGAGTCACTTGGGGGCTTGGTCGAACCCGAACCATTGCCACGCCACTTGATTGGCATAATGCCACGGTTTCAGTTGGGGACCTGGCTGACTCGAACCATGGCTACACCTTATAGGGAGCTTGGTCGTGTCCGACCATGGTAACACCATCTGATCGGCTCAGTACAGCGTTATCTTTTGCAAACAGTTTATCATCGCCTTTGCTCCCATGTTTGTCAACTGTTATTTGATTTTTGTTGCGTTTCTTAAACCGACAACGTTATTAAACCGTTTTCAAAATTGTCAGTTAATGGAATTCGGTCAATTTTTCTTAATCCGGTGATAGTTTCACCGGTTTGATGTTTTTCTGTTAACATCCTATTATGGAGTAACAGGGGGCTTATTCTAACCCGGCACGGTGTACGTGGTAAACCGGCGATATAAACACAGGAGCTGTTCTCTCCTTTGTGATAATGGTTTATACAACCTCCGCTTCAAGATTGGCTAAGCTAACTTCATGCTCAACGACGGCAGGTATTTTGTATCACAAAATTTTGATTATATACCTCCATATTTCATATATGTATGAATGTCACAAACCGACTGGCGGCACAGACCGCTGGGGCGGTTTAAGATTTTGCAACTACAGGCAATTTAAATTGAAGGTTTCGATCATTCAATCAAAGGAGTCCGCACCAGGGCACGAAGGCATATTAAAAACAAAAGTGATGGCTATCCTATTACAAGGCATTCGTGAGGCCCAAAATTTGGAATGGCGTCATGACAGGCAACCGATGCATCAACCGGCAGACGGATTAAGCTTCATTGCGGGTTGACATGAAGAAGATGGGTAAATGCGGCGTCGGTTCAACTTCTTCCTCCTCACCACCCAATGGCGGAAGTCATTGGTGGTCGATCAATCCGGGTTAAAGCACGAAAGACAGCCTCTTCACTTATAAGCTCAGCCGGATCAATGTCGAGGGCATAAGTGTGCTTACGGGTTGGTGGAACAAGGTTACGCACTTCCGAATAACAGCTTCAACCCGTGCATTGTTTGCATCGTAGAAGGAGCGGTGAACCGTCAGGTTGGCCTCTCTTGCCGATTGACTTCGCCAGAGGACGCATCTTCCTTGTTACCCGTTTGAGAGCATCATTATCAAATGCTTCGCCATTTTCTTGAGCACTGGGGAAGCCTTTGGCTATGTCAGCCGGATCAAGATCAGCTATCCATGCTTTGGCGCGAGTTAGAGCCAATAAGGTGCCAGCCCGGGCAGCGGATCGTTTCAATTCTTCTAGTTGTGCCGGTATCATGGATAGCCGGTCCAGTGTATCCTTGATCAAGGACGGAGCTGTGTTATCATAAGAGGTGGCGCAAATAACTCGCTGGGTGCCGGTATACAGCTGTTCAATTAGCGTATACGCGGCCTTGAGTTTCTTCCGCATGTCAGAGCCCAGATGAGCAATGCGCTTACCTATGCCGGTTTAAGAAAGTTCAGGTTAAACCGGCGGAAATGTCAAAACGGAATATTAATCATAACCTTGGTGAAACATTTCTTACCAAATATTGCAGAGGTCATGGCGTTAATTCGGTGCTTTAATCCGGTGAGCTCTTCCGTCACCGGTTTAAGAGCTGCTTCAGCATCCTCCGCCCGTTTTAGCAACCCAGCTTTCTCAGTATCCCGGTTGGCTCGCTCAGATTTAAACCACTCCTTGAGCTGCTCCATAGTAGTCAAGGCGGTTTCAGCTCATCCTTGGCCTGGAGGCCTCGCTTGTTGAGATTTCAGATTGACATGAAGGTCATTGATTTGTGAGGTTTGTTGGCGTATCTCACTCTGACAAAAAGGGAGCACGTTAGTAGTTTCATCACAAAGTCCCAAGCTCAATACAGGTATTCAACTTGGCACTTGGGGGCTAATGGCTATTTTCTCGAACATGTTGTGCTACGGCGATACAAGTTACAGTCCCGGTTTAACTACACTAAGTTGAACCGGCCCTTGGGGGCTACATCAATGAAGTCTGAAAAGTTTGAGTTTTATATTAAGTCCCGGTTTAACTAAGCTAAGTTGAACTGGCCCTTGGGGGCTACTATGCAATGAAGGTACAAGCGAGGCATAACTCCTTACCTCATAGCGCTCCTTCATAAGATTTACCAAACCGGCTTCGAAATCACGACTTGTGTAGAGCCGGTTCAGGAAGCCGGAGTGAAGATCTTGGGCAGAGAGATTGTCATAAGCTGACAGATCAGTTTTTTCCTTCCCTTTACTCATGGCGATAAACTCTTCCTTGGCGCTGTGTTTTAATAGAGCAACCGGATTGCTGGCGGTATATGCGGTGCCACTCACGACATCGTCATCTTTGGTCGGGCTGGCGGATTGGCATTTTTTCCGGCTTGGTGCTTTCATACCGGGCTTGGCGGATCGGCGGCGAATCCCGTTGTTCTGCTGCAGGACTCGGTGGAAGCAGGATGTGACGTCTCAACTTGGACATCCGGTTCAACCTCTGGCGGGTTAGCATTGTCATCTTGATTAACCCCAAAGAGTTGTTTTTAGCAACTTTGGGATTTTCACCATGATGCTCTGGAGTCTTATCCGGATCAACATCCACAGTAGGGTCGAGGGTCTTCGCCTTCTTACTTAGGCGAGCCTTGGTGCTACAACATCAAGGGTTAGAATATGATCAACCGACAAATGCAGAAAACAAATGGAGTAATATGCTTACCCAGCAGCAACTTTGAGAGGAGGTAGCTGAGTGGTTGATGAACCGCCAGACGAGTTGGAAGAAGCCTGATAATTGGTCGACGGATTGAGAGGACATCGGAAGAAACCTTTCAAACGATAACGCTTTTCGGAGAACAAGTCACCTCTTGACGACGCGTTTACGGGTTGGTGTGTCGGCTAAACCGGACGACGTAATTTGTTGACCGCTATGCCGGGTCGTCTGGCATTCTTCGGGCTTTGTCGTGGTCTTCAAAGAAAGTTTTGGATTCAAATGAGCACGAGTGAGATTGTTTCACTTTCCGGATTGTGCGGCGAATTCTTTTAGCGGTACAAGATTAGAATCGGAAGAAAGAAGGATTACCTCAACAGGATCTGCATGGCTGGCCTCGGCGTCATCACGGGAATTGTAATTGTCAATAAGATGAATGACAAAAGGAGCAAAGTAAGTCAAGCTCTACCTCGACATCGATTCTTCATCCTCCGTGATTCGGAAGACTGGCGGTTTTCCTCTGCCAGCTTTCTTGGTGGTCTTGGTCTTTACACGAGGAACCGGGCGGTTTAGATTCGTTTCAAAAGGAGCTGTTAGCCCGAGAATTAATAAGGGATTAATACAATCAATAGGGAATGAAAATCAGTAGAGCAATGAGTGGAGCCTTCTTGCGGGCGGTTTGTTGGAGACGCAGAACGGGCCAACCCGGTTTGGCTGCACGCGAGATCGGTTCATCGAGCATTTTCTTCCTTGTCTCGGCAACTTCAAGCTCGATTATTGATAGCTCGTGATGTCGTTGAGGGTCTTTGACGTTACCAGTGTATTCATGCATCAATCCGGGGTGGCGGCTTAATGGCAAGATGCCCCAAGAAACCCAACAGCGGACAAGGTCAATACCAGTTAAGCCATTGGCCATTAGAGCCCGGAGCTTGATAATTTGGGGTGCAAAATTCTTCCGTTCTGCAGCAGTCAAGCGTGAAGGCAATGGGTGATTGTTGCTAAGCCGGTGAGGGCGATAACCCGGCAAGGGATTTTCTCCGTTAGGAGTAGTATTCCGGCAATAGAACCAGGTTTGATTCCAATCTTTCGGATGGCTATGATGTTTGGCGTGAGGAAAGTCCACTTCTTTCCTTTTTTGGATTGAAACGCCACCAAGTTCTGTGTTAGGACCGTCCGAAAACTCTGTACGGCGGTTCAAATGAAAGAAATCTCGGAATAATTCCACAGTTTGTTCTTCTTGAAGATAGACTTCGCAGAAGACTTGAAAGTTGCATATATTGGACACAGAGTTCGGACCAATATCTTGTGGATGGAGTTGGAAGCTTGCGAGGACATCCGGAAATTTTTGATCCGGCGGGCTGAATCCCCGGTCTAAGTGTTGCATAAATACAATCACTTCTCCCTCTTGAGGTTTAGGAGGGCATTCAGAATCCGGAACACGCCAATGAAGGACACCTTTGGATGCTCAAGCGCCAGTGGTGACATATCCATTGATTTGTGTCTCAGTGATCTTGGACGGAACCCAATTGCAGGCAGAGAATTGTTTGGCCATTCCGGAAGAAAAACTGTGAAAGGAAAAGTAAAGGCCAGTTTACAATTAACGGTTTATGCATATTATTCAGTGTTAAACCGGAATATTGCCATTCAGTTTCAGTTGCCGGTTTAAGTGAGGACTAATGAGGTATGGCGGATTAGCTATCAAAAATTAAACCGCCCTTAGGCAGAAGGGACAAAGCTGAAAAATCTGCTAAGTGTTGACAGAAACAGGTTTCACACATCGACGGGATTAATTTGGATCTACCAAAGATTCAGTAAGAAAAATTTTCTGCGATCTATAAAGGCTTTAAATAAGGGCAGAAAAGTTCGTGCGTTCTATCAAGGGATTCTGAACAAAAAGGAAGATCTACTAAGTGCTAAACTGAATGCAGAGCAACTACCGCACAAGATATATGCTACTGATTGAGTTAAAGAAGCTATGGCAAGAGCGAATCTGAAGAAACTAGGGATGAACACCTATGAGCGACCGATGAGAACAGGAGCCCTAAGATACAGATCTAGGGGTATGAGGAAGAATCTTACGGATGCGCAGGATAGCGGAGGGACACCGAGGATCTCTGGTACAACCAGGTTGATGCAAAGACCTTTGTTGATGCAGCGTTCGAAGGTCAAGGCGACAGAGAACTTCAGAGGTGGGGCGTCGCGAGGAAGAAGAAATACGGAAGGGAAGAAGAGAAAGGGCCCTCAGGTCTATTTATAATAAGGCGTAGAGTAATTGTGTAGCGCGAGAATCGAGGAGCTGAAAGCGGCAGATGGCGCCTTGTTGTCACCTCGATTTCGAGGATAATATTAAATGAAGGGAATCTTGTTATTTCGTTTTTATAGAGATGACGTCAAGATGATCATTCTTGTGTCGAGAGGATGACGTCATGGCGGTTTAACAAGATGGCGGTTTATGAGAAATGAAGGAAGATGTTCACAGAGTTTTTTTCTAAAGTGTTGAAGATTGACATGAACAAGTTCAAATCAATCTGGGGCCTAATGTTGGGGATGTAACTACTGAGTGTAAACCGCCCAGGAGGGGCCGGTTCACCCTCAGCTATATTGAAGCCCACGAAGACTCAGAAGATGGCGCTTTACTATGAAACTTAGAGGCCCGGAGCCCAAAGGTGGATTAGGGCCCATAATGGTAAAACCGCCATAGTCATGTAACTTGTGTTATAAGATAAGGGAAGGAGAGACCGAGCCGAACACTTGTACGAGTCGGCCTCGGGACTCTGTAGACCAGCCGGGCGTCAACCCATGTATATAAGGGGACGACCCGGCGGCGGTTTAAGGACAGAGAACAACAACTCGAGGCCTAGGCGAAGCTGTTTGCTCCCTAGTCATCGAGACCACATCAATCCCATCACAAACTAGACGTAGGCTTTTACCTTCATCGAAGGGGCCGAACTAGTATAACTCTCGTGTCTTTGCATCCGCTTTAACCCCTCTAAGTTAACCCGTAGCGATGGCTCCGCGACTAAGTCCTTTCATGAGGACATCTGCTGTGACAAAACCACGACACAACCTATCCAAGATTCCACAACTGCGGCGGCCATAACCTCCGGGTCAGCAGCAGCCAGGGCAGGAGGCCCTGAGTGCTCACCGGCTCAGGTGTTGATGGAACTCACAGATAAGATGACTGCTTTGTTAACCATCGTGGTCAACCCGGCGGATCAAGCTCGACATGATGCGGAAGTGGTGCAGTTATAATTGGATATGGTGCAGGCTAAGGAAGACCTAGCAGCGGAAGATGTCAGGATAACCGCAGAGCGGGCGGCTCTGGATGCTCAGGCTCAGCGGATTCAGGCACAGACTTTCCGGCTCACGCAAGATCAGAATGCGTCTAATGAGGTCATGAGGAGAAGATATCAGAAGACTCAGTCTCGACTCCCTTCGGTTTATGATCCTCGAAACCTCTTTCACACACCTGGTGCAGGGCCCAGTAACCCGTCGTGGCTCTCCTTGCGTGCTGAGGCAGACCGGGTTGCAACCCGGGGTCGGGGCGCCGGTTCAGCCACAGGTGATGGGGCCTCCCTGCGTGAATACTGTTCCACCTCAGTATGTACCAACACCGCCGGGTCACTATTCTAACCCGTTGGAGAACATGATCGCGGCGGCGGCACGACTGGCGGCTCTCCCAATTGATGGTGATTCTCCAGCAGCAGTTGAAATCCGTCGGGTCAGGGAACTTCTTCAGACAACTTTAGCACAACAGGAGGTGTACTCGTATAGCCGGGACATGATTCATTCAACCCCTTGTCCAAGCTGAAGCCCAAGTTATAGCAGGCACATGGATTCAGCGGCCGTTTCAAGCAACGTCCAGCGCCATAACCAGCCAGGTGGGCATGACCCGGCACGCCATGGAGCCTTTAACTTGGTAGATCAAGACAGAATATGTCAAGATCTTTGAGCGTCTTGGCTCAAGAGGGCGGCCGAAAGGCGGTGACTGACGGCTTACCAGCCGCATCCGGTTTATCCGACGAATTCTATCGAGGCAGGTGTGGCCACCAGGACCGGAGGTGTCCCCTGTCTAGTGCCGGCTCTACGTAACGAGCGTTTTCCCAAGGATTTTAAGGGACCTAGGAAGGTGCCGAACTACACGGCCAACTTATAGCCTGGGGCATGGATTGAAAGTTACGAGATGGCTATGGAGTTATTGGAGGTCAGTGATGCTGCGATGGCCAAGTACTTTACCATGATGTTGGATGGGACCGCCCGCACTTGGTTGAAAGGCCTACCACCTAATTCAGCCAGTTCATGGGTGGAGCTAAAAGCCCGGTTCATCCAGAATTTCAAGGATACGTGCAAGCAACCCATGTCAATTGTGGATTTGACGAATTGCAAGCAGGAGGAGGGCGAGTCTACAACCCATTGGGTGCGCCGGGTTAAGGCCATAATACATTCGTCTGATAAGATGGATGCCGGCTCTGCACTCTTAATGTTGGAGAAAGATTGCCGTTTTTTGCCTCTGAAACAAAAGCTGGGGCGGCTCAAGCGCGATTGTAATGATATGGGTACACTGATGGCGCCTCTGGTCAAGTACGCCGATTCTGATAGTACCAAGGATCCCGAGTCTGATGATGAAAAGACAGGGAATGGAAAGAAGAACGGCAACGGCAAGGGCCCTCAGCATAACCCAACAAATCAAGGAGGTAATAAACGTAAGGCCGATGTTAGTTTGGAGTTTGTGGCTAACACTAATGCGCAGGGTAAAAACCAATGGCATAAGGGGAGACCACCTCCCCGGTCTGGCGGATTAGGCCCCACACTTGAGCAGTTACTGAATGAGCCCTGTCCAAGGCACGACACTCAGCAGAAGCCGGCTACTCATCTATGGAAGGACTGTACGATCATGAAGGCTTTCAAAAATTCCAACATGTTCGATGGTAACAATGGGCAGGGCGGCGGCTCAGGTGGCGGCGGTTCAAATCCCAACTTTCAAAATTCTCAAGGCAATCCAGGTGGTTATAATCAGCAATCTGGCCAGGGTGGTCAGCAGCAGCAACAGCAGCAGGGAGGATACCAGAGCCATCCAAAGCTGCTGAATAGTGGACAATATCATGTATTTACCACCAGTTTGTGCGAACGAGACCAGAAGCTTCATAAGAGGGTTGTGAATGCTGTTGAGCTGGCAGTTCCTCGTTATTTGAGATGGTCTGAGCAGCCTATTCTATGTAGTAGGGAAGATCACCCTGCCCGGGTTGATAATCCGGGTCACTTAGCCTTAGTGGTGGCCCCTCAGGTTGGTGGATATAAATTCACCAAGGTACTCATGGATGGAGGTAGCAGCATCAACATCCTCTATTATGAGACCTTCCGTCGCATGGGGTTAACTGATAAAAGCCTTAAGCAGTCCAACATTGTTTTCCATGGCGTCGTGCCCAGTAAGTCGGCGTATCCAGTCGGTAAGATCGAATTGGAGTTAGCCTTTGGGGATGGATATGACTCCAGGGCCGAGAAATTGACGTTTGAAGTAGTCAAGATCAAGAGCCCATATCATGCTTTGTTTGGGCGGCCGGCATATGCCAAGTTCATGGCACGGCTGTGTTATGTGTATTTGCAGCTCAAGATGCTGGGTCATAAGGGAACAATCACGGTGCATGGAAGCCGGAAGGTAGCCTTGGAATGTGAACAAGGCGAGGCGGCTTATGCTGAGTCAGTCTGTGCAACAGAAGAGTTGAAGTTCTACAAGGACAATGTTGATCCGGCGGATATGGTGTCTTTGAAAAGGCCAACCACAGAGCACGAGCCGGTTATGAAGTTTAAGTCGGCCGATGATACTAAGCTTGTTGACTTTGTTCCAGGCGACTCATCCAAACAGTTCAGTATCAGTGCTAATTTGGATCCCAAATAGGAAAGCGCGCTCATCGAGTTCATCCATGAGAACCGAGACATCTTTGCATGGAAACCTTCTGACATGCCAGGTGTACCGAGAGAACTCGCTGAGCACACTCTTAATATTGATCCAAATTTTAAGCCGGTCAAGCAATTTCTTCGATGGTTCAATGAGGAGAGGCGTAAAGCCATTGGAGAGGAGGTAGCCCGGCTCTTAGCAGCGGGGTTCATCATTGAAGTTTTTCATCCAGAGTGGTTGGCTCACCCGGTGCTTGTGCTTAAGAAAAATGGCACTTGGCGTATGTGTGTGGATTACACGGATTTAAACAAGGCTTGTCCAGCTGATCCCTTTGCTCTCCCTCGTATTGATCAAATCATTGATGCTACGGCGGGTTGCGAGCGTTTGAGCTTTTTGGATGCTTACTCTGGTTATCATTAGATCAAGATGGCAGTTAAGGACCAGGAGAAGACGGTGTTCATTACTCCGTTTGGAGCCTTCTGCTATGTATCTATGCCTTTCGGGCTTAAGAGTGCCCACGCGACTTACCAGCGGTGTGTGCAAAATTGTCTTCACAGTCAGATTGGGCGCAATGTTCATGCTTATGTAGACGACATTGTGGTAAAATCCAGAGAGAAGGAGACCTTGATAGATGATCTGAAGGAAACCTTTGGCAATCTTCGGGTCTACAAGATGATGATTAACCCGGCCAAGTGTGTTTTTGGCGTGCCTGCAGGCAAGCTTTTGGGTTTTCTAGTTTCGAACAAGGGCATCGAGGCTAACCCGGAGAAGATCAAGACCATCACCTCTCTGGCTAAGGCGGCGTGTATCAATGATGTTCCACGTTTGGCAGGTCGTATCGCTGCTTTAAGCCGGTTAGGTGAAAAGTCCATACCACTGTATCAGATGATGAAGAAGACAAATAATTTTGTCTGGAGTGACGCTGCCAACGCTGCCTTCGATGATTTGAAGAGACAGTTGGCTGAGCCTCCGGTTCTTGCTGCTCCCATTGATAAGGAGCCTTTATTGTTATATGTGGCTGCTAATACACGCGTTGTTAACATGGCCATCATGGTGGAGCGCAAGGAGGCTGGCAGGGAGCATCTGGTTCAGCGGCCGGTTTACTACATCAGTGAGGTAGTTATCGAGTCCAAGCAACGGTATCCCCATTGGCAGAAGCTCGTTTATGGGGTGTTCATGGCAAGCCGGAAGCTTAAGCTATATTTCCTGGGCCACCCCATCACTGTGGTTAGTTCTGCTCCTTTAGGAGATGTAATTGAGAACAGAGAAGCGACAGGACGAGTCGCCAAGTGGGCCATTGAACTTGGGCCTCATGGTTTAAAGTATGTGCCACGCACTGCTATCAAATCTCAAGCACTAGTGGATTTCATCAATGATTGGACAGAGCTGCAGATGCTTGAAGAAAAGCCAGACAACACATATTGGACTATTCATTTTGATGGGTCCAGGCAATTGGAGGGCTCGGGGGCTGGAGTCATTTTTAGCTTCCCCTCAAGGTGACCAATTTTGTTATGTGCTACGGTTGATGTTTCCCTATACTAACAATGCAGCTGAGTATGAAGCCTTACTCCATGGTCTTCGGATGGATAAGGAGATGAGCTTAAGCCGGGTAAGGTGTTTCGGTGACTCAGATTTGGTGGCTCAACAGGTATCAGGCAAGTGGGATTCCAAGGATCCTCTCATGGCGGCTTATCGCTGTGAAGTCGACGCCATTGCTGGACACTTCAAGGGTTACCAAGTGGAGCACATTGACCGCAGAAAGAACGATGAGACTAATGCTTTAAGCCGGCTGGGCTCTCATTGTAAGCTGGTGCCGCGTAATACTTTCTTGGATATTCTGCATAACCCTTCTGTCAAGTTACCTACAGAGGAAGACTTGGCTGTTCCTGACCCGGAAGCACAATTGGTAGCGGCTCTTCATGTCATTCCATATTGGAGAGTGCCATATTTGGCTTATATGACCCAGGGCGAGTTGCCCGAGGAGGAAACCTTGTCCAGGCAGATAACCTGGCGGTCTAAGTCAATGACGATTGTCAGTGGCGAGTTGCATCATCGCAGTGTTACAGGGGCGTTTCCGCGTTGTGTCTCCCCTAAAGAAGGCCAAGAAATTCTACGTGAGATTCACGAAGGGGATTGTGGTCATCATGCCGGGTCAAAATCACTTGTGGCCAAGGCTTTTCGCCATGGATTCTATTGGCTGACGGCTCATGCTGATGCGGAGGACCTGGTCAGTAAATGTGACGGTTGTCAGAAGTTCTCAAGACGGGCTCATGTGCCGGCTCAAGAATTGAGGATGATTCCAATTACTTGCCCGTTTGAAGTCTGGGAGCTTGACATGGTTGGGCCTTTAGAAAGGTCCAAAGATAAAAGGACCCACCTCTTGGTGGCAGTTGATAAATTTACAAAGTGGGTTGAGGCAGAGCCAGTTAGTAAGTGTGATGCAGCTACGACGGTTCAGTTCATGAAGAAGGTGATATTTCGCTTCGGCTTTCCACACAACATTATAACTGACAATTGCACTAATCTGTCTAAAGGACCATGGAAGAATTTTGTCAACGTGAGCATATTCGGCTTGATGTTTCATTAGTGGCTCACTCCCAATCCAATGGTCAAGGCGAGAGAGCCAATCAGAAGATCTTGAAAGGCATCAAGCCCCGGCTTTTGGTCCCCCTGCAGCGGAAGCCGGGTTGTTGGGTTGAGGAGTTGCCCTCTGTGTTATGGAGCATCAACACTACTCCCAACAGATCTATGTGTTATACGCCTTTCTTCATGGTCTACGGAGCTGAGGCGGTTCTCCCTAGTGACATCCGTCATGACTCACCTCGTGTGGCGGCTTATGTGGAGGCGGACAATGAACATGCGCGTCAGGATGCTCTTGACCTGTTAGATGAACAGCAGGACTTGGCAGCAGCTCGTTCGGCGATTTACCAACAGGACTTGCGCCTCTATCACAGCCGCCAGGTTAAGTCCAGAGCCTTCCAGGAAGGTGATTTGGTGCTCCGGCTCATCCAGGATCAAACTGATGCGCACAAGTTATCCCCACCTTGGGAAGGGCCCTTTTTGGTCAGCAAGAACTTGAACAACGGGTCATACTACCTTATCGATGTTCGAGAGCACAAAGACTCACGTAAGTCAGAGGAGGAGACCCGCCGGCCGTGGAACATCCATCATCTTCGGCCTTACTACACTTGAGCCACCGGCTCTCACGATGTACATATTTTGACAATGTATATCTTATGTTAAATAATAAAGCAGGACCTCTGTCCTTTTTTCCTCAAAGGTAAATATGACATCATTGTTATCATTGTTATTTCACATGATCACTTGGGGGCTGATCGTATTCGATCCGACTTAACACGCTTGATCCGGCTTACAATCGTATTCGAATTTGGTCGTTAAAATTTTGTGATCACTAGGGGGCTTCCTGTTCAAACATAGGTCATATTCGAACCAAAGAGAACATAGCTGTCGGTACCCTTTTGATTGGCACACTGCCGAGCTCACTAGGGGGCTTCTTTGATTGTATTCGAATCATCGCTTAACCCCTTTTGGGAACCGACTTTGATCGTATTCGAATCAGAGTCGTTAAAAAACTCTCAAGGTCATTAGGGGGCTTCCTGTTCAAACATAGGTCGTATTTGAACCAAAGAGAACACAGCTGTCGGTACCCTCTTGATCGGCGCAATGCCAAAGCCACTGGGGGCTACATGATCGTATTCGAATCCTAGCTTAACCCCTCTGGAATGGTTTACTGATCGTATTCGAATCAGTAGCCTTGAATTTTTTATATTTGGTTTAAGTTTTTTGGAAGCACCCTTTTATTTGACTTGAGACTTTTTTTGAGGTTTACAAGTATAAGTATGGTTAATTTTAACCCGGTCTAATTTTGGCTGATAAGTCGCCAATTATGAGCATCATCATACCTTTGGAAATATTGATGTCTGAAGATTGGGTTATCGCCCTTACTGACCGGGTCATATGAGCCGGCAGTGCAAAGTTAAAGGTCACAGGTGTATGATTATAGTTGTGTTTTAAACATTATATGTTGCAACAACCTTATCTGTGACTCTTTTTAAGTTATTATGACCCGCCTGGCGGTAAGCCGCCAAGGGACCTTGTGATCTGTTTTCATGTGCAGGAAATTTAAAAAGGTTTGGTCAAGCATACGGAAAGCAGATGAAAAGTAAACACGGGTGAATATAACACGGCAGCTTAATGACATTAAGCAATAAAACATGCACGATGGCACGACCAAAACAAAGTTATTTCTATTCTATTACATTCTCCTTGAGTCCAGATGATTCACATTGTTTTTTCAGCACATCACAGGTTTGAGCCGCCATGGCAGGTTAGCCTTCATGATTGGCCTGAAGCGTCCGGGTAAGCCCTCTTCGCGTCTTTGCCCTGTTCCCTTTCCTGGAAGGTTGACAATGACCAGTCAATGTTGTTCAAAGCTTCAAATTTGGCTTCATCATCAACTAGCCCGGCCGGGTCAACTTCAGGGGCGAAGGCGTGCTTACGGAGTGGGGGGATCAGAATGGTCACTTCATAATGATGCGTCGGAATTCTCCGGTTCTCTTCATCATAACCCGCCTGGTACTTGGCAAGATCCACTTTGTTCGCTATCAGGGTAGCCACGGGGCGTATCTCCTTTACGCAAGCGGTAAAATCTACTTCTTCAAAAGGAGTGCCATCTTCCTTCAAGCTTGGATAGCCAGTGGCAATGTCGGCCGGGTCTAACTCTGGTAGCCAAGCCTTGGCCCGGCTTAAAGCATTTACCGCTCCGGCTCTTGCAGCTAACCGCCTCAGTTCATTGAACCATTGGGGCAACACGGAAAGCTTCTTCAAGACCTCTACCAGGAGGGTAGGCACTTCATTTGACAAGGCTACCGTGGCTAATGCACGTTGAGACCTGGTATATAATTGCTCCACCAAGGTGTAAACTGCCTTCAGCCTGATCAACATATCTTGGTTCAAATTGGAGCTTCTGGGCCCTGCATAAACATGATCAGGTGAGTTAATTCCAATTATATGATCATCTGAAAGGTTCAAATGTTTAAACGCTTACAGGGCGACTTACCAAAGATTGCCGAGACCATTTGAGAGACTTGGCGCTTTAAGCCAGTTAATTCACCGGTTGCTTCTTCCAGAGCCGCCTCTGCCTTCTTAGCTCAGTTAATTAAAGTTGTTCTTTCATCAGCCCAGGACTTCTTTTCATTATCAAATTCTTTCTTCAGTTTTTCTTGTTCATAAATACTGAATTTGAACTTGGTATCGACTTTTTGGGTCTCCGTTTCTTGGGCCTCAAGGCGGCTCTTCAGATCAGTCACCTCAGGTTCGAGTTGACTCGTGGCGGCCTATACAAATACAGGGTCAAAATCAAGCCAATTTTTATGCAGTACTAAAGTCCCAAGCCTTTTGCTAGCAACAATGCTTGGCACTTGGGGGCTAATGTTTGCCGAAGAATTTTACTTTCGGCGGCGGTTCATAACAGTAAGTCCCAAGAACTTTTGCAAACAATAATACTTGGCACTTGGGGGAGAATGCATATTGCGGTTCAAAGCTCTGTAAGTACATTTTTCATATAACCATTTTAAGGACCGGTTTAACCATGTTGGTTAAGCCGCCCCTTGGGGACTACAGAGTAAGCTGGATTTCTTGTATGTATTATTCATCTATGTTACTAATGTCAACAAATTTGTTTCTAAGTCTACAACATAAGCATCATACGCAATAGACTTGGGGGCTGGCATAGTACAGATTAATGAATAAAGAGAGAAAGGGTTATACCTCGAATTTTTGGTGCATTTGCTTCACCATGTCAATCTCAAGGCTCCGGCTGCTGTGCACTTGGTTCATGTAGCCAGAGAAGATGTCTCCAACACTCATATGAGCATAGTTTGCAACATCCATATTGACCCGGCGGTGTTCCATAAGTTCTTCTTTGGCGGGACACTTGGCCAGCACAGTTGGCCTTCCCGGCTCAACAAATCCGGTTTTGGTGATCTCAACGTCAGTGTTTTGCGGGTCATCTGTCCTGACTGGGCTAGGGATTTCTGGATTTTCTGACTCATCAGCGGCTCGTTCAGCAGGTGGGTCAGCAGCGGAAGTTGGTATATCTTGAACTGGCTCAGATGGAGGCTCATGAGTTGACGAGTCCGATACAGCTGTTTCAAGAACCGGCTCAGTCACGACCGTGTCTTCAGCTGGCTTGTTCTTCCTAACCCGTTTGCTGGGCTTGGCTTGTCCACTGTGTCAAAATAAAAGGTTAGTACAGATGCAAGGGATTAAAGTAAATACAAGATAAGCAGATTATTATACCCTGGTGCAGTCTTGAAAGCCGGCAGGTTTGACTGCATTGAGTCGCCAGAGGAAGGGGAAATTTCCTGATAATCCGAGTCAGAAGAATTGAGAGGTTGGCGAGTAAGACCCGCCAAAGGATAAAGAGAATTTAAATCAGAGGTGACCTCATTCCGGTGTTTCTTTGGGGTGTTTGGTAAGCCGGAGGAGAGCTCCGCATCCTTGCTGGTCCGAGTCTGCCTCCGGCTCTCATGAATCTGCCGCTTCAAAAGAAATTGAGGATCGTGATGAGCTAAAGGATGAGAAAACCTTACTTTCCGGGTCATTCTACGGATTTTACCTCGCCGGCCTTGTTACGGCTTGCTCCTGTGTCCTCCTGCTGATAATCAGTGTCAATAAGATGGTTAAAAAATGAGCCAAGGGAATCAAGGGCTACCTCCGACTCAGAAGAGTCTGCTAGCCGAAGCAGGTCTGAGGCGGTGGCCTTTTTGCCCTTCTTCTTGGCAGCCTCTTTTCTAGCGGCTTGCTTCTCCTTCCTGGCTTTCTTGGCAGCCTCATGGTCATATTTGACCTTCCAGAATTTATCACCCGCCTGCAAAGATTAACATATGTATGAGTATGGGTGAAACATCAAAAAATCTAGGTAATTATTTCATATGGGCGGCTTACCTTTGGAGCCGGGTTAGCTTTACAAAAGGGGGCTAAGCCCACCTTACCACAGTCTGCCAGGCTTTCATTCAAAAGAGACTTAGTCATATCATCGATGACATCTTCAGGCAAGCCATCAGGGCTATGTAGCAGAGGGTCATCCTTTGCGCCCGTATAATCGCACATCAAGCCGGGGCGGCGGCTCAATGGAATGACCCGCCAGGCGAGCCAAACCCAGACCAGGTTGATGCGTGTTAACCCATTTCCCAGAAGAGCTTTGATCTTGGCCAAAGTGGGGGCGAGGGATTTGCGTTCGGTGGCTGTAATCTTGTCAGGCAAATGATGGTTGGGCCCAAGACGAAGAGCACGAAAGCCGGGCAGAGGGTTTTCACCAGCCGGAGAGGTGTCTTGGCAGTAAAACCACGTCATATTCCAATCTTTGGGGTGGCTCGACGGGTTGGCGTAAGGAAAGATCACGTCCCTACGGCGCTGGATTGAGACACCGCCAAGCTCTAAGATCTGACCACTAGCGCACTCATTCTGGTGGTTCAAGTAAAATAGCTCTCTGAAGAGCAGCAAGTTGGGTTCTTCTCCGAGGTATACTTCACTGAATACTTGGAAGTTGCATATATTAGACACGATTTGGTCTGATGTCTTGTGGGTGAAGATCAAAGAAATGCAACACATCTCTGAAGAACTTTGATCCAGGTGGAGTGAAACCCCGGTTCATGTGATCCGTAAAAACAACAACTTCTTCTTCTTTGGGCTGAGGAAATTCCTCCTCCGGGTTAGGAGCACGATAAGTCATGACTTCTTTCTTCGGCAGATAGCCGGTCTTCACAAAATCGTCAAGAGTACTGTCTGTGACAATGGATTTAACCCAGTTGCAGGAGGTGGGTGCCTTTGGTGCCATTATGATTGAAAAGCCTAAGACAGAGAAAAAAGTACCGGTTCAAATTTAAGTCGGGCAGGAAAATATTACAGCGCATAGTCAAGATGGCGGCTTACGAAGGGGCCTAATGGTATAAGGATAATTATGTCAAGGTTATTTAAGCCGCCATAGGCTCTATAAGCGTCAAGTGTGGTTCAAGTTATCAATTGAGCATTGCTTCTTTTAAACCGGTGATCAGAGTCGCCATAGCTAGATGAATCTAAGAAGTGCAGATTTTTGCCTAAGTGTTGAATAAACAAATTACACAAACTACAACTATTATTTTGGATCAAACAGACGTTCAGAAAAGAAAAATTTCTAGACCTAAAAACATAGTACAGAGAAGTTCATGCATTCTACTGAGGATTCTTTACAAAGAAAGAAGATCTACTAGCGCCTAAAATGGATGCGGAGCAGCTACCGCACAAAATCTACGCTACTGTTGGATCAAAGAAACCACGGCAGAAGCAAATGCGAAGAACTGGAATGAACAGGGAACTGTACAGATGAACTCACTAACCCTAGCATAGATCTATGGTGCGGAAAGGGGAAAACTTACTGCGATGGATCTACTGAGGAGGGGCGCCGCTGTTTTCTGGTCAAGTTCAGGTCGATGCAGCGGCCTAGGTCAACAGAGACGAGATGCCCTACTGCTGCGGCGATGGAGCTCCACTGACAGACGAGGGTGAGAGGAAGAAGATGCGGAAAGGGAAGAATGAGGAAGACCTAGTCGGGTCTATTTATAAGGAAGGGCCACTAAGAGAGCACGAAAAACAAGGAGGCCGAAAATATGAGTTGTCCAACTACAAGGACGCCTCAATTTTTGGGATGGCCATCAAGACAAAGATCCGTTGGGATGCATTGGATAAAACGTGCTTTTATGACAGGTGATGTCATGGCGGGTTACCACAAATCCAGAGGATGACGTCATGGCGGGTTACAAAAATTTCATAAGGGTAGAAGATTTTTCTAAGTGTCGAAGATTGACATGAACCAGTCCAAATCAATCTGGGGCCTAATGTTGGGGATATAACTATTGGTATGACCCGCCCAGGAGGGGCCGGGTTATACTTGCAAATATTCTTGAAGCCCAAGACCTAGAATATAGATGGTAGTTTAGTTAAGGGCCCAAGGCCCAAAGGCGACTTAAGGCCCGTATTGATAAACCGCCATGTATGCGTGACTTGTATTGTAAGGCAAGAATAGTTAAGAGACCGAGCCAGACATTGTTTATGAGCCAGCCGAGACTCTGTGAGCCGCAGGGCGTCGACCTCTGTATATAAAGGGACGGCCCGGTGGCAGTTCAGGACAAGTAACATCAACTCGAGAGCTAGGTCAAGCGATTCGCTCCCTGGTTATCGAGACATAAACATCTCACTCAAAACTGGATCGTAGGCTTTTATCTTCACCCTAAGGGGCCGAACCAGTATAAACCTCGTGTCCTTTGTCCCGGTTAACCCCTTTAAGATTCCTAGTTGCGATGGCTCCACGAATAAGTCCTTTCACTAGGACATCTGCCGTGACAATTCCATGACAGATTGGAAAAGTAAAGGTGAAAATAAAAGTAGATTGAAAGCTTATATGATAAGAGATAGACCCGGGGGCCATCTGTTTCACTAGTGGCTTCTCTCAAGATAGCATAACTATTACGGTGGATGAACAAATTACTGTCGAGCAATTGCTAGAAAAGCGAATAATTATGAGATTATCTAGACACGATCATGTATATAGGCATCAAGTCCGTGACAAGTAGACCGACTCCTGCCTGCATCTACTACTATTACTCCACACATCAACCGCTATCCAGCATGCATCTAGAGTATTAAGTTCATAAAGAACAAAGTAACACATTAAGAAAGATGACATGATGTAGATGGATAAACTCATGCAATATGATATAAACCCCATCTTTTATCCTCGATGGCAACAATACAATACGTGCCTTGCTGCCCCTGCTGTCACTTTGAAAGGACACCGCAAGATTGAACCCAAAGCTAAGCACTTCTCCCATTGCAAGAAAGATCAATCTAATAGGCCAAAACAAACTGATAATTCGAAGAGACTTGCAAATATAACTTAATCACACATAAAATAATTCAGAGGAGATTCAAATATTTCTCATAGATAAACTTGATCATAAACCCACAATTCATCGGATCTCGACAAACACACCGCAAAAAGAGTTACATCGAATAGATCTCCAAGAAGATCGAGGAGAACTTTGTATTGAGATTCAAAGAGAGAGAGAGAGAGAGAAGAATCCATCTAGCTAATATCTATCGACCCGAAGGTATGTAGTAAACTCAACTCATCGGAGAGGCCTTGGAGATGATGTTGAGGCCCTCCGTGGTCGATTGCCCCTCCGGCGGAGCGTCTGCGAAGACTCCAAGATGGGATCTCGCGGATACATAAGGTGACGGCGGTGGAAATAGTTTTTCATGGTCGCCTCTGATGTTTTCGGGGTACATGTGTATATGTAGGAGGAAGAAGTAGGTCGGTGGACGCTCGAGGGGCCCACGAGGGTGGGGGTGCGCCCACCTGTAGGGGGTGCGCCGGGACCCTCGTGGATGCCTTGCTTGTTTCTTGACTTCCACTCCAAGTCCTCTGGACCACGTTTGTTCCAAAAAGATTGCTCCCGAAGGTTTCATTCCGTTTGGACTCCGTTTGATACTCCTTTTCTTTGAAACACTGAAATAGGCAAAAAAACTGCAATTCGGGCTGGGCCTCCGGTTAGTAGGTTAGTCCCAAAAATGATATAAAAGTGTAAAGTAAAGCCCATAAACATCCAAAACGAGTAAAATAATAGCATGGAACAATCAAAAATTATAGATACATTGGAGACGTATCAAGCATCCCCAAGCTTAATTCCTGCCCGTCCTCGAGTAGGTAAATGATAAAAACAGAATTTTTGATGTGGAATTCTACCTAGCATAATTATCAATATAATTTTCTTTATCATGGCATGAATGTTCAGATCCAAATGATTCAAAATAAAAGTTCATATTGACATAAGAAATAGTAATACTTCAAGCATACTGATCAAGCAATCATGTCTTCTCAAAATAACATGGCTAAAGAAAGTTATCCCTACAAAATCATATAGTCTGGCTGTTGCTCTATCTTCACCACACAAAGTATTTAATCATCACAACCCCGATGACAAGACAAGAAATTGTTTCATACTTTAGTAATCTTAAACTTTTTCAACTTTCACGCAATACATGAGTGTGAGCCATGGACATAGCACTATATGTGGAATAGAATGATGGTTGTGGAGAAGAAAAAAAAGGAGGAACATAGTCTCACATCAACTAGGCGTATCAACGGGCTATGAAGATTCCCATTAATAGATATCAATGTGAGTGAGTAGGGATTGCCATGCAACGGATGCACTAGAGCTATAAATGTATGAAAGCTCAACAAAAGAAACTAAGTGGGTGTGCATCCAACTCGCTTGCTCAAAGACCTAGGGAATTTTGAGGAAGCCCATCATTGGAATATACAAGCCAAGTTCTATAATGAAAAATTCCCACTAGTACATGAAAGTGACAACATAGGAGACTCTCTATCATGAAGATCATGGTGCTACTTTGAAGCACAAGTATGGTAAAAGAGATAGTAGCCTTGTCCCTTCTCTCTTTTTCTCTCATTTTTCTTTCTTCTCTTTTTTTTTTCTTTTTTCTTCCCCCCCCCCTTTTATTTATTTTTTTCCTTTTTTATTTGGTGGGCTTCTTTGGCCTCTTTTATTTTTATAAAGTCCGAACTCTCATCCCGACTTGTGGGGCTATCATAGTCTCCATCATCCTTTCCTCACTGGGACAATGCTCTAATAATGAAGATCATCACACTTTTATTTACTTACAACTCAAGATTACAACTCAATACTTAGAACAAGATATGACTCTATATGAATGCCTCCGGCGGTGTACCGGGATATGCAATGAATCAAGAGTGACATGTATGAAAATTATGAAGGTGGCCTTGCCACAAATACGATGTCAACTACATGATCATGCAAAGAGCAATATGACGATGATGATGTGTGTCATATAAACGGAACGATGGAAAGTTGCATGACAATATATCTCGGAATGGCTATGGAAATGCCATAATAGGTAGGTATGGTGGCTGTTTTGAGGAAGGCATATGGTGGGTGTATGGTACCGGCGAAAGTTGCACGGCACAAGAGAGGCTAGCAATGGTGGAAGGGTGAGAGTGCGTATAATCCATGGACTCAACAATAGTCATAAAGAACTCATATACTTATTGCAAAAATCTATAAGCCATTGAAAACAAAGTACTACGCGCATGCTCCTAGGGGGATAGATTGGTAGGAAAAGACCATCGCTCGTCCCCGATTGCCACTCATAAGGAAGACAATCAATAAATAAAATTGTGCTCCAACTTCATCACAAAGCGGTTCACCATACGTGCATGCTACGGGAATCACAAACTTCAACACAGGTATTCTTTAAATTCATAATCACCCAACTAGCATGATTTTAATATAACCACCTCTATGTCTCAAAACAATTATCAAGTATCAAATTGATCATAGCATCCAATTCACTTCCTATGATAGTTTTTATTATACCCAACTTGGATGCCCATCATTCTAGGACCAATTTTTAACCATAGCAAATACCACGCTGTTCTAAAAGACTCTCAAAATAATATAAGTTAAGCATGAGAGATAAACAATTTCTACAAAATGAAGCCACCGCCGTGCTCTAAAAGATTTAAGTGAAGTACTAGAGTAAAAACTATCTAGCTCAAAAGATACAAGTGAAGCACATAGAGTATTCTAATAAAGTCCAATCAAATGGGTTTCTCCCAAAAGGTGTGTACAACAAGTACGATTGTGGTGATCTAAAAAGCAAATACTAATATCATACAAGACACTCCAAGCAAAACACATATCATGTGGCGAATAAAAATATAGCTCCAAGTAAAGTTACCGATAGACGAAGACGAAAGAGGGGATGCCTTCGGGGGCATCCCCGAGCTTAGGCTTTTGGTTATCCTTGAATATCTTGGGGTGCCATGGGCATCCCCAAGCTTAGGACCTTGCCATGATACGTCTCCAACGTATCTACTTTCCCAAACACTTTTGCCCTTGTTTTGGACTCTAACTTGCATGATTTGAATGAAACTAACCCGGACTGACGCTGTTTTCAGTAGAACTGCCATGATGTTGTTTTATGTGTAGAAAGCAAAAGTTCTCAGAATGTCCTGCAAAATCCACGGAGGCACTTTTTGGAAAATATAGAAAATACTGGCGAAAGAATCAAGACCAGGGGGCCCACACCCTGTCCACGAGGGTGGGGGGCGCGCCCCCTCCCCATGGGCGCGCCCCCTATCTCGTGGGCCCCCTGGACCTCCACCGACCTCAACTCCAACCCCATATATTCACGTTCGGGGAGAAAAAAATCAGAGAGAAAGTTTCATTGTGTTTTACGATATGGAGCCGCCGCCAAGCCCTAATCTCTCTCGGGAGGGCTGATCTGGAGTCCGTTCGGGGCTCCGGAGAGGGGGATTCGTCGCTGTCGTCATCATCAACCATCCTCCATCACCAATTTCTTGATGCTCACCGCCGTGCGTGCGTAATTCCATCGTTGGCTTGCTGGACGGTGATGGGTTGGATGAGATTTACCGTGGAATCAAGTTAGTTTTGTTAGGGTTTGATCCCTAGTATCCACTATGTTCTGAGACTGATGTTGCTATGACTTTGCTATGCTTAATGCTTGTCACTAGGGCCCGAGTGCCATGGTTTAAGATCTGAACCTATTATGTTTTCATGAATATATGTGTGTTCTTGATCCTATCTTGCAAGTCTATAGTCACCTATTATGTGTTATGATCCGACAACCTCAAGTGACAATAATCGGGATACTTCTCGATTGATGACCGTAGTTTGAGGAGTTCATGTATTCACTATGTGCTAATGCTTTGTTTCGGTTCTC
Organism: Aegilops bicornis; assembly: GCA_021605145.1. Lineage (NCBI taxonomy): Eukaryota > Viridiplantae > Streptophyta > Magnoliopsida > Poales > Poaceae > Aegilops > Aegilops bicornis. The sequence continues at coordinate 455,068,094 of CM038674.1, read as the reverse complement.
TATTAAAAGGAGGCCTTAATATCCCTTAGTTTCCGCTAGGACCCCGTTGCCACGGGAGGGTAGGACAAAAGATGTCCTGCAAGTTCTTTTCCATAAGCACGTATGACTATTTACGGAATACATGCCTACATTACATTGATGAACTGGAGCTAGTTCTGTGTCACCCTAGGTTATAACTATTACATGAGGAATCGCATCCGACATAATTATCCATCACCGATCCATTGCCTACGAGCTTTTCACATATTGTGTTTCGCTTATTTACTTTTCCGTTGTTATTGTTACAATCACCACAAAACCCAGAAATATTACTTTTGCTACCCTTACCTTTATTATCATACTACTTTGCTACTAAATACTTTGCTGCAGATACTAAGTTATCCAGGTATGGTTGAATTGACAACTCAACTGCTAATACTAAAGAATATTCTTTGGCTCCCCTTGTGTCAAATCAATAAATTTGGGTTGAATACTTTACCCTCGAAAGCTGTTGCGATCCCCTACACTTGTGGGTTATCAAGACTAATTTCTGGCGCCGTTGCCGGGGAGCATAGCTCTATTCTCTGAGTCACTTGGGATTTATATCTGTTGATCACTATGAAGAACTTGAAAGACGACGGAAGCAAGATTTTGCCCTCAACTACGAGGGGAGGTAAGGAACTGCCATCTAGCTCTGCACTAGATTCTCCTTACATTATTAGTAAACTTGCGACACCTAAACACCTGCTCTGCTATGAATTACGATATGTCGCATGTTATTGATGATGCCACTTCTGTTATGCATGATACTTATGATGAAACTACTTCTTTGCGTGATACTAGTTTGCCATTAGGTGAATTTCTTGATGAACAACTTGCTAGAGTTAGGGGGAATGAAATTGTTGAAGATGCTATTATTAATGATAGTGATGATGAAAATTCTCCCAATGATTATGAATTACCTGTTGTTCGTAAGGTTTATGTTATGAATGAAGAAGCTGCTGGAGCTATCTTTGCTTGCAATGATAGATATGATCTTAAGAAATTATTAGCTAAATGGAAGCAGCAGTCTCTTAATGCTAGAATGAAACCTGACCCTGCTTTTGCTACTTCACCTATTTGTGTTACTGATAAGGATTATGAATTCTCTGTTGATCCTGAAATTATTACTTTAGTTGAATCTGATCCTTTTTATGGCCTTGAATCTGAAACTGTTGTGGCACATCTTACCAAGTTGAATGACATAGCCACCCTATTTACTCATGATGATAAATCTCGCTACTTCTATATCCTTAAGATATTTCCGTTCTCATTAAAGGGTGATGCTAAGACTTGGTATAATTCTCTTGCTCTTGGTTGTGTGCCTAGTCCCCAGGATATGATTTATTACTTCTCTGCTAATTATTTCCCTGCTCATAAGAAACAAGCTGCCTTATGGAAATATATAATTTTGTGCAAATCAAAGAAGAGAGTCTCCCACAAGCTTGGGGGAGGCTTCTCCGATTACTTAATGCTTTGCCTGATCACCCTTTCAAGAAAAATGAAATACTTCATATCTTTTATAATGGACTAACCGATGCCTCCAAGGACTACTTGGATAGTTGTGCTGGTTGTGTTTTCAGGGAAAGAACAGTCGACGAAGCTGAATTACTATTGAATAATATGTTGACTAATGAAAATAATTGGACTCTTCCTGAGGCAATTCCTGAGGCAATTCCTGAACCAATTGAGCCAACTCCTGAGCCTGTTCCTAAACCCACTCCCAAGAAGAGAGGTGTTTTATTTCTCAGTCCTGAAGATATGCAAGAGGCAAAGAAATCAATGAAAGAAAAAGGTATAAAAGCTGAAGATGTTAAGAATTTACCACCTATTGAAGAAATACATGGTCTTAATATACCGCCTTTTGAAGAACCACATAGTCTTGATAACCCGACACAAGTAGTAAAGGTAAATTCTCTCTATAGATATGATAAAGTTGAAATTCCCTGTACTAAATTTCATATCCCATGCTTAGATGAATTTGATGACTTTATGGCTAGACAAGAAAGTTTTAATGCTTATGTTGGTAGAAAGTTAAAGAATAATGCTTTCGAGATAGGATGTGTGAGCGATAATATGGCTAGAGTAAAAGGTGAACTCAAACTCATTAGCAAATATGCTTCTATGGTTGCTACTCAAGATGAGCAAGTACTTAAAGCTCAAAATGATTTGCTTGATGAATTAAATAATAAACCTGATTTTTCTGTTAGAGTGGCTACTAGAACTGGTAGAATGACTCAGGAACCTTTGTATCCTGAAGGCCACCCTAAGAGAATCAAGCAAGATTCTCAGAAAAATAATTTAGAGGCACCTAGTTCTTCCAAAAAGAAGAAAAAGAAAAATGATAGGACTTTGCATGCTTCTAGTGAACCTACTGTAGACACACCTGAGAATCCCAATATTATTTCTATCTCTGATGCTGAAACACAATCAGGTGATGAACATGAACCTAGTGATAATGTTAATGATAATGATCATGTTGATGCTCAGCCTAGCAAAAACAATGATGTAGAGATTGAACCTGCTGTTGATCTTGATAACCCACAATTAAAGAATCAACGTTATGATAAGAGATATTTTGTTGCTAGGAAGCATGGTAGAGAAAGAAAACCATGGGTTCAGAAACCATGCCCTTTCCTCCTAAACCATCCAAGACAAAGGATGATGAGGATTTTGAGCGCTTTGCTGAAATGATTAGATCTATTTTCCCACGTATGCACTTAACTGATATGCTCAAAGTAAATCCTTATGCTAACTATATGAAGGATATCATTACAAATAAAAGAAAGATACCGGAAGCTGAAATTTCTACCATGCTTGCTAATTACACTTTTAAGGGTGGGATACCAAAGAAACTTGGGGATCCGGGGGTACCAACTATACCATGCTCCATTAAAAGAAATTATGTTAGAACTGCTTTATGTGATCTTGGAGCTGGTGTTAGTGTTATGCCTCTCTTTATATCATAGACTTGAATTGAATAAGTTAACACCTACTGAAATATCTTTGCAAATGGCTGATAAATCAACTGCTATACCTGTCGGTATTTGTGAGGATGTGCCTGTTGTGGTTGCAAATGTCACTATCTTAAGGGACTTTGTTATTCTTGATATTCGAGGGCGATAGTATGTCGATTATCCTTGGTAGACCCTTTTTGAATACTGCAGGGGCTATTATTGATTGCAACAAAGGCAATGTCACTTTTCATGTTAATGGTAATGAGCATACAGTACACTTTCCGAGGAAACAATCTCAAGTACATAGCATCAATTCTATTGGAAAAGTTCCAACTATCATTATTGGAGGTTTTGAATTTCCTCTCCCTACTGTCAAGAAAAAGTATGATATCCTTACTGTTGGGGATTTCCATATCCCCATTGAGGTAACTTAGTGTTATTTGAAATTTCTCCGGTTCCGTGTTATCCGGAATGAGTTTGTTAACAAGACTTGATCAACCTTGTTAGTGGATTCATTTTGATGATCATGAGATGCATGAAACTAGAAGGCACAACCTTCTGTACCCTCTTTTTACTTTCTATGTTTTAGAATAAATAAATCAAAAATAGTAGTATATGTCTGTTTTCTGGATTATCCATGCATTAAAAAAAAGCCCAAAAATAAAAGTGCTCCAATTGCCTTGCAAATTTAGTATGGGTTTTTATGGAATATTTGAGGATTTTAGGGACTGAAATCACTTTAGGAGGGGCAAGCACCAGGCCACGAGAGTGGAGGGCGCGCCCACCCCCCTGGGCGCGCCCCCCAGTCTTGTGGGACCCTCGTGGCCCCCCTCCACATATGCCAGCACCCACACACTCCATCTTCTTCCCAAAAATATCCCCATCCAGCTCAAGCACGAGTTCTAGCTCATTTTGTTGCGATTTTCGATCTCCTTGCTCAAAGCTCCATTCACAAAACTGCTTTGGGAGATTGTTGCTTGGTATGTGACTCCTCCATTGGTCCAATTAGTTTTTGTTCTAGTGCTTTATTCATTGCAAATTTTTGCTGTATAGGTGACCATGTTCTTGAGCTTGCATGTTGAATTTATGAGGTCCCAAGCAATTCTAATGCATGATATAGGCTCTAGGCACTTGTAGGAGTAGTTGCTACCAATCTTGTTTAGTTTTATTCACTTTTATTTTGAAGTTACTAAAATTTCAGAAATTTTTAGAAAATGTTAAGGAAACTTTTGAGGGGCTCTTCTAGCCAAGGCTCTCAGGAAAAACAAGCTAAAGAGAAGGAAAAAGCCAAGTATAATCTTCCTCGCTTAGCGGAAGTACGGTCATGTGAATGGCCATGCGATGATTTCTTAAAAGAAGCTGGAATTCATGAAGATTTTTATTCTTTGATCAAAAATGCTGGCCTCACCGGTTTCATCCACGACCAGATCGATCAGTATCTCTTACTCACCAATACTTTCGTGCAAATTTTTATTATTATCCTAAGAAGTCACCGCCTTCAGTATCATTCCATTTATATGATGAATTCCGAGAAATGTCTTTACGTAATTTTTGCGCGGTATGTAGGATACCCTATGAGGGAGAATTAGAGGAACCCCATCGTAAAGATGTGGAGGGCTTTGTTAACACTATCGCTGTAGAGGAGCCAAAGAAGGGTTCTGAGGCGAAAATCTCTAGCATACACTTTCCAGTTTTACGCTACTTTGCCATATTTGCTATTAGATGCTTGATTGGTCGTGGAAATAGTGAAAACTTTAGTGTTCCTGATATTATCATTCTTCAACATGCCTTGCTAGGAGATAATATTTTTAGTATGGGTGTCGTCGTCGCTAAACGGCGAAGCCTGAATCGTACAAAAGGCCCAATATTTGGAGGTATCTATGCTTCACGTCTTGCCAGACATTTTCAGATACCTATTAGGCACCATGAGAAAGAGGAAACAAAATTGCCTCCTCACATTTTAGATTACAAGAGCATGGTAGCCCACACGTTTATTGTTGACAACGAAGAAAAGATGCTCTTGTATAACCTTAAATTTAATAAGAAACGCAATGAGACTATTATTTTGCCTGCGCCACTGTTGTTTGATTTGACTACAGATAATTTTCTTGTTACACCTGAAGCAATGTACACTCATCGAACCCAAGCATTCACTCCAGAACCTGAGCATGAACCGGAACCTGCACTGGACCCTTATCGTGCATCATCCTTCCAGTGGGATCCAGAGATGACCAGCCAGTGGTATCCTGATTACACCTCCCAGTACGCTGGGGAGAGTAGCAGCGGTCCTTGGTACTAGACCAACTTCGGCCAAAAGCCTAAGCTTGGGGGAGTACGTATTTCTCACCGACTTTACATTCATGTTCACACACTAGTCGTCGGTGCTCATACTCTTTCATTGTATTATCCATACTAGTTTAAATTTTATTTTTCTAGTTTTCTTCTTGTGTGTTTGATAAACCTTAAGAAAAACCCAAAAAAAAAAATAGTTAGTTTAATTTCCATGCCTGTAGTAGAAATCAAAATAAAAACCCAAAAAGATATGTTATTCTTCTTCTTACTTGTTGGGAGCTTTCCCGTGTAAATAGTTTTATTTTATGTTCTTTCCTTTGGGGGTCGAGAAGACCATATTGAAAATGTTTAGTAGCTCTCATATGCATGATTGTTTATTTAACTTAGAGCCCATATTACTTGTCTTCTCTTTTGAGTTGAATGCTTGCAGATTCCATCTTAGTCCAATGCACGTGCACTCTTATTATTATACACATCGTTCGGTCGTGCAAGTGAAAGGCAATAATGACGATATATGATGGACTGATTGAGATGAGAAAAGATGGTATGAACTCGACCTCTCTTGTTTTTGTAAATATGATGAGTTCATTGTTCCTGATTCAGCTTATTATGAAGTAAACATATTTGCAATAACATTTAGATATTATAGTTGCTTGTGCCATGCTTGATTAGCTATGAGTTATAATGGTTTAACTTGCGTGCCAACATGCTATTAGAATGATTATGATGTGGAATGATGGGATGGTATCCTCCTTTGAATGAATTGAGTGACTCGACTTGGCACATGTTCACGCATGTAGTTGAAACAAATCAACATAGCCTTCATGATATTTATGTTCATGGTAGATTATATTCTACTCATGCTTGTACTCGGTGTGAATTCATTTTAATGCATGTTTATGACTGTTGTCGCTCTCTTAGTTGGTCGCTTCCTAGTCTTTTGCTAGCCTTCACCTGTACTAAGCGGGAATACTGCTTGTGCATCCAAACTCCTTAAACCCCAAACTTGTTCCATATGAGTCCACCATACCTACCTATATGCGGTATTTACCTGCCGTTCCAAGTAAATTTGTATGTGCCATACTCCAAACCTTCAAATGAAATTCTGCTTTGTATGCTCGAGCAGTTCATGTTTCAATTAGGGCTTCCTATATCTTCCATGCTAGGTTGGTTATTCTCAAGAGGAGTGGACTCCGCTCCTCATTCACGAGAAAGGGCCGGTAACTGGGATGCCCAGTCCCATGATCCAAAAAGATCAAAGCAAATCAAAATATTAAACAAAATATTAAACAAAACTCCCCGAGAGCTGTTGTTAGTTGGAGGCACTCGTTATTTCGAGCAAGCCATGGATTGATGCTTGTTGGTGGTTGGGGGAGTATAAACCTTTACCATACTATTTTGGGAACTGCCTATAATGCATGTAGTATGGAAGATACAACCATCTCATAGTTGTTGTGTTGACAGCGAAAGTATGCCGCTCAAAATGTTATTCAATCTCTATTTTAAAATCGAGCTCTGGCACCTCTACAAATCCCTGCTTCCCTCTGCGAAGAGCCTATCTACTTAATTTTATGTTGAGTCATCACCCTTCTTCTTAAAAGCACCCGCAGGAGAGCACACTGTCATTTGCATTCATTATTATTAGTTTATATTGGGTATGACTTGACTGGATCTCTTTTACCATGAATTACAATGTTTAGTCAGTCCTTGATCTTTAAAGGTGCTATGCATTTATGTTTTGCGGTCTCAGAAAGGGCTAGAGAGATACCATTTTGTTATATCATGTTATGATTGTTTTGAGAAAGTGTTGTCATTCGAGTTCTATTATTATGGCTCGCTAGCTGATCATGCTATTGATATGAGTAATTGTGAGACTTATGTGTTATTGTGAGTATGGTTAGTTCATAATATTTGCTGAAACCTGAATGATGGCTTTGCATGTTTACAACAACAAGAACAAACAGAGTTTGTAAAAGTTTTTCTTTATCACGTTCAGTTTATCAACTGAATTGCTTGAGGACAAGCAAAGGTTTAATCTTGGGGGAGTTGATACGTCTCCAACGTATCTACTTTTCCAAACACTTTTGCCCTTGTTTTGGACTCTAACTTGCATGATTTGAATGAAACTAACCCGGATCGATTGTTTTCAGCAGAACTGCCATGATGTTGTTTTATGTGTAGAAAGCAAAAGTTCTCGGAATGTCCTGCAAAATCAACGGAGGCACTTTTTGGAAAATATAAAAAATACTGGCGAAAGAATCAAGACTAGGGGGCCCACACCCTGTCCATGAGGGTGGGGGCGCGCCCCCGGGCGCGCCCCTGTCTCGTGGCCCCCTGGATCTCCACCGACCTCAACTCCAACTCCATATATTCCGTCTCGCGGAGAAAAAAATCAGGGAGAAAGTTACATCGCGTGTTACGATACAGAGCCGCCGCCAAGCCCTAATCTCTCTTGGGAGGGCTGATCTGGAGTCCGTTCGGGGCACCGGAGAGGGGGATTCGTCGCCGTCGTCATCATCAACCATCCTCCATCACCAATTTCTTGATGCTCACCGCCGTGCGTGCGTAATTCCATCGTTGGCTTGCTGGACGGTGATGGGTTGGATGAGATTTACCGTGGAATCAAGTTAGTTTTGTTAGGGTTTGATCCCTAGTATCCACTATGTTCTGAGGCTGATGTTGCTATGACTTTTCTATGCTTAATGCTTGTCACTAGGGCCCGAGTGCCATGATTTCAGATCTGAACCTATTATGTTTCCATGAATATATGTGTGTTCTTGATCCTATCTTGCAAGTCTATAGTCACCTATTATGTGTTATTGTCCGACAACCCCGAAGTAACAATAATTGGGATACTTCTCGGTGATGACCATAGTTTGAGGAGTTCATGTATTCACTATGTGCTAATGCTTTGTTTCGGTTCTCTATTAAAAGGAGGCCTTAATATCCCTTAGTTTCCGCTAGGACCCCGTTGCCACGGGAGGGTAGGACAAAAGATGTCATGCAAGTTCTTTTCCATAAGCACATATGACTATTTACGGAATACATGCCTACATTACATTGATGAACTGGAGCTAGTTCTGTGTCACCCTAGGTTATAACTATTACATGAGGAATCCATCCGACATAATTATCCATCACTGATCCATTGCCTGCGAGCTTTTCACATATTGTGTTTTGCTTATTTACTTTTCCGTTGCTATTGTTACAATCACCACAAAACCCAAAGAAATTACTTTTGCTACCATTACCTTTATTCTCATACTACTTTGCTACTAAATACTTTGCTGTAGATACTAAGTTATCCAGGTGTGGTTGAATTGACAACTCAACTGCTAATACTCAAGAATATTCTTTGGCTCCCCTTGTGTCGAATCAATAAATTTGGGTTGAATACTTTACCCTCGAAAGCTGTTGCGATCCCCTACACTTGTGGGTTATCATGCCACTCCTTATTCCATAATCCATCGAATCTTTACCCAAAACTTGAAAACTTCACAACGGAAAACTCAACAGGAAATCTCATAAGCTCCATTAGTGCAAGAAAGAAAAACCACCACATAAGGTACTGTAATGAACTCATTCTTTATTTATATTGGTGTCAAACCTACTGTGTTCCAACTTCTCTATGGTTCATACCATTTAATACTAGCCATAGATGCATCAAAATAAGCAAACAACACATGAAAAACAGAATCTGTAAAAAAAACAGTCTGTAGCAATATGTAACTCTCAAATACTTTTGGAACTCTAAAAGTCCTACCAAAATAGGAAGTCCTGGGAAATTTATCTATTGATCTACATACAAAAAATCAACGCAAACGCACGTTTCTTTGAATTACTAAAATTATTTTCGTGCGTGCAAAGTTTCTGTTTTTCAGCAGAATCAAATTAACTATCACCATAGGTTATCCTATAGGTTCTACTTGGCACAAACACTAATTAAAACATAAAACATATCTGAACAGAAGAAGCAAAAACAAAAAACAAAAATAAAATTGGGTTGCCTCCCAACTAGCGCCATCGTTTAACGCCCCTAGCTAGGCATAAAAGCGAGGAGTAGTGCCATCTTTGGCACTCAATTCATATGTAGCTCGCATGATAGATTCATAAGGTAATTTGACTTTCTTTCTTGGAAAGTGCTTCATGCCTTTCCTTAATGGAAATTGGAATCTAATATTCCCTTCCTTCATATCAATAATTGCACCAATCATTCTAAGGAAAGGTCTACCAAGAATAATAGGACATGAAAGATTGCAATCTATGTCAAGAACGATAAAATCTACGGGCACATAGTTCCTATTTGCAACAATAAGAACATCATTGATCGTTCCCATAGGCTTTCTAATGGTGGAATCCGCAAGGTGCAAATTTAAAGAGCAATCATCAAGATCATGGAAACCTAGACTATCACATAAAGTTTTCGGAATTGTGGAAACACTAGCACCCAAATCACACAAAGCATAACACTCATGATCTTTAATTTTAATATTTATAGTAGGTTCCCACTCATCATTAAGTTTTCTAGGTATAGAAACTTCCAAATTAAGTTTTTCATCATAAGATTGCATCAAGGCATCAACAATATGTTTGGTAACAACTTTATTTTGACTATAACCATGAGGAGAATTCAAAACGGATTGCAACAAGGAAATACAATCTACTAAAGAACAATTATCATAATTAAATTCCTTGAAATCCAAGATAGTGGGTTCAATGCTATTTAAAGTCTTGACCTCTCCAATCCCACTTTTACCAAATTTAGCATCAAGATCTAAGAACTTCGAATCACTGGGACGCCTTTTAACTAAAGTTGACTCATTTTTAGTCACGTCATTATTAAGATTCATATTGCAAAACAAAGATTTAATAGGGGACACATCAATAACTTTTAGATCTTCATCATTTTCTTCTAACTTTTCTGGTTTGGCAGCCATCTTATTGACTAAGGTAGCTTGCTTATCAGAAATTTGGGCTATAGATTTTTCAAGACGAGTAATTTGAGAGTTCAAACCATAAAATTCTTTAGACATATCATCAAGCTCTTTGTTCATATAACCCATAAAGCTTTTTTGTTCCTTAAGCTCTTTTCTGAAGAAATTATTATGCTCAAATTGTAAAGTCATAAAACTTCTAATGTTTGATTCAATCTCTTCCAACCTTCTAAGATGAAGGTCGGTGTTCTTAGGCAAAGCCATAAGGGCAAACAGGCACACAAGAAGACAAGCGAAAAAAGAGAGGAGATTGGGAAAGAGAGGGCGAATAAAACGGCAAGGGTGAAGTGGGGGAGAGGAAAACGAGAGGCAAATGGCAAATAATGTAATGCGAGGGAGATGAGGTTGTGATGGGTACTTGGTATGTCTTGACTTGAGCGAAGACCTCCCCGGCAACGGCGCCAGAAATCCTTCTTGCTACGTCTTGAGCTTGTGTTGGTTTTCCTTGAAGAGGAAAGGGTGATGCAGCAATAGTAGAGTAAGTATTTCCCTCAGTTTTTGAGAACCAAGGTATCAATCCAGTAGGAGGCTCCTCAGAAGTCCCATGCACCTACACAAACAAACAAGAACTCGCAACCAACGCAATAAAGGGGTTGTCAATCCCTTCACGGCCACTTCAAGTAAAGTGAGATCTGATAGAGATAATATGATAAGATAAATATATTTTTGGTATTTTATGATATAGCTTGGAAAAGTAAAGATGCAAATAAAAGTAGATTGAAAGCTTATATGATAAGAGATAGACCCGGGGGCCATAGGTTTCACTAGTGGCTTATCTCAAGATAGCATAAGTATTACGGTGGGTGAACAAATTACTGTCGAGCAATTGATAGAAAAGCGAATAATTATGAGATTATCTAGGCATGATCCTCAGATATAGGCATCACGTCCGTGACAAGTAGACCGACTCACCTTTGCATCTACTACTATTACTCCACACATCAACCGCTATCCAGCATGCATCTAGAGTATTAAGTTCATAAAGAACAGAGTAACACATTAAGAAAGATGACATGATGTAGAGGGATAAACTCATGCAATATGATATAAACCCCACCTTTTTATCCTCGATGGCAACAATACAATACGTGCCTTGCTGCCCCTACTATCACTGGGAAAGGACACCGCAAGATTGAACCCAAAGCTAAGAATTTCTCCCATTGCAAGAAAGATTAATCTAGTAGGCCAAACCAAACTGATAATTCGAAGAGACTTGCAAAGATAACTTAATCACACATAAAATAATTCAAAGGAGATTCAAATATTTCTCATAGATAAACTTGATCATAAACCCAGAATTCATCGGATCTCGACAAACACACCGCAAAAAGAGTTACATCAAATAGATCTCCAAGAAGATCGAGAAGAACTTTCTATTGAGATTCAAAGAGAGAGAAGAAGCCATTTAGATAATAACTATGGACCCGAAGGTCTGTGGTAAACTACTAACAACTCATCGGAGAGGCCTTGGAGATGATGTAGAAGCCCTCCGAGGTTGATTCCCCCTTCGGTGGAGCACCGATGAAGGCTCCAAGATGGGATCTCGCGGATACAGAAGGTTACGGCGGTGGAAATAGTTTTTCGTGGTCGCCTCTGATGTTTTCGGGGTACATGTGTATATGTAGGAGGAAGAAGTAGGTCGGTGGATGCTCAAGGGGCCCACGAGGGTGGGGGCGTGCCCACCTGTAGAGGGCGCTGGGTACCCTCGTGGCCGCCTCGCTTGTTTCTTGGCTTCCACTCCAAGTCCTCTGGATCACGTTTGTTCCAAAAAGATCGCTCCCGAAGCTTCCATTCCGTTTGGACTCCGTTTGATATTCCTTTTCTTAGAAACACTGAAATAGGCAAAAAAAACAGCAATGCGGGCTGGGCCTCCGGTTAGTAGGTTAGTCCCAAAAATGATATAAAAGTGTAAAGTAAAGCCCATAAACATCCAAAACGGGTAAAATAATAGCATGGAACAATAAAAAAATTATAGATATGTTGGAGACGTATCACTTGATGTAGCAAACTTTAAACGGGGGCTAAGTTTGAAAAATTCCTTGCATTTGAGACAAGTGCGCCCTGAAGACATGGTTCCCCCTACCTCTCTCCCTCCATTTCCCCATTCGTACTCCGTGGGCGCCAAAACACCCTCTCCACCCCAGCCTCCTCCGTCGGCCACCCTATCCACCGCCGTCCTCCTCCACCATCCACGGGTTTGGACCGGGATCCTTGCATCCCGTCCTCTCGCTTCATCCCCGTCGTCGTCCACCTTGCCGGTGCCACTCCTACGACCATCTCGTCCACCGCGCCCTGCCGCCACCGTCTACCCTCCTAGATCTGCTTCCACGCTACCGCCAGCCATCGCTACCGCAACACCGTCAAATTCTCAGCAGATGCATACACGATGCCGCACCAGAGGCGGTACTCTTTCATATCCGCTCAACTTATTTATCGCAGCAAGAAAATCGATCGCCACTGCTTTACTCTATTTTCTTATCCATCACTTACTTGTTAGTTGAAAGGAAACATTAGTTGCGAAGTTGCCTTTGTCCGGTTTGCACCTTCAAATCCGCCATGGCACGCTCAACACTATACTTGCAATGCTTATGGTTTTCCCTTTTATATTCCACACTAGCTAAATGATAGTAGACTAAATTTCAAAATTGGGCTAGTCAATTTTTGAGAGCTCGCCGGAATTCGCCGGTGCGAAGGAAGGGGCTCGGGTGGGGATGGTGGTTGTGGGGGGCGGTGGTGGTGCCTCGCTGAATGAAGAAAACTCGATGCGGTTGGGGGCGGGGGTGGGGGTAGGGGTGGTGGAGGAACACAGGCGGTGGGGGCCGGTGGTTCAGCCACCGGCCCGTGCGGTGTTCTGTATGGGAAGAATCAGAGACGAGGAATGAGAAGGGTTAGGAGACGTAGGATCTTTATCCAACCGCCTGAAATGGTCGACTAACCCAAATGAGAAAAGTCACGCGACTTTCATGCAGATGAAGGAAATATGCCCTAGAGGCAATAATAAAGTTATTATTTATTTCCTTATCTCATGATAAATGTTTATTATTCATGCTAGAATTGTATTAACCGGAAACTTAGTACATGAGTGAACACATAGACAAAACATGTTGTCCCTAGTATGCTTCTACTTGACTAGCTCGTTAATCAAAGATGATTATGTTTCCTAACCATGGACATGTGTTGTCATTTGATGAACGGGATCACATCATTAGGAGAATGATGTGATGGGCATGACCCATCCGTTAGCTTAGCATTATGACCGTTCCAGTTTCATTGCTACTGCTTTCTTCATGACTTATACATGTTCCTCCGACTATGAGATTATGCAACTCCCGAATATCGGAGGAACACTTTGTGTGCTACCAAACGTCACAACATAAATGAGTGATTATAAAGGTGCTCTACAGGTGTCTCCGAAGGTGTTTGTTGGGTTGGCATAGATCGAGATTAGGATTTGTCACTCCCTGTTTCAGAGAGGTATCTTTGGGCCCTCTCGGTAATACTCATCACTATAAGCCTTGCAAGCATTGTGACTAATGAGTTAGTTGCGGGATGAAGTATTACGGAACGAGTAAAGAGACTTGTCGGTAACGAGGTTGAACTAGGTATGATGATATCGATGATCGAATCTCGGGCAAGTAACATACCGATGACAAAGGGAACAACGTATGTTGTTATGCGGTTTGACCGATAAAGATCTTCGTAGAATATGTAGGAGCCAATATAAGCATCCAGGTTCCACTATTGGTTATTGACCGGAGATGTGTAGCGGTCAGGTCTACATAGTTCTCGAACCCGTAGGGTCCACACGCTTAACGTTCGATGACGATTTGTATTATGAGTTATGTGATTTGATGACCGAAGTTCGTTCGGAGTCCCGGATGAGATCACAGACATGACGAGGAGTCTCGAAATGGTCGAGAGGTAAAGATTGATATATTGGAAGGTGGTATTCGGACATCAGAAGTGTTCCGAAGTGTATCGGGTACAAACCGGAGTACCGGAAGGGTTACCGGAACCCCCCGGTGGAAGATATGGACCATATGGGCCATGGGAGGGAGGCTAACCAGCCCACAAGGGGCTGGTGCGCCCCCCGCAAGGTAGGAGGCCGAATTGGAGTTGGGAAGGGGGTGGCGCCCCCTTTCCTTCTCCATCTCCCTCTCCTCTCCCCTTTCCTTCTCCAGTAAAAGGAAAAAAGAGGGGGGCTGAATCCTACTAGGAGTGGAGTCCTAGTAGGACTCCCCCCTCCCTTGGCACGCCCCTGGTGGCTGGCCTCCTCCTCCCTCCTTTATATACGGGGGCAGGGGGGCACCCCAAAGCACAACAGACAATCTCTTAGCCATGTGTGGTGCCCCCCTCTACAGTTTGCCACCTCGGTCATATTGTGGTAGTGCTTAGGCGAAGCCCTGCGCCGGTAACTTCATCATCACTGTCATCACGCCGTCGTGCTGACGAAACTCTCTCTCGACCTCAACTGGATCAAGAGTACGAGGGACGTCATCGAGCTGAACGTGTGCTGAACACGGAGGTGCAGTACATTCAGTGCTAGGATCGGTCGGATCGTGAAGACGTACGACTACATCAACCGCGTTGGTAAAACGCTTCCACTTTCGGTCTACGAGGGTACGTAGACAACACTCTCCCCTCTCATTGCTATGCATCACCTAGATAGATCTTGCATGATCGTAGGGAAAGTTTTGAAATTACTTCGTTCCCCAACAGTGGTATCAGAGCCAGGTCTACGCGTAGATGTTATATGCATGAGTAGAACACAAAGAATTGTGGGCGATAATAGTCATACTGCTTACCAACATGTCATACTTTGATTCGGCGATATTGTTGGATGAATCGGCCCAGACCGACATTACGCGTACGCTTACGCGAGACTGGTTCTACCGATGTGCTTCGCACACATGTGCTAGTGGGTGTCTGTTTCTCCAGCTTTAGTTGAATCGAGTGTGGCTATGCCCGGTCCTTGTTGAAGGTTAAAATAGCACACTTGACAAAAAAACGTTGTGGTTTTGATACATAGGTAAGAACGGTTCTTGCTAAGCCTGTAGCAGCCACGTAAAACTTGCAACAACAAAGTAGAGGATGTCTAACTTGTTTTTGTAGGGCATGTTGTGATGTGATATGGTCAAGACATGATGTTATATTTTATTGTATGTGATGATTATGTTTCGTAACAGAGTTATCGGCAACTGGCAGGAGCCATATGGTTGTCTCTTAATTTTATGAAATGCAATCGCCATGTAATTGTTTTACTTCATCACTAAGCGGTAGCGATAGTCGTTGTAACAATAGTTGGCGAGACTGTTGGGGAACGTAGTAATTTCAAAAAAATTGCTATGCACACGCAAGATCATGGTGATGCATAGCAACGAGAGGGGATAGTGTTGTCTATGTACCCTCGTAGACCGTAAGCAGAAGCATTATGACAACGCGGTTGATGTAGTCGTACGTCTTCACGATCGACCGATCCAAGTACCGAACGTACGACACCTCCGCGATCTGCACACTTCAGCTCTATGACGTCCCATGAACTCACGATCCAGTAGAGCTTCGAGGGAGAGTTCCATCAGCACGACGGCGTGATGATGGTGTTGATGAAGCTACCGATGCAGGGCTTCGCCTAAGCACCGCTATGATATGACCGAGGTGGATTATGGTGGAGGGGGGCACCGCACACGGCTAAAGATCAATGATCAACTTGTGTGTCCATGGGGTGCCCCTTTCCTCCGTATATAAAGGAGTGGAGGAGGGGGGAGGCCCGACCCTCCTTTGGCGCGCCCTGGAGGAGTCCTACTCCCACCAGGAGTAGGATTCCCCCCTTCCAAGTAGTAGGAGTAGGAGACAAGGAAAGGGAAGAGAGAAGAGAAGGAAGGAGGGGGCGCCGCCCCTCCCCCTAGTCCAATTCGGACTAGGCCTTGGGGGGGGGCGTGGCCTGCCCTAGGCAACCCCCCTCTCTCTCCCTTAAAGCCCAATAAGGCCCATACACTCCCCGTCGAATTCCCGTAACTCTCCCGTACTCCGATAAATACCCGAACCACTCAGAACCTTTCTGATGTCCGAATATAGCCTTCCAATATATCGATATTTACGTCTCGACCATTTCGAGACTCCTCGTCATGTCTGCGATCTCATCCGGTCATCAAAATTCGGTCATCAAATCACATAACTCATAATACAAATCATCACAGAACGTTAAGCGTGCGGACCCTACGGGTTCGAGAACTATGTAGACATGACCGAGACAAGTCTCCGGCTAATAACCAATTGTGAAACCTGGATGCTCATATTGGCTCCACATATTCTACGAAGATCTTTATCTGTCAAACCGCATAACAACATATGTTGTTCCCTTTGTCATCGATATGTTACTTGCCCGAGATTAGATCATCGATATCTCAATACCTAGTTCAATCTCTGTCGGATATCGGGTTCCGGCAAAACCCTTAAGGTTCAAACTCTGGGGTGCGCGCGAAGATCTTCCCCCTACCGATCCATGTCCCAACGCCTCGCTGAGAATCTAAGCTACACGATGAACACAAGGGACGCAAGGTTTATACTAGTTCGGGCCACCGTTGTGGTGTAATACCCTACTCTAGTTTGTGGTGTGGTGGATTGCCTCCGGGGCTGATGATGAACAGTACAGAGGAAGAACAGCCTCACGAGAGGTGTTCTTGGGCTGGTGCGGTGCTCTACTTGGGAGGATCTCTCTAGGTTCTAGATGAAGTGATCTCTGGATCCGACCCCCCCCCTCTACGGTGGTAGCTATCTCTATTTATAGAGGCCCTCGTCCTCTTCCCAAATATTGAACGGGAGGGAGCAAACAACGGCCATTTTGAAGGGGAATAGCTAGTACAAGTTATCCTGACTAAAGTTGGTCTTTGACTGCCAAAGGCACTGGCGATGACGTTGTCTTGGGCTCCATGGTGACCTCCGTCCTGCCGCTTTGCTAGTCTTGGTCTCGTTGCACCGATATGGTAACCTTTGCTTGATGCCTCGGTACTACGCGCCTGCGCTTGCCCCCTTTGCACCAAAGAGGAAACGAGGACACTGCGCAGGCTGGCGCCCGCCTGGTCTCGATCGTCATGGCTTGCATCATCAGCACCCCGCGAGGTACTCCTGCCTTGATCTCTCCGCCTCCTCGTGAGCCTGCCTGGTGAGGCCGTCCCTGACGAAGCCTTGTGTCGTCCGCCCCGCGAGGCTTGGCCCCTCGCGAGGGTCTTGAGCTTGGGTTGATGAAGAAGGGACGTACGGGGCCACCCCTTGAGCCATGCCACAGGTAGGCAAGTCTGGCCACCCCGTTCCTGTTCTGGCCATGCTTCATTTTCATCACACAAAATGCCCCCATCATGCACAACCCCGATGATAAGCCGAGCAATTGGTTCATACTTTTTAATGCGCTTCAGCTTTTTCAACCCTCACACAATACATGAGCGCAAGCCATGGAAATAGCACTATAGGTGGAATAGAATATAATGATGGAGGTTATGTGGAGAAGACAAAAAAGGAGAAAGTCTCACATCGACGTGGCTAATCAACGGGCTATGGAGATGCCCATCAATTGATGTCAATGCGAGGAGTATGGATTGCCATGCAACGGATGCACTAAGAGCTATAAGTGTATGAAAGCTCAACAAAAGAAACTAAGTGGGTGTGCATCCAACTTGCTTGCTCATGAAGACCTAGGGCATTTGAGGAAGCCCATCGTTGGAATATACAAGCCAAGTTCTATAATGAAAATTCCCACTAGTATATGAAAGTGCCAACATAGGAGACAATCTATATGAAGAACATGGTGCTACTTGAAGCACAAGATATGAGACTCACTATATGAAGAACATGGTGCTACTTTGAAGCACAAGTGTGGAAAAAGAGATAGTAACATTGCCCCTTATTTTTTTTGGATGGGCTTCTTTGGCCCCCTTTTTTTATTTAGGCTTCTTTGGCCTTTCCCTTTTTTTCATGGGGCAATGCTCTATAATGATGATCATCACACTTTTATTTACTTACAACTCAACATTACAACTCGATACTAGAACAAAGATATGACTCTATATGAATGCTTCCGGTGGTGTACTGGGGTGTGCAATGATCTAGCATAGCAATGACATCAAAAAATCGGACAAGCCATGAAAACATCATGGTAGCTATCTTACGATCATGCAAAGCAATATGACAGTGAATGCTCAAGTCATGAATATGATGATGATGGAAGTTGCATGGCAATATATCTCGGAATGGCTATGGAAATGCCATGATAGGTAGGTATGGTGGCTGTTTTGAGGAAGATATAATGAGGCTTATGTGTGATAGAGCGTATCGTATCACGGGGTATGGATGCACCGGCGAAGTTTGCACCAACTCTCAAGGTGAGAAAGGGCAATGCACGGTACTGAAGAGGCTAGCAATGATGGAAAGGTAAAAGTGCGTATAATCCATGGACTCACATTAGTCATAAAGAACT
Source organism: Aegilops bicornis (assembly GCA_021605145.1). Classification (NCBI taxonomy): domain Eukaryota; kingdom Viridiplantae; phylum Streptophyta; class Magnoliopsida; order Poales; family Poaceae; genus Aegilops; species Aegilops bicornis. Next base: position 455,049,363 of record CM038674.1, on the reverse strand, counting down.
CATATACTTATTGCAAAAGTTTATCCCTCGAAGCAAAGTATTACTATGCATGCCCCTAGGGGGATAGATTGGTAGGAAAAGACCATCGTCAGTCCCCGACCGCCACTCATAAGGAAGACAATCAAAGAAACACCCCATGCTTCAAATTTGTCACACAACGGTTACCATACATGCATGCTACAGGACTTGCAAACCTCAACACAAGTTTCTCTACAATCCACAACCACCCACTAGCATAACTCTAATATCACCATCTTATATCGCAAAACTATTGCAAGGAATCAAACATATCATATTCAGCGATCTACAAGTTTATGTAGGATTTTATGACTAACCATGTGAATGACCAATTCCTGTCATCTCTCTAAATAGATATAAGTGAAGCAAGAGAGTTTAATTCTTTCTACAAAAGATATGCCCACACTCTAACAAATATAAGTGAAGCAAAAGAGCATTCTACAAATGGCGGTTTTCTATGTAAAGAGAAACAGGCAATCCAACTTCAAATGATAAAAGTGAAGCACATGAAGCATTCTATAAAGCCATACTCAAAAGATTTAAGTGAAGTGCAATGAGTATTCTATAAATCAACCAAGGACTATCTCATACCACCATGGTGCATAAAAGAAAAATAAAAACCTAATTGCAAAAGACGCTCCAAGACTTGCACATAATGCATGAACGAAACGAATCCGAAACATACCGATATTTGTTGAAGAAAGAGGGGATGCCTCCCCAGCATCCCCAAGCTTAGACGCTTGAGTCTCCTTGAATATTTACTTGGGGTACCTCGGGCATCCCCAAGCTTGATCTCTTGCCTCTCTTCCTTCTTCTCACATCGAAACATCCTCGATTAGACACTACATCCACACAAAACTTCAACAGAAAACTCGGTAAGATCCGTTAGTATAATAAAGCAAATCACCACTCTAAGTACTGTTGCAAACCAATTCATATTTTGTTTTTGCATTGTGTCTACTGTAATATAAAATTTTCATGGCTTAATCCACTGATATAAATTGATAGATTCATCAAAACAAGCAAACTATGCATCAAAAACAGAATCTGTCAAAAACAGAACAGTCTGTAGCAATATGAACAATCACAATACTTATGGTACCCCAAAAATTCTACAAAAATTAGGACAAATAAGCAAGTTGTATATCAAGACAGTTCAGAAGGAATCAGAACCAAATGACGTTCCAATTAAAAATGTAAAATCGTTCACTACAGCCAAAGTTTCTGTCCTGCACCGTACAAACCAACAAGCATTGTAAACATCCTAAAGGAAAACCTTGACACATTATTTTTATAATACAATGGAATTGTACAAGGGGATAATTATTTTTATTGAAAAGTTTCTGTAATTATGATTCACAAAGTTCCCATGGGCATGAACAAAGTTCAAGGACGTCCCCCACTTTCACAATGCTCGTCTCTCTCACTTTCACTTTTCTTTTTGAAAAGTTTTGGGTTCCCCTCTTTATTTTTGTTGTTTTTAAACTATATGGAAGCACTCAACATAAATAAATGACTCTCTAAAACTTCCGGGTTGTCTCCCTGGCAGCGCTTTTCTTTAAAGCCATTAAGCCAGGCATATAGTGCTCAAGTAGTGAGTCCACCCGGATCCCAAGGTATATCAAAGCCAATTTTAATTAACAATGATTTGTAATTTAGTGGTGAGCACAAAGTAACATATATCATGCAACAACGAAGTCTAACTCTCTTCCTATGCATCGGCATGTCATAAAAGACAATTCATGCACACATAGTAAAGGCTAATGCATAGTATAAACAGTTTCTTGCAATTTTATCGTGTGGGAGACATAGAGAGGTGGAGACATAGTTCCTCTCTCATAATAATTGCAAGTAGGAGCAGAAAGCACATGCATATTATATTCATCAAAATCATCATGTGCAATGGTAAAAGGCAACCCATCAATATAATCCTTAATAAGCACAAACTTCTCCGATATAATGTAGTTTGGAGAATTCAAAAAGATAATAGGACTATCATGCGTGGGTGCAATAGCAACAATTTTATTCATAACATAAGGAACTATAGCAAGTTCATCTCCATACGCATAATTCATATTGGCATCTTGGCCACGAGCATAGCAAGCATCATCAAAAAGGGATATTTCAAGAGAATCAACGGGATCATAGCAATCATCATAGCAATCATCCTTCGGTAAGCACAAAGGGGAATTAAACAATGTATGAGTTGAAGAGTTACTCTCATTAGAAGGTTGGCACGGGTGATCAATCCGCTCTTCCTCCTTTTGTTCTTCGGTCTCCTCCTCATCCTTTTCATCCAATGAGCTCACAGTTTCATCAATTTATTCTTCCATAGATTCCTGCAAAATATTAGTCTCTTCTTGGACAACGGAGACTTTCTCAATAAGTGCATTAATTTCGTAATTGTATTCATAATTCTCATAGCAATATTTGAGGATATCTAAATTTTCAGATATATAAACATCATCATCAAAATCTTCAAACTCTTTACACATAGATTCAATTTCATAAGCACCCATAAAAGCAACAAATTCTTCTATTTGTTCCACATCATAGTAATCATATATACCATTAGCATAAGAAGCTAAGGTTTTATTATCATTAAATTTGCATGAAAAGGGAAGGTGTGGAGCCTTCATCCTAGAGCAACAAGTATAATCATAACTCACGCATAGTTGCCAAGCATACCAGTTCAATATATGAATTTGATCCCATAATAGTTTCCCTTTTTGTGTTAAGCGATAATCCCTAAAGTATTCACGTTGATCCAACGTTACTCCCACTACATAATTGAATGGGGTTTTCTCAGGATTACTAAAGTAGTACATAATATCTTTCACATAACCAGCATCGAGGGTTTTAGGAGGTTCCCCATCTCCATGAGTAGCAAGTACACCTAATTTTTTCGTATTTCGTGTTCCATATCCATAGCTAAAGATAGAGAACAACTAAGAACAGCAAATAAAAATTACTTAGTGATAAAGCAAACAAGCACACAGGAGAATATTCACCCCACGCTATGACTCCTGGCAGCGGCGCTTGGAAAAAGGTCTTGATGACCCGCAAGTATACGGGATAGTTGTAGCCTCTTTCGATAAGTAAGAGTGTCGAACCCAACGAGGAGCTAAAGGTAAAACAAATACTCTCTCAAGTCCTATCGGCCACTGATATGACTCTACGCACGCTTTACGTTCGCTTTACCTAGAACAAGTATCAAACTATAAATACTTTGTAGGTGTGATAGGATAGGTTTGCAAGATAATAAAGAACGCGTAAATAAAAGCTAGGGGATGTTTAAGTAAAGATGCAATAAAGTAAATATAGCGAGTGTGGAAAAGTGGTGGTAGGAGTTGTGGAATTGTCCCTAAGCAATTGACTATGTTACTAGACCGGTGATCACTATTGCAATTCTATTTGAGGGAGAGGCATAAGCTAACATACTTTCTCTACTAGGATCATATGCACTTATGATTGGAACTCTAGCAAGCGTCCGCAACTACTAAAGATTCATTAAGGTAAAACCCAACCATAGCATTAAAGTATCAAGTCCCCTTTATCCCATACGCAAACAACCTACTTACTCGGGTATGTGCTTACACACTCACGCCACCCACCATAAGAAAATCATAAACATATTGCAAACCCTATAGCGGGAATCCCTCACGCTTGCGCGACACGGAGGGCACAATAGGACAGCACCAATAAAACATGCAACTCAAACCAATCATAGCAATTCATCAATCACCGATAGGACAACGAAAATCTACTCAAACATCATAGGATGGCAACACATCATTGGTTAATAATATGAAGCATAAAGCACCATGTTCAAGTAGAGGGTACAGCGGGATGCGGGAGAGTGGACCGCTGGATATAGATGGGGGAAGGTGATGGAGATGTTGGTGAAGATGACGGCGGTGTTGGTGAAGATCGCGGTGATGATGATGGCCCCCCTTCTTCTTCTTCTTCTTCCTTGACCTTCTCCCTAGATGGGAGAAGGGTTTCCCCTCTGGTTCTTGGCTCCCATGGCTTGGGAGGGGCGAGAGCCCCTCCGAGATTGGATCTATCTCTCTGTTTCCGCGTTCTGTTCTGGCTCTGTTTCACCGTTTCGTGTATAGATGGAGATCCGTAACTCCGATTGTTCTGAGACCTTCGCCGTGATTTTTTCCGAATATTAGCTTTCTTGCGGCAAAATAAGAGCATCAACCGCCTTACGGTGGGCTCACGAGGGTAGGGGCGTGCCCTCCTGGCACGGGCGTGGGCCCCTACCTCGTGACCACCTTGGGCACCGTCGCGCGTGGATTTTTCTTCCGGAATTTTCCATATTTTCCAAAAATAAGATCCGTCCGTTTTTATCCTGTTTGGACTCCGTTTGATATGGATATTCTGCGAAACATAAAACATGCAACAGATAGGAACTAGCACTGGGCACTGGATTAATAAGTTAGTCCCAAAAATAATATAAAAAGTTGCCGCGGCGTGGTTTGAGGCCCTTACTGCTGATCGTACCTGCCGCGGGGTGAGGGCAGGGGGCGCTTGACCGCGTCGCCCGCGCCCCGCAACGTTTTGTGGAGCGCGGGCTGCCTGAGGCGCGGGGTTGAGATCACCTTGGGCAGGCAGCACGGCGTGGGCAGGCCATGCGGCCCAGCAGTCGGTGTTGGCCGTCGGGTCGCCGGACATGGATGCGACGGAGCAGTGGAACGCAGTCAGCGGAAAGAGGATTTCGGCGCACCCCTACCTGGCACGCCAAATGTTAGATATCGGGTTCCGCAAAACCCTTAAGGTTTGAACTCTGGGTGTGCGCGAAGATCTTCCCCCTACCGATCCATGTCCCAACGCCTTGCTGAGAATCTAAGCTACACGATGAACACAAGGGACGCAAGGTTTATACTAGTTCGGGCCACCGTTGTGGTGTAATACCCTACTCTAGTTTGTGGTGTGGTGGATTGCCTCTGGGGCTGATGATGAACAGTACAGAGGAAGAACAGCCGCGCGACAGGTGTTCTTGGGCTGGTGCGGTGCTCTGCTTGGGAGGATCTCTCTAGGCTCTAGATGAAGTGATCTCTGGATCCGATCCCCGGATCCGATCCCCCCTCTATGGTGGTAGCTATCTCTATTTATAGAGGCCCTGGTCCTCTTTCCAAATATTTAGCGGGAAGGGAGCCAATAACGGACATTTTGAAGGGGAACAACTAGTACAAGTTATCCTGACTAAAGTTGGTCTTCGACTGCCAAAGGCACTGGTGATGACGCCGTCTTGGGATCCATGGTGACCTCCGTCCTGCCGCTCTGCTGGTCTTGGTCTCGTTGCACCGATATGGTAACCTTTTCTTGATGCCTTGGTACTCCGCGCCTGCGCTTGCCCCCTTTGCACCAAAGAGGAAATGAGGACACTACGCAGGCTGGCGCCCGCCTGGCACCCGCCTGGTCTCGATCGTCATGGCTTGCATCAGGAGCACCTCGCGAGGTACTCCTGCTTTGATCTCTCCGCCTCCTCGCGAGCCTGCCTGGTGAGGCCATCCCTGAGGAAGCCTTGTGTTGTCCACCCCGCGAGGCTTGGCCCCTCGCGAGGGTCTTGAGCTTGGAATGATGAAGAAGGGGTCGTACCGGGCCACCCCTTGAGCCACTCCGCAAGCCGCAGGCAGGCAAGTCTGGGGACCCCCGTTCCCAGAACGCCGACAATCTTGTTACCGATAAGTCTCTTTACTTGTTCCGTAATGCATCATCTCGCAACTAACTCATTAGTCACATTGCTTGCAAGGCTTATAGTGATGTGCATTACCGAGAGGGCCCAACGATACCTCTCCGACAATCGGAGTGACAAATCCTAATCTCGATCTATGCCAACTCAACAAGTACCATCGGAGACACCTCAGAGAGCACCTTTATAATCACCCAATTACGTTGTGATGTTTGGTAGCACACAAAGTGTTCCTCCGGTATTCGGGAGTTGCATAATCTCATAGTCATAGGAACATGTATAAGTCATGAAGAAAGCAATAGCAACATACTAAACGATCAAGTGCTAAGCTAACGGAATGGGTCAAGTCAATCACATCATTCTCTAATGATGTGATCCCGTTAATCAAATGACAACTCATGTCGATGGTTAGGAAACACAACCATCTTTGATTCAACGAGCTAGTCAAGTAGAGGCATACTAGTGACATTATGTTTGTCTATGTATTCACACATGTACTAAGTTTCCATTTAATACAATTATAGCATGAACAATAAAAATTTATCATGAACAACTTTATTATTGCATCTAGGGCATATTTCCTTCAGTGTCCCACTTGCACTAGAGTCAATAATCTAGTTCACATCATCATGTGATTTAACACCAATATTCACATATGTATATGATTAACACCCATAGTTCACATCGTCATGTGACCAACACCCAAAGGGTTTACTAGAGTCAATAATCTAGTTTGCATCGCTATGTGATTAACACTCAAAGAGTACTTAGGTATGATAATGTTTTGCTCGTGAGAGAAGTTTAGTCAACGGGTCTATCACATTCAGAGTTGTATGTATTTTGCAAATATTCTATGTCTACAATGCTCTGCACGAAGCTACTCTAATTGCTCCCACTTTTAATATGTATCCAGATTGTGACTTAGAGTCATCTGGATCGGTGTAAAAGCTTGCACCGATGTAAGTCTTTACGATGAAATCTTTTATCACCTCCATAATCGAGAAACATTTCCTTATTCTACTAAGGATATATTTTGACCGCTGTCCAGTGATCTACTCCTAGATCACTATTGTACCCTCTTGCCAAACTCTTGGTGAGGTACACAATAGGTCTAGTACACAACATAACATACTTTATAGAACCTATGACTGAGGCATAGGGAATGACTTTCATTCTCTTTCTATTTTTTGCCGTGGTCGGGCTTTGAGTCTTACTCAACTTTACACCTTGTAATATAGACAAGAACTCCTTCTTTGACTGATCCATTTTGAAATCTTTCAAAACTTGTCAAGGTATTTCCTCATTGAAAAATCTTATCAAGCGTCTTGATCTATCTCTAAGATCTTGATGCCCAATATGTAAGCAGCTTCACCGAGGTCTTTCATTGAAAAACTCTTATTCAAGTAGAAATTATTTATCATTTCCAATCAATAATATGTCATCCACATAATATTAGAAATGCCATAGAGCTCCCACTCACTTTCTTGTAAATATAGGCTTCTCCCAAAAGTCTGTATAAAACCATATGCTTTGTGTCGGCGTTCTAGGAACGGGGTTCCCCAGACTTGCCTGCCTGCGGCCTGTGGCGTGGCTCCACCAGTGGCCCAGTATGGCCCGTCTTCATCAGCCAATGCTCAAGACCCTCGCGAGGGTCCAAGCCTCGCGGGGCAGACTATGCAAGGCCTCATTAGGAGCTGCCTCCCCAGGTAGGCTCACGGGGAGGCGGAGAGATCAAGGCAAGAGTGTCACATCCCTAGCTTCTAGCAATGCATTAGGCTAGCTTCATGTGTGCATCATGTTTAACTTTGGAAGAAACTTGAAATGGGGATTGCCTAAGCCCTAGCATTAAAGGAATTCACTAGGTTCAACCAAAATATTTCCAGTAAATCCAAATGGCATTCAAAAATGTTCATCATTCTTGGAAAATGCTGGAAACAGTAACCAGAGGTGATGCACATTTTTCCATGACATATTTGGGCTCTGGATTAAATCATACTTTATTTGCATTTGGGCATTTAAATGCTATAAAATATTTAAAATGCCCAAATAATCATAAGCTAAAATGTTTACTGTTGGATATATTCTAAACAGTAGCCATGATTAGTTTCATGATTTCTGGAAGTGTTTTTAGGTATTTTTAGTAAAGCCGCAAAGTTTTCAGAAAAATAGTAAAACAGAAATAAAAGAGCACTACAAAAAAAGACACATCCGTGACATTTTGGGCCAAACGAAATTTTTTCTATCATACATATGACACTTCTATGACGATAATTGTGACAAAACCCGGTATCATCATAGATGTGGTGGGCTCCTACTTCTATGACAAAAATCATGACAGAAAATGGGCTTTTCGTCTGGCGGGCGGAGACGCAGCTGCATGACATTCTTTGGGCCGTCCATGACGGAAAAAACCGTGGTAGAAGCGAGGGGAAGAAAATTTCGGGAGTTCCTGCCACGGCGGGAGGTCGGGGCCGAAAGCGATGTGCGTTTCTCGTACACGACGCTGCTGCGGTGCGAGGCGTTGGCTCTAATCGAACCCGAAGCGAGGCGTTGGGCTCTAATCAACCCGAGCGACAGACCGCAGTTACGCTACATCGAACCCGAGCGATCGATCGATGGCTGTTAACTGAACGTGATCAAGCGATTCCTTCGCTACTGCTGCTAACTGAAGCCGATCGATGTTGCCTCTAGGATGAACAGTGAGCGTTGCGGGGGTGGGGGTGGGGTTGGATGAACAGTGAGCGATGGCATTGCCTCTGGATGAACAGGACCCCGTGGTGTGGAGGGCTATATGAACATTAGACGGTGGAGGGGTTGCCGTGGAGGGGTGGTTGAACAGGACCCCGTGGTGTGGAGGGCTGGATGAACAGTAGACGGTGGAGGGGTGCCCGTGGAGGGGTGGTTGAACGATGGCGGTGGAGTAAGCGGCGGTGGAGGCTGGATGAACAGGAGCCCGTGGAGGCTACAGGAGGTCGACGGTAGCCCGTCGAGGCTGGAGGAGGTCGACGGTGGAGATGAACAGTATCCCGTGGAGTCTCGTTTTGCGGTACGCCACACCCCTCCCGATGAACAAGACCCCCGTTTCGACCGTAGGAGGTCCGTTCCGTCCGTTTTGCGGTACGCCACACCCCTCCCGATCAACATGACCCCCGTTTCGATCGTAGGAGGTCCGTTTCTTCCGTTTTGCGGTACGCCACACCCCTCCCGATCAACATGACCCCCATTTCGATTGTAGGAGGTCCGTTTCCTCCGTTTTGCGGTACGCCACACCCCTCCCGATCAACAGGATCCTGTTCCGAACGTAGGAGGTCCGTTTCCTCCGTTCTGCGCCAGGCCTCGTTTCCATCGCCCGTTCTGTCCAAGCCCTCCTGATGAACACGACCACGCATTCCGTTCTGACCCAGCCGGTTGGCTCCCACGCGTTCCGTTGCCTCCCGATGAACACGACGCATTCCGTTGCCTCCCCATGAAAACGACGCGTTCCGTTGCCTCCCCATGAACACGATGCATTCCGTTGCCTCCCCATGTACATGAGCCCTCGCCGTACGTATGCGCGAGTAGGCGTTCGAGACCCCGCCCGTATGTACACATACGTGGCCGTATTTTCTTTCTTGCACCCTGGCCGTTGTACGTATGTGTACGCGCTACATGCGCGACTCTACTACGACACGTGCACGCCTCTACAACGACCAGTATATATGTACGTACATGTTCACGACCAGAATGACAACGCTACGTACGCTTCGACCAGGTGGGTCCCGACCATCAGGCACTTCCTTGCCTGCGAAGATGTAGCTGGTGGGTCCCATCAGTCAGGGGGGCGAATCATTTTTATTGCCGGACGCACTTCCTTGTGTGCGGAGATGTAGCTGGTGGGTCCCAGCAGTCAGGGGGGCGAATCGTTTTTTCCCGGACGCACTTCCTTGCGTGCGAAGATGTAGCTGGTGGGTCCCAGCAGTCAGAGGGGCGAATCGTTTTTTTGCCCGGACGCACTTCCTTGCGTGCGAAGATGTAGCTGGTGGGTCCCAGCAATCAGGGGGGAAACGTTTTTTTCGTTAAATACGGTGGCCCGTCCGGTGGGTCCCCATTGTCGTGTGGAGGAATCATTATTTTGCGGCGTAATAAGGAGGCACTTCCTTCTGCGGCCGTGGACCCAATCGTCAGCCTCTCCACGCATCTGATCCACGTCCGATGGAAGTCGTTCCTTGACCACGTTGACCACACCACGCCGAGAGCACCACGGCAGTGGACGACAGCGAGGCCTAGGAAGGGGACGACTCGGAGCCGGGGAAGACGCAACAGTGGATGCCCATGCGAAGAGGAGTACGAGGGTTCACTGGTTCGGCTGCCGTGTGAGGCTGCTGTCGCCGCAGAATAACAGGGGGTGTGGGTGAGTAGAGGGATGGCCTGGCCGGCGGTGGGAGTAGTAGGGGGCGGTGAGGCCTCCGCGACATCACAGCCGGCCACGGGAGGCAGGAGCACGTGGCACGACAGGCGCTGGTTTGGGCGGCTGGAGCAAGAAGACCAGAGGTTAAAGAAGCACTACGGCCGTTGGATGAACATCGTACGGTAACAGGAGCTAGAATCGTTCATATTGACTAAGTTGACAAAGCCCTCCGTCCCCGTCAACTTGGTAGGCCCACAAGTCAGCCTCCCAGTATGCTGGGTTCCGGCTGGCAGGGGGAGTATTCATTTTTTTGTGCGTATTAAGGAGGCACTTCCTTGCGTGCGAAGATAGCTGGTGGGTCCGACATGTCAGCGGGGGGCACATTTTTTTCGCGAAATACAGAGGCCCTTCCGGTGGGTCCCAGATGTCAGGCGGAGGAATCATTATTTTGCGCGTAATAAGGTGGCATTTCCTTGTGTGCGGCCGTGGAGCCAGCTGCCAGCCTCTCCACGCACAGTCTACTTCCGATGGTGTCGTTCGTTGACCATGTTGACCATGCCGCGCCGAGCGCATCCAAGGTGGTGGACGACGGCGAGGCCCCGGACAGCAACGAGCCGGAGATGGGAAGACGCGGGAGTAGAGTCGCAGACAGAGAGGTGTACGAGGGTTAACTGGTTCTAGTGCGGTGTGGTTAGGCAGTCGGTGGAGAAGAACATGAGGTGTGGAGGGGTGGAGGGATGGCCTGCAAACGGTGGAGTAGGCTTCATAGCGAAGCGTGCTAAGCAGAGCTGCTAGCAGCAGGAGGCGGGAGGTGGTCCCAGCGGTGCTGGAGGAAGAAGACGAGAGATTGAAGATGGATGCCGGTCGTTAGATGTAAATCCAACGGCTAA